>OY757317.1:2729455-3929455 GCA_963583905.1 Stenurella melanura
AAATGTTTTCACTATTTATTCCGTTTAGACAGTCCACCCTGTATACTTTCCAGTGAAAATTTTGCCATTTCTTTGCTATCAGTAAGGTCAACTACCTACCAACTAGTTAATGCACCAAGAGACAGACAGACAGACAGACAGACAGACAGACGGACGGAATTGAAAACCTATATTTTCGTAATCTACGTGATCTGAAACGTCAGAATCCGAAAAAATCTCGGAGGGTGATTTTTTCTCGAATACAATACTTCCCTTCGGTAAGCGAGGGAAATAAAAATTGATTTTTTTTAAAAGATTACTATACTTCCAATCCACTACGTGGATGTCTAAGTAATAAAAAAGACAACTTGTAAATAATTTAATTCTCTACAACATTCACATTGACCTCATGGGCATCCGATGCATAAGGCGCGAGATATTTGAAAAAATGTTGACCTTCAATATCTTGGGTAGCCATGTTGGGATTTTTTGTGGATTTCGGTTCGGGACACCTCAAAGAACGTCTGTGCAAAAATTCAGATTTTTATTAATTTTGTTCAGGTCAAACGTTAATCTCCATGGACTAAAAGTACAAATGAAATTTGACTGGTGTCAAATAAGTATATTTTGTTAGTCAGACTCTGTACATTTAGGTGAAATAGGGTCCATTTCTCGACTGTGGTCATAGTTTGCTTGGTGTCCTCTAGCTTATTGGTTACTTGATTACGGTTCGTTGATCGAGTTATAGAGAGTATAGGTGGGGAAGACAGGATGACAGGTCAGATTCATTCAACCCTGATAATATTTTAGTAACGATACAGGCATGTTTTTAGTTGTACTTTAGTATTAATCATCACCCGATTATATTAACCTGGTTAGCGAAATACACGTCGAATATTGTCTGTAATTGTTTATTTGTGGCATATTCAGATTTTCTTACTTTTTATTGGGTATTTTGCCCCTTAAGACCAATTGTGAGTTCAATTAATTCTCCATGTAGTAAACTCTCAAAATATTTATTAAAAATCCTAAATCCTTTATCAGGTTCCTCCGAATCTTATATTAAAAATAGCAAACATTTTTTGGAAAAGCTGTCAGAAAATCATTTTAACAATAATCATCTAATGGTCAGTTTTGATGTAGTAAGCCTATTTACAAATGTTCCTGTAGATAAAACATTAATAATAATTAAAAACAAATTGCAACAAGATGGGAATTTGGCGAATAGAACTAAGTTAAGCATTGAAACTATAATGGAATTACTTACACTTTGCATTAAAACAACATACTTTCAATTAAATAATGACTTCTATCAACAAGACTTTGGGATGGCCATGGGTTCTTCATTATCTCCAATATTAAGTAACATTTTCATGGAAAATTTCGAGGAAAGTAATATTAATAATCTAGCTTATAAACCCATTGTATGGTGGAGATATGTAGATGACATTTTTGCTATATGGCCTTATAGTAAAGAATGTTTAAGTAATTTTTTGAATCAGATTAACGAAAAAGAACCTTCAATTAAATTTACAATAGAAATAGAGAATAATAATGAATTACCTTTCTTAGATATTTTAATTAAAAAATTAGATAACACATACCAAAGCAGTGTGTATAGAAAACAAACACACAGAAACAGATACTTAAATTTCAATTCAAATCAACATATTAGTGTTAAGAAAGGTGTTGTTAAGTGTTTGTACGACAGGGCCAAAATTATTTCTTCAAATGATGTAATATTAAGGAACGAAAAACAATTTATAAAAACTGTCTTTTTAAATAATCAATATCCTGAGAGTTTTGTTGATAGTCAGTTATTGAACATTGGTAGTAGAGAGAATATACTGTCACAACCTGAGGTATTTAGGTCAATGGCAGTAATTCCATATATACATGGTTTATCGGATAAATTACGAAAAATTGGGAACAGGTTTTCCGTACGAACGGTTTTTCAAACGGGCTCCACGCTAAGATCGGTTTTATCAAGAACCAAACCTCCAAATATTGTTCAAAGTTCAAAAAATTGTATTTATAGTGTTCCGTGTGAGTGCGGAAAACATTACGTAGGTGAATCATCTAGACCTTTCAACGTAAGGCTTGGTGAACATAGAAATTACGCTAGAAGGGGATAATTTGAAAAATCCAAAATTTGTGAACACGCGTGGGATAATAATCATAGAATTAAATGGGACTCGGCGAAGGTTTTGGAAAAAGAGAGCAACGGAACTAAAAGAAAACTTAAAGAAGCCGCGATTATTTTATTAAACGAAGATAGATGCATTTCTAATTATTCAATAGATTTTTGTACTAGTTGGTTGCCCATCCTTAGAGGCGAAGTAAGTAAAAATAAGATAAATATAATTTAATGTCTCACGTGACTATGGAAATACATAAACAAAGAACTGTCATGGTTGACGGCCAAAAAAGTTTTGAGAACGGAAGTAGATTCTCTTCCGAAACGTTAACTACCTATAGCTTTGATTTTCAGTTTTTAGTTCATAACATTGTTCTAGTTTATATATTTTTAGGTGTGAGACTTTTTGAAACAGTCAAGTACTCAAGAACCAACCTCTGTCTGATCCGTTTGGCGCAGAGGTTTTTTCATTAAAATTTTTAAATATTTTTCAGTGGCAAAATACCCAATAAAAAGTAAGAAAAACACGTCGAATGTTGCATATAAAACGTTTTGGTATAACAATATCTAGGATGCCACAGACATACACACACTCATACAGACAAAGGCGTCAATCTTATAACACATCTCCTTTTGCGTTGGGTTTAAAAAATGTATCAGGCCTTTCAGTACTTAATACAAACATTGTACATCATCAGCCTAGCTAATGTGACTATTTTTCCTACACACAGCTAGTTAGACTAATTTATTTTTATTATTTAACGAGCAGAGGTCGGTATTACCCATCGGACATGTAGTAATGCCAGGGTTGGCTTAAGGTGATTATGTGTCAGCGCATAAAGATTTACATGCATGCTTGAAACAAAATCTTACCTTGAAATATTTTTTAGCGAATTCCTTATTATCCAGTCAATTTATTACAAACACGGACTCGAAGAGGAGGTTAAAGAGGCGTACTTAACACTGGATTAACATACACAAGTATTTTTCAATGCCGATTATAACAATAAATGTATTGTTCTATATTCTGAATCTATTTTATATTTTTTTATGTGTTCGAAATTACTTCTTGAAAGTAAATTGAAATGAGTTTATTGGGCGCCAAACAGTTTCTTAAAAGCTGTTAATATTATAGACTATAGAACACCATTAGCATGACTATCTACAATCCATAGAATGACTCTTACTCAAGGTTCAACGAAGTCGGTTCAATAAATGCTCATCGATCAAGATAACAATCTAAATAAATCAAACTCAATATTGAACGAACAAAATATTAATTTATTAACAAATTTGAACTTGGAATGTAATTAACGAATTTAAATAACAAAATCTAACTTAACTAAAACTGATAAATATGGCCTTTGTTTAAAATAAATATGTACCATGGATTTGTAATATTGTAAAGCTTTACCTTGTCTAGGTTTCTTTCGACTCGAGTAATGTTAAATTATAACCTCTAACTGGTTATTATAATCCTTGAAATATTATGTCACTTGACTGACTTTTAACCTCTCAAGGCTTCTTCTTCTTCTTCTTTACTGGATTGACGTTTGTTTATAACCTCCAATTTATTTTCAAGATTTCCTTGAAGTATTTCTATCACTTGATTGACGTTTGAGTTTCTTCACCATATACATTTGCTAACTGGATTAACAAATACTTCCCTCTTCTAAATCTGCTTTCCGGATAATCTACTTCGTAATACTTTCAAAGTTTACTCACTTTTTATATTTAATATACTTTTACAATTTTTTCTTGATATCAATATATCTGGATTATAATATTCTAACCATCAAATTATTCACCACTTTTCTTTTATTATCAATTTATTTATTATTCTGGGATGAATATTTTTCGCAGCTCGCTGTTCAGCAGTGTATGATCAACTGATTTGTTATTTTAAGTCGTTTAATTGGGTTAAATTCCAATATTTCAATTGTTTTTTTTTTCTATTTTGATCTAATATTTCAAAATTTAATTTTAATTTAATTTTTAAACTATTCAGTTTTGTTTGTTCTTTACATTAATTGAATACTGTTTTTAATTCTTTAATTTTCCTGATGAATTTCTTATTCTACTTTTCAGGATTAAGTGAATAATTGTAATTACTCGAAATATATTGACATATTACATATACTTTTTTAAAATCTACTTATAACTACAATTAACAATTCCAATCTCAAATAAATACTATTTCATACATTTAGATGAATAGCAATGATAAACACAAAATGCTAGTAGTTAAAAACGTACTGCAGTTTTTCATACTGACAGAATACTGATATTATAAACTAAAACAAGAAACTGATACGCCAACAAACATTTAACATCATACTATTAGTCCTTTCTTTCTGCATGATGTGAAATATCATTTACAAAACACCTTTCTGCAATGATATTCGAAAATATCTGAAAACTTAAAATGTCATTCAGTGTTTTGTAATATATGGACTTACTATTTCTAAAATAATCACGCTGCAATGCAACTACTGTTAATAGTCTTTCATTCAATATTCATTTTGTGTAGATTTACAGTGTTTCTACACAATTTAAAATTTTCAGCCCTAAGTTTTGACATGAATGTCAGATTTTATAAATTTTACTTTATTGTTTTCCAATTTCATTCTAAATCATTTAAAATGAGACTGTGAGTCTCTACAAATTCATGTTTTATCATATACTATTTAGAATAACCTTGTTAAACTAAATTAACTTCATTTTATGTTTATTTAAATATTTTGTTCGTATTCAATATCAAGTTTCATTCTCTGCATCCTACTCGCTGAGAACAAGTGAACTTGAATCAATTAAAGAAACCACAGATATTCCTGCTTCTGTATGATCCGTTAAAGTAAAACTGTTGTTTATTTTCTAAAATACATACAAATTTGTGAATTTTATTTATGATTTCAAACACGATACTTAGGTAGTGTTCCACAGTGTGGATACACAGCAGTATATTACTAATATCTGTTCTAAATGTGTTGGAGTTAAACTTCTTTCGTTGGAAATCCATTTATATTGCGTGAAGGACCGCTCGACGTCGACAGATGTAACTGGGGCATACTTAAATATCTAAATTCGGGATTTTGTAAAAAACAGTTTGGAATTGTCTTCGTACCCTCGCAACAATATCTCCCTGTGATTGAAAAATATTGACGAGGATCGATCACAACGTTTATTGCATCCACTGTAGTAATTTTCTTACTTTTTATTGGGTATTTTGCCACTGAAAAATATTTAAAAATTTTAATGAAAAAACCTCTGCGCCAAACGGATCAGACAGAGGTTGGTTCTTGAGTACTTGACTGTTTCAAAAAGTCTCACACCTAAAAATATATAAACTAGAACAATGTTATGAACTAAAAACTGAAAATCAAAGCTATAGGTAGTTAACGTTTCGGAAGAGAATCTACTTCCGTTCTCAAAACTTTTTTGGCCGTCAACCATGACAGTTCTTTGTTTATGTATTTCCATAGTCACGTGAGACATTAAATTATATTTATCTTATTTTTACTTACTTCGTCTCTAAGGATGGGCAACCAACTAGTACAAAAATCTATTGAATAATTAGAAACGCATCTATCCTCGTTTAATAAAATAATCGCGGATTCTTTAAGTTTTCTTTTAGTTCCGTTGCTCTCTTTTTCCAAAATCTTCGCCGAGTCCCATTTAATTCTATGATTATTATCCCACGCGTGTTCACAAATTTTGGATTTTTCAAATTCTCCCCTTTTAGCGTAATTTCTATGTTCACCAAGCCTTACGTTGAAAGGTCTAGATGATTCACCTACGTAATGTTTTCCGCACTCACACGGAACACTATAAATACAATTTTTTGAACTTTGAACAATATTTGGAGGTTTGGTTCTTGATAAAACCGATCTTAGCGTGGAGCCCGTTTGAAAAACCGTTCTTACGGAAAACCTGTTCCCAATTTTTCGTAATTTATCCGATAAACCATGTATATATGGAATTACTGCCATTGACCTAAATACCTCAGGTTGTGATAGTATATTCTCTCTACTACCAATGTTCAATAACTGACTATCAACAAAACTCTCAGGATATTGATTATTTAATAAGACAGTTTTTATAAATTGTGTTTCGTTCCTTAATATTATTTATTAAACGAGGATAGATGCGTTTCTAATTATTCAATAGATTTTTGTACTAGTTGGTTGCCCATCCTTAGAGACGAAGTAAGTAAAAATAAGATAAATATAATTTAATGTCTCACGTGACTATGGAAATACATAAACAAAGAACTGTCATGGTTGACGGCCAAAAAAGTTTTGAGAACGGAAATAGATTCTCTTCCGAAACGTTAACTACCTATAGCTTTGATTTTCAGTTTTTAGTTCATAACATTGTTCTAGTTTATATATTTTTAGGTGTGAGACTTTTTGAAACAGTCAAGTACTCAAGAACCAACCTCTGTCTGATCCGTTTGGCGCAGAGGTTTTTTCATTAAAATTTTTAAATATATTTCAGTGGCAAAATACCCAATAAAAAGTAAGAAAATCTGAATATGCCACAAATAAACAATTACAGACACTGTAGTAAATTCTGATGTTGGCTAATATTGAACATGGCTAGTGGAATTCATAAAAAATATCCATGTATGGTCTCCAGATTTTCATGAACACTTGAATCCATAAATGCCTGTTGCGTTTTACAGATTTCACATATTCAAAATGGCAGTAATAGTACGATGCTGCGTTTGGCCAAGTTCCCCATCGTGTCATGATGGGTTCTGGTATTGGAGTATATGGAAGAATTTCGTGAAACAACCATATACGACTTGGTGCTTTAAGAAAAACTTTTTTTACACTAGCTATAAATTTACCAACGTTGAGGTAGCACCTCCTAATACTTTCAGCAATTCTGTGAAGCCCGTGTGCTAAACATGTTATATGCAGTATATTCCGATATGTTTCCTTTAAAATTCATCCAATAGTTTTTATATAATTCACTCCATCGGTAAGAAATACTAAGAACTTTCCACAAATTTGTCACCCCACAAGTTTTGTAAACTTGCACGAATTTGTAGCTTCTAAAACTTTACAGGTGATCATTCACTATATTGAACCCGCAAGCATTGATTGCTTCGTCCACGCTAAGCCAGATGTACATTTAGCTCAGAAGAAATTTTCTGTCTAATATTTTCGCACTCCGTAAATGAATATTTGTTTCTTACTGTAGACTACGAGGACACCTTAACATCGCTATATTTGCCACTAACACATTTTTTCAAGAATGGGCTTAAAAACGATATTTTTTATATATTTTTATAAAAATGTGCACGTTGTAACTTAAACATTGCAATTTAATTTATTTCTCTAGCACTTAAAATGGCTTTACAATTAATTGTTGAAGTTCGAGCAATTAGTCCACGCCCCCATCTTTCCTAGTAGCAGCTCGACTGAGTGCACTACGTCATCGACGCCCATTTACCCCGTAGTGATCATAGTACCGATGCTTTGCTGCGATGTTATAGAGATGGCTACACAAAATATTCGTTACAAATACTGTGTTGTGCCTCGATGTACCAATACAACAATCACTACGCCAAACAAATGATTTATAAGTATGCCAAAAGGTGAAAAAACACGAAAACAATGGTGTGATGCAATAAAGAGTGATAAAAAGAATAATATCACCTTTTCGAGTACAAGTAATCGGTTTTGTTGTGAAGATCATTTCGAAGTTAACTTAAAATTGTAATAATTATCTCTACCTACATAATGCAATACTTACATTATCCAGCACTCACATACAGGGTGTCCCAACAGTGTATCAGCCATATATCCCAGCCAGCTCGGTGGCGCAATGCTGAAGGTGTTTGGCTTGCTAACCCGACAAGACACACTACCCGACAAAACAACAAACCCCCCTCCCCAAATCCTGCATTTGTTAATTGAGCTATTTTCGTTCCGCCAAGAAACTCTCGAACTAATGAGCTTTAAGCTCGATTAAAGCCATGGCAACACATTGATTATAATTGATATAAATTGATAAAGAAATATCAAGATGAAACATAAAAATAAAAAGAGCCGTGTTTTTCTAAAGTCTCCAGCCATACCATCGGCTGTGTCATGTTCTATATTATACTTTTTGTGTAGTTTTAGGACGTGACAAATAATGTACTGTACGTACCTACTTTTATATGTGATATTCATATATATACCTTTAGAAATAAGCTTCATACAATGTAATATTTTAATTAATAAAATTATATTTAAATGGAAAAAAATGTTTGGCTTGCGACCACGGAGTTCCGGGTTCGAATCCTGGCCAGGGTATGGATGTTGGTGGCGTATTTTCATGTGTTACCGAGACGGTAGCAGTGATTTAGACCGCTGTTGGGTGGCACAACATGTCTAGTCGCTGTTATCTCTCCTGAGTTCGAGTCTCAGCTGCGGTAGATGGCAATATCGCAGGGAATGGTTGTTGTGTTGATGTCTATGTGTACGTGTCCTGGTTGAGTGGTAGAGCAGCAATAGCTGAACTCCGCCAGGACGTTAATAAAAATAAGGCATTAAAATAAGATAAAAAAAAAAAATAAAATATTGCTCTTATTAAAATAATTCAAATTTTTTTGTATGTAACTGGTGTAGTGTCGAAGAGTGCATACTTAAAACTTATTTTTAAATATACAGGGTGATTTAGTACATCGGTGCATATATCTTTACATTTTTCTAATGAGGTTAAAATTTTTAAGTTTTTGATGCCGCATTACCGAGCTTTATTAAATATTGTAAATATTTTTTCCAGATAGGTTTAAAAAGTGAATTCGCTGTGTGAGAATTAAGAAAACATATTTTGCTGTTATGTAGCCCCAGGACGAAAATTGATTATATTTTGTATATCAAGCTGGGTAACCAATGGGAATAATAATTAAACGTATTAATGTTCTTCATTTCAGTCAATTTTTGGCAAGTTATCCGACTGTCCACGAACAAATCCCTGCTCCATTATTGTCACAACTACTTAGGAACTCAAAATAAGACTGTTTCACTTATATAAATTCATTCAAATAAGGCGAGCGGCGTGCGACATCGGCGCCGATTACGTCACAGCCGGCCAGCTCGAGTTTCGGGCATTGCAGCAAGCCGTATCGTTATTTGCAGATTTTAATAGCTTATATCTCTGTAATTAATAATCGTATTGACTTGATTTAAACGCTACTGTAATTATAATAATGATTCGTATTGATTGTTTAAACAAAAAACGAGACTTTTTAAAAAATTTCCAAGCCCATTGTCTGAAAGGTGGATTGTTTAGTTTCGACCACGCACAGTGGGTCAGAATCTAAAATTTCTGGCCAAAATTCTGAAATTCTGCAAATGTATTTAGTGTGTAATTGGTGACTAATAGATTCGCCGTCTCTATTGCATAGCTACAGAGGGTCAGAGATTTTGACCACCATTCTGAAACTCATGGAAACGTCCCAATATCAGCTGGCAATTGCAGGATAAATAATTTTAAAAATCTATCGATAATAAATGGGGGTGAATTTCACCTAAGAAAAAAACTTTTAATAATGTATTATTTTACAAAATCAAAAGATTACGACGTTAAAAATAAACGTAATCGTTGATTAATAGTCACTTCGTAGTCACTTTGTGCTTCACTTGAACTGCTTTGGCTTTGAGATGTATGTGACTCTTCTGAGATTTCCATTTTACTTCCCTCGCATACCGAAGGGAAGTATTATATTCGAGAAAAAATCACCCTCCGAGATTTGTTCGGATTCTGACGTTTCAGAACACGTAGATTACGAAAATATAGGTTTTTCAGTTCCGTCAGTCTGTCTGTCTGTCTGTTGGTGCATTAACTAAAAAAACTACTTGACGGAGAGCAGTCAAATTTGGTAGGCAGTTGACCCTACTGTCAGAGAAGAAATGGTAAAACTTTCACTGGACCGTCTAACCGGAATAAACAGTGAAAAAAAATTTTTTTTCATGCCACGCTAAGCCTATTCTGAAAAAAAAAATTGAAAATTTTTTTTCACCAACATTTTTGAAACATTTTTTACCACCAAAAAAAAATTTTTTTTTCTTTGTTCAAATTTAAAATTTCCACGTTTCATGGCATTCTAAACGTATTTAAAAGATTTTTTTTTAAATTTTTTACCAACATTTTTGAAAAAATTTTTACCACTAAAATAAATAGAATTTTTTTCTAAATCTATTTAAAAAAAATGATTTTTTTTTTAATTTTTGAAAAAAATTTACCACTAAAATAGATGTAATTTTTTTCTTTGTTCGGATTTAAAATTTCCACGTTTCCATAGCATTTTAAAATTATTCAAACAAATTTTAAAATGTTTTTGAAAATTAAAAAAAAATGTAAATTTAGGTAATCTATATCACTACTACAGAATAGACGAATTTTTTTTTGCTGAAATTTAACATTTCCACGTTTCATGACATTCTAAACCTATTTCGGAAAAAAAACTTTACAAAACACCTTTTCACCATTTTGGAAAAAAAATTAACACTAGAATAGACGGAAAAATTTTTTGTGCTCAAATTTAAAATTTTCACGTTTCATGACATTATGAACCTGTCACAAAAAAAAAATTTTGAAAATTTTTTTCACCAACATTTTTGAAAAATTTCAAAAAAAAATTATATTTTTTAACCAATACTATACTTCCACTCCATTACGTGAATGTGGGATTGAAAATGTGACATGGCAATAATATTTGGGATATGCACCTATTGTACTTTTATTGAATAATGGCATCCCAAGAAATAATTCAGTCATGGTGGACATTTGTAAAGGTATTTGCGCAAGCCTTCCTTATTTGGCAACTGTTCTTTAGTATTGAACTTTTGCTGTTGGATGAGCACTCTGTATATTTTTTTGACCAAAAGTTATCAGGTTTTTTTTTGTAATAATAGCAATAACTATATTCCGATTATTATTCTCAATGTCATTTCGTAATTAATAATTATTTAGAGTGACCACCATGCACAAATAACGAGGGAAGTTCTGTGTAAATACCTTTACCGATTTTTCATATTTATAAAAGGATCCGATGACACCAAAAAAGTATATGCAACAAATCCTCGTTGGTCACAATTCTTTATTGACATTTCTCTTTGGAATTTTCAGATTTTCTCTCCAAATCTTGAATAAATTAAGTCGCTTGGGTTTATAATATGGGCGCTAGGATCTGAAAGAAACGTAAAAGAGGAGGTATAATGTTTGCAAATTTCATCTGTTTACTTATCTAATAGAGGAATTGAAAAGTATAAGATGGTATGCATTAGAGATGTGTATTGAGAGTAAATTTCACTTTGAATTAGTGATTGGTGAACAAATTGAATGAAATCAGTGACTTGCAGTATTATTACATTTGAAGCTTAATATGTTTCGCCTGTATCAACGTATTCAAAATCCTTAACTCAAAAAGTGGCAGCTATAGGCAGTTGCAATATCAGGGTTTTGGTTATTTTCCCTGCATTTATCAACAGTTCCTCAAACCCACAAATCTCATTTATACTTTTTATTTTCACTTTTTTTGAAAAAGATGAGCTAAACAAACAGGCATAGATTATACACAAATGTCTTTTCCCAGCGATCAGAGTAATTTTAAGCACGAGGTTCTAGGTCTCCAGCCTAACAACTGGCGGTTGGCATGTTTTGTTGATGTATCCGAATATAAACTGTCAATTTATAAATATATAAATTATATAAGACACTAGGTAGACCTAGACAATGCCATGTAAACCATAGCTAAATAAAATTAAAAATGTTAAATTGGAAATTGGACGTGTACTAAACACATTCAATATTATAAAGAAGCTACAATGTTGAATCTTAGGGAAGTAAAGCGTAGCAGAAACGTAAAGTTTCATTTTCATCAAAATTTACGGCAAAAACCGCTTACTCGATAAAAGGCAATAACTTGGGTACCAAATAGCAAACAAAACCAACTAACTGCTTACAATAAAGCTCTTGCCTTGTTCTGTATCGGACATTGCCGATTCATTCAACCGAAGACTAGGAAACAAAAAATTCACTTTTCGAAAAACATTAAATATTCACCGCACAAATTTAACACATAACACACGTTTCGTTCTCGAGCCGTAGAACGCAAATGAAGAAGGTATTGGGTTTGGAGTCTTCTGTTCATCTAAGTATAACAATCACCCTTACCAAGAAGACTGTTTGTTACCCACTTTTCGAAAATCTGCTAAAATCGGTTGATTTGTGTCACGGTATGTTACATCCTATCATAAATTTCACTAACTCTAAGTTAATACTACGTTGCGTGTCACTGTAAGTAAAGCCACCTAGTTTGTGGCTTTCCGAAGAAATATATGAATTAATATTTGTTTTGCATGCATTGCAGTGGCGGCTCGTGATATTGCCTGCAGAGGAGGAGGCTTGATATTCTGAAAGACAACTGATGTGCAATATGACTACAATTTGTACATTTCCCCACCACCCCTGAGGTATTACAACGGCGCGTTACATTTTTTTGCCGTGGGTTGTTCGCCAGGATACCGATTCACGACTTGAGAGAATAGAACTAATAAAATAATAGAATGAAAAGGAAATAGAAAATATGATGAGATGAAAAAATCATTCTCATGAAATTCTCGTTTCTACGACTCGAGTATCGGTATCCAAAGGAGTCCTACTATCCCTCTTGTATTAAATTATACAACTTTTAATAAAAATAAAAATAGTTTTGGTAAAAAAATTAAAGTGTTTTCCTACAAACAAAAATTGTATTCATTATCACTGCCAGGCGTGTAAAATTATAAGTTTTAATAGAAATTAAAATAGTTTTGAGAAAGAAGTTATATAAAAAAAATATAACCGCGGAAGTCTATATTATGGAGAATTATAAAAAATATTTCCTAAAAAATAAATAACACAAATAAATATTTTTTCTAAAATAACAACTACCTATATTAATCTCTGCTTTAAAGCCTGAATATTTTTATAACTGAGTGGTAACCTGCGATTTTTGGAACTAGCAAAATAGTTGATTATTTCATCATAAAATGAATCGCGTTTCCTCAATTCTGACAAAAAACGTTTTTCTATTGAAATAAGCAATACATTTGAAAGGCGGTCTTGACTCATTTTGTTTCTAGTAAAAATGTTTTTATGCGTTTAAGTGCTGAAAATGATCATTCTAAAGAAGCATACCGGAATTGTCTCAAAAAATAGTGGCGTTGAATCTACCAGCTCTTGGAAATTTCCTTTATTGCACGATTCTCGTTTTTCGTCATGTCCTCGGAAAGAATTTTCTTGTGAAGATAACTATATAACGGCATCTATTAACCTCTTTAATATTTCCCTATTCTCACGGACCTTTTCGTTAACATTTTCTATTTCTCTCTTATGTGCAGAATCCAAGAAATTTACAATATTTTGTTTACCAAACATTTCGAATTTAATGCAAGATGAAATGTGCTCCTGGGATTTTTCGTGCCTTTCTAAACCTCGCGACAAATTTTGCAAATTATTAAACCCGGCCCCGCCCCAAATTGAGGATTGATCATTAGTAAATAATAAACATCTCCAACAATATAATTTGTTTCTAACTGTTGATGCCGTTAACCACTCGACTTTTTTATAATTGTTATCACAAAACCCTCTGTTTTGTTTACCACTTTTAAAAACTAACGAAAGCATTGCTGGTGTAGGCCTGGTTTCTTTTAATTCTTACCCTTCCGTCATAAATAAGAGTAGTAAATCCATTTAATAACAAATAATCCACCACGTCTGGACAACAAGACATGTTGTTGGGAATATTTTCACCTAGAGCACTTATTTCTAGCCCGCCTATCAAATGTTTTATGTATTTATACGTCAAGTTGTTCTTAACCGGCTAAACGCAACTGTCAGACGTCAGTTCGTTTTCTTTGTGAATCACCTGACTCTTGAATGACCTGTGCACATGCGCTATAAAGAACTGAGATCTGGAGGCTAGCCTCATACTTGGCTATTCCAAGTGTTGCTATTTTACACAGCGCAAAGAAATTCAAGGTCATTCATGTTATAAGTAAATGGGCTAAAGTTGGAAGCTATTTCGTATTAGCCTCCAGCGAACCGCAGTGTTCATTCAGTAAAAGACCGGCCGACCGGGAAATATGCATACAAAGACTATCCGGACTGTAACGTTATAGGTATGTTTGTGGAAAGGAAATGCAAAAATGTTATATATAAACTGAAAATTAATTAATGAATAATAAACAATAAAAAATATTGAAAATTGAGATATACCTAATAGAAATTTCTTAAGATATTACTTTTGAAGATATGGTGGTTCTTCCAAGGGAGGCTCTGCCTCCATTGCCTCCCCTGACGAGCCGCCACTGATGCATTGCTTTGTGACATCTAGTGCAATATAGTTCTCTGCCATCAAAATGTAAATCGGCAAAATCGTGAATCCAAAAATGTAGTGCCGCTTGCGTCAGTTCAGTACAATGAGACATTTTAACTTCGCGTTGTTAGTACCTACTTACGTCCGAATGAATCTGCAGTAAAAGAGATACTGAGTAATCCTGTTAAATTACTCCCCTTCCCAAATGCGATTAGGCTTCAGGTAAATTGCCAGTAGGTTTACTTGCGAAGTTACACATTAACATTGTAAAATTAAATAAAATTGATTTAGCATATTGCCTGAGTTTCTGTTTTTATACTTTGGAAATATTTTAGGGCGTGTTTACAATATACCAATATCTGTAAAAGCCGTTCCTGAAATCCAATAGGTAAATCCGACCTCTGGTAATGAGATTATAATTTGCTGTTATGAATACAGTTCTAAAAGTTAACATCGATAGAGAAGATTTCATCGACCATATAAAAGACACAGACTGATACGAGTATATGTTAGTAGCGTACATTATACGAACAAAAATGGACAAATTAGTGATAACATATTTTCTGATTTGTAATCTAGTGCAACGATATGTGGCAGAAGAGGATGTAACTTTTAAAAATAAGTCAATGTGCGTGCCATGTTCCTCGCCCGGTGTTCGAGATCCACCTTGTTTTAAAATTCCACCTTTGAGCAGTCTATCACAAGAAATAAATAAATACAAACTGTCGGATACATCATGTATTATGATATCGTCTCAACATATACCAGTGATCTACAAAAATGCTTTGAATAATATACATGTGGAGACGGTTCAAATAATTTATTGTGAAGTTGCGGAAATTCAACCAGGATTCATTCAAAACTCGTCTGTAAAAAACCTCTACTTAAACTCTAACAAGCTAGAGACAATAAAGCGAGATGTGTTTAAAGGTGCATTACGTCTGGAAAATGTACATTTGAGTTTTAACAACATCAAGCACATTGAAAGCGGTGCGTTTGAAAACGTACCTTTGAAAACGTTAGATCTTGAATTGAACGAGTTGAAGGATATCCCACTTGGAGTTTTCAACAATATATCCGTCCTGGTCTTGGATCACAATCACATTAAAAACATTCCCAAAGGATCGTTTAGTAACGCTACACTTGCAGTGATACGGTTAGCAGATAATCAAATGGAGACTATTGAACCTGGCGCTTTTGAAAATACCCCAAATTTAAAAATAATAAGTTTACGCATGAACCAATTAACTAAAATAAGTCGTGGAATATTCAACGAATTTAATAGTTCGTCACGGGAACTAAACTTTCTTGGATTGAGCTTTAATCCTATTAAATATATGGAGGCAGGAGCTTTTGAAAATTCCAGTATTAAATATATCAATTTGGACTACAACAAACTGTTAGAAATTAAAAATTATACCTTCAGTGGGAGCAGAATTAAGATTTTAGATTTGGCTTTCAATAGAATAGGACCTATTGAGGATGGTGCGCTCGATATTGATGGTTTGGAAGCAATCGATCTATCAGGAAACAGGTTGTCAATTATTAAAAAGGAAACTTTCAGAAAGGCTAGTATAACTACCATAAATCTAGAAGGTAGTCGCATAAAACTAGTAGAACCGGAGTCATTTGGTACAGGCCTACGAACACTCTACATTGAAGAGTCGTACTTGGACGATAACAGCAAGAGTTATATACATAATTTACGTGATAACGTTTCGTTAACATATAGTTTAGATAGTGAACGTCTCTTAAAAAATGAAAAACGTAAATTATCTTCATTTTTAGTGTGAAAGATATAAAGTAGATATAAGCATACAGGGTGTGTCACCGGGAACTGAATCGATCGATATAGAGAAAAGCATGCATTAGATACTTTTGAAAATTTAGACAGTTACTAATGTCGGTGTGGCCAATCCAACTAAAATAATTAGAAGCATGGGGTACTTCCGGTTATACCGGAAGTCGATACCAACTTGCTTATTTTAAATGGAACACCCTATATATTTTCAACTTTTCGAGATGTCAACAAAATTCTGAGTTCAGGCATGTAACACACCCTATATCTAAACCTAGCAGTTTCAAAGATATTTGACATTTTATAAAAAATTTGACGGGTGCAACAGTTTGCAAGAACCGTTATAACTTTTTCTGTGTAGGACATCCTCATTTGCTCTTTGGCACGGAGAAAGAACACAAGGAGAACTACGTTCTACAACTGAAATAAATTCAATAATATCATACCTAGTATTCCGTTTTTCGCGTTACATTTTGTCAACTTCAAATCGCGAAAACTTGTTTAGGTCAAATGGAACACCGTGTATTTTTTTACGCCAAGTTGTGTATAATTGAATTCCCTTTTTTCTGATATTAGCATTGGGGGGTTAAAGTTTTCAGCTCTTTGAAATATTTGCGATTTTATTAGAAATTCATGAATTGTTGTAATCATTTCATCAAAATAACCATGATTAGAAACAATAAGTCATTACCTTATGTCAAAAAATGCCAGCACGTTTAAATTACACCCACGAAGACTTTTTAAATTTGTTTATTATTTATGGAGAATGTGATAAGGTAATATCAAGAACTTGCAGCACATTTTCTACTCGATATCCACAAAAACGGAAAATAACACTAACACTGTAACATGCGTATTAATCGAATTGAAAATATGGCATGAACTAAAATAGCAGATATAGAATAGCAATTTAAAACATAATTCCATTTTAATTTAATAATTGCTCAAAATTCCGCCCTCGAACCTCGACACATTTTTCGCACCTTCGGATTAGTTCCTCTAATTGAATCCTGTGATATGTTTTGAAATGCATTTCTTACTCTCTGCATACAATCTTCAATAGTTGTTAATGGGCTCTCATAATCTTTATTTTTAATAGTTCCCCAAATAAAATAATCCAGAACCGATAAGTCGGGCGAGCGAGGAGGCCATAAGAAAGGTCTATTATTGGCAATCCATTGATCATAAAAAGTTTCTTGTAAATAATTATTAATTAAATATGCATTATGTGGGGGAGCACCATCGTGCTGACAAAAAATGTTACTATGTTCGGCCAGAGGTAAATTTTCTAAACAATCATTATTCAAATTTTGTAAGATATTCAGATATCTTTCACCTAAAAAAAAACAAAAATTTACCTATGCATATCAGCAGAAAAGAAAATTTAATTTACCGTTTAAATTTTCCTGATAAAATTGTATTGCCACCACTCTATCGTTTCTTATGGCACAGTAAACATTGAACTGCCAACTTTCCTGAAAGTTTCGCTCTCTGAACATATGAGGATTTGAGTCACTCCAATAATGCGAATTATGTCTATTAAAAAGTCAATTTTTAGTAAATTTTGCTTCATCTGTCCATATAATATTTCCCAAATAAGAATTGTCACCCCCAAACCTTATTAGAATAAACTCAGAAAAATTCTGTCTTCTTAGGAAATATGTTTCGTTTAATCCTTGAACCATATGGAATGAGAACGGGTGAAACTTATGTTTTAATAAGATTCTGTGAATTGAATCCTTGCATTGTACCGATTTCAAAGCAGCTTGTCTTAATGGCATCCTTGGAAGGGCATGAAAATATCCCAGAATGACTATTTCAATGTTTTCGTCATCAACAATAGGCTTTTTTCTTTGCATTTTTGCCTTGACAGAGCCATAATTTTTAAAATGTTCCATTATGCGTTCTACAGTGTTTGGCGACGGTTTCCGTTTTTCTGGATATCGAGTAGCAAATGTGCTACAAGTTCTTAATATTACCTTATCACATTCTCCATAAATAATAAACAAATTTAAAAAGTTTTCGTGGGTGTAATTTAAACGTGCTGACATTTTTTGACATAAGATAATGACTGATTGTTTCTAATCATGGCTATTTTGATGAAATGATTACAACAATTCATGAATTTCCAATAAAATCGCAAATATTTTAAAAAGTTGAAAACTTTAACCCCTCAATGCTAATATCAGAAAAAAGGGAATTCAATTTTACACAACTTGACGTAAAAAAATATAAGGTGTTCCATTTGACCTAAACAAGTTTTCGCGGTTTGAAGTTGACAAAATGTAACGCGAAAAACGGTACACTTGGTATGATATTATTGAATTTATTTCAGTTGTAGAACATAGTTCTCCTTGTGTTCTTTCTCCGTGCCAAAGAGCAAATGACGATGTCCTACACAGAAAAAGTTATAACGGTTCTTGCAAACCGTTGCACCTGTCAAATTTTCTATAAAATGTCAAATATCCTCGAAACTGCTAGGTTTAGATATAGGGTGTGCTACATGCCTGAACTCAGAATTTTGCTGTCATCTCGAAAAGTTGAAAATATATAGGGTGTTCTATTTAAAATAAGCAAGTTGGTATCGACTTCCGGTATAACCGGAAGTACCCCATGCTTCTAATTATTTATTTGGATTGGCCATACCGACATTAGTAACTATATAAATGTATGCGTACTTCTCCCTATATCGATCGATTCAGTTCCCGGTGAGACAATCTGCATAAGTCGATGGTATACAACGAAAAGTGACCAGGTCCCAAAATCGTTGAATATGAGAAAATATGACCAAGACATGTCATATAGTAATACCTTTGACTGGTAAAAGTGTCTAACTTATCATTGTGGCTTAATAGTATACAACCAATTATACAGGTAATGACCAAGTTCTTTAGAAATTAATTTATACAAGTACTACTGACTAAATTGGACTTGGTCATTTTTACTTGTTTTAAAAATAGATTTGAAGAAATATGATCATATGTTAAATAATTTCATTTACTTCCACTACATATAGATGTAAAGAATGATTTAGATTTAGAAACTATATAAAAAATACTATAAAACTACCCTTTATAAATGAATTATTGGAAAAATAAAAGTTAATCGTCGTCAGAATCAACACTGGACATTGCAAAAACCTAAAACAGGTAGAGATAGAACTAAAGTAAAAGTTGTACTAGAAGCTCTTTATTCAAATCAGTTACCTATATCCGAAAAAATGTAAATCCAGCTGAATATCAGGAATGGTTTAAATCATTGCCCTCCAACAACAATAGTAACAGACCGCTTGCCAGAACGAGATATGGCAGAGTCCAGTGCTGATTCTGACGACGATTAGCTTTAATTTTTCAAATAATTCATTTATAAAGGGTAGTTTTATAATATTTATTTATTTAGTTTCTAGATCTATATCATTCTTTACATTTGTATGTACACTGCTGGCCACTCGAACTTACACATAGAGACTTTTAGGCAAAATTTAAAGTTCAATATTTTCAACAGGAATGCAAATTTTTGAACGCGGCTTGCAAATTTTAAGAGCTAGTTTTTTTCGGATTAAGCTGCATGACGTATATTTATCGTAGGACCATAAGTTTATTATATACGGGGTGATCAATGAAGTCATGCAAAAAATCAAAAAGTTTGTATGAGTGAAATTTCCGCAAAAAATTTTTTTGGTCGTTGCAATATGGTTCCTTACTAAGGTAACATCAATATCTCTAGACGGTTTTGTCAGTTTTTGGATTAAGGCCCTTAGGCCTTGTACACGCTACTCTAAAATTTGGATACCGAAATCTTTAAAATGCTATAACTTGACATTGGATTGACGGTTCTTGATGATTTTCGCGGATTTGGAATCCTTATTTCACGTAGATTTTCTATGGTCTAAGCATTTTATTTGAGGGTTGAAATTTACACATTATACTGGGTCGATAATAAACAAAAACGTAGCGACAAGAACAAGTTTATTACATTAAATTCTACAATATACAACATTGCTTAACAACGACCAAAAGTCAATTCTTAAAAAATGTATAATTCTAATTCTGGTAATTTTTAATAACTGAAAAAAAAATTTAACTAAAAAATTAAAAATTAATTTAATTTAAACTTAAATTAAAATTAAATTAAAATTACCTAATTAAAATTAGGTACATTAATTAAAAAAAAGAGAAGCTAATATTTTGTTGGTCCTCCTGCTCGGAATATTACTTCCCGACATCGATTTGGTAGAGTATCCACAAGATTATTTATAAATTCTTGTGGAATATTCTCCCATTCTTCACGAATGACCTCACTGAGCGTTTCTAAGGTTTCAGGGGGTACATCAAGAGATCTTACTTTAAGTTTTAAATAAGACCAAACGTGTTCGATGACATTAAGATCCGGAGACTTTGCAGGCCAGTCCATCCTATTGATGTTTGGTGCCTGCAAAAACTGTGTGATTCTTCGCGCTCTGTGAGGTCGAGCGTTGTCATCCACCAATAGAATTTCTGGGCCGTAATGTCGAGCAAAAGGAACAACAATAGGTTCCAAAATTTCCTCCTGATAAACAGTAGCATTAATGGTTTGGTTGGTAATGAATAGCTCGGTTTTACCATTTCTTATGATACCTCCCCACACTGTAACACCTCCGCCACCAAATGCTTCTTGAGGGGCCATATTTTCCTCCAAATATCGCTGATTTGGCCTTCTCCAAACTAACATTCGGCCATCGGAGTGAAACAAATTAAATCTTGTTTCGTCAGTAAATAAACAATGGCTCCACTCTGCATTACCCCAATTCGCATGCCGATTTGCCCATGCCCGCCTATTCGCTCTATGGCGTTGTAATAACCGCACACATTTTGCTCTGCGACGGGCTCTATAATTTAAAATGTTTGGCATTATGTTATGTTTAAAAAAAAAAAAAAATCTCACCTCAAGTTGTTTTTATTTAATGTTCTTCTCACTGTTCTGTCCGAAACTCTCACCCCAGTTTGTTGTCTTAAAGAGTCATTTAGTGTTCTAGAGTTCTTTGTTCTATTCCGCATAGTTTCTCTCATTAAAATTCTTTCGGTGCTTTGGTTTATTTTTTTTGTATGTCCACCCCCATGCCCATAATTATGATCACCAGTAGTTTCGACGCGGCGCGCGGCGGTTCAAATTATAAATTGTCTTTCGGCTGACATTGTAAATGTGCGCAACTTGCTGTTTTGACATTCCTTCGTTGAGAAGTCGAATGCAATTTTCCCTTTCTGCCGTGGTTAAACGCCTCATATTAATTAAACTTTACAAAATTATAACATTGAAATATGTCAGATTATTTCTAAAATAATGTAAACAGTTTTTAATTCCATAGCAACAAATTTGTTTTTCCAATGCCTACTTTGAAATTGACGCGTCGCGTAGAAATTACACCCGATCATAATTATGGGCATGGGGGTGGACAAAGAACTCTGTAAAACTGAATGATTCTTTGAGACAACAAACTGGGGTGTGAGTTTCGGACAGAACAGTGAGAAGAACATTAAATAAAAACAACTTGAGGTGAGAATTTATTTTTACAAAAACTTAAATAATGCCAAACTTTAGAGCGCGTCGTACCCTACGTTTTTGTTTATTATCGACCCGGTATAATGTGTAAATTTCAGCCCTCAAATAAAATGCTTAGACCATAGAAAATCTACGTGAAATAAGGATTCCAAATCCGCAAAAATCATCAAGAACCGTCAATCCAATGTCAAGTTATAGCATTTTAAAGATTTCGGTATCCAAATTTTATGTTGAGTAGTGTGTACAAGGCCTAAGGGCCTTAATCCAAAAACTGACAAAACCGTCTAGAGATATTGATGTTACCTTAGTAAGGAACCATATTGCAACGACCAAAAAAATTTTTTGCGGAAATTTCACTCATACAAACTTTTTGATTTTTTGCATGACTTCATTGATCACCCCGTATATAATAAACTTATGGTCCTACGATAAATATACGTCATGCAGCTTAATCCGAAAAAAACTAGCTCTTAAAATTTGCAAGCCGCGTTCAAAAATTTGCATTCCTGTTGAAAATATTGAACTTTAAATTTTGCCTAAAAGTCTCTATGTGTAAGTTCGAGTGGCCAACAGTGTATATAAAAAATAGTATAAAACTACCCTTTATAAATGAATTATTATAAAAATAAAAGTTAATCGTCGTCAGAATCAACACTGGACATTGCAAAAACCTAAAACAGGCAGAGACAGAACTAAAGTAAAAGTTGTACTAGAAGTTCTTTATTCAAATCAGTTACCTATATCCGAAAAAAATGTAAATCCAGCTGAATATCAGGAATGGTTTAAATCATTGCCCTCCAACAACAATAGTAACAGACCGCTTGCCAGAACGAGATATGGCAGAGTCCAGTGCTGATTCTGACGACGATTAGCTTTTATTTTTCAAATAATTCATTTATAAAGGGTAGTTTTATATTGTTTATTAATTTAGTTTCTAGATCTATATCATACTTTACATTTGTATGCAGTTGAAGTAAATGAAATTATTTAGCATATTATGATCATTATTCTCCAAAGCTATTTTTAATGCAAGAAAAAATGACCAAGTCTATTTTATCAATATTTCCACCAACAAATTGCAAATTCTTAAGTTTATTTTTAAAAACATCCTTAAAGAACAATAATATGAAAAAAACATTAAACCTATATCTAATACATTATTTTACCCAGACTGTTCTCCTGAATATTTACTACATATGGACTTGGTCACTTTTCGGGGTATACCCTCGAAGTATTAGCAGGAACCCAAATTCAAAAGAACTTTATTTAATAATTATTATATAATAATAATGTTTATTATTTAGAAATAATATTAATAACAATATACAGTAACTTAAATATAGTAACAGATAATACATTAATAATAAACACAATACCCACATAAGTTAGATAACTTGAGGGTGCGGTTACTCAGCAGCAAGGATAATAAATTAGAATATCTTATACCAAATATTTTATAAAACCATAGCTTTTTATATTATAGACATAATTTAACAATTAAATTAGGATTCTAAATTCACTAATAAGTTAATGTAAATAATAATAATAGTAGTGATAATGTGTTTTTTTATCGCGGTATATCCAGTAATAACTTAAACTAATATACTATAAAATAGTGTACAATAGAGAGCATAAATAATAATAATAATAATAACAATTTCTCTATTCACGTTTGCTATACAATAGTACATGTGTTGTACAGATGATGAATACTATTATTGACAATAATATAATTAATAAAAATGTAAAATTACAATTTGTAGAGTAAAATTTTCTCATGTAACATTAACAGAGAACATATACAAACAATAAGCATACCTATCTATATTTAAAAATGACCTAGGTAATAATAAAAATATACAAGACACTTATATGTAAAATGTCAAAATTTAAAATATAAGAGTGTTAAATCAATTAATAAATCTAATAAATTTTATCCAATAATGATTTATGGTCGAGTCAAATGGTTTTCACTTCTTAATTCTCATTTTGATAATTTTTTTTTAAATGTGTGTTTTTTAATATTATTCAAAATGAGAAACATCCCAAGTGGGGGGGGGGAATAATTATTTATATTGTCTAGGGATGGATGCTACCCTTCTCGGGGGTGGAAATTAGCACACTCAAAAAAATCGGTAAAGGTATTTACACAGAACTTCCCTTTTTATTTGTGCATGGCGGTCACGCTAAAAAATTAATAATTACGAAATGACATTGAAATAATAATCGGAATATAGTTATCACTATTATTACAAAGAAAACCTGATAAGTTTTGGTCAAAAAAATATACAGAGTGCTCATCCAACAGCAAAAGTTCAATACTAAATAACAGGTGCCGCATATGGCAGGCTTGCACAAAAACCTTTACAAATGTCCACCATGACTGAATTGTTTCTTGGGATGACCACCCTGTACATTTTTCAATAAAAGTATAATAGGTGCATATGCCATATGGAAGTGGTGGTTAAAAATTTTTTTTTTTAATTTTTCAAAAATGTTGGCAAACAAATTTTCAAAATTTTCTTCTTCTGAAATAGGTCTAGAATATCATGAAACGTGGACATTTTGAATTTGAGCATTTCCTTGTATTCTATAGTAGTGTTTTTTTTTTTAAATAGGTGTAGAATGCCATGAAACGTGAAAAAAAATTTGCCGTCTATTTTAGCGGTAAACAAATTTTCAAAAATGTTGGTGAAAAAAATGTTCAGTTTTTTTTCTGAAATAGGTTTAGAATGTCGTGAAACGTGAAAATTTTAAATTTGAGCAAAAAAATGTTTTTCATTCATATAGTAAATAGTGATGAATAGATTAAAAATTTTTGCAAAAATTTCTTTAAATTTTTCAAACATTTTTTTAAATTTGTTTGAATAGGTTTAGAATGCCATGGAAACGTGGAAATTTTAAATTTGAACAAGGAAAAATAATTCCATCTATTTTAGTGGTAATTTTTTTTTAAAAATGGGTAACAAATGTTCAAAATTTTTTTTTTTAATAGGTTAGAACGCTATGAAACGTGGAAATTTTTAATTGGAACAAAAAAAAAGAATCGGTAAAGGTATTTACACAGAACTTCCCTCTTTATTTGTGCATGGCGGTCACTCTAAAAAATTAATAATTACGAAATGACATTGAGAATAATAATCGGAATATAGTTATTGCTATTATTACAAAAAAGACTTGATAAATTTTGGTCAAAAAAATATACAGATTGCTCATCCAACAGCAAAAGTTCAATACTAAATAGCAGGTGCCACATATGGCAGGATTGCGCAAATACCTTTTCAAATGTCCACCATGACTGAATTATTTCTTGGGATGACCACCCTGTACATTTTTCAATAAAAGAATAATAGGTGCATATGCCAGATATTATTGCCATCTGTTACATTTTCAATCCAACATTCACGTAATGGAGTGGAAGTATAGTGGTGGTTAAAAAATTTCATTTTTTTTTATTTTTCAAAAATGTTGGTAAAAAAATTTTCAAATTTTTTTTTTCTGAAATAGGTTTAGAATGTCATGAAACGTGAAACTTTTAAATTTCACAAAAAAAAAGTTTCCATCTATTCTAGTGTTAAATTTTTTTCCAAACTAGTAACAAAATGTTGCAAATATTTTTTTCCGAAATTGGTTTGGAATGTCATGAAACGTGGAAATTTTAAATTTGAGCAAAAAAAAATTTCCGTCTATTCTATAGTAGTGATAAATAGATTAAAAATGTTTTCAATTTTTTTTTTATTTTTCAAGAACATTTTTAAATTTGTTTGAATAGTTTTAGAATGACATGGAAACAAGGATAGTTTAAATCTGAACAAAGAAAAAAATCTATCTTTGTGGTAAAATTTTTTTAAAATAGTAAAAAAAAGTTCTAATTTTTCTTTTAAATAGATTTAGAACGCTATGAAATGAAGAAATAAAAAGCCATTTATTTTAGTGGTAAAAAATGTTTAATTTTTTTTTTTTTAATCAGGCTTAGAATGCCATGAAACGTGGAAATTTTTAATTTGAAGAGACAAAAAAATTTTTTCATCTATTTTAGTAGTGAAAAAAAAATCAAAAAAATGTTTTTACTTCCCTCGCATACCGAAGGGAAGTATTGTATTCGAGAAAAAATCACCCTCCGAGATTTTTTCGGATTCTGACGTTTCAGAACACGTAGATTCCGAAAATATAGGTTTTTCAATTCCGTCAGTATGTCTGTCTGTCTGTCTGTCTGTCTGTCTGTCTGTTGGTGTATTTACTAAAAAACTACTTGACGGAGAGCAGTCAAATTTGGTAGGTAGTTAACCCTACTGTCAGCGAAGAACTGGTAGAATTTTCACTGAAAAATATACAGGGTGGACCGTCTAAACGGAATAAATAGTGAAAAAAATTTTTTTTGCTCAAATTTAAAATTTCCACGTTTCATGACGCGCTAAACCTGTTTCAGGAAAAAAAAATTTTTGAAAATTTTTTTCAAACATTTTTGAAAAAATTTTTACCAAGATGAAAAAAATTTGTTTTGCTCAAATTTAAAATTTCCACGTTTCATGACGCGCTAAACCTATTTCAGGAAAAAAATTTTTTGAAAATTTTTTGAAAATTTTTTTCAAACATTTTTGAAAAAATTTTTACCAAGTTGAAAAAAATTTTTTTTTGCTCAAATTTAAAATTTCCACGTTTCATGACGCACTAAACCTATTTCAGAAAAAAAAAAAATTTTGAAAATTTTTTTCAAACATTTTTACCAAGATGAAAAAAATTTGTTTTTGCTCAAATTTAAAATTTCTACGTTTCATGTCACGCTCAACCTATTTCAGGAAAAAAAAAAAATTGAAAATTTTTTTCACCAATATTTTTGAAAAAAATTTTACTACTAAAATGAATTTTTTTTTTCTTTCTTCAAATTTAAAATTTTCACGTTTCATGGCATTCTAAGCCTGATTAAAAGTTTTTTGAAATTTTATCACTAAGATAGAATTTTTCTTTCTTTGTTCAGATTTTAACTATCCACGTTTCCATGACATTCTAAAACTATTCAAACAAATTTAAAAATGTTTTTGAAGAATTTTTAAAAAAATTTGAAAACATTTTTAATCCATTTATGTATCACTACTATAGAACAGACGAAAAAATTTTTTTGCTCAAATTTAAAATTTCCACGTTTCATGATATTCCAAACCAATTTCGGAAAAAAAAATTTGCAACATTTTGTTACCAGTTTGGAAAAAAATTTAACACCAGAATGCTCAAATTTAAATGACATTCTAAACCTAGGTATTTCAGAAACAAAATTTTGAAAATTTTTTTCACCAACATTTTTCAAAAAGTTTTTACCACTAAAATAGATCGAATTTTTTTTTATTTGCTCAAATTTAAAATTTTCACGTTTCATAGCATTCTAAACCTATTTTAAAAATACATCATTTTTAATTTTTAAACTTTTCTTAGAACTACTATAGAACAGAAGGAAACTTTCCTTTTTGCTCTAATTTAAAATTTCTACCTTTGACATTTTAAACCTATTTCAGGAGAAAAAAAATTGAAAATTATTTTACCATCTTTTGAAAAATTTTAAAAAAATGAAATTTTTTAACCACCACTATACTTCCACTCCATTACGTGAATGTTGGATTGAAAATGTGACAGATGGCAATAACATATGCACCTATTATACTTTTATTGAAAAATGTACAGGGTGGTCATCCCAAGAAATAATTCAGTCATGGTGGACATTTGTAAAGGTATTTGCGCAAGCCTGCCATATGTGGCACCTGCTATTTAGTATTGAACTTTTGCTGTTGGATGAGCAATCTGTATATTTTTTTGACCAAAACTTATCAAGTTTTCTTTGTAATAATAGCAATAACTCTACTCCGATTATTATTCTCAATGTCATTTCCTAATTATTATTTTTTTGAGAGACTGCCATGAACGAGGGAAGTTCTGTGTAAATACCTTTACCGATTTTTTTAATTAAGCTTAGAATGCCATGTAACGATGAAATTTTAAATTTGAAGAATGAAAAAAATTTTTTTCATCTATTTTAGTGGTAAAAAATGTTCAAAATTTTTTTTTCTGATATAGGATTAGCGTGCCATGAAACGTGGAAATTTCAAATTTTAGCAAAAAAATATATTTTTTTCACTATTTATTCCGTGTAGACGGTCCACCCTGTATATGTTCCAATGAAAATTTTACCATTTCTTCGCTGTCAGTAGGGTCAACTGCCTACCAAATTTGACTGCTCTCCGTCAAGTAGTTTTGTAGTTAATGCACCAACAGACAGACCGACAGACAGCCACACAGACAAACTGACGGAATTGAAAAACCTATATTTTCGTAATCTCCGTGATCTGAAACGTCAGAATCCGAAAAAAACTCGGAGGGTGATTTTTTCTCGAATACAATACTTCCCTTCGGTATGCGAGGGAAGTAAAAAAGGGGGAGAAAAACTCGTGCTTTCCTCAGACATTTTTTTTTATCTTATAGAGGACGACTTCCTTCACTTCCCTGACACTTTCACATCCGAGATCTATTTGGTGCGGGGGGAGGGGGAGCTGTTAAACATATGGAAAATTTTCTCAGTTTGCGCGCGACCGGGGAGACGGACAAAAAAATGTTTCAGATCAAAGAGAAAGGTCTCCCGGGGGGCGTAAACCGATTTTTGGTTTTTTAAAATCGGCCAATCGGCCAAGATATGGCCGTTTGAAGGGATTGAGTTTCAGGGTAGGAAAAGGGATCGGACCAGAGGTATGAGGGGTGTTTAATAGAGTAGGGATGGGGCAGGATGGTATTTTTTTTTTCTGTTGTGGATGGTTATAGGAAGAGGTCGAGGCCGCGGGGGGAGCTCTCTAGGGCAATTAGGGAAGAAGAGGGTGGGCGGAACGTGCAAAAAGGGAAAATGTCTATATCTCCGGTTCTAATAGGGCGACTTTAAAAAATCAAAATGGGATTTCTTCCTTTTTTGGACAGCTATAATGTTGGATAGGTAGGAACTAATTTTCGCTGAAAATGTAAAAATGGGGGGCAAAAGAAATTTTTTTTTTCTTCAAAACGATTTTTTTTATGAAGGGGGTGAATGGCGGGGATGAACTGCTTCTAAAAGACGGGTATTCTCATCCCCTTTACAATGAAAAAAGAATTTTTCGAATTGCTTTATTACGACAGGCAGGGCGACAACTTGAAGCTTAAGCCCTACAGAAGGATAAAGGAAAGTCCTACGCCCTTCTGCCAGGGCTTATTTTAAAGAGAATAAATTTCCCTTTTTATTAAAAAAAATCAATTCGATCGGACAGTAACTTGCACTACGCGCGCGAGTTACACTTATAAATTTATTTCTTTTGAATCAGCAGCTGCAGCGGCGGGAGAGTAGGCGTGGCCTCTAACCTCTCTACTCAGAAAGGTAAGTTTGATATTTTCCACTAATAAAAAAAATTGTTTTGAAAAAAAAAAACATTTTTTTTGCCCCCCATTTTTACATTTTCGGCGAAAATTATTTCCTACCTATCCAACATTATAGCTGATCAAAAATGGAAAAAAATCCAATTTCGATTTTTTAAAATCGCCCTATTAGAACCGGAGATATGGCCGTTTTCTCTTTTTGCACGTTCCCCCCTCCCTCCCCTTCCCTAATTGCCCTAGAGAGCTCCCCCCCGCGGCCTCGACCTCTTCCTATAACCACCCACAACAGAAAAAAAAATTACCATCCTAACCCCACTCCTTATCTCTTAAACACCCCTCATACCTCCTGTCCGATCCCTTCTCCTACTTTGAAACTCCATCCTTTCAAACGGCCATATCTTCGGTCCTAATTGGCCGATTTTAAAAAACCAAAAATCACTTTACGCGCCTCGGGGAGGCCTTTCTCTTTTATATGAAACATTTTTTTGTCCGTTTCCCCGATCCCGCGAAAATTGAGAAAAAACGATTTTCCATATGTTTAACAGTCCCCCCCTCCCCACCTAGATCTCGGATGTGAAAGTGTCAGGGAAGTGGAGGAAGTCGTCCTCTATAAGACGGGAATTTTTTTTAAAGGCACTTGTTTTTCAAATGCCAGATCTACTCCACTATACGAATAGGGCGCGTGCAAAATCTGACAGCTAACGAGAGTGGAGGGCATATAACCTCAATGTTCCAAATTAATTATCGTGAAATTCGCTGTTCTCGTTTGCTTTTTTAACTTTCTTGTGCTATAAGCTATTAAAATAAACATTTTTAAGTTTAGTTTTCATTATACATAGACAATTACGTGTTTTGTACAATAATATTTCCTTTGATTTGGCGAGATGTGCATTGTTTACCTATGTGTTTTTAGTTATTTTCTTAGTATTTAAATAAGGTATGGGATTGATCTTATTATTATGTATAGAGCATATTTAGATTATTTAAAATTTAAATGCTGTTAGTTATCCTGTTACCAGTTTACCACAAAAGCCATCATATTGTATGGAATCTGGTTATCAAAGTCTCACTGAACGCCAATTTAAGCTTTAAAAGGTATGTGATTATTACTTAACATTGGAATTTAATACTTACTATATAACATATTTAATAAATACATAGTAGTATACTTACCGCATGCACGAAAATAAAGTAATGGTTGTTTCAGATTGCCATCGATTTACACCAAAGAAGATAAGTTTGTGGTCAATTAAGAGTTCAAAGAGAAAAGTTATTAAGTGCTTTAAGGCTGCATAACCCAGACATTTATTTGTTAGTCAATCTAGATGAGCTACCTTACCTAGTTCAGTAGATTTTCCTAAAAATTATAGAGTATAAAATTTAAATGAAATTATTATCCATAAAGATTATCCGCTAAGGTAATGTCTGGAACTATGACCATAATTCTCATTTGACTCAGTAAGATCGGATCTCTCTAAGGCTCTTTTCGCTTTGCCCTGTTGATTAAGCACAAATTTTACTTCTTTTGGTATAAATCGATGGCATTCTGAAATAATTAATAATTTTATTTTCGTGCATGCAGAAGGTATTTACTACTATGTATTTATTAAATATGTTATATAATAAACACTAAATTCTAATGTTAAGTAATAATCACATCCTTTAAAAGCTTAAATGGGCATTCGGTGAGACTTCGACAACCAAATACCATAGAATATGATGGCTTTTTTTCGCAAACTGATAACAAAATAATTAACAGCATTTAAATATTAAATAATCTAAATATCCTCCATATATCCCATCCCATACATTGTTTAAATACGAATAAAACAACTAAAACCACATAGGTAAACAATGCACATCTCGCCAAATTAAAGGAAATATTATTGTACAAAACACATAATTGTCTATATATAATGAAAACTAAACTTAAAAATGTTTATTTCAATAACTGATAGGACAAGAAAGTTAAAAAAGCAAACGAAAACAGCGAATTTCACGATAATTAATTTGGAACATTGAGGTTATATGCCCTCCGCTCTCGTGAGCTGTCAGATTTTGCACGCCCCCTATTGTTAACAGGTTGATGTAATGGGTACTTACGAAAAGGTGAGGTTATATTAAAGCCGCGCAAGTTTTGAAACAAAATTGGAATAACCATGTTAAAAATATCTACTTCTACACAAAGACATTGGAACAAAACACTATTACAAGTTACATATGACTACGTCATATGATAAAATAAAATTTAAAAACACTGTCACATTGACTGGTGTCCTGCTAGGACCCATCTTGAAGATAAATCAGCTGGCATCCTGTAAAGTTGCCAACTGATCCACTGTTATCCTTTTCAGGAGTAAAAGTAACTAGATGTCACTGTTTTGATATTTTACAGGGTGTTATTATTAACGTTTTAATTTGTTTTCTCAACTTGTAGTAAATAGGTATAAATAATATTGAGACCTTCGATGTCTTTTTTGAATTTAGTGTATTACTATTGTTGTAAATGTGTGTCATTTCTTAGAAATGACACACATTTGCGTTCTTGCATTTACTTTTTTGAACGTTTGATTTGTTACACTGTTTATTGTTGTTACTATTAGCTTTGTTGTCATTGCTACTAATTAGAAATTTTTATATTATGTAATATATATTCTACTGAATATGTTTGATATATGTTGTTTCTTCATTGTGTTGTTTTCACAGTTTACTTGTTTTCAATAGCTACTTTTGCAAAAATCGGACAATAATTCATAATTTCAACTTTGTTTGCTAATATCTACTGTTAGAAAAAAGTTATCGAGTTGCGGTTTTCACTAACATATGAAGGATTTAATTTAAAAAAGTGAGATATTTGTTGACATGTCAAATGACGCCCTCTAGCGACGACGGTAATAATCCAATGAAAACAGCGTAAAATGCCCTCGATAGACTAAGAAAAGCACTTTGTATTGAGACCAAGTTTGTTAAATTCCGTTAAGGGTAATCGGAGTAATCGACATATAAAGAATGTTTTTTTGGCATCCCCGACCACTTGAAGAAAAAAAATGGAAAACTAGAAAGGATTCGAAATTGTCTTAGGACCATGACGCATATATTTTCAATGCCACATAATTGAGCAATATACAGAGAAAAATTAACTTTCTATTGACCCATAAATATAAATATTTTCGTTGTTATTTTTGGTGATGAACACAGTTCTAAAAACCGCTGCCTAACCACATCCACATTTTTCATCCAAGTTACTTTGATGGAAACATCTTGACTAGATTTGCACTATAGTATGTGGAAACTATTGGTCATAAAATTTTAACAATATGTGGAGCAGATGTCATAGAAGAGTTTGAGGCGTTGGTTTCTACCATATAGTCCATATACGTTAAAAATTAAGTTTTTAGTTTACCCTACTTATTTTCCCCTATTCACAACCTACCACGTCCCACCCCTTTAACGGAATCATCTCAATCAGATGTCATTACAATACATACGTGTACTAACTTTCAAGTAAATATCTCAATTTTATGTTATCAAACCCATTATTAATGGAGCGGAGATCGTAGTTGAAAAATATTAGAAAGAAATTTAAGGCCTTGGTTTCTAGTATATATACCAAATCCCACATTTCTCTACTCTTAAGCTTGATTTATTTATTTTCCCCTATTTACTCCTATTTAACCCTCAACCCTTCAACGGAATCATCTCAAAATATAATCTAGTTCCAGATGTCGTTATAGTATATAAGTGTACCAAATTTCAAATGAGTATCTCAATTTTATTCTATCAACCCCTTTTATAATGGACTAGGGGTAGTGGGGGGTTGAAAAATATCATAAAAAAATCTGAGGCCTTGGCTTCTAGTACATACATCAAATTTAAAGTTTCTGTACTCTTACCAGCTTGCTTTACAAATTTCCCCATACTTACCACTATTTACTCTCCAACCCTTCACCGGATATCCTCAAAAACAATCCAGTTCCAGATCTCGTTATAATATATACGTGTACAAAATTTCAAGTCAATATCTTAAACCGTTCCGGAGAAAGCGTGCGGACAAAAAAGTTACTGACAGACCGACAGACAGACAGAAACACTTTTTTTTTCGCTCAAATCACACATTTCATGACATTCTAAACCTATTTCAAGAAGAAAAAAAATCGGTAAAGGTCTTTACACAGAACTTCCCTTGTTATTTGTGCATGGCGGTCACTCTAAAAAATTAATAATTACGAAATGACATTGAGAATAATAATCGGAATATAGTTATTGTTATTGTTACAAAGAAAACTTGATAAGTTTTGGTCAAAAAAATATACAGATTGCTCATCCAACAGCAAAAGCTCAATACTAAATAACAGGTGCCACATATGGCAGGCTTGCTCAAATACCTTTACAAATGTCCACCATGACTGAATTATTTCTTGGGATGACCACCCTGTACATTTTTCAATAAAAGTATAATAGGTGTATATGTCAGATATTATTGCCATCCGTCACATCAATCCAACATTCGCGTAATGGAGTGGAAGTATAGTGGTGGTTAAAAAATTTCATTTTTATTTTATTTTTTCAAAAATGTTAAAAAAAAAAATTAATTTTTTCTTCTGAAATAGGTTTAAAATGTCAAACGTAGAAATTTTAAATTTGAGCAAAAAGGAAAGTTTTCGTCTATTCTATAATAGTGGTAAAAGAAGTTTAAGATTTAAAAATTACATATTTTTACTTCCCTCGCATACCGAAGGGAAGTATTGTATTCGAGAAAAAATCACCCTCCGAGATTTTTTCGGATTCTGACGTTTCAGAACACGTAGATTCCGAAAATATAGGTTTTTCAATTCCGTCAGTCTGTCTGTCTGTCTGTCTGTCGGTCTGTCTGTCTGTCTGTCTGTCTGTCTGTCTGTTGGTGCATTAACTAAAAAACTGCTTGACGGAGAGCAGTCAAATTTGGTAGGTAGTTAACCCTACTGTCAGCGAAGAACTGGTAGAATTTTCACTGAAAAATATACAGGGTGGACCGTCTAAACGGAATAAATAGTGAAAAAAATTTTTTTTTGCTCAAATTTAAAATTTCCACGTTTCATGACATGCTAAACCGATTTCAGAAAAAAAAAATTTTTGAAAATTTTTTTCAATCATTTTCGAAAAAATTTTTACCACTAAAAAAAAAATTTTCTTTGTTCAAATTTAAAATTTCCACGTTTCATGGCATTCTAAACCTATTTAAAAGAAAAAAAAAATTGAAAATTTTTTACCAACATTTTTGAAAAAATTTTTACCACCAAAATAAATGAATTTTTTTTCTCTCAAAATTTAAAATTTCCACGTTTCATAGCGTTCTAAATCTATTTAAAGAAAAATAAAAAAAAAATTTAAAATTTTTGAAAAAATTTTACCACAAATAGATGGAATTTTTTTTCAGATTTAAAATTTCCACGTTTCCATGGCATTCCAAATTTATTAAAACAAATTTAAAAATGTTTTAGACAAATTTTAAAAAAAATGAAAACATGTTTATGTAATCTATTTATCACCATTATGGAATAGACGAAATATTTTTTTTGTTTGGCACCTGTTATTTAGTATATTGAACTTTTGCTGTTGGATGAACACTCTGTATATTTTTTTGACCAAAAGTTATCAGGTTTTCTTTGTAATAATACCAATAATTATATTCCGATTATTATTCCCAATGTCATTTCGTAATTAATAATTTTTTTGAGTGACTGTCATGCACAAATAACGAGGGAAGTTCTGTGTAAATAACTTTACCGATTTTTTTTAAATAGGTTTAGAATGTCATGAAGCGTGAAACTTTTAAATTTGAGTAAAAAAAGTTTCCATCTATTCTAGTGTTAATTTTTTTTCCAAACTGGTAACAAAATGTTGCAAAATTTTTTTTTCCGAAATTGGTTTGGAATGTCATGAAACGTGGAAATTTTAAATTTGAGCAAACCAAATTTTTCGTCTATTCTATAGTAGTGATAAATAGATTAAAAATGTTTTCAAATTTTTTTAAAAATGTTTCAAAAACATTTTTAAATTTGTTTGAATAGTTTTTGAATGCCATGGAAACGTGGATAGTTTAAATCTGAACAAAGAAAAAAAAATTCTATCTTAGTGGTAAAATTTTTTAAAAATAGTAAAAAAATTTCTAATTTTTCTTTTAAATAGATTTAGAACGCGATGAAACGTGGAAATTTTAAATTTGAAGAAATAAAAAAAATCCATCTATTTTAGTGGTAAAAAATTTTTTTAAAATGTTGGTAAAAAAAAATTCAAAAAATTTTCAAATTTTTTTTTTCTGAATCAGGCTTAGAATGCCATGAAATGTGGACATTTTAAATTTGAAGAAAAAAAAATTATTTTAGTAGAAAAAAATTTTTCAAAAATGTTCGTAAAAAAATTTTTTTTTTTTTTAATAGTTTTATAATGCCATGGAACGTAGAAATTTTAAATTTGAGCAAAAAAAAATTTTTTCATCTTGGTAAAAAAAATTTCAAAAATGGTGAAAAAAAATTTTCAAAAATTTTTTTTTTCAGAAATAGGTTTAGCGTGTCATGAAACGTGGAAATTTTAAATTTGAACAAAAACATTTTTTTTCATCTTTGTAAAAATTTTTTCAAAAATGTTGGTGAAAAAAATTTTCAAAAATTTTTTTTCCCGAAATAGGATTAGCGCGTCATGAAACGTGGAAATTTTAAATTTGAGCGAAAAAAAATTTTTTTCACTATTTATTCCGTTTAGACGGTCCACCCTGTATATTTTCCAGTGAAATTTCTACCATTTCTGCGCTGACAGTAGCGTCAACTACCTGCCAAATTTGACTGCTCTCCGTCAAGTAGTTTTTTAGTAAATGCACCAACAGACAGACAGACAGACAGACTGACGGAATTGAGAAACCTATATTTTCGTAATCTACGTGTTCTGAAACGTCAGAATCCGAAAAAATCTCGGAGGGTGATTTTTTCTCGAATACAATACTTCCCTTCGGTATGCGAGGGAAGTAAAAATTGAATTTTTTTTACGATTACTATACTTCCAATCTACTACGTGGATGTGGAAGTAAAATTGACATCGACTGACATTTTATCGACCATATAAATGACAGTGATACGAGAATATGTTAGTAGCGTACATTATACGAACAAAAATGGACAAATTAGTGATAATATATTTTCTGACTTGTAATCTAGTGCAACGATATGTGGCAGAAGAGAACTTAACTTTTAGAAATGTGTCAGTGTGTCTACCTTGCAATTCCTCGTCCAGTTTTGAAGATCCACTTTGTTTTAGAATTCCACCATCGAGCAATCTATCACAAGAACTAAATAAATACAAACCGTCAGATACTACACGTATTAGGATGTCGGCTTTTCAACATATACCAGTGATCTATAAAAATGCTTTAAATAATATTCATGTGAAGTCGGTTGAAATAAACTTTTGTAATGTTGCGGAAATTCACCCAGGATTCCTTCAAAACTCATCTTTAACCACCCTCGATTTAACTAGTAACCAACTAGAGACAATAAAGCGAGATTTGCTTAAAGGTGCATTACGTTTGGAAACTTTAATTTTGAGTCTTAATAAAATCAAGCATATTGAAAGCGGTGCGTTTGATCACATATCTTTGAAAAGATTATGTCTTTCGACCAACGAGTTGCAGGATATCCCACATGGAGTTTTCAACAACTTATCAGTCCTTCTTTTAGATTTTAACAAAATTAAAAGCATTCCCAAAGGATCGTTTAGTAACAGTACACTTGCGGAGATCCGGTTGGACGGTAATCAAATAGAGACCATTGAACCTGGTGCATTTGAAAATACCCCAAATTTAGTAGTAATAAATTTAGCCGCGAATAAGTTAACTAAAATAAGTCGCGGAATATTCAACGAATTTAGTGATTGGTCACGGGGACTAAACTTTCTTGGACTGGGCATGAATGACATTAAATATATCGAGCTAGGAGCTTTCCAAAATGCCAGTATTAAATATGTCGATTTGTATTTCAACAAACTGACAGAAATTGAAAATGGTACATTCAGTGGGAGCAAAATTAAAATTTTAGACTTGATTTATAATAGAATAGAAACCATTGGGGATGGTGCGTTCAATATTGATGGTTTGGAAGCAATCGATCTATCTGCAAACAAGTTGACAATTATTAAAAAGGACACTTTCAAGAAGGCTAGTATAACTACCGTAAATCTACTTGATAATCACTTAAAACTAATAGAACTGAAGTCATTTGGTACAGGTCTACGAACACTTTACATACAAGAATCGTACTTGAACGATAACAGCAAGATTTATATACATAGTTTACGTGATACCGTTTTGTTATCATATGGTTCTGATGAGCTATTAATAAAAAAGACACATTATTTATCTTATACTTAATACGAAAAACTGGAGCGAACTCGGACGAAACTCCGAGATATCTTGCGGAACTTATGTCTACTGCTTCAATAATACCCTGTAATTGTTAACATACATTTTATCACAAGATTTGTAAAAAATGCTATGAATAAAGTAAAACGACTAATTGCTGATTTTTATTCGATTTCTCGTCATTTAAAATTCTCTGCAAATAGTGTAGTAGATAATAGCCCAGGCTTGGTAGCTAATTTTGTCTATTAATCTCAAACATATTTGGAGGCAGAGGTTTTATTTTTTTTATGAGTTCTCTGAGGTTTAATTAATAAGATCATCTAAAGCTTACATGATTTCCTTTTTCTTTCGGTATATTTTCAAAAATTTTCAAGATGGGTCGATGTATGCGAAAATAAAAAAATCGGTAAACAGTGAGAATAATAATCGGAATATAGTTATTGCTATTATTACAAAGAAAACTTGATAAGTTTTGTTCAAAAAAATATACAGATTGCTCATCCAACAGCAAAAGTTCTACACTAAATGACAGGTGCCACATATGGCAGACTTGCGCAAATACCTTTACAAATGTCCACCATGACCACCCTGTACATTTTTCAATAAAAGTATAATAGGCATTAGGCATATGCCAGATGTTATTGCCATCTGTTACATTTTCAATCCAACATTCACGTAATGGAGTGGAAGTATAGTGGTGGTTAAAAAATTTAATTTTTTTTGAAATTTTTCAAAAGTGTTGGTAAAAAAATTTTCAAAATTTTTTCTTCTGAAATAGGTTTAAAATATCAAACGTAGAAATTTTAAATTTGAGCAAAAAGGAAAGTTTCCTTCTATTCTATAGTAGTGGTAAAAAAAGTTTAAAATTTAAAAATTATGTATTGTTTTTAAATGGGTTTAGAATGATATGAAACGTGAAAATATTAAATTTGAGCAAATAAAAAAAATTTCGATCTATTTTAGTGGTAAAAATGTTTTGAAAAATGTTGGCTTTCTGAAATAGGTTTAGAATGTCATGAAACGTGAAACTTTTAAATTTGAGCAAAAAAAAAGTTTCCATCTATTCTAGTGTTAAATTTGTTTCCAAACTGGTAACAAAATGTTGCAAATTTTTTTTTTCCGAAATTGGTTTGGAATGTCATGAAACGTGGAAATTTTAAATTTGAGCAAAAAAAATGTTTTCGTCTATTCTATAGGAGTGATAGTTTTGAAAAAAATTTTTTTTGGATCAGGCTTAGAATGCCATGAAACGTGGAAATTTTAAATTTGAAGAAAGAAAAAAAATGTCTTCATTTATTTTAGTAGTAAAAAGTTTTTCAAAAATGTTGGTGAAAAAAATGTTCAAACATTTTTTTCTGAAATAGGATTAGCGTGTCATGAAACGTGGAAATTTTAAATTTGAGCGAGAAAAAATTTTTTTTACTATTTATTCCGTTTAGACGGTCCACCCTGTATATTTTCCAGTGAAAATTTTACCATTCTTCGCTGTCAGTAGGGTCAACTGCCTACCTAATTTGACTGCTCTCCGTCAAGTAGTTTTTTAGTTAATGCACCAACAGGCAGACAGACAGACAGACTGACTGACGAAATTGGAAACCTATATTTTCATAATCTACGTGATCTGAAACGTCAGAATCCGAAAAAATCTCGGAGGGTGATTTTTTCTCGAATACAATACTTCCCTTCGGTATGTGAGTAGGAAGTAGGTATTGTATTCGAGAAAAATCACCCTCCGAGATTTTTTCGGATTTTGACGTTTCAGATCACGTAGATTACGAAAATATAGGTTTTTCAATTCCGTCAGTCAGTTTGTCTGTCTGTCTGTTGGTGCATTAACTAAAAAACTACTTGACGGAGAGCAGTCAGATTTGGCAGGTTGTTGACGAAGAAATGGTTAAACTTTCACTGGAAAATATACAGGGTGGACCGTCTAAAGGGAATAAATAATTTAAAAAAATTTTTTTTGCTCAAATTTAAAATTTCCACGTTTCATGGCACGCTAAACCTATTTCAGAAAAAAAAAATGAAAATTTTTTTTCACCAACATTTTTGAAAAAATTTTTACCACTAAAATAAATGAATTTTTTTTTTCTTTGTTCAAATTTAAAATTTCCACGTGTCATGGCATTCTAAACCTATTTAAAAAAAATTGAAATTTTTTTTTACCAACATTTTTGAAAAAATAAAAAATGGAAATACACTAAAACCTTTTTGGCGTTCTGGGTAACCAACAATACAGTGTTTTTGCGTGTATTTTATTACACTATATAATGCATCGACCTCTATTTGACCTCTAGATATTTTATACAGCATCCATATCATTTACGCAATATGAAGGCACTAAGTTCCAGATCTCGTTATAATATATACTTGTACAAAATTTCAATATCTTAAACCGTTCCAGAGAAAACGTGCGGACAAAAAAAGTTACAGACCGACACATAGACAGAATTTTTTTCTTTTTGGCTGAAATTTAAAATCTCGACGTTTCATGACATTCTTAGCCTATTTCAAGAAAAAAAAATATTTGAAATTTTTTTTACGATTACTATACTTCCAATCCACTACGTGGATATGGAAGTAGTTAATCATATACAATGCATTTTTTGCAAAATTAAAAAATTAAGCTTGGCCTGCTAGGATCGCAAAAACTATTTTCTCACTTTCAATTTTTTTTTTTTTAATAAGTTTAGAGTGTCACGAAATTTTCAATTTGAGCGAAGAATATTTTTTTCATTATCTATTCACTTTAGACGTCTACAAATGCCAAGCAATTTTAGTATTGAAATTATTTTGATACATTTAATTATTCCGCAAATCGGTATGAAGGGGAAGAACCGTCCTGATATATAAGTCAACTTACTAATTAGTTTCTTATTTGACGAAATATGAGGCAGGGTTTTGACCCGATTTGGTGTAACACATTTATCACGTTATTTATAGATAATTATAGATAGCAACCTTACAAACATAAATATCCAAACATAAATGATGCAATTGTGATTGTGCAAAGTCACGCTAAGAAAATGAGTGTTTATAAGACGTCGAAACATTCAATAGCGTTGTGATATTGACCATATATTGCATATGTTTCATCGTTAGATGTTTCTTAGAAAATATGAAAGTAAACAAACATGATTTAGCAAAAAAAAATAATAAGAAAATACTAAACAATATAATTGTATTAAGCTGATTCTGTGGCTAGGCCATCAATCAGAAAATATCTAATTAGAAATTATCATACGAATTTTGTGTCTAATGCTAAGTATCGCATAGTGTTCTGGGGAGCATCTCGTAATTTTGAGAGAATCTTTAAAATTCAAAAAGAGCTTAAAATATCATGGGAGTGACAAGAAATACGTCTTGTCGAAATTTGTTTAACGAATTAAGGTTTTGCCCATATAGACCAGTGACTTTAGGCCGAAAAATAAATTAAAAGTGTTGTTGCTCTTGGCACGCCGTTTTTTTTTTTTTTTTGTAAAAATAGTAAAAGATTTACCACATTACGGGAAAAATAATCTTGATGTAATTCACCAGCCGCTAAATTTGTTATTGCAAAATTACCGCAAAAGTCATAATTATTTGAACTCCAAAGGTCATTTTACTCTGGAACAATACTATTTGTATGCTTGAATAATAAATATTACTTTTACATAGCAAGAACTGGCGAAGTTTTGCAAATTTTTAGTTCCGTATTCAAAGATGCATAACTATACGAATTCTTCAGTTAGATTGTTCAATTTTTTTTGCATATACTTCAATGGTTACCAAATAGACTCTCAGTATCCGCTTTGTCATGAGTGAAAAATTTTGTAAAATATGACATTTTGCAAAAAAATTTATTTGCTTATAACTTTGGACCAAGGCATTTTTTTATCAAACAAAAATTGCAATAACATACATGTGTGGCAACCTCTGGCGTGCCTCAAGGTTCAAATTTGGGTCCACTCTTATTTTCGGTATTTAGTAATGACTTATGTGGCGGACTGAATTGCAACCAACTTCTCTTTGCGGATGATCTGAAATTATTTAGTGAAATCACTACCATAGAGGATTGTGCAAGATTACAAGAACAATTAAATATCGTTGAGAATTGGTGCCTAGTGAATAAATTATTATCAATAAATGTAAAGTTACGATTTATTCACGAAAGGTAAATCTGGTTAAATATTCATATAGTTTCAACGACACCTCTTTAACTCGTTGTGAGAGTATTAATGATTTGGGTATACTGTTCGACTCGAGATTGGAATTCACAGGACACATCAACTCGATTACTAAATCGGCGTTAAAAACGGTTTTATTATAAAAAATTCAAAAATACTTACTAATACAGAAGCACTAAAAACATTATATTTATGTTTTGTGCGTTCGAAATTGGAGTATGGTTCAGCAATATGGAATCCTATTTATGAAAAATATTCACAATCATTAGAATCTGTTCAACGGAAATTTCTTAAATACTTATGTTTTAAAATAGATCACCAATACCCCGAACGGGAATATCTAAACTATTTAATGTTAACACGGTTTAACTTGGATTCATTAGAAAACAGAAGAATTATGTCAAATTTAATGTTTATTTACAAGCTGATCAATAATACAATAGACTCTCCAGAACTCCTATCTCAAATTAATTTTAGAATTCCACGCGCAGGCTCTCGTCAAACCTTTCCTTTTGCACTACCATCTGAAAGAACAAATATCCTTGCTAAATCACCCATTTATTCCATGATGGAAATATATAACTCTATTAGTGACCGTTGTGACATGCTTAGTCTTTCTTTAAATAATTACTTCAAGACAATAAAACCATGTGTTCGAAATAGATTGTAACCTACATTCAAATACATAGCCGTAATTTTAAGCTACTCTAAACCAAATAATTATTTTACACTTATATATCTTATAATCTTATATTTTATACCGTTTATTTATACGTTTTTATACAGTTTTTTTGTAGTTTTATTTTTTATATTTTATATTTCATATTGTATACTTTGCATTTATATAATTTAGTTCTATTTTGTAAAATTGTCCTGTAACTGAAGGATTCTGTTGGGCAATAAATTCTTTATTATCATTATTTTTATTATTATTAATTATGCAAATTTCAAGATTCAAACGGCATTAGATTCATCGGAAAGAAATACGTTGATTTCATCTTTTGTGGGCCCCCTTTGGACCATTTTAAGCCGAGATAACGATTTTAGTTTTGGCACTGTTGAGACTTTTGTAATTAGCATTTTCGAAAAATTCGAAATGGAGACTATATGTCTGATATATTTATTTATTAAACATGTAATCAATGCATCGCATCGAAAAAAGCGAATGGTAACACTTGTAGGCGAAGCTACCTTACAATGCCACTAAAACTCAGCCCCACCACTGAATATGCGTACTGTTGTACGAGCAGTCGTAGTTCATAATAATATTTTTACAGTGTAATACGTACGGAAAATGTAAAAAAGTAACTTCGGATAGTAGACACAGGCAGCACATCTAAAACACACGTAAACGTATCATGACATCTGCGCAAACGCAGTTTTGATTTTCTTAGTGTTATGGGATTCGTTAGACGTAAAGACACGGATTCCCACGTACACCCAAAAAACGCGGTATTATTGCACCGATACAAATCGATGACATTCGACCACCTGTCAGATTTGACGAAACGCCAGAAAATCATAAGAAACATAACCTACATCATTGCCATTCTTTGTTAAGGTTATGTTCCACGTCACATTTAATTTGCTTTGATTTTAGTTTTGTGTCTTGTATGGGGTAAAATAATAAATATAAAATATATTTAGGTCAAAATCAGGTTCTTGAAATTTTAATAAAACATGGTAACACCCTTGCAACGGGTAGAAAATCATCCAGCAGAAGGAATATTTTTTACCAATGAGGATGACTTGCATTTATTGCGAGAGCTTGTTGGACAAAATCCTATGAACACAACACTAGGTGGAATGTCATTCAGATAAACATAACTCAAATAGTTGGAAAATTCATTTCAGTTAGGACTTTAAGACAGAATAAAAAATTAGGGTTAGATGAACTGTCACCTAATCAAAATGTAAACAAGTAGTACAAATACGACAAATACAAATACTACGTGGTTGGAATTAACGGCTTGGCCTTAACTCTATTTTAGGGTGTAACAATATACCTAAACTTATTGTACGTCGCGCTAATACGTTTACGTATAAGCGTCGCCAGGATAGCTATTCTGTAATTACATTACTACAGGGTAGCTATTCTGTATCGCTGTGATGTGATGTTAGCACATGTTTTCATGAGAAAGTGAGCGGAGTTCTCTTGAAAACCAAAATAGCGTATTCTGTAACTGTGGGAGCGTTTACATCACGCCAAAAATCGGGGAACTTGCTTCTCTTGGTAAATTGTAGGGAACGGGACCGTTCACGCGTGAGAGGATGAAAGTATAACCTCACTTTTAGGCAAACTGTCATTTTATTTGGATGTCGGTGGCATGATATTTGTTTATTTGAAGTTATTTTTATGTTAGATCATACAATGAGGTTTGTGTTACTTAAACTGTAGGGATTAAAGGGCGATGAATATTGCCGATGTACTAAATTATCAATGAGGCACTATGAGACCTTCAGATTACTGGAAAAATCCTCAAGAAGAACAACTCATTGCATGAACAAACCCTTCGATTTAGCAGATAGGGCTTTTATTCTTTTATAATTAAGTAAATAAAGAACATGCTTGGGGATATCATACAATATATTATACAAGTCAGATTGAGTACAATCCAATTATTATATTACACATTAAATTTACTTTTCTCCATTGCTCCGAATTATTTTTATTAGTTTCCAGGGACAGCATTTAAAGTGGTTGTTACTCTTTCCCACAATTTTTGGCATCTTTTGGTGAACTCATTTGTAAATGTTCCACATAAGCTGTAGTTGTTTTTCCACCCATTTAATCAAAATATATTTTTTCTACTTCCATCTTTAAAATGGCGTTTATCGTATACGTTTCCATGACGCTAAATAATCCTTTAAACACGCTTTCGACAAACCGTGACTTCGTGCATTTTAGTCACAGGCTGAACTTAGCAACGAGATATTAGTCACGGCTGAGGTTAATTCTAGATATTTTAATGGCAAAAGTCAAGTTAGTTTTCCGTAATTCTTGTCATCAATCTGTCAAAATAAATCGACGCGTTGTGACAAGAGACAAGTAATTTTGTATTTTTTGGAAAAAAATTAGCCTAAACGACAGTGAAAGTGAAGAAGATGTTTTCATTGGTACTCCGCCCAAAATTACTCAAGCAGCGGCATCGGCAACTGCTAGTTTGCTGCCAGAAAAATCTAAAAGTCAATACGAACGTGCATATAAACTTTATACTGTTACCATGTTATTGATACGTTAATAAATGAAATATTAAAATAACTTCCAAATTTTTTATTTAGATATTTGCGGTCGTAGAAAAAGTATAGTATGCAACACGTTTTATAAACTTGTTAGTCACTCATTTTATTAAACACTCGCTCCGCTACGCGTCGCTCGCGATTAATAAAACTCGTGACTAAAATGACGTTTATAAAACTTGATACTATTAAGTCACTATTCATCGATTGAAACGGATTTTTGATGTTATTTATCCTAGCCTAATAGAAAATTATGTCACTTTTACAAAATATTAGATATTGCACTCATTTTGAATGTCAGAAACTCGCATTTTGACAAGATGCATTTCCCATCATACAACGCACGACCTTCGATCATGGCATTGCGGCAATTCAATTGGTTGAAATGTAGGAGCAACTGTTGGCAACGCTGGAAGGATCACTTCACGTTCCCGCGTAGTCACTGTTGTTACAGAATGGTATTTTTGTTTCCCTGGGAAGGGATCGTGATATGAGCTCTCTCCTCTTACGACAAATGCTCACGTTCACTGAAATTACAGAATAGCTACCTTACGCGGGAACGTGAAGTGATCCTTCCAGCGTTGCCAACAGTTGCTCCTACATTTCAACCAATAGAATTGCCGCAACGCCATGATTGAAGGTCGTGCGTTGCATGATGGGAAATGCATCTTGTCAAAATGCGAGTTTCTGACATTCAAAATGTACAATATCTACTATTTTGTAAAAGTAACGTAATTTTCTGTTAGGCTAGGAATAACAACATCAAAAATCCCTTTCATACTGATGAATAGTGCCTTAAAATACATTTTGATTAAATGGGTGGAAAAACAACCACAGCTTCTGTGAAACATTTACAAATCAGTTCACGGGAAGATGCCAAAAAATGTGGGAAAGAGTAACTACCACTTTAAATGCTGTCCCTGGAAACTAATAAAAAATAATTAGTGCAATGGAGAAAAGTAAATTTAATTTGTAGTATAATAATTGGATTATACATAATCTGACTTGTATAATATCCCCAAGCATGTTGTTTATTTACTTAATTATAAAAGCCCTATCTGCTAAGCCGAATGGATTGCTGATGCAATTAAGTTATTGTTTTTCCAGCAATCTGAAGGTCTCATAGTGCCTTATTGATAATTTAGTACATTGGCAATATTCATCGCCCTTTAATCCCTACAGTTTAAGTAACACAAAACTCATTCTATGATCTAACACAAAAATAACTTCAGATAAACAAATATCATGCCACCGACTCCAAATAAAATGACAATTTGCCCAAAAGTGAGGTTATACTTCCATCCTTTCAAGTGTGAACGGTCCCGTTCCCTACAATTTCCCAAGAGAAGCAAATTCCCCGAGTTTTGGCGTGATGTGACCGCTCCCACAGTTACAGAATCATTGAGTTAGAAGGTAGGGAGACGACATCCTATACAAATTTCCTATACAGAAACGGCGTGGCTAAATGTAGTAACAATATGGTGGTTTGCCAGACCCGGACTAATTAAAATAATACAAGAAATTTGTACCCCAATGAGACGGTCTATCTGAATAACGTAAATAAATGTTCAATTCAATAAATGCAAGAGTTTTAACAGTTTTTATTTACCTTGATATATAAAATGTGCAATGTTATCCTACAATAAACCATTTGTTTCTATTCTACGAAATGTATAACCTGAGTATATTAAAAAAACATTTAATTAGTTGTTTTTTTTTAATACGGCTCTGTTTGTTGTTTACACTACCTATGACATGTTTCCCGTTAATTTCTTTTTGTCAACACCATTTCTAGAAGAGCAACTTCTTTTAGCACACGACACCATACTCCTTTTAATGTTTATTGTCTAAAATTTAACAAACTATCAGTAAAAGTCACCATAAATCACATGGAAAACAAACTGTCACTATGACGGAAAAGTAGTAACAAGATGGCGAAATAATGCCGTGTTTGATCACGTGACAGCTTCTCCCTACCTTCTAACTCAATGTACAGAATACTCTATTTTAGTTTTCAAGAGAACTCCGCCCAGTTTCTCATGAAAGCATGTGCTCACATCACATCACACCGATACAGAATACCTACTCTGAAGTGTCTATACTCCGTTCGCCCAAGAGATGCAGTAAGGCCACTCCCCATTTTGCTTAGACCATTGAGGGCAACAACCAGCTTCACACGCTACAAATTTATAGAAGCGGCAAAATTCAAAAATTATTGAATGGTATAATAGATTGCATATTATATTCTTTTATATTATTACGAGAACCAGCGAGAAGCAGTTGTTTTCGGCGAAGAAAGGGCTTGAACTTGATTCAGAATTAATTTGACAAGAATGAATTTTTAACCTAAAAAAGAAAAAGTGTTTCTGACATTTAATCAATATTATAAATCGTTTTTATTGCGTACCTTGATATTCACAAATATGCACCACAGTATTGAAAAACTATATTTTATTAGATGAATAGGAATAACAGCAAATAACAACATTTATTTCTAAGAACCATACATCAGATTTGAGGAGAGAACAAATACCTCATATATTAGCGTTTTCGACATAGTTGGGTGTAATATGGGTTTTAAAAATTCAACCAATAGAAATATTATATTCAAATTTAGCGCACATTTGTGGCGAGTGGCATAGCGAACGGAGTATAGTAAAGAGTCTGACATATAGCCTCCATTTCGAATTCTTTGAAAATGTTAATTACAAAATGGTCTAAGGAGGAACCGCGGTTTAATAAAACAAACATTTTAGAAAGAAAATTATTAACTGCCAATAGAGCTTAATCAATGCAACCACAACTTCTCAGCTGGCTGCTGAGGAAGCTATGAAAGCGTAGCAACCAGTTAGCTCAGGGCTGGTCGAGGGTCACTAGGTGGCGAGAAGAGTTATATATTTTTGTTTCTTAACGATTATTTGCTTGTCAAATTTACCAAACAAAACTTTAATAAACTATACAAATTTGGACGCCAGCGTATTCAGTAAATAACACTCTTGCAACCTTTATCAGGGGGAGAAAACAATCAAAATCAAATATAAAACAAATAATATATTAACATAAGTATAAAAGAGTGAAAATTTTACAACACTTTACAATTTAGTAGAAATATTAATGGTGAAATTTGATTTAATTAGTTAAACAACAAAAATTTAGTTTAGAAAAAAAATTAATTTTGAATATTAACAAAAAAATTACAATGAAACGATCAACTGGTTTACAAATTTTCTTCTGACCAAAAGTTGAATTTTGCACATAAATTTGGCTACTTAGCTTAGCGGAGACGTGGAATCCCGACGAGGTCTGTTCCTGAAGATGGCCACGGGTACCCGGGAAGGACGTAATATTCAGGTCCTGACAACGCTGATTTCCAGGAGACGCTGCGTCGGAATAGTATCCAATACTTTTAGGATAACTCCAAATATTCAAGTTATGCCTTGCGCCTTGCTTCAATGGTGGTTTGGTCCAGGATTTTACATGAAAAAGGGGAATGTAAAGAACCAGTTGATAATATAAAAACTTTAAAATGGTGGGAAAAAAGAGATACAAGAAAACTACAAAAAACTATGGTGACGAAGGTCACTGCAAAACCAAACTATCAGCAATTTAATAAAAAACCTGAGTCTTGATAAAATTTTACTTTACTCTACTACTGAAAATGTATGAATAAACTACTGATTAATATAATATATGAAATTAATAAATAAGAAAACTCTACTCTCATGAAATTTTAGCCGTTTACAAAATGGCTGACTGGTTATGACCAAAAACTTGAATGAAGGTAACAAAATTTAGTTAGAATTAGAGAGAAAATATCTGAATTACTATCTGAAAAAAACTAATACTGTAACAAATATAGCAAACAAAATTATGGGTTTAATCTCCCAAAAAAAATTAACTAATAAAAAATTATATCTTAACCTCTTGTACTAACACGAGGTTAACTAAATGCGACAAAATGACTTTAGGTTTCGACTTTTAATGAGATAAGATTGTCTACACACGATTAAGAAACAAAGATTCTAATTTATCCTTTGATTAATTTCCGAGTTTAATCCTCGTACAAATAATCTAAATAATGACAAAACACCACGGTATTGTGTCTCAAGCGACCACAAAATACAAAATTGCCGCGATAATTAATGAATTAGCATGTGTCCAAATGGACGCCGACATCACACAAACATGTGTGTTAATAAAATTAATTATTATACGGAATATCCTTTAATTCCCAAAAATAACTATACAGCAACGTTAACTCAATAATATGACATCATTTAATAATCAAATATATTCAAAATATCAAAGGATTAAAGAAATAAACGTGAAAATTCGTTAAAGAACAAGTACCAGTCTTTACTCACCTAGGTCGAAATCAAAAGTGAACTAGCAGGGATATTTCAAATGATGGTTCTACCGCGTTTGCGCACTTGTTGACTTCCGGTCGTTATTTCGGCGGGTAATTCAAATTTATTTAGCACGGGTGCTTAAACGAAAAAATTATTTTTTCGTTACATCAAATAAAAAAAGAAAAGAAGTAGACGTGAGGATTGAACTCACAACCACCCCATTTACATTTATTGCTGCTTGAGTATCTTACCGATTGAGCTACGCGATCCTATGTTCATTATATTCTAAAACGTGTAATATGTACTACTAGACTTACTGGTTTAACATTGTTCGTTTGACGGATGAATATCCACTATTTACCATTAAAAATAACTTAAATATTTTACATAAAGACGTTTTTCATATTTAGAGTGGTGTTAGTTCACGGGAATAAACATTATTCGTCGTCAAATGACACAGTTTGAGAATCGCTGAGCTTATGACTATGTTTCTCACTCCTCAGTGTACGTTTCATATTTCCATCTCAAAAGAAGTGGGAAAGAATCTTGGTAGACACACATTGACAATGTCTTTAGGCCATTGCTTTAAGTTTGTGTGCAAGAGAGTGAAAACGTATGCGCAACATTAATTCATACATCGGTCATTTTAAACTGGACCCGACTCTAGTTCCAGCAATTCTATAGAGTTTATGTTACATGCAGCATATTGCGATATGTTTCCTTCATAATTTGTCTTGCAGCTTTCATATAATTCACTCCATCAGTAAGAATTGTAAGAAATAATAGGACCTTGTCCTTATTATTTTCTACATATTTGTCACCCCATAACTCTTGTAGACTTGCATTCACTGCCTTCACTATAATGCGACTATTTGTCGTTTCTACAACTTTAGAGTCGATCAAGTGTCCACGCACTGAACAATTTTCCTCCAATGCACCCACTAAAACATTCGCTACCTTCTCACCATTGGTGATTTCGTCCACATTAACCCAGATGTATTTCCCAGTAAGCTCAGAAGAAACTTTTTGTCTAACATTACCACACTCCGTTGATAAATATTTTTTTCTGACCGTCGTTTCCGACGGCACCTGAACATTTTGTTATATTTGCCAGTAATACACTTTTCCAAAAATTGTCTAAAGAGTGAATTATCTAGTATTGACCACGGTATGTTACATCATTTGTTAAATGATCAATTAAATCTTACATATTCACCTTTACGCACGCATCAGAAATTTTTGAAAATTTAAATAATTACTAATGTCGGTGTGGCCAATCCAACTAAATAATTAGCAGCATGGGGTACTTTCGGTTATTCCGGAAGTCGATATCAACTTGCTTATTTTAAATGGAACACCCTATATATTTTCGACTTTTCGAGATGACAATAAAATTCTGAGTTCAAGCATGTAGAACACCCTATATCTAATAGTGCAATGCTGGTTTTCACGGCCGTTGTCCAATGAAGTAGTTTCTTCCGGGTTTTGCCGCGGTCGTCGAACTTGACTTGACGTTTCGCTGATCATGCTGTCAGCTTCTTCAGAAGGGTTCCAAAGACAGTCTTTGGAACCTTTCTGATGAAGCTGACAGCATGATCAGCGAAACGTCAAGTCAAGTTCGACGGAAGAAACTACTTCACCCTATATCTAAACCCAGTAGTTTCGAAGATATTTGACATTTTATAAAAAATTTAACAGGTGCAACGGTTTGCAAGAACAGTTATAACTTTTTCTGTGTAGGACATCCTCATTTGCTCTTTGGCACGGAGAAAGAACACAAGGAGAACTACATTCTACAACTGAAATAAATTCAATAATATCATACCAAGTGGTCCGTTTTTTGCGTTACATTTTGTCAACTTCAAACCGCGAAAACTTGTTTAGGTCAAATGAAACACCCTGTATTTTTTTACGTCAAGTTATGTAAAATTGAATTCCCTTTTTCTGATATTATCATTGAGGGGTTAAAGTTTTCAACTTTTTCAAATATTTGCGATTTTATTAGAAGTTCATGAATTGTTGTAATCATTTCATCATGATTAGAAACAATCAGTCATTATCTTATGTCAAAAAATGCCAGCACGTTTGAATTACACCCACGAAGACTTTTTAAATTTGTTTATTATTTATGGAAAATGTGATAACGTAATATCAAGAATTTGCAGCACATTTGCCACTCGATATCCAGAAAAGCGGAAACCGTCACCAAACACTGTAAGACGCATACTGGTAAATTTTAAAAATTATAGCTCTGTCAAGGCAAAAATGCAAAGAAGAAAGCCTATTGTTGATGACTAAAACATTGAAATAGTCATTCTGGGATATTTTCATGCCTTTCCAAGGATGTCATTAAGACAAGGTGCTCTGCAATCGGGACTATGCAAGGATTCAATTCACAGAATCTTATTAAAACATAAGTTTCATCCGTTTTCATTTCATATGGTTCAAGGATTAAAAGAAACAGATATCCTAAGAAGACAGAATTTTTGTGAGTTTATTTTAATGAGGTCTGAGGATGACGATTCTTATTTGGGAAATATTATATGGACAGATGAAGCAAATTTTACTACAAATGAACTTTTTAATAGACACAATTCGCATTATTGGAGTGACTCAAATCATCATATGTTCAGAGAGCGAAACTTTCAGGAAAGTTGGCAGTTCAATGTTTACTGTGCCATCAGAAACGATAGAGTGGTGGCACTACAATTTTATCAGGAAAATTTAAACGGTATATTAAATTTTCTCTTCTGCTAATATGTATAGGTAAATCTTTGTGTTTTTTTTTAGGTGAAAGATATCTGAATATCTTACAAAATTTGAATAATAACTATTTAGAAAATTTACCTCTCGCCGAACATAAAAACATTTTTTATCAGCACGATGGTGCTCCCCCACATAACGCATATTTAATTAATAATTATTTACAATAAACTTTTTATGATCAATGGATTGCCAATAATGGACCTTTCTTATGGCCTCCTCGCTCGCCCGACTTATCAGTTCTGGATTATTTTATTTGGGAACTATTAAAAATAAAGTTTATGAGAGCCCATTAACAACCATTAAAGATTGTATGCAGAGAGTAAGAAATGCATTTCAAAACATATCACAGGATTCAATTAGATGAGCTACCTATGAGAAACTAATCCGGAGATGCGAAAAATGTGTCTAGGTTCGAGGGCGGAATTTTGAGCAATTATTAAATTAAAATGGAATCATATTTTAAATTGATCTTATCTCTGCTATTTTAGTTTTATTTGCCAAAGAGCAAATGAGGATGTCCTACACAGGAAAAGTTATAACGGTTCTTGCAAACCGTTGCACCTGTCAAATTTTTTATAAAATGTCGAATATGTTCGAAATTACTGGGTTTAGATATAGGGTGTGCTACATGCCTGGTCTCAGAATTTTATTGTCATCTCGAAAAGTCGAAAATATATATGATGTTCCATTTAAAATAAGCAAGTTGGTATCGACTTCTATAACCGGAAGTACCCCATGCTTCTAATTATTTTAGTTGGATTGTCCACACCGACATTAGTAACTATCTAAATTTTCAAAAATTTCTGATGCGTACTTTTCTCTATATTGATCGATTCATTTCCCGGTGAGACACTCTGTATACTATTCCATCCAAAATTGTCTATATATAACATTTCTGTGCAATTGTAAATCATTCGTAAATCCGCACTCCCCTGACACTACTGACTACACTTTTCGGCCGTACTATACTCGCTTTATCTTAAAGTCGTGTAATGCTTAAAGCGTACCTCATTAGATCTATGATAAACTTATTTCGAGGAATTACAAGTCCTTAGATATCGGTAAGTAAATATTGCAACAGTCATGAAGTTATGGGATTTACAGAAAGTAAAAGATATGTAAGACGCATGCATAAAGTTTATGATTTGATAAGAGTTTATAATTACTTTTTCTTCTTGTAGGCTATTGAATATGACTTTTAGTAAGGAACAATTGCGTTAAAGGGTTTTTACTGTTTAATATGTTAGTTTGATACTAGGCGAGTCTGCCTGGGATTTTTGCCAAAAATTTTCTATACCATTCGAGGTAGCCAGGGATTCGTATAGGAAAAATTCCACTGAACAAGATTTTTTTTATGAAAAATTTTCCCAAACCGCGAGCTTCATGGTCAAATAATTGTTTAAACAAATTTCTTTTCGTTTTTATTTAATAAAATGAAAACGTTTTGATTTATCCGAAAAAATCTTAATTGAATCGAAAGATATTTTCAATACGCGTCGTTTGGTGCCAGACACAACTGATTTTGTCAACACTTTCATTTGTTATAGCCAAAATAAATTTCTTAATTAACAAATTGGTTACTCCGAAGCTAATGAGGTCAGGATATTGTTTTTGTCAAAAAACTTGTCTTTTATACCAAAGAATATACTACATTTTTTTTACCCGATATCTTCAATATGTCTTGAGTGTTTAACAATTATTTGTTAATTAGCAAACGACTTTTTTTTTCGAAAGTTTGATCGACTTAAAACCAACTTTAAACAATAAATATTGATGTCGGGCATAAATGCAACTTTTTGCTTTTGTTTATTTAAAGTTTAAATTGATTGAAAGCACTTAATAGTAATCCCATTAACAAAGTTGATAAATTATAGTATAAAAGAACGTACCTACCCAAGTTGTTTAAAAATATCAAAGGTTATACCCATCTTTAAAAAGGGTGACAGAAACAAAGCCGAAAACTACCGGCCTATATCTGTGATTCCAATTATCTCAAAAATCTATGAAAAAATACTAAAGAGTATGTTATGTGACCACTTCGAGGAAAATAACCTATTTTCTGCTGCACAGTTCGGGTTCCGATGCAACAAATCGACAACGCAAGCAATAAACAAATTAATATCTATAATTAACGAATGATTTGAACAGAACTCCATACAGGGTTGCATCATGTATGTCTTAACAAAAGCTTTTGACTGTGTGTCACACAGTATCCTATTAAGCAAATTAAAAATGTATGGGATAAATAGTTGTTTTATAAAGTTATTATCATCGTACTTAAACCGAAAACAGATGACCTATTTCAACAATAATTACTCCAGTACATCTTATATGGAACATGGAGTACCACAGGGTTCGGTGCTTGGCCCCTTGCTATTTTTAACTTACATAAATGACTTACCCTCATGTATATCCGACGGTGATATTGTACTCTTTGCAGATGATACCACTGTGATAAATTCTGATGTAAATCCAAAGTCTGTACAAGAAAAAATGTGGGTGTGTGTCTAAAGCCAAACAATGGTTTGAAACAAGCAGGCTAAGTTTAAATGACGCAAAAACGGAAAACATAATGTTTAGTCTAAGGGTGCATGAACTGGACAGCAGCGAATCAGTTAAATTTCTCGGAGTGGTCTTGGATAAAACCTTAACTTGGAAATCCCACATTGAATCCATATCCTCTAAGCTATGTAAACATACATATCTATTACAAAACCTGGCCAATAATGTAACTATAAATGTGGTGCTGATGGCATACTATGCCTTATTTCAGTCTACTTTTGCCTACGCGATTCTGTGTTGGGGACATTCCTGTCACGTTGACAGAGTCTCCTCAATTCAGAGAAGAGCGCTAAGATACATGTTAAAATTAAATTATAGAACTGATGTTAAACAAAAGTTTATCGAACTACAAATATTAACGGTACCTTCATTTTATATTTATGAGTGCTTAAAATTGATAAAAAATAATATAGAAGAGTATAAGTCAAATACAGTGGGGTACAACTACGAAACTCGTCATAAACAAAATATTTCTCTTAAATTCCTAAGGCTACAAAAATCTAGAAATGCTGAAAATTATTATGGGCCTGTATTCTACAATAAATTACCAAATCACATTCGTGATATGTCATCTAACATATATTTAAAACGGATAAAAAAAGAATTACTAAATAAAGCTTATTATAGTATAAACGAGTTCCTTGAGGATGAAACGTTTTTGAGGCTGTGATCCCATCTCGGAGAAGTATCCACATTTGTATACAATTGGGTAATATTTTTATATTTTGTGTAATTTTGTGTATTAGTGACGAATGTTTTAACATTGTGTGCAATATGTGAGTAATCTCAGATTGGAGCATTTATTACCCGGTGGCAATATCCCCATTTTAAATTCAAATTTGCTGTTGTGTAAATATATATAGATTTTTATGATAAATGTTACTGACTTGTTGAGCTATTTTCTGACTTGTGTAAGCATTGTATAATGTACTAACATGAATAAATAATTCTAATTCTGATTTTGCAAATTAACACATGAAATATCTCGGCTCAGGGTAAGCGTATCGAAATGGGGTTTTGTGCATATGAAAGTATTTGGAAAAAGGAAAATTTTGAAACCAGAAAGAATTTGATCGGACAACCGGAACGGGAAATAAAAGTGATATTGCGTGAGATTATCTAATTTGTCTATTAACAACTTTTTGGACACGAGGTTTGGTGCAAATGAAATCTAACAAGTTTTTCCATCAACCACAAAAAGTTTTACAAAAAAATATTCAATCCCTGAAGAGTTATATGCGTTTTTGACCCTTAAAAAAATCTCTCGCGCAAGGATAATAGGAAGATTTGGCGCGCAATGGGGTGACGGGTTTGATCCTTGGTGTGGGCAATTTTTTTTTTTTTTTTTTTCGTTAAATTTGGTATGGTACAAGAAATAAGATTGTGGAATTACAAGTATTTTGTTTTTTGTTTATTTGTATACGATGAATAGTTTTAGAAATATGATAGTTTAAAAATGGTGCTCGAACGTTTATCAGTCGAGATATAATGTTTAAATCTCAAATATGTCAAAAACAATCAGTATGATGTTAAAAATACATATAACAAAAATTAAAGGGCTTGAAGTAGTCTTTTATAGGAGTTTCTTTTATCCATACAGCTTGGAGGGTAATAATGTTATATGCAAAACAGTGCATTGTAATTTTTTTTTTAAGAAAAAATTTAGGATTCTCCTGCTGTCTTTGGCCATACAATGGAAATTCAAAAAACCTGTATTGGTTTTTATTAATATATAGCTTTGCTAATACGCTCTAATTTTTTGGCGTTTCTAAAGCAATTGTTTTTAAAAATGTAAAGTAAATTAAGAAAAATTTTACAGTTTCGCTGAGAAAATTTCTTTTTTTTTTAATAACTTCAAAACAATTTCATTAAAGGAAAATATGAAATATATCATCATCCTTCCAAAGAATTTTATGAAGGAAATTTGTATCTTTCATTCAGTACGGACATTCGTGCTATAAAATGAAGTCGCCGTTCATAATCTCCTTGGCGAAGTTGTATTGAAATCATTTTATAAGCATGATAACTTCTGTCTTCTGACCGAAGCCGAAGAAATATTTGTCCCAGCACTGACTGCTGATATTGAGGTTTGTGGATTTTCATTAATATCATTCCTCGCCGGTTTACTTCTGTTCCTCTTTGGTTTGGTAAAAGAATCATATCTTTTAAGATTATCAACTAACAGTTTTATGGTTTTATGGTCAGGACAGCGTCTACCAGGAAACCGTTGAGAATAGACTGCGCAACCTTTTCTAGCATTACGTTTATATTCTCCACAAATCAATAAAAACTCTGTTTTTTCCAAAGTTAAAAATTGAACCATGTCGAATTGTTGGTAGATTGACGAGCGAATTAATGTTCAACAGAAAATAACTGCTCTGATTTATTTTAATTTGGCATATTAAAACTTTCATGGCTAACTTAGAACATGTGAAATATTACTAATAACAATGCTATGGCTGATTTATTAAATCTGAACAACTTAAATGTCAAAGAATAAAATAAAATGAATAAAAGTAAGGAAGTTCATGAAGCTGAATCATGATTATAACATTTTTCATTTAAATATCTGCAGAGCCACTAGAAGAGCAGCCAAATTTTATTAATAAGAAATGTGTACTACATGAAAACATGCACTTATTAGCAATGGGTTCATCAAGTGATATCACAAAAGAGAAGAAAAGAAAACATTTCATTTTATTTGTTGTTGCTGTTTTGTTACTTCAAATATTGTTTATGGTATGCCTTTTACAATTAAAATTATAATTTACATTCTTTTCAAATTTGTTTTAAGAGAATTCAGTTTGGAGTCAAAAAGAGAGTTTTTAATTTTTTTCTCTAAAACGAAAGAGAATATCGAGTATGATGCAATAATATAAATTGAAGCTAATTAAACTTTATAAGAAAACATTAACACAGTTTACGTACAGGATGAGGGAAAAAAACATTCAAGGAAATTAAGTTTCATTTCGTAGCATTTTTTTTAAATCACTCTGTACGCATATTTAACTCAAAACTATCTACGTTTTGATGTGCCGAATACGGTCGTAGCTTAAAAAACCGCTGCCTAAGGAATCACTACTTCCACATCCAGATTCTTCATCCAAGTCACTTTAAAGGAAACATCTTGACTATATTTACACTCTAGTATGTGGAAATTATTGGTCATAGAATTTTAATAATATTTGGGGCAGATGTCATGGAAAAGTTTGAGGAGTTGGTTTCTACCATATACGTTAAAAATGAAGTTTCTAGTTCACCCTACTTATTCTCTACCATTCACAACTTACCACCTCCCACCCCTTCAATGGAGTCATCTCAATCTGATGTCACTACAATACATACGTGTACTAATTTTCAAGCGAATATCTCAATTTGATGTTATCAATCCCATTAATAATGAAGCGAAGGAAATGGTGGAGTTTGAGAAATATTAGAAAGAAATCTGAGGCTTTGGTTTCTAGTGTATAAACAGAATCTCAAATTTCTGTACTCTTATCAGCTTGATTTACTTATTTTCCCCTAGTCACTCCTATTAACCCCAACCCTTCTACGGAATCATCCCAAAATATAATCTAGCTTCAGATGTCGTTATAATACATGTCTACCAAATTACAAGTAATTATCTTTATTTTATTTTATCAACCCCTTTAATAATATAGTAAGGGTAATGGAAGGGTTGAAAAATATTATTAAAAAATTTGAGGCCTTGGCTTCTAGCCACCGAATTTCAAGTTGCAATACTCTTACCAGCTTGCTTTGCTTATTTTTCAATATTTACCTCTACTTACCCCCACTCCTTCTACGCAATCATGTCAAAACATAATCTAATTTCAGATGTAGTTATAATACATAAATGTACCAAGTTTCAAGTGAAAATTTAAATTTAATTTTATCAACTTTTTTAATAAGGGAGTGGGGGGTGGTGGGGAGATGGAGAATACTGACAAAAAAAGTCTGAGACCTTCGCTTCTAGTACATACACCGAATTTCAAGTTTCTGTACTCATACCAATTTGTTTTATTTATTTCCCCCTATTTACCCCTAAATAACCCCCATCCCTTCAACGGAATCATCTCAAAGTATAATCTAGTTCCAGATGTCGTTATAATTCATACGTGTACCAAATTTCAAATGAATATCTCAATTTTATTTTATCAACCCTTTTAATAATGAAGTGGTGGGGTTGAAAAATATTATAAATAATCTGAGACCTTGGCTTCTAGTACATACACCCAATTTCAAGTTTCTGTAGTCTTACCAGCTTGCTTTACTTATTTTTCCCTATTTACCCCTATTTAACCCCCAACCCTTCAACGGAATCATCTCAAAATATAATCCAGTTCCAGATGTCGTTATAATACATACGTGTTCCAAATTTCAAATGAAATATCAATTTCATTTTATCAACCCTTTTCATATTGGGTGGGGGTTGAAAAATATTACAAAAAAATCTGACGCTTTGGCTTCTAGTACATACACCAAATTTCAAGTTTCTGTAGTCTTACCAGCTTGCTTTACTTATTTTCCCCTATTTACCCCTATTTAACCCCCAACCCTTCAACGGAATCATCTTAAATTATAATCTAGTTCCAGATGCCGTTATAATACATACGTGTACCAAATTTCAAATGAATATCTCAATTTTATTTTATCAACCCTTTTCATATTGGAGTAGGGGTGATGGGGGTTGAAAAATATTATAAAAAAATCTGACGCTTTGGCTTCTAGTACATACACCGAATTTCAAGTTTCTGTACTCATACCAACTTGTTTTGCTTATATCCCCCTATTTACCCCAAATTAACCCCCCAACCCTTCAACGGAATCATCTCAAAATATAATCTAATTTCAGACGTCGTTATAATACATACGTGTACGAATTTTCAAATGAAAATCTCAACTTTTTTTATCAACCTCATTAATGGAGTAGGGGTGGTGGGGGGTTGAAAAATATTATAAAAAAATCTGAGGCCTTAACTTTTAGTACATACACCGAATTTCAAGTTTCTGTACTCTTACAAGCTTGCTTTACTTATTTTCCCCTATTTACCCCTATTTAACCCCCAACCCTTCACCGGATATCCTCAAAAAACAATCCAGTTCCAGATCTTGTTATAATATATAGCTGTACAAAATTTCAAGTCGATATCTTAAACCGTTCCGGAGAAAACGTGCGGACAAAAAAAAAGTTACAGACAGACAGACAGACCGACAGACAGAAAATAATTTTTTTTCGCTCAAATTTAAAATGTCGACGTTTCATGACATTCTAAACCCATTTCACGAATAAACATTTTTGAAATTTTTTTTTGCGATTACTATACTTCCAATCCACTACGTGGATGTGGAAGTAAAATAAGAAAGTTGCGTGTCTGGGGACTTTCTTGCGAAATAGATTTGGAATGTCATGAAACGTGTAAATTTTAAATTTCAGCAAAAAAAATGTTTTTGATCTATTCTATAGTAAGTAGTGAATAGTTTCACCATTTCTTCGCTGACAGTAGCGTCAACTACCTACCAAATTTGACTGCTATCCGTCAAGTGGTTTTTTAGTTAATGCACCAACAGACAGACAGACAGACAAGACGGACATACTGACGAAATTGAAAAACCTATATTTTCGTAATCTACGTGATCTGAAACGTCAAAATCCGAAAAAATCTCGGAGGGTGATTTTTTCTCAAATACAATACTTCCTTTCGGTATGCGAGGGAAGTAAAAATGAAATGTTTTAACCACCACTATACTTCCACTCCACTACGTGAATGTGAAATTGAAAATGTGACAGATGGCAATAATATTTGGCATATGCACCTATTATACTTCTATTGAAAAATGTACAGGGTGGTCATCCCAAGAAATAATTCAGTCATGGTGGACATTTGTAAAGGTATTTGAGCAAGCCTTCCATATTTGGCACCTGTTATTTAGTACTGAATTTTTGCTGTTGGATGAGCACTCTGTATATTTTTTTGACCAAAAGCTATCAGGCTTTCGTTGTAATAATAGTGATAACTATATTGCGATTATTATTTTCAATCATTTCGTAATTATTAATTTTTTAGAGTGATCGCCATGCACAAAGCACAAATAAAGAGGGAAGTTCTGTGTAAATACCTTTACCGATTTTTTAGTTGTACTCTAGTTTTGATCATCTCCTGATGATGCCAATTTGGTTGACGAAACTAGCGTTGGCATTCGAATATTGTTTTAAAGAAAATATTCAAAATTTAAATATAAAGTAGTGCAAAGGAAAATTATTTAGCTCACCATTAACAACTAACAATACCTTGGGTACATTCAACAAAAATTAATACCTATTTAGCCACTCGATACTAATTGTTGATATTTAAATTACTTGCAAATCCATAATAACAACATATCAAAGTGGTATACGTATGTAGTTCTGTGGTAATTGCCAGATAGATACTGAGCACCACACAAAAATTCTTTCATCATCCTCTCGAACCATGAATGTTCGGAAGTGAATTTTCTATAAAAGTGTGCGTTCTGCCGGCCCTTGCTTCAGTTGCGAAAAGTATTCGGTCGAGTGGAATCGTTTTTCTGCAAGTGTTAGGTATTTGTTGTCGACGAACTTCATGCTATTTATTTACGTATCGATTTGCATCGACGCGCGAATTTGGTTTGTGATTTGGCAGAAAATTTGAAATACCTGTCTTGACATTAAAAAGGTAAGTATCTTGCACGATATATATTTTTATGTTGGCAATTAGTTGTTTGTGTTTAGGTACGTTGGTATTTTTATTTTGAAAAAATATAAATAGTGAATACAAAAAAGTGGAACCAATTTTAACAAGTCCACTAAAAATATTAGCAGTTTGGTGTTCTAAATATACTACACTTGGTGTAGATTTAAATATTTACCGTTATTTTTTTACATTTAGGGCATGTACCACATGTTTTCACATTGCACAAATAATTAATTATATTCGTAAACAGGGTGAATCAAAAATTCATGGACTTAGGCCAGTCATTAAACAGGGTTACGAAAATTTAAATCAATTTGATTTAAATCGTGATTTAAACCATGATTTAAATCAACTGATTTTTTAAATTTAAATCATGATTTAAAGCAAGTTGTGTAAAGCCACTAATATAAGCAAATCAAAGTTCAGAAAATTCGAATAAAAATTAGTTTGTTTAAAAGATAGATACAAGTTAAAAAAATTCAAATAATAATAAGAAGAAAAGAACACAGTTGGAGGTTACACATATAAACAAAGGGAATGTGTGAGTGGCTTTAGGCTTTTCTGACGAGTCCACAATAATAAGGACGAAAAACGATTCAAAGGCTAAGCATTTCCAAGAAACTGAATGAGATTTTATGAAAATGTAATTCATTAGAATGAAAATTTTTTTTTAAAGACAAGGTACGTAAATAAATTAATTTCAGGCCTTTGTTCTCATTTTTAACTGAATTTACATATCATAGGGGATCGTGTAGATACTAGTTTAGCCTGCTTAGCCGTAGGGGACTAGGTTAGATGCTAGTGTTAAAATGAGAATGGCAAATAAAAAAATTTTTACTTGTTAGCATAACCAGAAGTCAGGTTATCGAAAGAATGCAAAGATTTCATTAATATTTTTATATATAGTTTTTTCCTTTAGTTCTCATAGATAGCTTTTCTTTCCACTGTTTGCAAAATCCTATAAAGAATATGTTTCATTACTATAAGCAAACAAATAATAAATAATTCACTTTTAAACATATGCATAGAGTATATAGGCTCCAATACTAGTTAGCTAATAGATAGGTGAAGATCTGTTGTTTTCTATCAGTCAATGTCAATTATAATTATTTTATTCATGGATATTGTCTTAGTTTTGCATGGAACATCGTTATGAGTGGCTTTAGGCTTTTCTGACGAGTCCACAATAAGGACGAAAAACGTTTCAAAGGCTAAGCATTTCCAAGAAACTGAATGAGATTTTATGAAAATGTAATTCATTAGAATGAAAATTTTTTTTTAAGACAAGGTACGTAAATAAATTAATTTCAGGCCTTTGCTCTCATTTTTAACTGAATTTACATATCGTAGAGGATCATGTAGATACTAGTTTAGCCTGCTTAGCCGTAGGGGACTAGGTTGGATGCTAGGGTTAAAATGAGAATGGCAAATAAAAAAATTTTTACTTGTTAGCATAACCAGAAGTCAGGTTATCGAAAGAATGCAAAGATTTCATTAATATTTTTATATATAGTTTTTTCCTTTAGTTCTCATAGATACCTTTTCTTTCCACTGTTTGCAAAATCCTATAAAGAATATGTTTCATTACTATAAGCAAGCAAATAATAAATAATTCACTTTTAAAGGGAATGTACATTATAAATTAGGTACCTACTTAAAAGCAGAAACATAAAGTAAACAAATTAAACAAAACCAACTCTAAAAGAAAATAAAAATGAGTTACTCCAAAATAAAAATTTTAAATTAGGTTAATTATTGTAGAGTTTGTACAAAAAAACTAATTTAGGCTTTTTCGGTCTCTAAACGATTTCGAATTTTAGAATGAATCAAACCAAATGTTTAAAATATTCTCCCAACCGAGGCTGAACTAGTTGCAGCAGAAAATAATTGCTTGATAATCGGGAATAATTTGTCAATAATACCAATACTTCTTTGGGATTTCCACCAGTCCAAGAGTTTTTTGTGTTTAAGAATTTCTTCGTGAACCATAATATCAGCAAAAGGCTCAGATTTTGCCAGAAATTTAATAATCACTGGTAATAAATCACTTTCGGGATATAATTCATTAACGGCTTCTAAAGCACGATTCTTTTCGCTTTCTGTTAATTTATGCATTGTTTTCGTAGGGTCTAGAATGAAAGCTGGCAAATGGTATGAGGTGACACACTGGTCGTATCGGTATCTAAATATTTGCATTTGCATTAAGGTAATTTCAGTTTCGTCAAAACGCGACTCAATTATTTTAAATTGTTCTACGACGTCTGACAAAATTGCATCGTTTCTTTGAAGCCTATCAAGTGCAACAGACATAGGTTTTAGTAGTGATAAGTAATCTTCAGCAGTTCTTTTTAAATTAATGTTTGAAATTTTCTATATTACTATGCTGTACATTCCATTTTTATGTTCCTCGCTAATTTTAAAAAATGTGGACCATGATTTACCCTCTAAGCAGTCGGCAAGTGAGTTCCATCTTCCGTCAGAAGGTAAAGTAAGTTTTTTCCTCCTTCTTTTGGGTATGTTGCAGAGGCAAAATTACTGTTTTGGAAGTATTTCACAACAAACGTAACGTGTTCCTTAATTTCACTAATTTCCAAATCCTTACATGGGGGGGGTGTTTGACTAGTCGGAAGCCCAGAGTGCCAATTGCCCTCATGTGCTCCGATTTCGTCGGAAGGAAGTGTGAACTGTGTAGCTCAACGATTGTGTTCGGCCAAAGACGCTTATTTTAGCCTCAGAGGCCGACACGGGCTAGGGTAAGGGTACCGAGCTGGTTGTTTGCTTGGTACCCCCGGGATCGGGTGATTTGTACGTCAATTACATTCTATTACACCAACATTTTATGGTGCTTCAATTTGCTCTCCGGAAAAATTATCTGTTTGGCGGTTAGGGTTTTCCCCTCACTCGATATTGAAGTCGATCTGAAATGATCTAATGGCAAAATCGAAGGTACTTCTCGCAGTTATCGGTTGTTTATACTTTGGGTTTTATAAATATTTACTAAGGTGGCCCTATGCCAAGATTTCATATTATATTAACACTCCATGCTAACTAAATATGTTGTGTATTTAATGTATACCTTTTTGGAAAATAAATTTATTGTAATTTTTTATTTCGGGCATTACAATTAAATGTGTATTAGCTTTCAATTAGAAAACTGCCAATTCTACCAGGTATTTTCAACACGCGACTTGTGTCAGATGCAGAGTCTGTAAATTTTCTTTCACCAGTAAACACCCCTATGTGAGTTCTCCAACAAAAAATTACTAATGACGTATTGTCTCTAGTTTCAACTATACTTGAGCACAATATTAAAGCGGTTTTTGAGAACTATCCTTAATTTCTGTCGCCAGATTTGCCCATGGTGTCACAAGCAGACACCGGTGTCTGTTGTGCTGCCTATTCCTAAACTTACTGTAACTCGATTATGTCGCAAATAGAAGAAACTAACTTTTTATATAATTATTGCTGCACATTCTATATGATACTCTTCGCAGTTTTTCTTGTAAATAATATTAGTTTTACACATTTTTTGTTTAATTACAAACCATAAAAGCACATATTACTTCCCTTGGCTATACATTAAAATACATAATTTACATTGCAGTTTTACATTAGTACCCTGTGTACACATACACAGGCACAAAACTAGAATTAAACTATAAAACTACCTAAAGTTAACTATACAAAAATATATAATTAAATCTACCCAGAACCAACTAAAAAATATAATTTAGATTTTAAAGAAATATGTAAGTATATTCACGTAAATCAAGACCCAAACGGTTATACTCAACCACTCTCTTATAGAAAATTGAACGGTGCATAGATGCATTATTAGCATTTTTATTACAAAATTATTAATTTCTCGGGTATTGTAATTATGCAAATTTCGTGATTTAGTTAAAATATTTTTTAGGTAATCTGGAACTATGCCCTTATTAATTTTGTGTTTAAAAACTAAAACGTTATACTTGAGAAAATTTTCAATATTCATTCAATTTAAACATTTTAGCATGTTATCATTTATTCTAGTATAGATATTGCATTTTAGTTTAACTCTCATTGATCTATTTTGCAACATTTGTAGTCGTTCCAGATCGGTCTGATTGGCCATATACAGTATCGTACTACAATAGATAAAATGAGGTAATATTATAGAGTTATAGACAGTTTTTCTTACATTTATAGATAGGTACTAACTGACGCGTTTAAGAACACCTATTTTTTTAAATATGTTTTTACATATACCGGGTGAGTCACGAATTGCGCTCGCCCTGATATTTCCTAAAATATTTGAAATAGAAAATTGAAATTTGGAGGCCTTATTACATGACTAAAATGCCATCTTTTCAATAATAAATCAAGTTTGGTGCACATTCGGTTTGACCGGAAATGCCCACAACTTTCGATTTTTAAATGGAACACCCTATATATTTTTACATTTTTGGAATCTAGAGGAAATTTTGAATACAATACATTCATTTTGGTCACTTTTTGACAAACATTAAAAATTTTATTAAAAAATCTATTTCTGAATCCAGAGTGCTGTGGTGCCCAAAATATATTTTAGTTTGTGTGCTACGTTACTATAAAAATAACAAGAGCAATATGATTGCATTACTAAATTCTCTAGGGGCGTTTAAAATTTTTAAATGTGATTTTTACCCACTAACTTGGTTTTTTTAAATGGGAATTTAATCGTTCACCAACATTTTTAAATACCTCATTTTCATACGAATCTAATGATACCAAAATTTTGAAAATCCGCTCAGAAATATTTGAGATTTCAGCCAAAATACAATGCAACCAAACTTTTAGAAACATGCGGCTAATAGATTAGTGGGCTTTGGAAACTAAAATGGCACATTTCTGTGTAAATCTGGTAACCTAATAACATTGGAAAAATCATAGTAGCCATTGAATGTAATAAAACAATATCAGTTGCCAGACAGACTCGTGTAGTTATAGGCAATCTTGAGCTATCAAACATTTAATAATTGTGAGCGTAAAGAACGTTACAATTAAGTTTAGCATAGGTATGTAGAGGTAAACACAATTACATCCACAAGGACATTTGCAATATGGCTACTATGATTTTTCCAATGTTATTAGGTTACCAGATTTACACAGAAATGTGCCATTTTAGTTTCCAAAGCCCACTAATCTATTATCTATTAGCCGCATGTTTCTAAAAGCTTGGTTGCATTGTATTATGGCTGAAATCTCAAATATTTCTGAGTGGATTTTCAAAATTTTGGTATCATTCGATTCGTATGAAAATGAGGTATTTAAAAATGTTGGTGAACGATTCAATTCCCATTTAAAAAAACCGAGTTAGTGGGTAAAAATCACATTTAAAAATTTTAAACGCCTCCAGAGAATTAAGTAATGCAATCATATTGCTCTTTTTATTTTTATAGTAACGTAGCACACAAACTAAAATATATTTTGGGCACCACAGCACTGCGGATTCAGAAATAGATTTTTTAATAAAATTTTTAATGTTTATCAAAAAGTGACCAAAATGGATGTGTTGTATTCAAAATTTCCTCTAGATTCCAAAAATGTAAAAATATATAGGGTGTTCCATTTAAAAATCGAAAGTTGTGGGCATTTCCGGTCAAACCGGATGTGCACCAAACTTGATTTATTATTGAAAAGATGGCATTTTAGCCGTGTAATAAGGCCTCCAAATTTCAATTTTCTATTCCAAATATTTTAGGAAATATCGGGGCGAGCGCAATTCGTGACTCACCCAGTCCACATGGCTTTTAAAATTAAAGTTGTAATCAACAATAACTCCTAGATATTTGATTCCTGAGACCAATGACAAGTTTACCTCTTGGGTCTTGATTGGTATATTTAAATATTTCAATGATCTGGATTTCTGCTGATTACTTATGAGCATACCTTTTGTTTTTGTAATATTTAATTTTAATTTATTTATTTCCAGCCATTTAGAGACCAGTTCTAAATCGCAGTTTATTTTATCCACTAACTCTCTAGGATCATTCTCATCAATGTAGATTATAGTGTCGTCAGCAAAGGAGTGGTATTTACAATATTTAAAGATTTTAGACATATCATTGATGTATAATATAAATAACGATGGCCCAGGTATACGCCCCTGAGGCACCCCCATATCAATAGACAGCTCACTTGAGAATATATGTTGACATTTCACCCTTTGTCACCCGTTTTTTAAGTAACATTCGAACCATTTCAATACCTCACCATTAATACCGCAATCGTAAAAAAATGTCCGTCAGTCTGTCTGTCGGTCTATCTGTCTTTTGTGCCCTCAATTTCTCTAAAACGAATTAAGATATTGACTTGAACTTTTGTACACGTATATATATTATAACAAGATCTGGAACCGGATTGTTTTTTAAACATATCCGGTGAAGGGTTGAGGGTAAAGAAGGGCAAATAGGGGAAAATAAGTAAAGCAAGCCGGCAAGAGTACAAAAATTTAGAATTTGGTGTATATACTAGAAGCCAAGGCCTCAGACTTTTTTATAATATTTTCCATTACTAAAGAGGTCGATAAAATAAAATTGAGATATCTACTTGAAAGGTACACGTATGTATTATAATGACACCTGAAACTGTATGAATAATCTCAAGAGTGCATTGTTAAATTGAAAAAATTAAAAACAAAAGTGGATTTTACTCTTTCTTACCACGTGGCGTACCTCTTTTTGACAAACATTTTTTTTTTTGTTGAAATAGGTTTAGGATGTCGTGAAACGGCGAGATTTTAAAATTTGAGACGAAGAGAACATTTCTACCAGTCTGTCTGTCTTTCGGTCTATCTGTAACTTTTTTTGTACGCACGTTTCCTCTGGACCGGTTGAAGGTATTGACTTGAGATTTGGTACACGTATGTTTTATAATGAGACCTGGAACTATATTTAATTTTGAGCTTACCCCAGTGAAGGGTTGGGAATAAATGGGGGTAAATAGGGAAAAATAAGTAAAGCAAGCTGGTAAGATTCCAGAAACTTGATATTTGGTGTATGTACAAAAAACCAAGGTCTTAAATTTTTCTGACATTCTCACTCCATTAAGTAATAAATGAGTTAAAGTACAGTAAATAAATTAACAAAATAAAACTGTGATTTAGAGCGGGGATGGCATGGCCCCAAATTACAGGCAGTTTTACATGAATAACATTTTATGTACATTAAAAATACATGAAAATTCGAAATAAAAAGATATGAAACCTGTACAGTTATACACTTTTAAAGGTTCAATATAATTTTTAAATTGAAAATGTGCAAAAAATATAGTACATTATTTATCTTATCGTGAAAACTGCCTGTAACTCGGAAAATTAGAAAATTCAAAGATTGATAACATGTTTAAAAAGCCTCAATGCATGCGTCTGATTTTTTTAAAATTTTTAAATTACATATTTTTAAAGCGGTGCAATTTCAAAGGGGTAGTTTTTGATGTTTTTTCGGAAAAACTCGGTGAAACGCATTTTACAGAAACGTTGCAAATAAGCAAGAGTCTTGTATTTCGATGATATATTCACCTGAACTTTTTCAGATATTTTTTCAACTTTTCGAGTGGCGATTTCTCGGAAAATATGCATTTTTCGAAAAATATCACAAGAGTAAAAACATCTTATTTTGGACCAAAAAAAGTAAATATATTGCTTATTTTTCATTTTTGATCCAATTCTACAAGTTACCGAACCCGTGACAAACGGGGTGTTTTTTAGCCCTTCCGATCATTTCCTACCCTAATCTTTTTCTTTTCAACGTTTTTATTAACGTCATTACAAACATTGCATAAGATTTCAACATCCATTCATTGGCACTTAAATTGGAGGTGAAATCACCTACCCCCACGCCCGGTGACTGAACTATTAGGGTACTTCCTTCTCCAATATATTGATTTTTTATCACTCTGTTTATTATAAGTTTAAGTTTGTTTAATTTCTTATTTGAAATAATAATAACATTTTAAGGTTCATTTTCAAATAATTATACAGTGACCCATTTGTTTTGGAGTCACTCTGTAGAACCTTTATTTAGTGTGCGATTTTCATAGTTGTTTTTTTTTATAGTAAAGCTTGTTGAACTGCGTTTTTTGAAGCAAAAAGCACCGGATTCCTACAAAATCTAGGGCCTACTACGTCAGTATTTAGGAGTAAAATTTTAATAATTCATACAAGCGATTTTTTTGGAAAGAAATGTATGCACTTCACTGGATTCACCACCCCTCATAATGGGCCTGTACGAAATTTTATCGAAAAGTTTTAAATAATAACGCTTTTGTATACGTTAGAAGTTTAGAGTTTTATAATTTGCTATACTTCATATTATAATACGAACTTTCAGAACAAAAATCATATCTATCAATGTTTGAGGGGTTAAAAAATTTGTGTACATATAATAATATAATAAGCTCAATGACTTTTTTTATAATTATCTCGTTTAATTTGAGAAATTAAATTCCATTTTTATGTAATAGCAAATGTCAAATATGATCATATGTCAATAATTTGACAAAAAAAAAATCCACTTATTAATTTCGTTCAGGGTATCCTGGAGGTTGAAAATTTCCGGAAATTTTTTGGGTTGCCATGGTAATGACAAAAACAAACTTCTGATTGGCGATAAAAGTGACGTGTGAAATTTAAAAAAAATGTATTTTGGCATCAACCATCCTCACCCTCATAAACCTTCGGTCAGTCAAGAGGGAACTGAACTGGCACATCTTTTTATGGGTTTTGGGTCAGACGATTTCAAATACATTATTAAAATCCAATGAGCAATTGTTAATACATACTAGAGTGCAAATATAATATCAAGATGCTTTCCTTTAAAGCGAGAATACCTGGATGAGGAAGTAATGATTCCTTGGGCAGCGGTCTTTCATATAGCAGACTGCAAATGAATTTCTATCTTTCCCCCCGTTGGCGCTTTTAAAGTAAAATGTATGACCTTACCAGATATGTTACTTATGCCCTGTAGATTATGAATCCACTTGTCGTCAAAAAATCGTCATGAATATAAGGGCACAAATCAAAATTTTCTAACTAACCACACCACGCGATAGTCAATCATGAAGTATATTTTATTCAAAAATCATTAAATTCTCTTTTTAAAATAAATAAAGAAACGAACTTTTACATAGGCTTATATGGCAGTAAAAATCAAAAATCCTCATTTTCCCTGTTCGACTACGGCAAAAAAATATATTCTTTATAAAATATTTGCCATATTTTCCAGATTACGATGGTTTTTAAATCAGATTATTTGAGAATTAATAATGTGTAGTGTGATATCAATTTTCGAAGCTTATCAGCGGCATGCGTTCGTTACAGATTCTCGCTCTCCCACTCTTTAAAATTGTTTCAACACACTCCACTTCGCACCCGCAATGGCCTATCGTTAGATAGATTAGCGCATGGTAACTCTCGTGGTTAATGATATTAATGAAATTTATGTCTTGAAAATGATTACTATGGAATACATAATATATTTATTTAATATTAATTCAGTGTTATTTCGCCTTACATAAAATTTTTGTATACTTTCAGCTGGTTAAGCTGTATAATACCAGCTTTTTTTAATAGAATTTTCTGCCATATAGGTAACTGAAGAAGAAATGAAAATGGAAAGTACTACTGATAGCGCAAGGTCTGAAAGTGAGATTGAGACAAAAATAAAATTTAAAGAAAAACAGATTCGTAAGAAATTATGCTTAAATTGTATGTAAACAAAGGTTTTGATAAGTCGCTTGCAATATTTATTGATGGTTTAAAACTCCGTGAAAAAATAAGTAACCAAAGAGAAATTGATGTATATTCTAGAACTATGCGATTTCGAAAAACATTTCATTTTGGCTATTTGGTTTGACACCGACATCGCTATTCTAAGTTTACCTACTGGCAAAAGAAATTTGGAACATTTAAGGAGAAAACTGGAGAATGAAAAAGAAATTAAAAACAGGTCAGATGGATAGAGTGCCATTTCCATCAACTTCTTCAGGTGTGTCCTTGCGTAAAATCTTTTTTTTTTTTCAATAAAATAGCTTTCTCAAGTATTGACCACGAACACGGAAAGAAAAATAAGACTATTAGCCCACCAAAATCCCATAATTTTCTAAAGAATTTGTGCTAACGATTAAAATGCTATAGAAACAAAATATCATGTTTAATGTTTTATAGTCACAATAGAAAATGTTAAGTTTCATGCCTCGTTTTCTGTTGGAATTAGAACATATTTTTCGTTTCTTTTTGTAGATTTAACAATTTCGACTCCTTTGCCGGTAAATGTATTTATAAGTAGTCTACTGATCTCTCTTTTAGACTTATATCTATCCATTCTAGATACTTCTCATAATAAATTGACGACATACCATACCCTTTTTGCTTTCAAAACCGTTTCTCAAGAATTATACATATTTTAGTAGAACTCCGTTCGTTGTCTGTCCTTTTTCCACTTTTACTTTTATTGTTAGATAGACCTCTGCATTTTATATAGCGACTTTAGAAACATGAAATATGATAATCAATTTCCATAGGTATTAAATCGTTAGCACAAATTCTTTCGAAAATTATGGGATTCTGGTGGGCTAGTAGTCTTATTTTTCTTTCTGGGTCTGTGGTCATTACTTGAGAAAGCTTTATTGTTGATGCTTTTGACAAAAATAAATTTCTGTATTAAAAAAAATATTTTACGAAAATACACATCGGAAGAAGTTGATGGACAGGCATTCAGCCCATCTGAACTCTTTTCAATTTCTTTCTCTATTTCTCTCCTTAAATGTTCTATATTTCTTTGGCTAGTAAAACTAGAATAGCAATTTCGGTGCCAAACCAGTGAACATTTTTTGTTTTTTTGAATAGCATAATGCTAGGAAATAAGATCATCTTCTCCTTGGTTACTTACTTATTTTTTCATAGATTTTTAAACAATCAATAAATGTTGCAAACGATTTCTCAAAACCTTTGATTACAGGGCCCGGTTTCATACAAATTAAGTTCATATGTTACGAATCTGTTTTACATTAAATTATATTTTTCTCAATCTCACTCTCAGAACTTGTGCTATCAGTAGTACTTTTCATTTTAATTTCTTCTAAAAAGCATATACATTAGTTACCTATATGGTAGAAAATTTGAAATACATACCAGCTGAAAGTATTTTCTTACTTTTTATTGGGTATTTTGCCACTGAAAAATATTTAAAAATTTAATGAAAAAACCTCTGCGCCAAACGGATCAGACAGAGGTTGGTTCTTGAGTACTTGACTGTTTCAAAAAGTCTCACACCTAAAAATATATAAACTAGAACAATGTTATGAACTAAGAACTGAAAATCAAAGCTATAGGTAGTTAACGTTTCGGAAGAGAATCTACTTCCGTTCTCAAAACTTTTTTGGCCGTCAACCATGACAGTTCTTTGTTTATGTATTTCCATAGTCACGTGAGACATTAAATTATATTTATCTTATTTTTACTTACTTCGTCTCTAAGGATGGGCAACCAACTAGTACAAAAATCTATTGAATAATTAGAAACGCATCTATCTTCGTTTAATAAAATAATAATAATTTTTAGGTGTGAGACTTTTTGAAACAGTCAAGTACTCAAGAACCAACCTCTGTCTGATCCGTTTGGCGCAGAGGTTTTTTCATTAAATTTTTAAATATTTTTCAGTGGCAAAATACCCAATAAAAAGTAAGAAAATCTGAATATGCCACAAATAAACAATTACAGACAATAGCTGAAAGTATCTTGCAAACAGTGAACTATGGGGAGTTTCTTATAGCGTGTTAATCTATTACACAATAATTTTAGGCAGGCCATAATTTTTATGTAAGTCCATGTAACACTGAATTAATATTCAACAAATATACTTACATTTATTTCATAGTAATCATCATTTTCAAGATATAAATTTCAAAATATTATGAACCAGGAGAGTTACTATGCGCCAATCTAACGGTAGACCAGAGCGGGTGCGAAGTGGGGTGTGCTGAAACAGTTTTAAAGAGTGGGAGAGCGAGAATCTGCAACAAACGCATGCCGCTGATAAGTTTCGAAAATTGATATAACGCTACATAATATTAAATATTTTGGTTATCAAATTCTCAAAAAATCTGATTTAAAAACCATTGTAGTCTGGAAAATATGGCAAATATTTTATAAAGAATATATGTTTTTGATAAATATAATAGTTTGAGAGATATCGTCGTGGGAATGGAAAAGTAGACGAAGAATAATTAATTTTCAGGCGTAATCGAACACAGAAAATGAGGATTTTTGATTTTTACTGCCATATAAGCCTATGAAAAAGTTCGTTTCTTTATTTGTTTTAGAAATAGAAATTCTACAGGGAATTTTATGATTTTTGGATAAAATACGCTTCATGATTGACTCTATCGCGTGGTGTGGTTAGTTAGAAAATTTTGATTTGTGCCCTTATATTCATGACAATTTTTTGACAAGTGGATTCGTAATCCACAGGGCATAAGTAACATGTCTGATAAGGTAATATATTTTACTCTAAAAGTGCCAACGGGATCAAAACCTAAGCGACTTCTGTCAACGTGAGCACTCTACTAATAGGTATAAGCTGATGGCAAACAAAACACAACAACAATTTCAGTCTGAAGTTACCTAATAAGTAGTCAAGATATAAAATATTACGACAAATGGTAACGAATATCACTGCAATTGCACTTCATGTTTATATAATTTTTAACGTAAGCAGATTAAAGTGCATCGAGAGGTCAAGTTCCGGTGATTCCGATGCATGTTTTAATCTCGTGCTGCGAATTTAGCGCAACAACGTTGCTAAAAGTATGAAAATGGCAAGAGAAGTATACCTAGCGAGCATTATTTGTTTTGTTTTGTTTTCTTAACCGCTTCTCAAATCACCGAGAACTCCTTGAAAATCCAGAATGATTTTGTGTTAGGTAAAGAGAAACGAGGCCCTACGGTTTATTATACAGGGTGGCTCGTAAGTAATGGTCCATATAGAGCAACAGTGGGTTTTTGACACTAAAATATTGAATAGAATAAGTATTAAAAACACTTGGCATTACTGTTTCTTCCTCGGCAGTTTTTTCTTATGATTTTCCAATTGATGTTTGACAAAGTATACGTATTATTTTATACCAGACTCGGAACCAAACAGTCGTAAATTAAATGTTGAATATCCACAGGCAGTCGTTGATGTTAGAAGATTTTTAAGATTATCGTTAAAATTTCCGATTTCGAATTGTCATTGGATGGTTTACTCGCGTGATAGGTGTTACGGATGACTTCACAACATTCCCTTCTTATCATAGTAAAAACCGCAATATCTGTGTTTACACTAGTAATTAAATAATATACATAAATAATAACATTAATGGGATTACAAATTATCTTCAAAAATCACAAGTTTCGCAAGTTCGTTGGGGTTATCATCTTTTCCCGAAACGCTATCTGAGTGAACAAATAATCGCAATTTTCAGTTTATTTATAAACTGAAGATAATACACGAAACATTTAAACTAAATTTGTGGTTTATTAAACATTAAGTTTAAATATAATAATCTGTTGTTGCTTTTATTTTCTCATTAGTCAATAAGAAAATAACGCAGTCATGATTTGTTGGACTACTGGATTTTACCTGAGGTGAACATTTTTCTGTGTGCGATATTTATGATGTTTAAAAGTGAATTATTATTTGTTTGCTTATAACTGTAATAAAACATATTCTTTATAGAATTTTGCAAACAGTAGAAAAAACGATCTATGAGAAGTAAAACACTAACTATGTGTAAAAATATTGTTACGTGTCTCCGCCTTTTAGGAAACACCCTGTATGAATCTGTGGGTTCTAAATAATTTTAACAAGGGGTAAACCACTAATACTTTATTTAATAATTTACTGACTATACAATACTTCAAAATAACCTTTACACTTTGTTTACTTGATATTTAAGCTCACTTTTGTTACCGAACGTCACTTTTCAACTTCTTCACTTTTATAAAACTTCCTCTCCTGCGTCGGTAATCGCGCCTTATATACTCTGAAATTGCCTCTAGATCCATCCAGAATCTTCTCCTACCACACTCTAGAAAACTCTATGTATTTCTACAAGTTTCCAGTCACTGTTAGGCATAGGCGTATCAATCTCCAGTTCCAAGGGGGTGTAATACATAACAATATTAATGAAATCTTTGCATTCTTTCGATAACCTGAATTCTGGTTATGCTAGCAAATAAAAATCCTAAAATGAATTTGTCTAATTTCTTATTTGACAACATTCTCATTGTAACAATAGCATCCACATAGTCCCCTACGGCCATGCAGATTAAGCAAGTATCTATCATAACCCCCTACGGTCTTGAAGATTCAATTAAAAATGAGAACAAAGGCCTAAAATAAATTTATTTACCTACCTTGTCTTCATGACCCTAGGGGGTTATGTAGATACTAGCTTAATCGGCATGGTCGTAGGGGACTAAGTGGATGTTATATTAGACAAATTCATTTTAGGATTTTAATTTGCTAGCATAACCAGATTTCAGCTTATCGAAAAAATGCAAAGATTTCATTAATATTTTTATACATGGTTTTTCTTTTAGTTCTCATACATAGTTTTTTCTACCGTTTGCAAAATCCTATAAAGAATATGTTTCATTATAATCATGATATTAGAAATGTGTCGATTTTTTTGTTTTTGTATTTTTAAAGAGTATAACGATAGATACCGGAATGGTATATTATTCAACGAACATATAATGACAAAGGTGATTTACGACTTTAATTTCTCCCTCGTGAATAATAGCCATTACATGCGAGTAGAATACAAGACTTTGTCTACGATTATTAAATATTTAATATTTATTAAATTAATTTTCATATCTTTTCTCTAATTTAAGAAAGATTCATACGCCATCATACCTAATTTTCTCGGTTTTTTGGACAACAAGTTTAATGTCTTCTCCAGCTTCACTTACCCCTGGCGGTGTCAAAGAAATCTCGTTGTCACTGTCAGTATCCATTTATTTAATTATATTACTCTTTTTGAGTAATATGTAAAATTATTGTAAATAACGTTGACGTCTAAATCGCGTAAATTTTGACGTTTCAAATCAATAACAGAATGGGCTTGTTCTATGATATTCTTTTTATATGGTTTTATACTTTTTCATATAGTACTCGATATTCCCATTATGCACTTAAAATTTCGTATTATTAACTTTTTCCGTTCTCGAGATATAAAAAGTTGAAATTACTAATATTTGCAAAAACCGAGCGCTCATTTGTGGCGTCTCTATACGCAAGTGACGTACGAAAAGTGGCTTTCTGGGACCTTTCAAATTTATACGGAAAAGTCGAAAAACATGGAATTTTCAAACGCTGGCAACTAAATAAATGCGTCGAGTGGAAGTTCGTTCTGTCTCTACGAAAGGAGAAGGTCGGCGATGAATCCTATTCGAAAACACTTATAACAACTAAGGAGCATCGAGTCTATCGAGATCGCCTAGTCTATGCGTATAGTGACGTAGCGCCTGGCCACGCCCCATTTTTGCGAGGTGGAGATTTGTAATAGTTTTTAAGATACTAAACGTGCGAATAAGATTCTGATTTTTTGCAGATCCATTATTCTATACTTGCACTTTTGATTTATGAAGTAAATAAAAAATGCCGAACAAGCCCATTACACTTTTTGAAACACTGTCATGGCTTACTAATAAAATAATACAATTTGTAGGCACATAGGTAAACGGTTTCAAAAACAATGTTAGATATAAGCAAAAAAACTTGAAAAACATCTGAACACCATTTTTCCAAGATGGCGGCTCGATCGCGATAGATAGTGGTTATTGACTTTTGATATGTTTAATAGTACACCTTGATGAACATCTTTTGCCAAGTTTCGAAACTTTACAATTGTTTTCCTGCAGTTTTCGCTATTTGACTCAAGTATAAATGCAATTCTAACCAAATTCGACTTTTGTCTGATTCTTCAGAGTTCACTCTAATGAGCGTTGTTCGTAGCCTGACCCCCCCAGGAAACAATACCCTATATTTTGAAAAAATATGAATGAATTATGAATCGTTTCTTGTCACTGGCGCATTCGCCAAATTTGCAATTAAAGAAAAACGTGCTTACAATTTTTTAAATCACTTTAGTCAATTCAGAATAAATTTTAAAAACATAAATGTGGGTCGAATTTAAATCCTCCTATCATTTTAAGATTGTTTAAAGTCTATTAAAAGTAGTTTTCACGCCCGGAAAGTCATTTTTGGCCAAAGTCGTTCTTCCAGGACTCGACTTGGAAAACGCCCACTCGTCTAATAAAATGACACGTTTAGGACTTGACATAAAAATTCACTTCATATTTTTACGGCACATAAAAAACGCAAAGCTGCCGACCGAGCTAATACTAAGGGGAGACCAAGGCATATTTTATTTCTCCGCACTTTATTAAATAATAAATACCGGGTGTTAGAAAAGTATGGGAACGGTGAAAAATCTCGAACAGTTTGCATCAAATCGAAAAATAAAAAAATACGCGTCAAAAAGTTTTCAAAAAACTATCTACTGATACCAAAAATGACCTCCCCACCCACCCCCAGTGGGTGGGGCGAGGGGCAACTTTAAAATTTCAAATGGAAACCCCTATTTTTTATTGCGGAATCGGATTCTACGGCAAAAAATACGTAAGTTTTATTCAGGACATTTTTTTCGATTCTTGCACGGTGTCGCTGTAATCGCAAAAAATGAAAAGAATGCATGACTGTTTCAAGAGTAGCGTCTTGTGCCCAATCAAGTCCAATTCAAAAACTGAAAAACACGTATTTGTTATTTTTAAGAAATCTATCCAAAGACATTGGATTCGACTCTCCCACCCCCAACCCAGTGGGTGGGGCGGGGGACAACTTTGAAATTTGTAATGAAAATCCCTATTTTTTATAGCGGATTCGGATTCTACAGCCAAAAATACGTGAATTTTATATCGGACATTTTTTTCGATTCTTGCAAGGTGTCGCTGCAATCGCAAAAAATGTTACAACTTGTAGAAATTTCACAAAACAAATACTGTTATTAACAACACTTAAAAAAAACATTCATAAAAATCAAGATATCACAGATATTGTTTTTCAAACTGAATGTTTTTTTGTCAACACGAGTAACTGTATTTACAATTTTTTGCGATTGCAGCGACACCTTGTAAGAATCGAAAAAAATGTCCGATATAAAATTCACGTATTTTTGGCTGTAGAATCCGAATCCGCTATAAAAAATAGGGATTTTCATTACAAATTTCAAAGTTGTCCCCCGCCCCACCCACTGGATTGGGGGTGGGAGAGTCGAATCCAATGTCATTGGATAGATTTCGTAAAAATAACGAATACGTGTTTTTCAGTTTTTGAATTGATTGGACTTTTTTTATGGGCACAAGACGCTACTTTTGAAACAGTCATGCATTCTTTTCATTTTTTGCGATTACAGTGACACCGTGCAAGAATCGAAAAAAATGTCCTGAATAAAACTTACGTATTTTTTGCCGTAGAATCCGATTCCGTAATAAAAAATAGGGGTTTCCATTTGAAATTTTATAGTTGCCCCTCGCCCCACCCACTGGGGGTGGGTGGGGAGGTCATTTTTGGTATCAGTAGATAGTTTTTTGAAAACTTTTTGACGCGTATTTTTTTATTTTTCGATTTGATGCAAACTTATCGAGATTCTTCACCGTTCCCATACTTTTCTAACACCCGGTATAATGTCACGGATCAGACTAATCAATTCTAGTGTATTTTAGCTTGTTGAATGCGAATCCGGTATCAGTTTTGTCCCACCATGTCACAATTTTTTTTCTATCCTCGAAAAACTGTTAGAAATATGCAAAAAAATTTAATTCGTAGGGTTTTTCCTAAGTAACACTAACTTACCATCCAAATTTCAATACAATCGGACTTTTCGTTCTTAAGTTATAGTGCTTACCAGAAACATGAGGGACGGACAGACTTTTTGTAAGTTGTTCAGAATTCGATCACCAATATGATAGAAATTTTTTTCTCTACGAGCAATATTACCGGTTTTAGAAATGAACCGATCGAATGCAATATACTCTTCGTTTTGTATTTGCAAAGAGTATAATAACTATTTATAGCGTTTTTTACAATTTAAAAATTATTTTATTATACGAAATATGTTATTGCACAAAAAAAGTGAATTTGACGACAAAAAAAATTTGCCCACATCGAGGATCGATCCCGCCACCCCATTGTGCGTCAAAACTTACTATTTTCACGTTGCGGGAGAGATTTTTTAAGGGTCAAAAACGCGTATAACTCTTCAGGGATTGACAATTTTTTGTAGAACTTTTTGTGGTTGATGGAAAAACTTGTTAGCTTTCATTTGCATTAAAACCTCCCGTCCAAAAAGTTGTTAATAAACAAATTAGAGCCTCTCACGCAATGTTACTTTTATTTCCGGTTTCGGTTATCCCATCAAGGTCTTTCTGGTCTCAAAATGTTCCTTATTGCAAGCATTTTCATATGTACAAAACCCCATTTCGATACGCTTACCCAGAGCCGAGATATTCCATTTGGTAATTTGCAAAACTAATTTAAACTTTAAATAAACACAAACAAAAAGTTGCATTCGCGCAGACTTCTATGGGGGTTATGCCCGACATCAATATTCATCGTTTAAAGTTGGTTTGAAGTCGATCAAATTTTCGAAAAAAAAGTCATTTGAAAATTAACAAATTATGCCAATTGTTTAAACAATCAAAAAGTATTGAAGATATGGGGCCAAAAAAAAAAGGTATATTCTTTCGTATAAAAGGCATATATTTTGAAAAAACAATATCCTGACACCTCATTAGTTTCGGAGTAATCAATTTGTTTATTATAAAATTTATTTTGGCTATAACAAATGAACGGGTTGACAAAATGTGTTGTGCCTGACGCCAAACGACGCGTACTGAAAATATCTTTCGATTGAATCGAGATTTTTTCGGATCCGTCAAACCGTTTTTATTTTATTAAATAAAAACGAAAAAATAATTTGTTTAAACAATTATTTGACCATGAAGTTCGCGGTTTAGGAAAAATTTTCATAAGAAAATCTTGTTCGGCGGAGTTTTTCCTATAAGAATCCGTTGCTAACTCAAATGGTATACATAATTTGTAAAATCACCTCTTTTTTACCCCAGGCAGACTCGCCTATTGGTGAAAACTACGAAAACACCGCCAGATTAAAAATGAGCAAAAAACCATTTAACCAACGAGAATTATATCCCACGAAAATTCGCAGCAACGTAGGACACGCGTGCGAACGAACACCAAACTTGAAACATCGATTTTAATGCTGTCCTTTGAATGAACCTCGCACCACCCAACAAACCCAAACAATCCATGAATCAAAACAACTCAAAACACAAATTAACACAAAAAACATGAGAAACCTTAAAAAATGCGTAAACTAATTCGAATTTCATTCAATTTCAGAATTCCCACCAGCGAGAACGCCGGCCCGGACCAACCACAACGAGCCGTCAGTCACGTGCCCGAAACCGAGGTTATAAAACCCGTCATCTCCCTCTAACCAGTTCTCTTTTCCACAGTAACTAAAGACGTACAAGTTTAGTGTTAGTGCTTCATACAAGGTTCGAGATGCCCGAGACGAGGATGACAAACGGCTTTGCCAACGGCCATTCAGGATACGAGATGGAAGACGGATCGTCGTTTCTTTTCACGTCTGAGTCAGTAGGAGAAGGACACCCAGGTTTGTGGCCACCGCATTATTTGTTTATGTGTGGAAAATGGCGGTGTTTAGGCGGCGTGTAGTGCGCATCCCTCGGGTTGGTTATTTTTGGCGCAAATGCTCCTGCCTAAATACAGCGAGGTTTTATTTTCATGTGGTCGTGTTGCGGTACGGCTGGCAAAAACAGACTTCAGACTTTGTATATAATAACTTGATAACCTCGTGTTCACAACACGTGTTTTCATCCCTTGAAGATGCTGCTTTTTACCACCGTAAAAGCTTGAACATTTGATGTGCTTTCGATCCTTGAGAGCGTGCTGTTTACCTGTCCTCTTGCTTAAGGTTTGCACGAAAGATCATTGTAAAATATCGCGCAATATTTATTGCTATTGCTATTCAATGATGTTTTGCGTCGTCTTTATCAGTACATACTTGAAATCGCGGTTGTTGCTTGGAACGTGGAATGCTATTTACGTTAATCAATATTTTAATTTTCATTCATGTCCAATGTTATTAGATTCGAGGTAATAAAATTTGCTTCTTGACATACGTTTGACAGTTTCATTCAATCGTAACCTAATCGGTTTCGTAGAAATACTAGTCACATGTGCACACTGGATTTAAACCGCGATATTTTGACACTTGAAGTATCTACAATGTGGACTGATGAAACTAAAAGTAGAAACTGATGTATGAGGATGGGTAGATAAAAGTGAGTTACATTTATATTATGATCTAGATGACTGACAGTTCTAGATTTTCAACCTGAATTACAGTGTTCCCAAAAATAGTCCCAGTAAAATAAAGAAGCAACTCAAAAAACTGTCCAAAGTGTATCAGATGGGATTTATTTAAAAAACCTCAATTTCACTGTGTAAAAATACACAAGAATTAACCTCCCTTGCGCTCGAGATATTATTTTTTTTATTGTCGGAAAAAATCTGTTTCCGAACATCTCAAAAACTATGTTTCCACACAATAAACGAGTTTAGTATGTAGTGAATAAACATTTCGATATATCATTGAAAATAATAAACCAGTGACGTTAGGCTAAAAAATAAATTAAGGGGTGTTGCTCTTAGCACGCCAATTTTTTTTGTAAAATAGTGAAAAATTAGCCACGTTATGGGAAAAATACTCTTGATGTAATTCACCCTCCGCTAAATTTGTTATTGTAAAATTACCGCAAAATTCATAATTGTTTATAAGCCTTTTCCGTTATAACTTCTGTTCTAATCGTCCGATTTGAACTTTCCAAAGCTTACTTTATTCGGGAATACGTGTAGTTTTAAGGGGAATTAGTTCCCATTATGTTTGAATAATAAATACTATTTTTAATTTTTACATATAGTGCAGGCAATGAATGCAAAATTTTGTAAAAAACTCGCAAAAATTAATAAAAGGATCCTCTCCGGGATTTAAATAGGTAATAAGCTGTAGAATGGAATGATGCATTCTTTGCACTTCCAAGTTCCGGGAAAATTCAAAAAAAATTTGGAAAAACTTTCTGATCAGTTTTTTTGCTTTAGCGGCTAAAATAAGGAAAATACAGAAATAAGTTTTCAACAAAATTTGTAGCTCGTCTTTCTCTAAAAAAATGTCCTTAGAAATTTTTGTCTTACTTAAGCCGTTTAGGAGATAAATCCAGTTTTCCACTTATAGTCTTGAGCCGCTCCAGAGTGAATAATAGCCATTATATGCGAGTAGAATACTATAGTTTGTCCACGACTATTAAATATTTAATATTTATTTAATTCATCTTCATTTCTCCTATTTACGAAAGATTGATATCATCATATATCATCTTTTCGATCCTTCGGGCAACAAGTTTAATGAGGCAGCTTCCGTTATCTCTGGCGGTGTCAAAGAAATCTCGTTGTCAGTATCTATTTATTTAATTATATTACTCTTTTTGGGCACCTAATATTATTATGTAAAATTTTTTAATTTAAATTTTTAATTTAATTTTAATTTTTTAATTTTAATGCCTTATTTATATTAACGTCCTGGCGGAGTTCAGCTAATTGCCGCTCTACCACTCAACCAGGACAAAATTATTGTAAAAAATCGGTAAAGGTATTTACACAGAACTTCCCTCGTTATTTGTGCATGGCGGTCACTCTAAAAAATTAATAATTACGAAATGACATTGAGAATAATAATCGGAATAGAGTTATTGCTATTAATACAAAGAAAACTTGATAAGTTTTGGTCTAAAAAATATACAGATTGCTCCTCCAACAGCAAAAGTTCAATACTAAATAACAGGTGCCACATATGGTAGGTTTGCACAAATACCTTTACAAATGTCCACCATGACTGAATTATTTCTTGGGATGACCACCCTGTACATTTTTCAATAAAAGTATAATAGGTGCATATGCCAGATATTATTGCCATCTGTCACATTTTCAATCCAACATTCACGTAATGGAGTGGAAGTATAGTGGTGGTTAAAAAATTTCATTTTTTTTTTATTTTTCAAAAGATGTTGGTAAAACAATTTTCAAATTTTTTTCTTCTGAAATAGGTTTAAAATGTCAAACGTAGAAATTTCAAATTTGAGCAAAAAGAAAGTTTCCTTCTATTCTATAGTAGTGCTAAAAACAGTTTAAAATTTAAAAATTATGTATTTTAAAATAGGTTTAGAATGCTATTAAGCGTGAAAATTTTAAATTTGAGCAAATAAAAAATATTCGATCTATTTTAGTGGTAAAAACTTTTTGAAAAATGTTGGTGAAAAAAATTTTCAAAAAATTTTTTTTGAAATACTTAGGTTTAGAATGTCATTTAAATTTGAGCATTCTAGTATTAATTTTTTTTCCAAACTGATAACAAAATTTAAAAATGAATTATTATTTGTTTGCTTATAACTGTATTGAAACATATTCTTTATAGGATTTTGCAAAAATGTTGCAAATTTTCAAAAATTTTTTTTTTAATCAGGCTTAGAATACCATGAAACGTGGAAATTTTAAATTTGAAGAAAGAAAAAAAAAATTTCATTTTAGTAGTAAAAAATTTTTCAAAAATATTGGTGAAAAAAATTTTCAATTTTTTTCTCCTGAAATAGGTTAAGCGTGTCATGAAACGTAGAAATTTTAAATTTGAGCAAAAAAAAATTTTTTTCATCTTGGTAAACATTTTTTCAAAAATGATAGAAAAAAATTTTCAAAAATTTTTTTTTTCTGAAATAGGTTTAGCGCGTCATGAAACGTGGAAATTTTAAATTTGAGCAAAAAAAAATTTTTTTCACTATTTATTCCGTTTAGATGGTCCACCCTGTATATTTTCCAGTGAAATTTCTACCATGTCTTCGCTGACAGTAGCGTCAACTACCTACCAAATTTGACTGCTCTCCGTCAAGTAGTTTTTTAGTAAATGCACCAACAGACAGACAGACAGACTGACGGAATTGAAAAACCTATATTTTTGTAATCTACGTGTTCTGAAACGTCAGAATCCGAAAAAATCTCGGAGGGTGATTTTTTCTCGAATACAATACTTCCCTTCGGTATGCGAGGGAAGTAAAAATGTTGGCGTTGAAATCGCACAAACTTTGACGTTTCAAATCAATTACAGAATTACGCTTTGACACATCATCATGGCTTACTAATAAAATAATACAGGTTGTAGAAAGGTAAATGGTTTCAAAAACAATGTTGGGGATTGCCGCATGTTGCTAATAGATGATGCTTTGAAAAAACTTACTAATGTAGTTATTGAGTGTTCATTAAAGTACCTTTTCGGCATGTACCATTTGAGTGTTTCCTAAAAAACTTAGAGAGATAACACTTGTCATTTGGTTGATGCAATTTTGACATTTCACATTTTGAGTAGAAAGTCACTAATGTCATTTCTTATAAACAACTGACTGTCCTTATTATTCACTGCAATCAGTGAATAATAAGGACATTATTCACTGAAACACATACATAATGAGTACATTATTTAATAGTCGTGGACAAAAAAAAATATTAAACGTTTGTAAACTGTCAAATTTCTCATTTCGTTAATGGTTTTTAACTAATTTTTCAATTATTTAATGATTTAATTTTAATTTTTACTGTTTCCCATTATTTTTTAAAATTATTTACTGAAACAAATTTGTAAAATACACAGAGATTTACATAAATTTGTTCTTTTTTAATAAGTTTAGACAAAACATCCAAAAGTTAGTTCATTAAGTAAAATAATTAAATCTACTTAAATAATTGATTAATAATAAAAAATTATTTATGTCTTTTTGACAATAATTATTGGTATCATCGACTTATAACCTTTTGTAACAATTTATTGTGGAAAAGTTCCGATTTAGAATTCGATTTAATTTTGATTGGGACTGTAATGCCCCAACCCCCTTAAATGCGAGCTTAAAACGGTGAAATCTCAATTAATTTTCATCCTAGAGGAATAGAAAAAACACCAATTTTTTGCGAAAAACCTAAACTTAAATTTTTGTACTATTACATTTTTTACGTATCTTCTTTAGTTTTTGAGTTATTCTGAAGAGAAGAAATTTTTTTTTTTTATTTCAAAAATCATTTCAAAATTGAACCAAACTTTTTTCCAAATCTACGCATTCTAAACCGTTCAAATTTCTAGAACATATTGTTAGTACCAAAATTAAGTAAATTGTGAATGGATTACGTTCAATTTCAATTCTTGCGGTTAAACTATTGGTATCATTGCTGACTTTTCCTCCAAAAAAACGAGACCGATTTATTTTCATCATAACTCCGTAAGTCTTTATGCTAACGACTTTTACTAAAGCTCGTTTTAAAGGTACATTCAAGTACTTTAAAAGAGATTTACTAAGTTTTCATCCAAAAATTCGTCGTTCTTCCGTTATTTAAAGTTGAAAGGTCCATATTCAGTTTTTGGCAAACAAACAGTCACCTTCAACAAGCCATAAGTCGTTTCTTATTGGATCTACAGAAATAAGGAAAACCCAATCGATTTGTTATTTTATTATTATTTATTAAGCTTCATTTTTGCTCCTGATGTTTTTTTGATAAAACATAGGTTCTCGAGTTACTCGTGAAAAATCGCTCTAAACATGCATTTTTTTGGATGAAAAACCAACATTTTCAATCGGATAACTCGAAAAATATCGATTTATCGAAAAAACTTCATAGAACATTTTTTGCTTAGAATTTATCCCCCTATCGAGTTCTGCGGTTTTTTTGAGTTTCCTAATTTTCACGCCCGAGAAGGGGTGACATCTACCCCGAAACAATATAAGTAATTATTTACGCCACTTGGGATGTTTCTAATTTTGAATAATATTAACAAACACACATTTTAAAAAAATCATCAAAATCGGACCAGTTCTGAGGACTAAGAAGTAAAAACCTTCATTGACTCGACTAAATGGTTAGCTTTTTTATTTTCCTGTGCTAATATGATAGATTATGGCGAAGGACCCGGTGTCAGTCCTGAATTAATAATATTTTTAATAGTTTTATCCCCACCAGCGTCACAGTGTGGCAAAATAGATCAAATTCGCTCTAAGGCTCAATTTTTGAGATATCATCTTGAATTTTTTTTAAATAGTCGGAAAGGAGCCTGGAATAGTGAGTCACTGCGACTCTTTTGAAATTTTCTGTTTGTTTTTTTAAACCCAAGAGATTTTGAAATATCGTTATTTTTCACCTCTATGTGTGTCAAAGGGTTCCTTTTACCAACATTTGTTCATAAGACCACTTTTAAATGGTGCCAACAAATACGTGGGGATACATGGAGAGAATATTTGGTCCCATAAGCTCCTATGTATTTGTTGGCACCATTGAAAAGTGGTCTTATACAGGGTGCGCCAAAGTTCTGATTTTGGTCGATTACGGCTGTATTTGAAATGGTGGAAATATATTGTCTATAGATTATTTTCTTGATTTTCAATTCTGAATAACCAGAAAATATGTACAATTATACAGGGTACTCCGTTTTCGTTGTCCGAGCAACAACTTCGTTATTTTAAATGGAACACCCTATATTTTTTTCCTTTATCGAGTTACCCATCTAATTATATTCATAATTCTATTAAGGTGGTAGGTACTTAAAATGAACCGTTTACGATATAAAAAAGATTTTTTGACAAAAAGTGAGGTTTGCGGATAAGTTTTTGAGTACCTCTGATTTCATAGACAAGAGAGTTTTCAAAATTCTGCTTATACTGTTATGTTGAGCATATTAAGGGCTAGTAGGGCAGAAACATTATTAATATTAATCTTATACAGAGTGCTGAAAAAATTGAGTTTAATGTTTCGCTAATAAAAAAGGCCGTAATTCAATTTTTTCAAATGGGACGTACTATTTTCAGTTCTGTCATCTAATGAAGTGTTAAATTATCTTTCCATTGATATATCATAGTAGGTATTTATCTTTAGGAGTTGCATAGATATTAAGGTTAATTGTCTGGATCAGTCATTTTTCTTGCTGGAACTTCATGAGGTTTGTACTGCACTTCACCAGTTTCGATAAATCTGTCTCTAAGATTACTAAATGCAGGTTCTAAAGGGTGTCTCCTTTCAGGATATCTGGTTTTATAGACTCGGGATGCTAAGAGGCTGTTCCTTGAGCACTCCCCCAGAATAAAAATCATGTCAACCATTTCTTCCCGCGAATAATTCATATTTAATATAATTATATGCAAATGCAACTTGGAAATGGAACTGTAAAAGCTACTAGTATTTTATTAAAGACAATCAAAACAAAAGCACTTACCGATATAGCAGTAACACAAAACTTTAGAACATCCACAGACACGTGTTTTGACATCTATGTCTCTTCGGTGCGGCTTTTTCTAAAGTTCACAATCAACTGAAATATGTAAGCAAATACTCGTGTTATAACTATCAAAGGATTACCAGAACAGGATATTAAAAATTAAAATTAGATTATAGGAAATTCCCCGTAAAGGGATAATTATCAATATAATTATATGCAAATGCAACTTCCTGGAACTGTAAAAGCTACTAGTATTTTATTAGCTAATAAAATACTAGTAGCTTTTACAGTTCCAGGAAGTTGCATTTGCATATAATTATATTGATAATTATCCCTTTACGGGGAATTTCCTATAATCTAATTTTAATTTTTAATATCCTGTTCTGGTAATCCTTTGATAGTTATAACACGAGTATTTGCTTACATATTTCAGTTGATTGTGAACTTTAGAAAAAGCCGCACCGAAGAGACATAGATGTCAAAACACGTGTCTGTGGATGTTCTAAAGTTTTGTGTTACTGCTATATCGGTAAGTGCTTTTGTTTTGATTGTCTTTAATAAAATACTAGTAGCTTTTACAGTTCCAGGAAGTTGCATTTGCATATAATTATATTAAATATGAATTATTCGCGGGAAGAAATGGTTGACATGATTTTTATTCTGGGGGAGTGCTCAAGGAACAGCCTCTTAGCATCCCGAGACTATAAAACCAGATATCCTGAAAGGAGACACCCTTTAGAACCTGCATTTAGTAATCTTAGAGACAGATTTATCGAAACTGGTGAAGTGCAGTACAAACCTCATGAAGTTCCAGCAAGAAAAATGACTGATCCAGACAATTAACCTTAATATCTATGCAACTCCTAAAGATAAATACCTACTATGATATATCAATGGAAAGATAATTTAACACTTCATTAGATGACAGAACTGAAAATAGTACGTCCCATTTGAAAAAATTGAATTACGGCCTTTTTTATTAGCGAAACATTAAACTCAATTTTTTCAGCACTCTGTATAAGATTAATATTAATAATGTTTCTGCCCTACTAGCCCTTAATATGCTCAACATAACAGTATAAGCAGAATTTTGAAAACTCTCTTGTCTATGAAATCAGAGGTACTCAAAAACTTATCCGCAAACCTCACTTTTTGTCAAAAAATCTTTTTTATATCGTAAACGGTTCATTTTAAGTACCTACCACCTTAATAGAATTATGAATATAATTAGATGGGTAACTCGATAAAGGAAAAAAATATAGGGTGTTCCATTTAAAATAACGAAGTTGTTGCTCGGACAACGAAAACGGAGTACCCTGTATAATTGTACATATTTTCTGGTTATTCAGAATTGAAAATCAAGAAAATAATCTATAGACAATATATTTCCACCATTTCAAATACAGCCGTAATCGACCAAAATCAGAACTTTGGCGCACCCTGTATATACTATATGCAAAAAAAAGAATTAAAAAAAGCCACAGTGTCTCAGTATTCCAGACTCCTCTCCGAGTATTTTTTAAAAAAATTCAAGTCGATATCTCAAAAATTGAGGTGGAGAGTGAATTTTGTCCATTCTGCCACACTAATTCTACAATATGTCATACTTATATAGTTATAATTTCGCGTAATACATTGAAATGAGTTTTCACACGTCCTTACTCTGATTCTACGTAGAACACGTTCAGGGGAACCACCTATGAATTTTCGAACGCAAGTGTTATATTGTGGATATCATTTTTATGATTGATTGAACAAACAGTAAGATTAGGTTAGAAAAGTAATGCGTAATAAGAATAAAACCTTAAGTAGAGTACTTTCAGAACCTTATGAACCGCGAGATGCGCAAAAGGCGGAGTTTATTCCGCATAAGTGCATTTTGAAAACATTGACTCGGCTATCACAGAAATTTAATAGAATGATTTATTTACATATTGTTGGGATTAGATGAATACATTCGCTAGTTACTAAATTAATCTCTAAGGGCCATTGGAATGGAGGTCTGTAAACAACGACAGCACGGGATAACGTGCAAATCCTAAATCTGATGTTTTTAGGAAGTTGTGTAATTGTGACGTTCGCCGAAATTATGTCTCTGCGCATACCAAGGTCAAAGCTCATGAGATTTTGAAACACCTCTACCTTCAAGTTTTTTAATAATGCAATCGGTAAATAAACCAAATCGATTCCTCGAAATGTTGGCCCCCCATTTTGCAACAAACATTCGTCTTTCCAATTTCAAAATATTGTGCAATTCCGCTAGAATAATGGGCTATTTCGATAAGAGACAATTTTCACATTAAATTTCACATCAAAAACGTATATGAAATTTTTGTGTACGATCAAAAATGTAGGCTCTAGATTTTTACTTCCCTCGCATACCGAAGTATTGTATTCGAGAAAAAATCACCCTTCGAGATTTTTACGGATTCTGACGTTTCAGAACACGTAGATTACGAAAATATAGGTTTTTCAATTCCGTCAGTCTGTCTGTCTGTCGATGCATTTACTAAAAAACTACTTGACGGAGAGCAGTGAAATTTGGCAGGTAGTTGACGCTACTGTCAGCGCAGAAATGGTAGAAATTTCACTGGAAAATATACAGGGTGGACCGTCTAAACGGAATAAATAGTGAAAAAAATTTTTTTTCGCTCAAATTTAAAATTTCCACGTTTCATGACGCGCTAATCCTATTTCGGGAAAAAAAAATTTGAAAATTTTTTTTCACCAACATTTTTTTAAAAATTTTTACCAAGATAAAAAAAAAGTTTTTTGTTCAAATTTAAAATTTCCACGTTTCATGACACGCTAAACCTATTTCTGAAAAAAAAAATTTTTGAAAATTTTTTTCACCATTTTTGAAAAAATTTTTTTTTGCTCAAATTTAAAATTTCTACGTTTCATGGCATTCTAAAACTAAAAAAAAAAATTAAATTTGTTTTACCATTTTTGAAAAATTTTGTTCTGCTAAAATGATAATTTTTTTTTCTTCAAATTTAAAATTTCCACGTTTCATGGCATTCTAAGCCTGATTCGGAAAAAAAAAATTTTTGATTTTTTTACCAACATTTTTGAAATTTTTTTTTACCACTAAAATAGACGGATTTTTTTTTTATTTCTTCAAATTTAAAATTTCCACGTTTCATAGCGTTCTAAATCTATTTAAAAAATTAGAAATTTTGTTTACTATTTTTTAAAAATTTTACCACTAAGATAGAATTTTTTTTCTTTGTTCAGATTTAAACTATCCACGTTTCCATGGCATTCTAAAACTATTCAAGTACAGTAAATTTTCTTGTTGGGTTCTAATCCCCGTACCGTTGGAGTATGGGGTTAATTGTTTAGGTGGTCATATTTCTACATAAATGGAGTTTTCGTAGCATGGGGTTTTTTCTAATAACTACTTCGGTTATATAGTTTACAAGCATAGTAATATTTAGTAATTAACATGATATACAGGGCGTTGGTACATTACATAAAAAGTACAATAGAAAGGAATAACAAGTTTTTATTAAAAATAACTACAATGTTCATGTTACAATTTTTACAATTTTACGATTTTGAATCTTTGACTCTTCTTTAATTTCTTTATTCAAAGACCTAATTCTAAAATACATTTTATACCTAAAAAATAATTATTTTTTTCGAACTTGGCCAGCTGTGAAAATTGTTTGGAGAGATCTTTCAAGTTTATCATTAATCACTTCTATTTTTTTTTCTCTTCTTGAAGTTTAACATTTGCTGCTTGTAGTGCTTCTAAATTGGATATGGCATCATCACTAAATCTAAAAAATACATCAAACATAAAATTCAAATTTGGTATTAAGCCAAGACAAATATACCTTTCAGTTTGAGTGGCCTGATCAATTTTCATGTATTCATTGTTTTCAACTATTGTCTCGATCTCCATGTTTTCTACATTGTCATTGTGAGTGAGTCAATATCCAACGTTTTATATCTACAAGTGAAAAATGGTTATTATTATTATTATTATTATTATTTTATATACCATAATTCCAGATTTTATTTAGATGCAATAATTAGCATCATTAATGACTTGTAAAAACTTACTCTTCCATATTTTTGGGTAAACGTCGCTTTTCCATCCTCCGATTGCGTTTATTTTTTAGGTCCCCTGGAGAACTTCTATAAGATGTTAGCTTTGGTAAATTTATTGATGGTATAGCGTCTGGTTTTAATTTCCACTTTGTTGGAGAATAATTTAAAAATCTATGTTGTAAGCGATAGTCATTTTCGCTAAAATGCTCGGAACAAATTCTTGAGTTCGCAATATTAAATTTGTGTTGTTGTAAACACTTTTGTACCCATATGTCACATATAGTTTTATTTTTTGGAAATGTAAAATATCGCACTTTATTTTTAGATATCTTGGCCTTTTTGTTGTTGTTGTTATTACAATTTACTACCGCACATATAACCATATTTTTAATTAGATGAAAAGCTGAAGCACTAAAAACACACTTAAACACAGATTACTGAGAGGGAACTGACGGAGTTTGTCACGGAACTACGTCATCGACTGGAGAAGGATGGAGCGATGTATGCGCGTGAGCATATCTTTAGTTCATAGTATCATGAGCAATCTGTATATTTTTTTGACCAAAACTTATCAAGTTTTCTTTGTAATAATAGCAATAACTATATTCCGATTATTATTCTCAATGTCATTTCGTAATTATTAATTTTTTAGAGTGACCGCCATGCACAAATAACGAGGGAAGTTCTGTGTAAAGACCTTTACCGATTTTTTTATTTATCGCACGACAATGGAACGTGTCGGACACATAAGTACGGCTCGTGAGGCGTGCGCGGTCTCGGACGCGCTACACTAAATTTGTTGTAACTTTTGAACTAATTAATTCAATTTAGCTCAACAAAGATTAAATGAAACGAGAAACGTGGCTATTGGATTATCATATTTTGAAATATGAAATTATTGTATGTAGGAATAGTACATAATGTATGAAGTCGGAACATAAAGAGATTTCCGATGAAATCGGTAAAAGCTCTACCCCACTTTACAGCTGTAAACTTTTATTTATTGTATTCTACATTAAAAAAAATACTTATCCTGAAAAATTCAGACACATAACATTTAGTGACGCCTTAAAACCTTTGACGACTGGGCTAGAAGTGCTCAGAGAAATAACACCACCAATTTTTATAGCTTTAATTAATTCACAGAGAAAATATGAATAATATGAAAGAATGCCGCACAAACATTATCAAAATTGGGTGTCGGTAGAATCGTCTGAATTTTTTATATCTTGTGGCTCTTGTCACCCTGAATAAAGGAATTTAGCAATCTCAAAAACATAAAGTTAGGTATTTCAATTATCAAAATATGCGTTATAAAAATGTTATAAAACTACTCGAAGTAGCAACTTATGATATGGAGCCTTGGTGCTCCACAAGAGCCAAAAGGAGCATCGTGGTCATGGAGACTTTTCTTCAGGATGACAAAAGCTATAATATACTAAAAATTCAGACGATTCTATCGAAATCCAATTCCCATAATAGTCCAGTTGGTAAAGTAAAAAATACACCAGAAGCTCCCAAAAAATGTTATCTGGGATTTTCCTTCTGTAACTGTTAGTGCGAGGATTAAACATCACAAAACCACAAAAATCAGTTCTGGGAGTGCCACGCAACCCCCAAAAAAACCACCCCTTCGCTGAAAGCGGCCTTATTTTACTGGTAACTCGTTAACCGTTGAAGATATAAAAAAATTGCTCATTATAAAGAGGAAAGCTTGACTAATTGCCTAAAAAGAAGTCCTCTTGTAGTTTTCTTATACCGAGTGAGTCACGAATTGCGCTCGCCCCGATATTTCCAAAAAAATATTTGGAATAGAAAATTGAAATTAGGACGCCTTATTACACGACTAAAATGCCATCTTGTCAATAGAAAAATCAAGTTTGGTTGACCGGAAATGCCCACAACTTTCGATTTTTAAATGGAACACCCTATATATTTTTACATTTTTGGAATCTAGAGGAAATTTTGAATACAATGCATCCATTTTGGTCACTTTTTGATAAACATTAAAAATTTTATTAAAAAATCTATTTCTGAATCCAGAGTGCTGTGGTGCCCAAAATATATTTTAGTTTGTGTGCTACGTTACTATAAAAATAAAAAGAGCAATATGATTGCATTACTTAATTCTCTAGAGGCGTTTAAAATTTTTAAATGTGATTTTTACCCACTAACTCGGTTTTTTTAAATGGGAATTTAATCGGTCACCAACATTTTTAAATACCTCATTTTCATACTAATCTAATGATACCAAAATTTTGAAAATCCGCTCAGAAATATTTGAGCTTTCAGCCAAAATACAATGCAACCAAGCTTTTAGAAACATGCGGCTAATAGATAATAGATTAGTGGGCTTTTGAAACTAAAATGGCACATTTCTGTGTAAATCTGGTAACCTAATAACATTGGAAAAATCATAGTAGCCATTGAATAATAATAATAAAATTTTTAATGTTTATCAAAAAGTGACCAAAATGGATGTATTGTATTCAAAATTTCCTGTAGATTCCAAAAATGTAAAAATATATAGGGTGTTCCATTTAAAAATCGAAAGTTATGGGCATTTCCGGTCAAACCGGATGTGCACCAAACTTGATTTTTTATTGAAAAGATGGCATTTTAGTTGTGTAATAAGGCCTCGAAATTTCAATTTTCTATTCCAAATATTTTAGGAAATAGCGGGGCGAGCGCAATTCGTGACTCACCCGGTATATGCCATGGTTTTCGAGAACATCGATATTGACAAAAATAGCAAAATTTGTATTTTTGATGAGAGCGAATTTTCGTTTATTTGAAATTTTTTGCGCGCGGCCTATAGAAAAAATTGAATTGCTCGAAAACCAAACAAGCTAGGAAGAACATGGGTTTTAAAGAGGATATAAAATACTCCCTTGTGTTGCCAATTTTGAGGGCTATTGATATTTATTAGTATATAAAAATAACAATGTAATATAGTTGTTATCTCTTGATTTTTTGTGCATCTGACTGGCAGGCCCATAAAAAATAACTGACTATAATATAAGTTATAAATGCATTATCTTTTAGTACAAAGTAGTACTTCAATGCAGAAAAAGTTAGGAATAAAAATATTCACATTTACAAATTTAGCAGCATGTTAAAGTTAGCCAAAAAAACAATCCAAAGAAGGCTACATATTCAATTTTTTGATATTTTTTTAATACAATTTTTGATCTATTAAATGGTTAGAAACAATAGTTATATGATATATAAACTCAAAAAAAAATTTTTGAGCTACATTTTCAAGATGTTTGGGTCTTTTTTTATTTTTAGGAAACAGTAAAAAATTGGCCAAAATTTGGCTAACTTCAACATGCTGGTAAATATGTAAGTGTGAATATTTTATTCCTAACTTTTTCTGCATTGAAGTACTACCCTTGAACTAAAAGATAATGCATTTATAACTTATATTAAAGTCAGTCATTTTTATGGGCCTGTGAATAGTTAAAAGTGCAAAAAATCACACTAACTATATTATATTGTTATTTTTATATACTAATAGATATCAATAGCCATCAAAAATGGAAACACGAAAGAGTATTTTATATTCCCTTTAAAACCCATATTGATTTTTCTTCCTAGCATGTTTAGTTTCAATTCAATTTTTTCTATGAGCCGCGCGCAAAAAATTTCAAATAAACGAAAATTCGTGCGCATTAAAAATACAAATTTTTGCAATTTTTTTCAATATAAATTTTCTCGAAAACCATGGCATATACAAGAAAATTACAATAGATTTTTTTTTTTTAGGCAATTACTCAGGTTTTCTTTTTTATAATGAGCAATTTTTTTATATCTGCAACGGTTAACGGAGTTATCAGTAGAATAAGGCTTTTTTTCACCGGAGGGATGGTTTTATGGGGGCGGGTTGCGCGGTACCCCCAGAACTGATTTTTGTGGTTTTGTGATGTATAATCCCTCCACTAACAGTTACTGAAGGAAAATCTCAGATAACATTTTTTGTTATGGAAATCTTTATAGTTATTGGACTATAAGGTTTGTGCGAGGACCTTTAGCGCTCCCTTTAAACGCCTATTTAGATGTGGTCACAGATGAGTGTTTTGTGTCAAGTTGTTCAAATGATAATGTTAATACCCCAAATAGAATATTTCTTTACCCTCTCAAAGAGGGCGAAAATTGCAGTTTAAAATGGTAAAACACTTTTCGGTATGTTACCTTTTCTTATTTTCCTCCGCTAATATTTTAGATTATGGCGGAGGATTCGGTGTCAGTCCTAGATCAATATTATTTTAACGGTTTGAACCTAAACAGCGGCACCTTTACAACACTATAAAGAAATAAATGCTAAAACTCTACCGTACGTTGTGGCGATAATCTGATGTAATCGGTTTGATAAATTTCCTCACGCCCCAATATTAAATCAACGAACAACGCGTTCAGGGGAACCACCTATAACGTATAATACGACTCATTTTTATTTGTGATTGGAGGGTAAGATTAGGTTAAAAAAGTAAAGCGTAATAAAAATACAACGACTATCTTTTTAATAACGCAAAGCCCTCATATCAATTCCTCGAATTATCCGCCCATTTTACTGTTTCTTCACTTTCAGAACATTGTGCAATACGGCTAAAATAATTAGGTACCTATCTAGATCACTTATTCTCGCAAATGTGTCATATTTTGTTCGATGTTATCATAAACTCGGTTTTTCAAGCGTAAACAGGAAGAATTAGTAGACGGCGATATCGGGAGAACAAATTGTAATCTGTCGTAGCAAAATCCCCATAAAAAATTGATTGTGGTAAATGCGGTATGGGAAATACCGTCGAGCAAGTACTGACTTAACGCAAATCAGCATAGTATGTTGAATATAAAAATTTCACTCTGCCATATTTGTTCTTGATTTTCTTGGTACCTATACAAGACGAAGTTTAAAGAAAAGGACATTTCGATTTTCTTTTATACAAAATATGAAGATTTAACCAAGAATGCTTAAGTAACTCGCTGTTTTCTTATTTATTTATTTATTTATTTATTTATTTATTTGAATACAACCACCCAACAGGTAACCAATTACAGGGTGGGAACATTACAATAGAGAATACGAAAACTGTATAATAAACTAAAAACTAATTAAGCTAATTAAACTCTCACGGCATAAAACATTGCAAATATGTAGAAATATTATAACAAAATAGAATATATAAAAATAATTAGAAGTACGAAAAGAGAACGCTATAGATCATAAATTAAGTTGTTTAAGTTGTTTAATAGAATTAATACTACAGTTAAATAAATCAAGCTGATCTTGCTGTAATTTTTACACATGAAATATAAAGGTGAAAATTTTAGTAAGTTAGTTCGAGGGGTAGGAAGATAGAAAGTATCACGATTCCGACTTGTTATACGAGGTGTACGAAAATTTATTTGTTCTAAAATCAGAGGGCAATCAAACATGTTATCCATAATTTTATAAAGAAAGACTATTTAATGTATTATTCTTCTATTTTCCAAGTTAGACATGTGAAATCTGTCCAGCATAATATTTGGGAATAACCAGTTATTGGGTAGGTACCAAATACTTCACAAAACGGCGCTGAATATTCTCAACATTATTTATGTAAATAGCATATCCTGGAGACCATATCAAAGAGCAGTATTCCAATTTTGATCGTACAAATGAATAGTACAGCAACTTCATAATATCAGTGTTGCTGAATCCTTTACAGTTTCTTGTTATAACACCTAAACTCTTTAAAGCTGACGCGATGGTGAAAGTAATATGCTCCTTAAAACTAAGGTACTTATCAAAAATAACTCCAAGATCCTTTACTGTATCAGGTCTCTACAATATTTGACCATTTATATGATAGTTGTAATAGATGGGATGACGCATTTTAGAAAAGGTGAGTATGTTGTTACACTTGGATATGATAAGAGGCAAGCAATTGGATAGGCACCATTCATTAACGACATTTAGGTTATTCTGAAGATTTTCGTTTTCTATTACGCAATATATTTTCAAATCATCAGCATATAAGAGGCTCTCTACATTACTATTAGCTACAATATCATTTATGAAAACAACAAACATAAGTGGGCCCAGTACAGAACCCTGGGGAACACCGGAAGTGACCAGAACGTCTGTGACCACAGTATTTCACATACTGACGCCTGTTCTTTAGATATGACCAGAAGAAATCTAATTGCATCACTGACAATCCAAACTTACTCAATTTCTCTAATAGAATACCGTGATCCAGGCGGTCGAACGCCTTGGAGAAATCCGTGTAAACGATATCAATTTGCTTGTTCGCGTCTAGTTCCTTGGATATGTATTGCGTGATACATGCGAGGTTGGTCTCAGTGGATCTACGGGAACAAAGCCATGTTGGTTAGATATAATTTGGCCATGTACGTGATTAGATAATGACGTATGCAAAGTGATCTCGAAAACTTTAGCGAAATTGCAGATAATTGTAATAGGCGTATAATTTTCAGCTACCCCCTTGTTCTCTTAGAAACGGGACATAGGCGAGAACATTTCCATACATCGGGAAATGTACACGTTATAGAAACTTTCAATATGGCCTCCCTAAAATGTCTTCATGTTTTGCATCTTGTTTCGGTCAGATCTAATTTCGTTCGCAATTTCATTGCGAATAATTTGTGTCTCTTTCTTTATTGCGGCACGGGTTATATAACCAGAGATATTTAAGAAAAACTGCGAAAAAACAGGATTCTGAACATTATTTTGTTTAAACAAAAGCTTTCCACTACACAGATTTAAGGGGGATTCCCATTAAACGAACTGATAAATCGCGTTTTTTGGGAATTTTTAATGGGAAAACTATTAGACAAATCATTTTCAAACTTTGGAGATATATTTATTGTACATTAGTACTCCAGTGAAATAAGTTAAAAAAAAAGGCCATCTGCGGAATGAGGCCGAACAAGCTGAATTTTTGCAGAGACCTTCGTTTTGATGTTCCAATGAAGCACACAAAAATCTCATATGCCTACCCTTGTGCGTCTTGAAATATCGAAGGTCAAAGGTCATTAAAATCGGTTTTTCGCGAAAATCTCGCTTCCAGTGCATCTGACGTCATAAGAACTCATAACAAAACATACGTAAAATAGTATTCTCTACAAAATTGTTTATATATATTTTTTTCGTACGACCAACCGTTTTCGAGATATAGCATGATAAAGCGGGAAAAGTTAAGAAAAGTGCTTTTATAGTTATAGCTCTGCAGTATTACCTATTACGAATGCGCGCTCCCGTTTTAGCACGCTATATCTGGAAAACGGTTGGTCGTACGAAAAAAATTTATATCAACAATTTTGTAGAGAATACTATTTTACGTAAGTTTTGTTATGGGTTCTTATGACGTCAGATGCACTGGAAGCGAGATTTTCGCGAAAAACCGATTTTCATGACCTTTGACCTTCGATATCTCAAGACGCACAAGGGTAGGCATATGAGATTTTTTTGTGCTTCATTGGAACATCAAAACGAAGGTCTCTGCAAAAATTCAGCTTGTTCGGCCTCATTCCGCAGAGGAAGTTTTATTTCTCTGGGGTATAGAGCAACTACATTGAAATTCTTATCAGATTATGATGAAAATTGTGGCCTCCCAAAATTTCTCGGTTTCTGGCTGACACAATTTCTTCCCTCCAGATCATCTAAAACAAGAAAATCTTAATTTCTTTTTACTTTTGGTGAATATAGGTACCTATGTCATGCACTACGGAGAACTTCTTTTTTCAAAAAATTAGAACACGTATGAAAAAAAACCGCTTTTTTCTCTTCACATTTTTATGAAAAAAAAAAAATTGTTTGCAAGTGTTTTATTTTCCGTAGTTTATGAGAAAGGCAGTTGTGTTGTCGATAAACGTGCCCAATTTCAGAGCTATCGGCTTAATAGTTCTTGAGATAACATGTCGATATCTCAAGAACTATCAAGCCGATTGCTCTGAAATTTGGCACATTTATCGAAAATACAATTGTCTCTTTCATAAACTACGGAAAACAAAATACATGCGAAACTCTTTTTTCTATCATAAAAAAATGCGTACAGAAAAAAGTAACGTTTTTTTCATATGTCGCAGTGTCCTCATTTTTTGAAAAAAGAAGTTGTCCGTAGTTCACGCCATACCTATATTCATAATAAGTAAAAAGAAATTTGATTTTTTTGTTTTAAATGATCCGGAGAGAAGGAATTATGTCAGCCAGCAACCGAGAAATTCTGGGTGGCGTCTCACTTCAAAGGGGAACCAAAGCCGCAATTCTCGGTATATCTACATGAAAATTTGAATGTAGTTGCTATAATCTATAATAAATATATCTCTAAAATTTGAAAATGCTTTGTCTAATAGTTTTCACAATAAAGATTCCTAAAAAACGCGATTTATCAGCTCGTTTAATGGGAATCCCCCTTAATCCAATACTTTTTACTGCACTTTTTAAAATGTTTTTCAACAAGTTCCAGCAAAAAAATGCTATAGTAAGCTAGTTCCTTAGAAATTTTATTTTTACCCCACTTAGTACAGGCAAATTAACCATTTAGGGTAACAATAATCAATAAAAGAATCATCTCTGGGATTAAAGTAGGTAATAACCTGGAGAATGAGATGATGCATTCTTTGCACTTCCAAGTTCCGGGAAAATTGAAAAAAAATTGGAAAAACTTTCTGATTTTCTGTTTTTTTTGCTCTAGCGGCCAAAGAAATGAAAATAGAGAAAAAACCCCACAAAATTTGTAGCTCGTCTCTTTCTCTACAAAAAAGGTCTTTACAAATTTTTGTCTTACTTAAGCCGTTTAGAAGATAAATCGAGTTTTCCACTTATAGTTTTAAGCCGCTTCGAGATGCGCGAAAAATGAGAATTCTCCAGGAGTTTCGTAGGACCGGGCTCATCGATCGATAATTCTTACTATTCACAGACCCTAAAAAAATGAAAATAACATAAAATGTAGAGAAAAGTCTCAGCTTTAATGTGGAACTAATCACAAAATTCATAAAAAAATTTATCATAGAGAAAAAGTGTCAGAAGATGGGTTAATAAACTTTGTACAGTTGGTCCACAGATTTATTCATATCTTTGCCGGTAGTCGTTAGAATGATAATTCATTTTGCTGATATATTCTTATATAATAATATATTAATCCAACTATCATTATATTGCAATGACTTTTGTTGGAAAAATATGCCTTGCGATCAAAGTAGAGGTATATTTCTCATCTCCAAATTTTCGAGTTCAATTCGCTATATCTTAATTAATAATAATAGCACAGTCTTAATTTTTGGATTATAAGTACAATAAAACATATTCTTTCGAATGACTTTAGAATTTTTTAAATGCGTGCTGTACTTTTTGAATTTGTATACATTATTCATACACGTTCAGAGAATGCACAATTATTTAGTAAAACATATACAACTTATTTGTTTCTTAGCATTCTTCAATAAAAGTTTCAATAAATATAGATAAAAGTGCGTGGAATCGAATCCATGTAGTGAAAAAGCACCCATTGTTACGGAAGAAATAGGCAGAATGCATAAAACTTAAAGATATGAATAAATCAACTGTATAAAGTTTACTACCTAACACTTTGTTAGAGAATCGGCAGTACTCGAACAATGCCAGGCACTATTAGATATTTTTATAGAAATAGAAAAGCCACGTTCGATGATGTCAACGGAGCCGAGGAGATTTGACGGAGGGGAAACACTTGGTTCCAAACTATCAATAGATACGCATGTATTAATATTTTCTATTCAAATTGTATTATTTCTTCACTTCGCGGAATATATTGTTATTTTTCTAAAGTACTAGTTTTATTACAATTTCTAACACTATGATAAAAATTGGTATGAATGGGGTATTTTCCCATATTTTTTTAATTTGAAAATTGAAAACTAGAAATAAAAATAAGGAATACGTGGTTTTTCTTTCTTTTTTACTTTTTTATTTAAGCCGGAAAAAAATAGTTAAACTTTCATGACGTCATTAAGCGATAATTCAAATAGAGCGCCAAATGTACTTATTTCTAGGGAGTTTCAAGTTGGTGATTTGTGATTTGACATTTCATGTAACTATAACCTTATTTTTTGTTTGTTTCATAAACAGATGTTCAGTTTTGTGTAACACCTAATATCGACCTGTGAATGAGTATAAAATTTCATTAAAAACTACGTTTAGTTTGGTTTTTTAAATATCTAATTGTTATTGTGTAAGTTTGGTTAAAAAATCATTATAAGTAAGGAAAAATAAAAAAAATAGCAAATAGCTAAACAAACAAAATATTGAAAATTAATGAGTCACACCACTGTCACCAGATTAACAGTGTGGTGTCAGTGTTGCCAATAGTTTTTTGGTGATTTACCTAGTTTTCGCTTAGTGACGTCATTATGAAAAATTGAAACTAATTAAAATTATAATTTTATAGTTTTATATAACATATTTTTTTCTGTGCCAAAAATATTTAAAAAATATGCATTTTTCAAATATGAGCATTTCCACTTTCATCTCAGATTAATGAAAATACCCTATTCTGTGATTAGTTCCACATTAAAGCTGAATTTTCTCTACATTTTATGTTGTTTTCATTTTTTTAGCGGCTCTGAATAGTAAGAATTATCGATCGATGTGTCCGGTCGTACGAAACTCCCAGAGAATTGTCATTTTCCGCGCATTTCGGAGCGGTTTAAAACTATAAGTGAAAAACTGGATTTATCTCCTAAACGGTTTAAGTAAAACAAAAATTTGTAAACACTTTTTTTAGAGAAAGAGACGAGCTACAAATTTTGTTGAAAACTTTTCTGTGTTTACATTATTTTAGCCGCTAGAGCAAAGAAACCGAAAATCAAAGTTTTCCAAATTTTTTTGAATTTTCCCGGAACTTGAAAATGCAAGGAATGCATCATTCCATTCTACAGGTTAATACATACTCAAATCACGGAGATGATCCTTTTATTAATTTTTGCGAGGTTTTTACAAAAATTTTCCTTCATTGCCTGCACTAACTATAATAGTTTTTAGAAAAATTTTTTTTTTCAAAAACTGACTGCTTATTAATCGAATATGAGAAGACGCACAACAGCAACATCAACAAAAAAAAGAGGGAAATCCGAGTTGAGGTCGATTTTATACCACTTATGCGGCTATGGCCTTTGAAATTGCCATTTTTATACAATTGAAAAATAGCTGACGTTTTAAATTGCAGAACTGCGTCGGAGTAGCATAGACAGTTCGCTAATGCTAAATTGATAAAATTCTGCTGCAGTTGTAAAATATTAACAAACTGTACTTTCATTTTATTACACCTTTTGAACTGGCCGACTCAAGGCGAAATTAAAATTTGTCCCAGTGACTTGGAGCTTTAAAACCTGAATTGAAAGTACATACCTGGGAAGTGCCCTTTGGATTGTAAAACGGGTTTTAACTATTATTCACTGTCTTCGTTTCATAGTGAATACCGACCACTTCCATTTTAAGTGTCAAATTTAAATAGCTATAGAAATAGTAGTAGAATTAACTTATAAACTCCACCCTATAGAATTTGACATATTAGATGATAAAATTAGACAAAATATTAGTGAAATAATATATCAAAAATTCGTAATCTAATCTAAAGAACTACAATCTTTTAATTGCGCAAAAACCAAAATTAAAAAACATTAATGAACAAGTTAACCAGTGTAGTAAAAGAGTCATTAATATTTCTGATATAGTGTTCAACGATCGAGAAACTGAATTGCTATCAAAATGTTCCCCCATCTAAACAAAAAAATATTATAAATACTTTAATTATTGAAAGTGAAATTGCTCTAAAAAAATGTAGAAAATAAAGGCATATCTTCATCTTCAACAAAAATAAAAAAACTTCTAAAGAAACGCTAATAGTACAAAAAGCAATAACCAGATAGACAAACAAACTATAAAATCAATTACAGCCAAAATCAACGACAACAACCTAGTAGTAACAAAAACAGATAAATCAAATGCCGCGGTAATTCTCTCCAAAACAGACTACACAAATAAAGTAAATAATTTCATTCAGTCAGAAGATATTACTCGTGTTAATAAAGACCCCACCAAAAAATATCAAACCAAATTAAAACAATCGGTAGCTACCATAGAAATAATCCTTTCGGAATACGAAAAACGAAAAATAATGAACATGAATCCCTCAGCTCCAAAATTATACGGATTAATTAAAACGCATAAACCGGAGAACCCCATTAGGCCTGTAGTATCATACATCAATAGTCCGACAAGAGAACTAGGTAAAACATTAAATTTAGTTTTTAAACAACATACAGATTTTAAACCTAAACATGGAATAAGGAACTCCTTAGAATTAGCAGAGAAGTTAAAAAATACACATTCCCCCAGATGAATGTTTAAAACTTATTCAAAATTTACTAGACAAAAGTAAACTAATAGCATTATAACAACAGAAATTTTACTAGCTTTCGACACATGCCTCAGTCAAAACTACTTTCAATTCAATAATCAATTTTATATTCAAAACAGTGGTCTACCGATGGGATCACCTCTAAGCCCTTTATTAGCGGATATTTTTATGTCTAATTTAGAGGAAAATATACTGAATTCCCAACCAGACAAGAATCACATTCATTTTTGGTATAGATATGTCGACGACGTTTTGGCATGCTTGAAGGGTACTACCAGACAATTACACACTTTCCTAGATTCTGTTAATAACATACACCCCAAAATTAAATTTACATTAGAACGAGAAACAAATCATGCAATAAATTTTCTAGACCTAACTATCACACACAAAAATAACCAATTCAAATTTGATATTTTTCGAAAACCTACATATACTTCGATTCTTGCCATCCATACGCACACAAAGTAGCAGCTTATAATTCAATGCTACATAGAGCTTTTTCGTTGCCTTTGTCAGAAACACAAATAAAAACAGAGCTCTCAATGATTAAAAAAATAGCCAAGAACAATAGTTTCCCCACAGAAACTATCGCCAAATTAATAAACAAAAAACAAAAACAGTATACTTTTAAAGCAATTTATCCCATAGTTAGAGAAGAAAAACAAACGCCTTATGCTACCATCAGATACTGCGATACACTAACAGAGAAAATATCAAATATTCTCCAAACACATAATATCAAGATAGCATTTAAACCCTAACAAAAATTATCAAATTTAATTTACATCGCCAAGGATAAAACAAATAGATACGAAAAATCTGGAGTTTATAGGTTAAATTGCTCAGACTACTATAGCATATATATATAAGACAGACCGGACGTAATTTTAGAACCAGATACCTCGATCATGATAGGTCCTTCAGACTACAAAAAACAGATTCTGCTTTTTCTAATCACATATTACAGTGAACATATCAATGCATCAGGATCAATCGCTGACATTTCATACCACCTCCTTAAAAAGATACAACTGAGGTTTAAGATCTCCTCTAGGCATAAAAAAGTGTCTGTCATTGAAAAAATGTTATTATGTAGTTCCAGGTAAAGTCAATAAAAAGGCTTGTAACAGCACCCTACCAATTCAACAGGGCTAGCCTTAGCCTTACCTTTACGAAACAACCGACAGCAATAAAAAACATTTCGTCGATGTTTATCTGCTTCCTGTCTCGCAGCTTTAACAGTAACTTCTATGTAATACCCGTAGCACGATAGATTATTAAGTCGTTGTTTATGTTGTCTCTTGGAGATACATATAGAACTAAAACAAACAAACTAAATGCACGCGCTGCTGTTTTACGTGCTACACATGTTTTGATGAAATTTCGCACAAGGAAACAAGCAGATAATTTTCCCAAACGTCACAGATCTATTCTATTTATGTGTGAAAAACTACTCATGTAAACCTAAAACTTTTACATGGGTGTACAAAAATAAATAAAACAGGATCTGATCAACAAGTTCAACTTTATACATGGTAGTTCAAAATTGTCTCCCGATATTTATGTGGCTGATAGTACATCTAAAAATAATGGTAGGTAATGAAGATATACCCCTTAAGGTGGCCATTCCCTAGAAAGAGACATTCGATAGTGAAATATTTATTATTTTTGACCATAACTTTTTACTTCCCTCGCATACCGAAGAGATGTATTGTATTCGAGAAAAAATCACCCTCCGAGATTTTTTCAGATTCTGACGTTTCAGACCACGAAGATTACGAAAATATAGGTTTTTCAATTCCGTCAGTCTGTCTGTCGGTCTGTCTGTTGGTGCATTAACTAAAAAACTACTTGACGGAGAGCAGTCAAATTTGGTAGGTAGTTGACCCTACTGACAGCGAAGAAATGGTAGAATTTTCACTGGAAAATATACAGGGTGGACCGTCTAAACGGAATAAATAGTGAAAAAAATGTTTTTTCGCTCAAATTTAAAATTTCCACGTTTCATGACAGGCTAATCCTATTTCGGAAAAAACATTTTTTGAAAATTTTTTCACCATTTTTGAAAAATTTTTTACTACTAAAATAGTTGAAAAAAAATTTTTTTTTTGCTCAAATTTAAATTTTCCACGTTTCATGGCATTCTAGCCTAATTCAAAAAAAATATTTTTGAATTTTTGAAAAATTTTTTACTACTAAAATAGATGAAAAAATTTTTTTCTTTCTTCAAATTTAATATTTCCACGTTTCATGGCATTCTAAGCGTGATTAAAAAAAAAATTTTTGAAAATTTTTTTAAAAACATTTTTGAAAATTTTTTTACCACTAAAATAGATGGATTTTTTTTTACTCCTTCAAATTTAAAATTTCCACGTTTCATAGCGTTCTAAATCTATTTAAAAGAAAAATTAGAATTTTTTTTTACTATTTTTAAAAATTTTTACCAGTAGATAGATTTTTTATTCTTTGTTCAGATTTAAACTATCCACGTTTCCATGGCATTCTAAAACTATTCAAACAAATTTAAAAATGTTTTTGAAAAATAAAAAAAAAAATTGAAAACATTTTTAATATATTTATCACTATCGAATAGACGAAATTTTTTTTTGCTCAAATTTAAAATTTCCACGTTTCATGACATTCCAAACCAATTTCGGAAAAAAAGTTTGCAACATTTTGTTACCAGTTTGAAAACAAAATTAACACTAGAATAGATGGAAACTTTTTTAAAAGTTTCACGTTTCATGACATTCTAAACCTTTTTCAGAAAAAAAAATGAAAATTTTTTTATCAACATTTTTGAAAAATTTCAAAAAAAAATGAAATTTTTTAACCGCCACTATACTTCCACTCCATTACGTGAATGTTGGATTGAAAATGTGACAGGTGGCAATAATATCTGGCATATGCACCTATTATACTTTTATTGAAAAATGTACAGGGTGGTCATCCCAAGAAATAATTCAGTCATGGTGGACATTTGTAAAGATATTTGCGCAAGCCTGTCATATGTGGCACCTGCTATTTAGTATTGAACTTTTGCTGTTGGGTGAGCAAATTGTATATTTTTTTGACCAAAACTTATCAAGTTTTCTTTGTAATAATAGCAATAACTATATTCCGATTATTATTCTCAATGTCATTTTGTAATAATTAATTTTTTCGAGTGACCGCCATGCACAAATAACGAGGGAAGTTCTGTGTAAATACCTTTACCGATTTTTTTTCTCAGTACGTATATTGAAAAAAACTATAAGAGTATCTAAGTAGAACCACGACAAGACTATTACTATGAATTTTTACTCAATAATTTCAGTCGTTTGCAAAATAGCTGGATTTAAAACTACGAAATAGGCGGCCAGCGTCTCTGTTTTTCACTTGAAGGCTTCCTTCTCTAAGTTGACGTTCTGTTCTTAAGAAAGTTTTGGTATCAGGAATATTTCTGTTCGAGAATTTATCTTCATAACATTTAACAGCTGCAGTAACATTACCAAAACATTCTCCCAAAGTCAAAAAAGCATTCTTTATGTGTAAAAAAAATTATTAATGAAATGTAAAAGCACATTGTTTAAAAGTGAATTATTTATTATTTGTTTGCTTATAGTAATGAAACATATTCTTTACAGGATTTTAGAAACAGCGGAAAAAAACTATGTATGAAACTAATAGAAAAACCATATGTAAAAAATATTAATGAAATCTTTGCATTCTTTCGATAACCTGACCTCTGGTTGTGATAGCAAGTTAAAATTCTGAAATAAACTTGCCCAGTTTCTTATTTGACATTCTCATTATAACACCAGCATCCAACATAGTCCCCTACGGCTAAGCAGATTAAACTAGTATCTACATGACCCCCTACGGTATGTAAATTCAGTTAAAAATGAGAACGAAGGCCTGAAATTAATTTATTTACCTACCTTGTCTTTAATTTTTTTTTCTTTTTTTTTCATTCTAATGGATTACATTTTCATAAAATGAAACGTTTTTCGCCCTTATTCTGAGCTCATCAGAAAAGCACAAAGCCACCCATAACGATGTTCCATGCAAAACATTGTTTCTTGATTGATTGATTGATTTGCCAGCGTAAGGTGGGCATTGCTGCCAATTCCGGTGCATGGAGATTTGTTCCACCACGCAGCCCGATCGCCCATCCATCATCCCACCGTGTGCCGGAACAAACCCCCGGTGCTTTTTTATACCGCCGGACCAGCTGCATACGCTGGATTGGACATGCTTGTTGTTAGCAGCGAGAGCCGCATGACGCATGTGGTAGGAGTATAGGATGGAGCGTGTAGGTGTTTGTGAGATATTTCTTCTTGTTTTCCTTCTGTCTTCATCGGATGGAAAGTGTAGGCGTTTGTGAGATGCTTCTTTTAGGTTTTCGTGCTCTTTTTACTTTCAGGTTTTTGTGATATGCTTCTTTTTAGTTTTCAGTTTGTTGCTGTTCATTCGCAGAGCTTTCTTTAGTAGGTGTGTCGAGTCCCGTCTTTGGACGTGTCCCCAGTATTCCATTGCGTATGATTCTATTCTTTTGATTATTGTTCTTCCCTCTAGTAATGTTGACGTTTTCTGTCGTTTTTGTGGTTTTCCTGTTTTTCTAGCAGTTGGATAATGTCTCTTTCAGCTCTTCTCAGGCTTCTTCTGTTGGCCTATGTCGTTGCTGCGTTTTTGACTCCATATATCATCGTAGGCATTATGATGGTCATGTATCTCTTTTTGGTTAGGCACCATGGTGGTTTGTTGTCCTCAATGAAGGGTAGTAGAGCTCTTGTGACTCTGTAGGCTGTTTTGATTCTTTCCCTTACTGTTTCCCTCCTTTTTAGTTGATTCGTTAGGTATGTTCCTAGGTATTTCATTCTATTCGTGGTTCTCAGGGTGTAGTCTCCTATTTTGTATTCTTCCCCACTTGTTGGACTTGTTTTTGTCAATGGGTCTCGGACCATTATTAGGCTCTTCTTGAAGTTTATTTTCATTCCAGAGGAATCCAGATGTGGTGTCATGTTTCTTAGAAATTTAACGATATCTTGTTCTTCCTCGGTGATGATGAGTATATCGTCAGCGTATGCAAGTACGATGGGGGGCTTTATTGTTCCATCGTTTCCATTGAAATTCTGATTCTCCTTTATTGTGCTTTCTATCACTTGGTCCAGGACTGTGGTGAATAGTCGGGGGGATAGGGGACATCCTTGTTTGACTCCTATATTCTTCATTTTTGATTCCGTCGTCTGTCCAAACCATTGTATTGCAGTGTTTTCGTGTAGGCATGCTTTTATTATTCTGTTTATTAAGTAGTGCGGTACTCCCCTGTTGAGCAAAGTGTTGACTATAGCCTCATGCCTTATGGTATCAAATGCCTTTTGGAGGTCAATTGAGACTATATATAGTTTTGTTCCTTCTTTCCACTTTTCTTCCAGGATCCGTCTGGTGGTGTACATATGGTCGTCTGTTGATCTACCCTTGATAAATACCGTTTGATAATCTGGTAGTTCGCCGATGTATTTTTCCATTTCTCTGAGGAGGAATTGTGCGTAGTATTTGTACCCTACACTGCAGAGTGTTATTCTTCTGTAATCGTCCACGTTTTGTGGTGATTTGGTTTTAGGGAACGGTATCTGTATGGTTGGTGTTCCACTCCTCAGGCATCCCCTAAAGCTAGGAGGGTTTAACTGATACCATGTAAAATAGTGTCCAGATGACCTATGACTAAGATTAAAATATGAATTTGAAATTGAGTCTAAAGATATTGCAGAAGTACTGAAATTTTTTATCCCCCTTTTAAGGGGTATATCTATCTCCCTTATTAATCATCATCGGAAATAAATTTATATAAAAGACTGCCATTATTCTTGGATATACTATCAGCCCCAGAAATATTGGGAAACTATTTTGGACCACCTTGTATAAAACTCTTCAATAAACTACCAAAACTGTGAGAGAGGCACCACTGACTAGGTATAAATTAATCATAAAGAAACATTTTGTTGAAAATATTTGCTATGATATAGATAACTTTGGTTTTAGGTAAAATTTTAAATAAAATGTCTTGTTGCATGTTGGTATAACTTACACAATTTACTATTTGTTGTTTGACTTTAGTATATTTTTTGTACTGTGTCATATATTTATTTTATGTTATACAAATACTTTACCTAATATGTTTTTTATATATCAATCTATGTATCTTTGACCTGCCTAAGCACTACGGTGTTATAAGACCAATAAATGATCTATCTATCTATATAGTACTACTTGCATACACAAAATTTGCTCAGCGAATTAATTTTGAGGTAAACGGACTATTTCGCGAAAATTTTGTGTTGAATTTCATGTTGCTGATAATGTATCGAAAAACCGTTCTTGTAATTTATGTGTACTGTGTTAGTCATAGATAACGGTTAAATATGTACTTTAGCATTATCTAATCTATGTTGCGCAACAGGATCAACATAAATCAGTTTTCTTTCTGCTTATCTATATCTACATGGGGGCGATATTAAGTTATAAATACGACATACAGTATGCGCACAAGTTCTAAGAACCGATTACGAAATAGCGAAATAGGGGAAACACCAATATGCGATGGCAATGTGTGCTTTAGCATTATCTGATCCATACTGCAATCGAGACCAATAAAACTCAGATATCTATATGGGGTGATATTAAATAATAAAGAAGGCGCACTTGTGTGGCATTTACGAGTTTTCTAGGTCAAAATTCGACTCCTCCTTTGTAATTCAATCAAAATCAACCTATTTGGGCTCAAAATTTTCATAATACTGAGCATATTAATGAAAAACTGTGAAAATTACAATCCAGCTTGTTTTGACACATGACAGCTGTCAAAAACCTGTCAAAAATGTGAGAAGCATATAAAGGCAGAATCTAGACGCTGTTATTTCCTATATAACTCATTGGAAATCCATCAATATCATATTTTATCATGATTTTTGACTTGCAGAACCTAAATTTCAAGGGTGTGTAAGCTTATACCTAAATAATTTTAGAAATGACCATTTTTTGCCGAAATTGGTAATTTTTGGGCCCTTTTATGCATATGACAAAATCTAAAGTACCAAATACCGTTTTATTTTAAGTTCTTTTATTCGCAGAATTTGAATATAAGTGTCACAAACGAAAAGGCCAAAGAACTACGAACTTTAGTCATTTATCTGCTTGTGAACGGTCACACGGAATAAAGTATTGATGTTTAAATTACCGAAAACATTAAGCTGCCAAAAATTACTTCATATAAATGGCAACATTTCAACAAATTTTCAAGGTTGAAAAGAGCCAACAATAAATAAACAAGCTACCCGTTATAGTCATCGCCGATTTACTGCACTTTTTATATAATTGTTGCACATTCTATAGGATACTCTTCGCAGTTTTTTTGTAAAATAATACTTGTTTTAGACATTTTTAGTTCAATTACAAAACATAAAAATAATGTAAAAAAAAATTTTTTTTGGTTTAAAAAAATTTATAACTTTTTTATTTATCTATCGACTTTGCTCAAAAACAATAGGGTTCTTCCTCTAGCTAACACTAACTTACTGTCCAAATTTCAATACAATCGGACTTTTCGTACTTAAGTTATCGTGCTTACAAGAAACGTGACTGACGGACCCCAACTAGCACAATTAGTCGTGGGAACGTACCAATGACTACTGTAGGCACTTTAAAGTGTTTTGGTACTAGTCACAGGCACGTAATAGGAACGTTTCTAATACGTGTTTATGACCAAAATGGGGAATATTTTTTGGTGACGATAACGTTCCAGCCACGTTCCTGGAACTTGTCTGGCTACGTTCCAATGACGTTGTTGCTCCAGAGCGGCGACGTGGCGGGGTAGACGCCGCAACTTTCAGAAAACTTTACCACTCCCTACTCTTTCAAATCGATGTTGCCCCGTCTTTGTCTTGCAACCGATTTTATTATATTTATGTTTCATTCTTACATATGATTCTTGTTCTTGTTCATTTCCCTAACTCAGAAATTTAATAGAATATCAGAAGGTAATATTAGACAGCAAAACTTGTGCTATTTTCCAATGGTCTAAGGGTCACAATTAAAACGAATGCAATTTTACTGACAAACATAATGATAAAACGTCCGAATCTAACCACGCGCCTTTAAAATTGGCACTTTTTAATGAAAATATTGTTTTTAAAATATGTAATGTCATGCGAGAATACGACACACTAGATGCCGAAACCTATTTTTTATTGTTCTTCGGAACTTAACACTACTTTTTATGTATTCATTTGTTGTATTTGGTGAAGAAATGGCGATAAATTAAATTTGTTAATCAATTGTGAAATTATGGTTCATGTGTTATAACAACGGCGTCGATAATTTTGGCCATCAACATGGCGTATTTCAGAAAATATGACTTTAAGGTCGTTTTCACCAAGAAATGCTACTTGAAAGTAATTGCTACTTGGCGATAGTGACGAAAACTGCAAATACGTAACTTTAAAGTTATATTTACCACAAATCTGCGAATGGAACTGTAGCATCACTTCAAAGTCGTAGTAAAGTTGTGACTACCACAAATTACCTCTTCAAAGTTGCCGCTGCTACTTCATGGTTACATTTTTCCCGATATTGATTCGGAACGTACGTGTTAGCCGTACGTTGAGGTCTAGACTGAACGCGTTCCTAGCTTTTGCTGTTTATCATTTACCTAACTTCACATTAAAAAACCTATCAGCTGTCGCAATTTACTTGTATGCAGCCATATATCAACGACTTAATAAACATAAACCTTGTTGGTATAATATACTATTACAATGATAGATAACATAGAAGAAAAGGTAGGTGTAATAAAACTGTGTTGACATATTAAATTTTGTTGCCTTATTTTGAACATAAAATGTTGCATAGCATAATATAGCAGCATATAATTCTAGTCTAGGTTAGGCAAACATATTATATAGGTTCGGTTTGTTGCATTAACTTTATCTATGGTCAACATTGGGAACTAGATGGTGAAATTTACTTCATGGTGAATTTCAGAGGTGATGTGCACTTTGTAGTAGCCGTACACAGTTCTGTAGGTAGCAGTAACGTCATTAACACCTATGAATATTACTTACAAGTTCCACTACTTTAAAGAAATAGTGAAGGTTCCCAGAACGTCGCGGTAACTATTAAAGCTACTTAAAGGTGATTGCAACTTTGAAGTCACATTTCAGTGATGCGAGTTAGTCGCTGCTACTATAGTTTACCACCTTCAAGTTATGAAAACTCGAAAGTCGTCCCACTAGTAACTACCACGTTCCCATGTACCATGAAAGCTACGTAGAAGTTGCATAACTATAAAGTAATCATTAGTGGTAGAAACTACGAGGCAGGGACTGTAGACTTGTCAAATGAAGTTATTTTTACACCAAAGTCGTAAATTTAGTCGCAATTACGTAATGGTTACTCATACGAAGTTCCCATCTCAGTTACTGTCACTTTGGTGCTAGTTGGGAACAGACGGACGGACAGAAGTTGTTCAGAATTCGATCACCAACACAGTGATATGAAAATTTTTTCTCTACAAGCAATATTACCGGTTTTAGAAATGTGCCGTCGAATGCAATATTACCTACTCTTCGTTTTGTATTTGCGAAGATTATAATAATGTAACTTAAGGAGGTTCCGCTCCAATACATATGTCATTATTTTAATCAAACTTTATTATTTCATTTAAATGGTTCAAAAAATTCAAAATTTAAACGAAAAAATTTACCAAAATACACCAAGAAAATTGGTCGTAGCTCAAGAAATTGTCGTTTTATGGCCATGATATTTAAATTTTGTGGATCAAAAATTAATTAATATTAGCCAGAAATTTGCTATATCTAAAATTCTATAAAAAATCGTGCAATGATTTTGCATGTCAAAAAAAAACTATTTGATAGTAATGGACATTAAGTATTTTCCACAAAGATAACTGTGCCCAAACAATTACTAAAAAGTTACCTTTTCGTTCTGTGAAACTTATATGTTCCCCGGATCAAAAATAAAAGGGTTTTGCAATGTTATAATATTTCGTTAACTCACAGAAGAGAACCAAAAATTCCTAAACTGAAATAAAAATTGGCCATGTCTCAAATTCTTTCGACTTTTGAATTTCGGGTTCAAGATATTCGCACTCTGCATATCAAAAAGCATTACAGAATGTGATATACATGGAAATGTATGCAGTTTACCCATCAATAACAGTGTACAAACAGATATATGAACGAAAATGGTCGTAGTTCATAGCCTTTTGACCTTGTCATTTTGTGGTAGCTATATTTAAATTCTGCGAATAAGAGAACTTCAAAAATACAAGGGTTTTGGTACTTAAGATTTTGTTACACACAAAAGAGGACCCAAAAATTACCAATATTGACAAAAAAATGGCCATTTCTAAAATTATTTGGACTATTAGGCTTCAAAACCATGAATTTCGAATCCTATATGTCAAAAGAAATTACAGAATGTGACATACAGCACAACTCAGTGTCGTACTGTTTTTTACTGGTTTAATACATTACAAATATATTTACATACAAATTCTGCCAATAAAAAAGCTTAAAATAAAAGGGTGTTTGGTACTTTAGATTTTGCTACATTCCTAAAAGGGCCCAAAAATGACCAATTTCGCCCCAAAAAATGGTCATTTCTAAAATTATTTAGGTATATAGTTTCGGACCCTTAAAAGTCAGATTCTGAAAGTCAAAAATCATGATTAAATATGATATTAATGGACTTCCAAGGAGTTATAGAGAAAATAGCAGTCTAGATTCTGTCTTTATAGGATTTTCACATTTTTTACTGGCTTTTGACAATTGTCACGTGTCAAAAATAAGCTGGATTGCAACTTTTGCAGTTTTTCATTAAAGTTCTCAGTATTACGAAAATTTTGACCCCAAATAGATTGATATTGGTTGAATTACAAAGGATGAGTCGAATATTGACCTAAAAGGGTCGTAAATGCCACACTGTGCAGCGTACATAAACTATAGATACCAAGTATGCTGAGGAGAAATAAATATAAAAGATGAAGGCATCTTTTTTCTAGGATCACCAATTTTCGAAAAAATCGCATGTGAAAATAATTTAATGAACTTGTTATACGCATAACAATTATTAGATAAAACAACTCGCCGAAGTTGCAATTTCCTAGAAGTTGCAATCTCCTAACTCCGCCCCTGTGCAATTTCAGGAATTTCGCAATTTATCTTTATGCAATTTCCTGGCATCGGCCTGCGGCGACGGTTACATAACTCTCTACTTATGAATGGTGCGCGGGAATTATTATCTGGCTGAACTTCATGACACATTATAGCGGGAAAACACATTATTTTACGTCACGTAGATAAATAATTTAAGGTAAGTTCGTATCGCGTAATTTTTATAAATAGACCGCCACCATAGTAGTGGCTAAAATTACAAAGGCAACTGCCAAACGGCGCTTTTATTTTACAGTCGTTTATTAACATTTCAGTCCAGTTTAGTTTGTTAACATATAGTCCAGTAGAACAAGACGAAAGTCTGCAAAAACTCGAATAATTTTAATTTTTGAATATATTTTAAAATTTGTGGCTCCCTAATATAAAAATTCAAGTTTTCTACCTTGGTGCACTTCTGATCGCGATGCCATCTTAAGAAAATGGCGTGAAAATAGTTTTTTTTTAATCTATGAAGATGATGCTACTAAAGGTTATTTGCAACATAGATAGGCGCGTCATTTTGGCATTTTACTTCTAAAATTGAATCTACAGAGTCAATTGATTTCATTTTTGTTGCAAAGAGTTCAGAAAGACACATAGAAAAAACAGTACCTTTCATTTTTTGGCGAAATTGTTTGATTTCATTTTTTGTCCAATAATTGGCCAATTTTAATGGCCAATTAAATTAATTAAAAATTTTGGTATTTTACGCAATATGCCATAAAATTAGACGAAAATGGTTACTCGGGGATTTTTGGGGTCGCTGGTCACTTCACGTCCAATCTGGAAAATTCAAAATGGCGGACCGGAAGTCGGGCATTTTCGAGAAGAAGTGGGAGTGGATATCTTGGCTTTGAAAATCCATACTTCGGAGTTTTCGAAGTCGCCGATTACGAATTCGAGGCCTAATTTGGTAAATTCAAAATGGCGGACCGGAAATAGTCAATTTCTTAGGAAAAACTCGTATTTTTTCGCTTTTGGACTAAAAATGAGTACTCGGGGGGATTTGAGGTCGCTGATCACGAATCCGAGGTCAAATTTACGATATTCAAAATGGCGGACCGGAAGAATAGTCCATTTCTCCAGAAAAACTCGTATTCTTTTCTACTTTGGGCTGAAATTGGGGATCTCGGGGGGTTTCCGTTATCGCTGATAAGCGACCACGAAAACCCCCCGAGTTATCATTTTCAGCCCAAAATCGAAAGAAATAAGAGCGTTTTTCCTGAGAAATTGACTCTACTTCCGGTCCGCCATTTTAAACTTACCTAATTAGACCTCGGATTCGTAATCAGCGACTTGGAAAACCCCCGAGTTCTCATTTTCAGCCCAAAAACGAAAGAATTACGAGTTTTTCCTGAGAAATTGACTATACTTCCGGTCCGCCATTTAAAATTTACCTAATTAAACCTCGGATTCGTAATCAGCGACTTCGAAATCCTCCGAGTTCTTATTTTCAGCCTGAAAACGAAAGAAATACGAGTTTCTCCTGAGAAATTGACTATACTTCCGGTCCGCCATTTAAAATTTACCTAATTAGACCTCGGATTCGTAATCAGCGACTTCGAAATCCCCCGAGTTCTCATTTTCAGCCCAAAAACGAAAGAAATGCGAGTTTTTCCTGAGAAATTGAACCTACTTCCGGTCCGCCATTTTAAACTTACCTAATTAGACCTCGGATTCGTAATCAGCGACTTGGAAAACCCCCGAGTTCTCATTTTCAGCCCAAAAACGAAAGAATTACGAGTTTTTCCTGAGAAATTGACTATACTTCCGGTCCGCCATTTAAAATTTACCTAATTAGACCTCGGATTCGTAATCAGCGACTTCGAAATCCCCCGAGTTCTCATTTTCAGCCCAAAAACGAAAGAAATGCGAGTTTTTCCTGAGAAATTGAACCTACTTCCGGTCCGCCATTTTAAATTTACCTAATTAGACCTCGGATTCGTAATCAGCGACTTCGAGAACCTCCGAGTTCTCATTTTCAGTCCAAAAACAAAAGAAATACGAGTTTTTCCTGAGAAATTAACTATACTTCCGGTCCGCCATTTTAAATTTACCTAATTAGACCTCGGATTCGTAATCAGCGACTTCGAAAACCCCCAAGTTCTCATTTTCAGCCCAAAAACGAAATAAATGCGAGTTTTTCCTGAGAAATTAACTATACTTCCGGTCCGCCATTTTAAATTTACCTAATTAGACCTCGGATTCGTAATCAGCGACTTCGAAAACCCCCAAGTTCTCATTTTCAGCCCAAAAACGAAATAAATGCGAGTTTTTCCTGAGATTTTGACTCTACTTCCGGTCCGCCATTTTAAATTTACCTAATTAGACATCGGATTCGTAATCAGCGACTTCGAAAACCCCCGAGTGCAGATTTTCAAGGCCAAGATAAACCCCCCGAGTTACCACTTTCGTCTAATTTTATGGCATATTGCGTATGATAAATTTTTCAATTAATTTAATTAAACTGGCCATTAAAATTGGCCAATTATTGGATAAAAAATAAAACCAAACATTTACGCCAAAAAATAAAAGGTACTGTTTTTTTCTAAATGTCTTTCTTCTGAACTTTTTGCAACAGAAATGAAGTCAATTGACCCTGTACTTTCAATTTTGTATATTTTCAGGTTTTTTGTGCTATAATGTCACGACTAAGATGTTTTGTAGTAAAACACAACACAACATTATGGAGTGCCACAGGGATCAAATCTTGAGCCGTCATTATTTGTATTATTTATTAACGATCTTGCTTCAATTGTTAAATTCTCCAAGTGCCTACTTTTGCAAACGATTTTAATATTTACAAAATAAAACAGTTAGGGATTGTGTGGAACTCCAAAAAGACATTGATGGTACTCACGAGTTGAGCCGTGATTTTAAGTTACAATTTAATATAAAAAAAGTGTTTTACAATAACAATTACTCGAAGGAGAGAGCTAATTGTGTTAGATTACATATGCCCTAAGAGGACTAATAATGTTAAAGACTTGGGTGTTACTTATGACTGTTATCTTTCATTTTCTGAACACATGGAGAACATCTCTGCATCTGCATATCGTATGTTAGGATTTATAATAAGACAAACATCCACTTTCACCAACATCGGAACCTTTACTGCTCTAAGTATGTCTAACTTTTCATGACTCCCATATCACAGCTCCTTTATCAACAATCCGATATTTTTTAAATATGGGTGGAAGATACTTACCCATCAGGAGATTGTATCACGGTAAAAATATTTAAAAATCCACCAGCGGCGTCCGTCGTTATGAAGAAAAATGTACCTAATTTTTCAAAAAAAAATATTAGGCAATGTTTTAACTGTGAAACAATCTCATAATCTTATTCAGGCTTTTCATTTAGAATTATTCACATGACGTCAGTCAGTTTACTTAACTGTCTAAATAAAAAATAATTGACTTGGAAATAAAGAAAAGTTCAATTTTAAACTCAGTTAACATTCTTAATGTATAATTAATAATAAGCGCAATAAGTGCTAATAACTTTAACGAGATTTAATCTATATCCAGTTTCTCATATTTTCTAATATACTGATAATAGCAAAGCACATTTTCAGTGAGATTGAATTTCTATAACGTCTACCTTTTAAACAGAAGTTGGTTATAACAATTATTGATCAAACCGAGATTTAGTTATAATAATAATAAATGCCTTTATTTCCAATAATATTTTACATAAGAAAATGACAACATATGCAAAACAAATTATTTTTTGGAAATCTCAAGCGGAAGTTCACAACAACTAGTGTATCTATGTAAGTGTTATTATTTATTGAATTGTACCTGAATTAAATTCGTTTAAAATTGAACTTTTTTTTGTTTCCCCATCAATTAATATTTGATTTAGACTGTTAAGTAAACGGACTGAAGTTGCGTGATTAATTGTAAACGGAAAGTCTGTTTTCCTCCAGCTTAATTGACTCCTCATTACGTCCAAAAATAAAGTTATGACTAATAATTGGTACTTTAAAAAGGGAGATTTTATTTTTTTTATTACATGAACACCAAGTGCACTATCTTATTGAAATTCGGTATTAGTAAGTTTTTGATAACGACAGTTAAAACTTTAATTGTTAATAAATTAAACACTGCTTTTAGATGAATCAATCAATATATTATAAATACTCTACATATGTTTCGGCTTATTAGGCCTTTATCAAGAGTATTACATAGTGAATACTAAAGTTTCTGACGTGCTTATTTAATGTATAGCTAAAAGTATTTATGTCTTAATCTATTTATGACTTAAGCTATTTAAGATTTAATTTAACATCTTTAATTATTTGAATGTTTGGAGTGGACCTAAGCTGATTATATAAATCAAAGGATATTTCTTAACAATTGGTTTATTATAGGGGTGTTTAGGAAATTCTGCTGGTCATTTGTGGTACAAGGGTTGTACTTGAAAGATTTTTTGATTTCTAGTTGTTCTAGCAGATCTAAACGTTTACCTTTTCTTTCTGAATGAAGTAAATTTATGTTATCAGTATCTATGAAATGGTTGTTTTCAATACAATGTGTTGACATTCCTGTATTTTTATTGTTATTTAAGATTGATTTTTTGTGTTCTTTTACCCGGTTGACAACGCTTCTACCACTCTGACCGATATAGACAGCATCGCAATCCTTACAATTAATTTTATATACACCTGATTTATCAATTTTATTTAGTTTTTCTTTGTTATTAACCAAAATGTTTCCTATGTTTGTTTTGTTTACACTTATTGTAGAAATACCCAAATTATTCAATTTTTTAGAAATTTTGTTACTATTTCGGAACATAATTAATAAAACTATATTTTGTAGGTTTGTTAGGCACAGTGAAAAATTCTTTTTGAAGCATTTTACGTTGTTTGTTTTTGACCATGTTATCTATTCGTGACTCGTTGTATCCGTTATTTCTTGCAATTTGTTTAATTATATTTAATTCTCTATCAAAATCACTTTGATCTAAAGGAAAATTCGTCAGTCTATGTAGTAGACTATGAAAGGGTGAAATCTTAATTTGCCATGATTGCTGCGAATTATAATGTATTACTGTATCTGTAGTAGTAGGTTTGCGGTAGATGCTAAATTTCAACTGATTGTTATATGTTTTTTGATATTCATATCTAGAAAGTTTAATTGACTATTTTGCTCCGATTCCATTGTAAACTGAATTTTACTATTAAAAGAATTTAAGAAATTAAGGTAATTAGTTAGGTTTCTTTCTGTACCGGTCCATATACAAAAAATATCGTCTACATATCGAGTCCAATAAAACACATGTGTATTTAAACTGTTATTGCTATTAAAAATTAAATTTTCTAGGTTTGACATAAATATTTCAGCTAACAAAGGAGAAATTGGTGAACCCATTGGTAGCCCGTCTTTTTGTCTAAAGAATTCACCATTAAACTGAAAATAGTTTTGTTCAATACAAACATTCAAATAATTAAAGATGTTAAATTAAATCTTAAATAGCTTAAGTCATAAATAGATTAAGACATAAATACTTTTAGATATAAATTAAATAAGCACGTCAGAAACTTTAGTATTCACTATGTAATACTCTTGATAAAGGCCTAATAAGCCGAAACATATGTAGAGTATTCATAATGTATTGATTGATTCATCTAAAAGCAGTGTTTAATTTATTAACAATTATTTTCAAGATGTTTCACAAGGTATCTACCACAAGTTCAGTTCAGTAGTTAAAACTTTGTCTAATATCTTTTTTTGGAAAATTAGGTTCATTTTTCTTCAAAAAGACGAACTCCACTGGTGAATTTTTAAATATTTTTCCATGAAACAATCTTCTGATGAGTGACCCATTTTTTAAAAATCGCATTGTTAATAAGGAAGTTTATGGGAGTCATGAAAAGTAAGACATACTGTATATCCAAAAATCAAAACTACCCAACCGTTTGCAGGGCAAACCTACCCTGTTATTAAATTCTAACGAATTATTTCCGAACAATAAAGTTATCTGACCAAAAAATCTTTGATCTAGTTGGCTAAACGAACTTTGTCTAAGGCGGAGTATTTAAAAAAGTTGCAGGCGCCTAAACTTGTTTCTGTAGATGCCAATGCCAGCTCTCATAACCTTGGCAATGGTTAGGAATTTTGATGAAATAAATAATTGGATGGCTGAACCTTAAATAAGTACTGCTGTTTTTACGCGCATTACCTACGCAAGTCAAGTAATATTTCTATTTGGCTTAATTCCCAACGTAGATTGAACTGTTGTGTATTCCACTAATAGTAGCATTAAACGGCAGCGGCACAGGAATAGTAATCGCACGCACCGAAATACTGAACTTAATTTTCTCCTGATGATGGCAACTTGCTTAGCGAGACGCGTGTCGATAGTAATGTTTAGTATTTTAGTTTTTGTGTCAAACTGTCCTAGTCAATATTATAAGGCCTGAAAATATCATATTATTTGGAAATATTTAATTTAAGAGCCACCGTTGAAGTAAAGCAAAAATTTTGTATATCTTCTACTTCTTTTGAGCCAATGTATTATAAAGCAAAATATTTGTAAGCATACGCCAGACACCTTATACTACATTTAACAGAGCTATCATTAAAAGTAATATTAATTTTCTAATTTTCTTTCTAGTTTTCTGAATTTATGGTCGATCGGTAAAAAACAATCTTAAAAAATATAATTTACTAATTCTCACTCGCCAAGGCCCAACCTAGATAAATATGTATATACAAAAACTTAAAACATGTTTTTCTACTGACAAAAATACAAATGTTTGTCAAAAGCATCATAAAAATAGATCAATGTTATTGTACCTACAGGTCGACCAGCCTAGAATGGCCAACGAGATTAGGATGCGCAGTAGTTGAAACCACCCCACCTTTACGGAGCTCACTTGTTTATGTTCCTTCCTCGTGTAAACATCGGTACAGTCTTGAAAAAAGTGCTTGTAGTGTATAACATATTTAATACATAGGTACCTATTAGACATATTTACTTATAAACATTAATGTTACGTGTACAAAGAACTGTTGTTCAATCGAAAACATCAACTAGACTGTGACATACCCGGATTGTTGGTGAATAAGAAAGCACTTTTTACTTAAACTTCTTCCCCCGACTGTACTACGTTCATAGTTAAGAAACTTGTCTCTATTCAACAGCGACGATATTTCGTCTCTCTCTGCGCGTCTGTTGGCAGTGTTGGCCATCCTACAATGGTTTACTTGTACCTGCATATTTACTAGACCCACTTTTAAATGAGTTCAGAAACAAAACATTATGATTTCATGAAAAAAGTATATTTAGTAATGTACGATAGTAGATAAGAAATCAGCTATTATCTGTAGTAATGTCATAAGGGCATGTAAAATTATTGATAAGTGTCAGCGAACGCTTGTTGACTTGACAGCATTTTGACGGTTATTCGGTATGAAAATGATTCCGACAATGAAAACACATCGAACGTTTATTTTATTAATGGAAGAAGTCCAATGTTCGCTATAATTAAAAAAAAACAATTATAGTAATTGATTAACTGTTCAATAGCGCCCAAAGCTTTTGGTTTGCAGATGCATGAATTTAAAAAAAATATTTTTTACTTTTTAGTATATTTTTTTTTAAGTAAAATCTTTTTCTTAAAAATATTTTTTATATAATTTTATTATACAGGGTGTTTGGTGCATCGTGTGCCAATTTAAAATGGCCGACAGAAAGGGTTATCTGCCCCTTAACACTTACTTCCCATGCCCTGCGGGATTTTTCATATCGACCTTTTATCTTTTTAATGAAAAAAATCCCAAATTCTACATTTAAATTCAAATTATAGAAAAAGTATTAGGCGTAGACTGCGAATTTCATTTTTATTTTGATGTGTATTGTTGAAGGGTTCTTTTAAATCCAAAATTACTGGCATTAGTCACCTAGTTGTTTTTTTATTCACTCGCTAACTTTCGGAATAGGTAAAATTTAAATTTAAACTTAGACTTTGCATGGCTATAAAAAAACAACTCAGAGCAACCGGGATCTTCCAACTCCCTCAAAAATTCTGTAGTTTATCCTCTTGCTAGTGATGTGCTACATGTCATAAAAATCTTTTAATAACTTCGTGAATTCGCTAAATTAATGAATCGGGTCACATAAGGCTAATATTCAAAATTCCTAATAAAAAATTATTTTTGCTTGGTGGGCGATCGGGCTGCGTGGTGGAACAAATCTCCCTGCACCGGAATTGGCAGCAATGTCCACCTTACGCTGGCAAATCAATCAATCAATCAATCAAATTATGCATGGGAAACAGGTAAAATCTGTTATCTCACTCTTGCGAAGTAAAATCTATCTTCTATCTCTTTCTGTTCATTGGTTTTCTTGAAATAAAGAAACAGTTACATTTTTATCATTTATTAAATAATTTAAAAATCTTGCTCAAAGTATTGGTCTCTGTTGCTAATGCAGGCCCGACATCTGCTTCGTATTTCGACAGTTGTATGAAGTCGTATTTCCTCGCTAATTGTACCGAAAGCCGTTTCTATGAGTTGGACAAGAGGACAAGTTCCTCCCTAGTCGCAACCTCCGTCGCGTACACGAGCTTTTAGGCACGACCTCGGACATAAAATCCAATGGAGTTAGGTCTGGGGAACGTGGAGGCCATTGAATAGGGCCATCCCGCCCAATCTACGCATACGCCTATAGTTTTTCAAAATGACGGCTGTCCCGCGCACTGGCGATTGATTGTAAGACAATATCTAGACAATGTGTTCCCAAATGCGTGGATTGGGCGGGATGGCCCTAGTCAATGGCCTCCACGTTCCCCAGACCTAACTCCGTTGGATTTTTATGTCTGGGGACGTGCCAAAGAGCTCGCGTACACGACGGAGGTTGCGACTAGGGAGGAACTTGTCCTCTTGTCCAACGCATAGAAACGGTTTTCGGTACAATTAGGGAGGAAATACGACTTCATACAACAACTGTCGAAATACGAAGCAGATGTCGGGCCTGCATTCGCAACAGAGACCAATACTTTGAGCAAGATTTTTAAATTTGTTTAATAAATGATAAAAATGTAACTGTTTCTTTATTTCAAGAAAACCAATGAACAGAAAGAGATAGAAGATAGATTTTACTTCGCAAGAATGAGATAACAGATTTTACCTGTTTCCCATGCATAATTTAAGCAAATATAATTTTTTATTCGAAATTTTTAATATTAATTAGCCTTATGTGACCCGATTCATTAATTTAGCGAATTCACGAAGTTATTAAAAGATTTTTATGACATATGGCACATCATTAGCAAGAGGATAGACTAGAGAATTTGAGGGAGTTGGAAGATCCCAGTTGCTCTGAGTTTTTTTTATAGCCGTCTAAAGTCTAAGTTTAAATTTAAATTTTACCTATTCCAAAAGTTTGCGAGTGATAAAAAAACAACTAGATGACTAATGCCAGTAATTTTGGATTTAAAAGAACCCTTCAACAATACACATCAAAATAAAAATGAAATTTGCAGCCTACGCCTAATACTTTTTTTATAATTTGAATTTAAATGTAGAATTTGGGATTTTTTTCATTAAAAAGATAGAAGGTCGATATGAAAAATCCCGCAGGGCATGGGAAGTGTTAAGGGGCCTGAAAGGATAGCAGATAACCCTTTCTGTCGGCCATTTCAATTTGGCACACGATGCACCAAACACCCTGTATTGTACATTCTATAGGATACTCTTCGCAAGTATTTTGTCAATAATATTAGTTTTGTTTAAATTACAGAACGTAAAAAAAATTGAATTTTTCTTGGCGTAAATAATTAATAACTTTTTAATTTTTTGATCGATTTTGTTCATATCGGACTTTTCGTTATTAAGTTATCGTGCTTACAAGTAATGTGACGGATGGACAGACAGACAGACGGACGTTGTTGCTTGTTGTCAGCAGCGAGAGTCACATGACGCATGGGGTAGGAATATAGGACGGGAAGTGTAGGTGTTTTTGAGATGCTTCTTTTAAGTTTCCATCCTTCTTTTAGGTTTCCATCCATCATCATCTCCTTATTTATTCTTCTTCTAAGTTCCATATTTCTTCTGTTTCTGAATCTAGCAGCCATTTATTTATTTTTTTTATTAACCGTTCCACAGGTAAATATCCATTTACGGTGGAAGCGCTGAGAAGAGCCGTACCTCGGGGTAAAAAATTAAATAAGAGCTTTTTATAGCGGATTGTGAGAAAGAGGTCCGAGAGAATATTTGTACACCCTGTATATTTTTTTAAGCAATTAGTTTTAATTTCCCTTTTCCAATTCCGGGTAGTTTTTCTATTTCATTACATATGTTTAATACCAATTTTAATATTAATTTCTTTTTTAAATTTTAATAATGAAACAAATAAATAAACCAATGCTACAACAAACAAGACTTCTCTTTTCCTCCACAACTGTCTGGCTGGCTGTTTATATTGCCCATGTTGTTCTCCATCCACTTGAAGAAAGGGCACAGGTATAAATTCTATGACATTCCAGTTGCACTACACCAATATAGACACTATTCAATTATTAATTCGTTGTGTGCTTTGCTATTCTGTTATTACGCTTTATTTTATGCAGATTTTTTAAATTTACTGATGACTTAAGTTTTATCGGGTTAAATGCATTTTTAACCGGTTCTTTTCGCGTTTTTCCGGGAGCGTCAACACAAACACATCCGTTCTCGACGAAGATAAACACGAATCCTGAAACTTGTTCAGAATTCGATATGATTTTTTTTTTATCTAGGAGCGATATTACCTGTTTTAGAAATGTGCCGATCGAATGCAATATACCAGACAGCAGAATTTCTTGACTTACTTCCTCTTGCCTATTTACAAAATCTGTTTTTCCAACAAGATGGTGCTCCCCCATCATAATTCCAGAAGAGTGATGGAATATTTAAACAACTTGCATGGTGAACGCCTTATCGCAAAACAAGGTCATATCAGGTGGCCTCCTAGGTCACCTGACTTAACACCCCTCGACTATTATGTATGGGGCACTCTCAAAAATAAAGTTTATAGAACTTCTTCAAATACCCGTGAAGAGCTGCAAAATAAAGTTGTACGTGCTCTTAATGAAATAACGGCGGGTGAATTGCCATTCAAGCAATTGTACGCAGAGCCGAATTGTGTATAGAAAAAAATGGTGGACATTTTGAACAATATCTATAAATGTCAATTTATGGTTTAATTATATTAATTATTTTAAAGATACCTACTGTTACCTAGTTTAAGTTTAATTGTTCAAACGGAATTGATTTTTATTTATTTATAGGCCCGATATTTATGTTCATTTAAATAAAACTCTGAAAACCGAACTGATGTCGCATTCTATTGCAAATATCCTTGTGGATGTAATTGTGTTTACCTCCACATACCTATACTAAACTTAATTGTAACGTTCTTTGCGCTCACAATTATTAAATGTTTGATAGCTCAAGATTGCCTATAACTACACGAGTCTGTCTGACAGCTGATATTGTTTTATTACATTCAATGGCTACTATGATTTTTCCAATGTTATTAGGTTACCAGATTTACACAAAAATGTACCATTTTAGTTTCCAAAGCCCACTAATCTATTATCTATTAGCCGCATGTTTCTAAAAGCTTGGTTGCATTGTATTTTGGCTGAAATCTCAAATATTTCTGAGCGGATTTTCAAAATGTTGGTATCATTAGATTCGTATGAAAATGAGGTATTTAAAAATATTGGTGAACGATTAAATTCCCATTTAAAAAAACCGAGTTAGTGGGTAAAAATCACATTTAAAAATTTTAAACGCCTCTAGAGAATTAAGTAATGCAATCATATTGCTCTTTTTATTTTTATAGTAACGTAGCACACAAACTAAAATATATTTTGGGCACCACAGCACTCTGGATTCAGAAATAGATTTTTTAATAAAATGTTTAATGTTTATCAAAAAGTGACCAAAATGAATGTATTGTATTCAAATTTCCTCTAGATTTCAAAAATGTAAAAATATATAGGGTGTTCCATTTAAAAATCGAAAATCGGATGTGCACCAAACTTGATTTTTTATTAAAAAGATGGCATTTTAGTCGTGTAATAAGGCCTCCAAATTTCAATTTTCTATTCCAAATATTTTAGGAAATATCGGGGCGAGCGCAATTCGTGACTCACCCGGTACTCTTCGTTTTGTATTTGCAAATAGTACGATATTCATCACCATCAATACAATTATTGGCCGGTTGAAAGATAGACCCAGAATTGGATATTGGATAGATAATTTAGTAAGAGAAAAAATAAAGATAAAGAACGGGGACATTTTTTATTTGTAACTTTTTATTAACAGTTCTCTAGATAATCGCATGTGGAAAAATTTGACCAACGAATGAATGTTATGCGCAGGCGCAATTATTTGGACTTTTTGTTGATTTTTATACCACGCATTGTACATTTTATTGTTCCTGTGGCGTTCTTTCTAACTTTATTACTTAAATGCATAATTTATAATATCGGCACATTTAAGCCCAAAAATCAACTTAGCCGACAGTTCAATTTAGAGTCATAAACAACCGTAATAGACGACCGTAATTAAAGCAGGAAATGATCGCTCATGACTAAACCCTTACGCCTTACTACCTGTATAACAAAATACACAGTCATACTTCAAACCTAAAAGTCTTCACCACTTACACGCGAACCTAGTGCAATAGTTCATATAAAAAAAATAATTTGAAGAAGATTTAGTCTGTATGCAGTCAGGGACCGTTCATATACGATGTCACGCTTATTTTGCCAATTTTTTACTCCCTCCCCCCTGTATTACACACTGTCACCCCCGCCCAATAGCCCCCTACCCACCCCCTGTCTGTCACGTCGCACTGTCTTTTATGGAAATTAATATCAAGAATGCTGATAATAATTAATCAAAATATTAAGCATAAAATTATTTTCTTGTGTTGTGATGTGTCACAATTGCTCTCAGAACCTCCCCCCCCCCCCTCCTTAAAGCGAGACATAATTTATGGATAGCCCCAGAGTTGTAATTTAAAAAATATAAAATATCCCGTATATTGATATCAACAATAAATATTAAATTTACTTGTAAAGCTTTATAGAAGTAATATCGAGTATTCCAGATATTCGATTAATTTAGTCGAGATAGAATCTCTAAATGTACACGTTGTAATTTTTTAGGTGCATGTGCCTAAATCGCAGTTTCAGCGCCAAGTTTAATAATAGTAATAATAATAATAAAATAATTTGTCGTAAAAATTAAAGAGAAATGTGGCTACAAGCCACACTCTACTACTCCTACATGTACATTTTTTACAATGAAAGGAAATTAGTGTAACTAGAGATTTTATTTATAACTATAAATCTTAATTCGGTTTAAAAGTTTACTTTAATACTCATTTTTAGACTAGGAAATTATCTGGGAAGTTATATTAAACGTTATTTGGCAACTTTTACATCACACAGTTTACCCAAATTCACATATAATAACCAGTTTTTTTTTGTTTTTCAGATAAAATGTGCGACCAAATTAGTGATGCCATTCTAGACGCCCACTTAGAACAGGACCCAAACGCCAAAGTAGCATGTGGTAAGCTCTATATAATATAAAAAAATATACTCACATAGAAACACACTTGGTGTTCCCTTCTGGAGGTGCCACCCCTTCAGGGTAACTAACGATCAAGCTAGTGCGCCTGCGGACGCCAATATATTTGATACCACACACCTGCGATCATTGCCAAGTCAACCATTAGATTAAAAATTTGAAACTTGAACGTCCTCGATTTCAGGTTTTATGGAGTGTTATGCAGGTAAAACAGTTTGAAAATTTCAAATTTTTAAATTTTTTGATCATTGTCTCTTGAGTCCTAGAAATTCTAAGTTAAGGTTGTAATGTAAAAAATAATTATTCTCAAATAGTATGAAGGCTGAGACGAAAGGAACATTTCAAACGTATCGTTAATACCACTATTGTATACTTTTTTCTTTGAGAAATGGTCGAAACATTGCTATAATTGCCTGACGTTGAGCATTTTTTAATCTTGTTTAGAAAGAGACGTCCGATAGGGAAACATTTATTATTTTTGTCCATAACTTTTTTTTCTTAGTACGTATGTTGTATATTTAAAAGAACTATCAGAGTACCTAAGTAGAATCATACCAAGACTATTACTATGAATTTTCACTCAATAATTTCAGTGGTTTGCAAAATAGCTCGATTTAAATTTACGAAATAGGAAGATTAACATAATTTTTAAATTTAAATCTAGCTATTTTGCAAGTCACTGAAATTATTGAAAGTCCTACCCCACGATCGTCATAGCTCGGGAGGCAGCGACAGTTTTCATGAAATCATTTCTATAAAGCTAGATTTTTTTCCAAAGAGAGCTTAGATAGTATATATAATGAAGGTGCATTTCTACCAAACTCTTAGTGGTGCATAAATGAGAAAAAAATTAAACATGTTAGATGGACGAAAATTTCATTTTTCGATTGTCACGAATTGTCAAAAAATGACGATTCGCCTTCGCTCCTGTCGGCCCCAATTTTCGATTTTCACCTCGCGATTCACGTTGTACGGTCATTGTCGATCTTCTCCTCGCCATCGAGACATAGAACAGGTCTTCGATCGCCGTGTTTATTCAGTTCTTACGTTTGAAAAATTGACTTGCGGTCGTGCTAATCGGCGACTATTTTTATGTGGTTTCCCGAGTTCGAATCCCGCCCAGGGATACTTTTTTTAACCTCCCTACAATAAAATTGTGGGAGGTTACTAAAATTGGTCCAAAATCGAAAATTGAGATAACATCAAATCTTTACGTTTTGAGGTCCCAGGAATCCAAATAGTATATATAATGAAGGTGCATTTCTACCAAACTCTTAGTGGTGCATAAATGAGAAAAAAATTAAACATGTTAGATGGACGAAAATTTCATTTTTCGATTGTCACGAATTGTCAAAAAATGACGATTCGCCTTCGCTCCTGTCGGCCCCAATTTTCGATTTTCACCTCGCGATTCACGTTGTACGGTCATTGTCGATCTTCTCCTCGCCATCGAGACATAGAACAGGTCTTCGATCGCCGTGTTTATTCAGTTCTTACGTTTGAAAAATTGACTTGCGGTCGTGCTAATCGGCGACTATTTTTATGTGGTTTCCCGAGTTCGAATCCCGCCCAGGGATACTTTTTTTAACCTCCCTACAATAAAATTGTGGGAGGTTACTAAAATTGGTCCAAAATCGAAAATTGAGATAACATCAAATCTTTACGTTTTGAGGTCCCAGGAATCCAAATAGTATATATAATGAAGGTGCATTTCTACCAAACTCTTAGTGGTGCATAAATGAGAAAAAAATTAAACATGTTAGATGGACGAAAATTTCATTTTTCGATTGTCACGAATTGTCAAAAAATGACGATTCGCCTTCGCTCCTGTCGGCCCCAATTTTCGATTTTCACCTCGCGATTCACGTTGTACGGTCATTGTCGATCTTCTCCTCGCCATCGAGACATAGAACAGGTCTTCGATCGCCGTGTTTATTCAGTTCTTACGTTTGAAAAATTGACTTGCGGTCGTGCTAATCGGCGACTATTTTTATGTGGTTTCCCGAGTTCGAATCCCGCCCAGGGATACTTTTTTTAACCTCCCTACAATAAAATTGTGGGAGGTTACTAAAATTGGTCCAAAATCGAAAATTGAGATAACATCAAATCTTTACGTTTTGAGGTCCCAGGAATCCAAAAAAGTGGTTTTTGAAAAATGTCTGTGTGTGTGTGTGTGTGTGTGTGTGTATGTATGTATGTGTGTTAGCACGATAGCGGCGAAACTACTGGACGGATTTGGATGAAACTTTGCACGAGGGCTTCTTTAGTGCTCTAGAAGATCTGAAAAGGTTTTGGTTGAGATCGGATTACGTTTAGTGCCATTTTGGCACAACTTGTTTATTTTATTATTACTTACAATTTGTAATCTAACCACTGGAAAGCAGTTAAAATTACGATTTCAACGATATATCACACTTGCACCTTTTTTTTATATACTTACATTTTTTATACAAATTATTGTATAGAGAACAAACAAAATTCACTGTCTCTATAATACTAACATATGTAAAATTACGTCACAAGTTGTCGGTGGTCCAGTGAGCTAAAGCGTCGACTTACAAATCAAGAGATCGACGGTTCGATCCCAACACAGCGCTGTTTTTTTTTCTTTCTTTTTTCATTATAAACTTATTAATAATTGCGGAAAATGTTACATGATTAAATATCATCATATTAGGTGTTTATAATTATTCAGAGTTTGAGGATTGGTCACTAGTTTTAAATGAAATATAAATAATTCTATTGTTGTTTTGGCGGTGAACACATACGACGTCGTAAATTAAATAAATATAGGTGGGTCATATTACAATAATATATTTGATTTAAAGGCATGTCATGACGGCTGATTTGAATTGACTATCAGAGCTCGTCACCGGGTAGGGAGGTTCCAACCGCTTCCAGTAGCTGCCGATTTTTTCGTTTCAAATTTTTTGGCAAATATTTTTTATTCTATAATTGCTATTCGCTCCGTTCTAATGCATTTCTCGAAGAAGTTTTGCATTTTCCGCCGCGGAATATTTATCTGCACTATTTCGATTAAAAATCCCATTCTACTTCCCCTATAGAGTTGCTAAATCTTTGGCAGGCGTTGCTGAAATCACAGGGCATAAAAAAATGTAATGAAACGATCTGTAACGTTCTGAATTTATTTCTCGATTGCATAAAGAATTTAGTTCCCATCATTGCAATTCCTTCTTTTTATTCAATTTTGATAGTAAAAAGCATATTATATAAAAATTTCAGATCGTATAGAAACGTCGTGGATAGAAATGCTAGAGATATTGCAATAGAACGGAGCGAATAGCAATTATAGAATTAAAAAATCTGCCAAAAAATTTGAAACAAAAAAAAAAGTATCCCCGAGCGGGATTCGAACTCGGGAAACCGCTGATTAGCACGACCGCAAGTCAATTTTTTAAACGCAAGAACTGAATAAATACAGCGATCGGAGACCTGTTCTATGTCTCGATGGCGAGAAGAAGGTCGCCAATGACCGTACAATGTGAATGGCGAGGTGAAAATGGAAAATTGGGACCGGCAGGAGCGAAGGCGAAATTTTGGTCCATCTAACATGTTTAAATTTTTACTCATCTATGCACCACTAAGAGTGGTAGAAATGCACCTTCATTATAGATACTATCTAAACTCTCTTTGGAAAAAATCTAGCTTTATAGATATTAACGCGAAAAATCTGTCGCTGCCTCCCGGGCTATCATGAAATTTCCACTAAAAAAACATGAAATAAGTTTAGAATGTCATGAAACGTGGAAATTTTAAATTGGACAAAAACATTTTTCCATTATATATTTTATTAGTAAAAATATGTTTTAAAAATTTTTCATTAACAAAATTTTCTAATTTTTCTTTTAGAAATTGTTTTCTTACGAAATAAATTTAGAATGTCATGAAACGTGGAAAATTTTAATTTGAGCAAAAAAAAATCCCATCTTTCTATTGGCAAAAAAAAATTTTAAAGTTTTGAATTTTTTTTTTCTTAAATAGATTTAGAATGTCATGAAACGTCGAAATATTAAATTTGAGCAAAGAAAATGTTTTTCTACCAAGAAAATTTTCAGTTTTGAATTTTTTTTTCTGAAAAAGATTTAGAATGTCATAAAACGTGTAAATTTTAAATTTGAGGAAAAACATTTTTTTCATTACTTATTCCCTTTAGACGGTCCACCCTGTATATTTTCCAGTGAAAGTTCAACCATTTCTTCGCTGGTAGTAGTGTCATCTACCTACCAAATTTGACCATTATCCGTCAAGTAGTTTTTTTAGATAATGCACCAACAGACAGATAGACAGACTGGCTGACGGAATTGAAAAACCTAATTTTCGTAATCTACGTGATCTGAAACGTGTAAATCCGAAAAAATTTCGGAGGGTGATTTTTTCTCGTATACAATACTTATGTGAGGGAAGTAAAAGGTTGGGATTTTTTCAGCATAGAACCCTAATTTCCGTGGGTTAATGAGGTAATACCGAAAATTTCACACTACCATTTTTTAACCAAACAGGCTTGTTTTTTGTTAAGTTACCACAGCAACCCAAAATATTTTTATCCTCCCTGAGCGAAATTAATAAGTAGAAATTTTTCAGTCAAATTTGACATTTGATTTTACATCAAAACATGTATTTAGGTGTGAAATTTTCTTACCAAATATCCCACGAGCTTAATGTCCGGAAATAATTTAAGTACTAGAAATTATTATAAGTGAAAATTTCACACCACCATTTTTTAACCAATCGGAGGCTTGTTTTACTTCCCTCGCATACCGACGGGAAGTATTGTATTCGAGAAAAAATCACCCTCCGAGATTTTTTCGGATTCTGACGTTTCAGAACACGTAGATTCCGATAATATAGGTTTTTCAATTCCGTCAGTCTGTCTGTCTGTCTGTAGGTGCATTAACTAAAAAAACTACTTGTCGGAGAGCAGTCAAATTTGGTAGGTAGTTAACCCTACTGTCAGCGAAGAAATGGTAGAATTTTCACTGAAAAATATACAGGGTCTAAACGGAATAAATAGTGAAAAAAAATTTTTTTTGCTCAAATTTAAAATTCCCACGTTTCATGACGCGCTAAACCTATTTCAGAAAAAAAATCGGTAAAGGTATTTACACAGAACTTCCCTCGTTATTTGTGCATGGCAGTCACTCTAAAAAATTAATAATTACGAGCTGACATTGAGAATAATAATCGGAATATAGTTATTGCTATTATTACAAAGAAAACTTGATAAGTTTTGGTCAAAAAAATATACAGATTGCTCATCCAACAGCAAAAGTTCAATACTAAATAGCAGGTGCCACATATGGCAAGCTTGCGCAAATACCTTTACAAATGTCCATCATGACTGAATTATTTCTTGGGATGTGTGTGGAAGTATAGTGGTGGTTAAAAAATTACATTTTTTTTTTAATTTTCAAAAGATGTTGGTAAAATAATTTTCAAATTTTTACTTCCCTCGCATACCGAAGGGAAGTATTGTATTCGAGAAAAAATCACCCTCCGAGATTTTTTCGGATTCTGACGTTTCAGAACACGTAGATTCCGAAAATATAGGTTTTTCAATTCCGTCAGTCTGTCTGTCTGTCTGTCTGTCGGTCTGTCTGTCTGTCTGTCTGTCTGTCTGTCTGTTGGTGTATTTACTAAAAAACTACTTGACGGAGAGCAGTCAAATTTGGTAGGTAGTTAACCCTACTGTCAGCGAAGAACTGGTAGAATTTTCCCTGAAAAATATACAGGGTGGACCGTCTAAACGGAATAAATAGTGAAAAAAAAATTTTTTTGCTCAAATTTAAAATTTCCACGTTTCATGACGCGCTAAACCTGTTTCAGGAAAAAAAATTTTTTGAAAATTTTTTTCAAACATTTTTGAAAAAATTTTTACCAAGATGAAAAAAATTTTTTTTTGCTCAAATTTAAAATTTCCACGTTTCATGACGCGCTAAACCTATTTCAGGAAAAAAAAATTTTTGAAAATTTTTTTCAAACATTTTTGAAAAAATTTTTACCAAGTTGAAAAAAATTTTTTTTTGCTCAAATTTAAAATTTCCACTTTTCATGACGCGCTAAACCTGTTTCAGGAAAAAAAATTTTTTGAAAATTTTTTTCAAACATTTTTGAAAAAATTTTTACCAAGATGAAAAAAATTTGTTTTTGCTCAAATTTAAAATTTCTACGTTTCATGACACGCTTAACCTATTTCAGGAAAAAAAAAATTGAAAATTTTTTTCACCAATATTTTTGAAAAAATTTTTACTACTAAAATGAATTTTTTTTTTCTTTCTTCAAATTTAAAATTTTCACGTTTCATGGCATTCTAAGCCTGATTAAAAAAAAAAGTTTTTTGAAATTTTATCACTAAGATTTTTCTTTGTTCAGATTTTAACTATCCACGTTTCCATGACATTCTAAAACTATTCAAACAAATTTAAAAATGTTTTTGAAGATTTTTTTAAAAAATTTGAAAACATTTTTAATCCATTTATGTATCACTACTACAGAACAGAAGAAAAAATTTTTTTTGCTCAAATTTAAAATTTCCATGTTTCATGATATTCCAAACCAATTTCGGAAAAAAAAATTTGCAACATTTTGTTACCAGTTTGGAAAAAAATTTAACACCAGAATGCTCAAATTTAAATGACATTCTGAAATTTTTTTTCACCAACATTTTTCAAAAACTTTTTACCACTAAAATAGATCGAATTTTTTTTTATTTGCTCAAATTTAAAATTTTCACGTTTCATAGCATTCTAAACCTATTTTAAAAATACATCATTTTTAATTTTTAAACTTTTTTTAGCACTACTATAGAACAGAAGGAAACTTTCCTTTGTGCTCTAATTTAAAATTTCTACCTTTGACATTTTAAACCTATTTCAGAAGCAAAAAATTTGAAAATTATTTTACCATCTTTTGAAAAATTTTTAAAAAAATGAAATTTTTTAACCACCACTATACTTCCACTCCATTACGTGAATGTTGGATTGAAAATGTGACAGATGGCAATAACATCTGGCATATGCACCTATTATACTTTTATTGAAAAATGTACAGGGTGGTCATCCCAAGAAATAATTCAGTCATGGTGGACATTTGTAAAGGTATTTGCGCAAGCCTGCCATATGTGGCACCTGCTATTTAGTATTGAACTTTTGCTGTTGGATGAGCAATCTGTATATTTTTTTGACCAAAACCTATCAAGTTCTCTTTGTAATAATAGCAATAACTCTACTCCGATTATTATTCTCAATGTCATTTCGTAATTATTATTTTTTTAGAGAGACTGCCATGAACGAGGGAAGTTCTGTGTAAATACCTTTACCGATTTTTTTCTTCTGAAATAGGTTTAAAATGTCAAACGTAGAAATTTTAAATTTGAGCAAAAAGGAAAGTTTCCTTATATTCTATAGTAGTGCTAAAAAAGTTTAAAAATTAAAAATTACGTATTTTTACTTCCCTCGCATACCGAAGGGAAGTATTGTATTCGAGAAAAAATCACCCTTCGAGATTTTTACGGATTCTGACGTTTCAGATCACGGAGATTACGAAAATATAGGTTTTTCAATTCCGTCAGTCTGTCGGTCGGTCGGTCGGTCGGTCGGTCTGTCTGTCGTCTGTCTGTCTGTCTGTCTGTCTGTCTGTTGGTGCATTTACTAAAAAACTACTTGACGGAGAGCAGTCAAATTTGGTAGGTAGTTGACGCTACTGTCAGCGCAGAAATGGTAGAAATTTCACTGGAAAATATACAGGGTGGACCGTCTAAACGGAATAAATAGTGAAAAAAATTTTTTTTCGCTCAAATTTAGAATTTCCACGTTTCATGACGCGCTAATCCTATTTCGGGAAAAAAAATTTTTGAAAATTTTTTTCACCAACATTTTTGAAAAAATTTTTACCAAGATGAAAAAATTTTTTTTTGTTCAAATTTAAAATTTCCATGTTTCATGACACGCTAAACCTATTTCTGAAAAAAAAAAATTGAAATTTTTTTTCACAAACATTTTTGAAAATTTTTTTACCAAGATGACAATTTTTTTTGCTCAAATTTAAAATTTCTACGTTTCATGGCATTCTAAAACTATTAGAAAAAAAATTAAAGTTTTTTTACCAACATTTTTGAAATTTTCTTTGCCACTAAAATAGATGGATTTTTTTTATTTCTTCAAATTTAAAATTTCCACGTTTCATAGAGTTCTAAATCTATTTAAAAGAAAAATTAGAAATTTTGTTTACTATTTTTAAAAAATTTTACCACTAAGATAGAATTTTTTTCTTTGTTCAGATTTAAACTATCCACGTTTCCATGGCATTCGAAAACTATTCAAACAAATTTAAGAAAGTTTTTGAAAATTTTTTAAAAAAATTTGAAAACTTTTTTAATCTATTTATCACTACTATAGAATAGACGAAACATTTGGTTTGCTCAAATTTAAAATTTCCACGTTTCATGACATTCCAAACCAATTTCGGAAAAAAAATTTTTGCAACATTTTGTTACCAGTTTGGAAAAAAAATTAACACTAGAACAGATGGAAACTTTTTTTACTCAAATTTAAAAGTTTCACGTTTCATGCCATTCTAAACCTATTTAAAAAAAATCGGTAAAGGTATTTACACAGAACTTCCCTCGTTCATGGCAGTCTCTCTAAAAAAATAATAATTACGAAATGACATTGAGAATAATAATCGGAGTAGAGTTATTGCTATTATTACAAAGAGAACTTGATAGGTTTTGGTCAAAAAAATATACAGATTGCTCATCCAACAGCAAAAGTTCAATACTAAATAGCAGGTGCCACATATGGCAGGCTTGCGCAAATACCTTTACAAATGTCCACCATGACTGAATTATTTCTTGGGATGACCACCCTGTACATTTTTCAATAAAAGTATAATAGGTGCATATGCCAGATGTTATTGCCATCTGTCACATTTTCAATCCAACATTCACGTAATGGAGTGGAAGTATAGTGGTGGTTAAAAAATTTCATTTTTTTAAAAATTTTTCAAAAGATGGTAAAATAATTTTCAAATTTTTTGCTTCTGAAATAGGTTTAAAATGTCAAAGGTAGAAATTTTAAATTAGAGCACAAAGGAAAGTTTCCTTCTGTTCTATAGTAGTGCTAAAAAAAGTTTAAAAATTAAAAATGATGTATTTTTAAAATAGGTTTAGAATGCTATGAAACGTGAAAATTTTAAATTTGAGCAAATAAAAAAAAATTCGATCTATTTTAGTGGTAAAAAGTTTTTGAAAAATGTTGGTGAAAAAAAATTTCAGAATGTCATTTAAATTTGAGCATTCTGGTGTTAAATTTTTTTCCAAACTGGTAACAAAATGTTGCAAATTTTTTTTTCCGAAATTGGTTTGGAATATCATGAAACATGGAAATTTTAAATTTGAGCAAAAAAAATTTTTTCTTCTGTTCTGTAGTAGTGATACATAAATGGATTAAAAATGTTTTCAAATTTTTTAAAAAAATCTTCAAAAACATTTTTAAATTTGTTTGAATAGTTTTAGAATGTCATGGAAACGTGGATAGTTAAAATCTGAACAAAGAAAAATCTTAGTGATAAAATTTCAAAAAACTTTTTTTTTTAATCAGGCTTAGAATGCCATGAAACGTGAAAATTTTAAATTTGAAGAAAGAAAAAAAAAATTCATTTTAGTAGTAAAAATTTTTTCAAAAATATTGGTGAAAAAAATTTTCAATTTTTTTTTTCCTGAAATAGGTTAAGCGTGTCATGAAACGTAGAAATTTTAAATTTGAGCAAAAACAAATTTTTTTCATCTTGGTAAAAATTTTTTCAAAAATGTTTGAAAAAAATTTTCAAAAAATTTTTTTTCCTGAAACAGGTTTAGCGCGTCATGAAAAGTGGAAATTTTAAATTTGAGCAAAAAAAAATTTTTTTCAACTTGGTAAAAATTTTTTCAAAAATGTTTGAAAAAAATTTTCAAAAATTTTTTTTTCCTGAAATAGGTTTAGCGCGTCATGAAACGTGGAAATTTTAAATTTGAGCAAAAAAAAATTTTTTTCATCTTGGTAAAAATTTTTTCAAAAATGTTTGAAAAAAATTTTCAAAAAATTTTTTTTCCTGAAACAGGTTTAGCGCGTCATGAAACGTGGAAATTTTAAATTTGAGCAAAAAAATTTTTTTTTCACTATTTATTCCGTTTAGACGGTCCACCCTGTATATTTTTCAGGGAAAATTCTACCAGTTCTTCGCTGACAGTAGGGTTAACTACCTACCAAATTTGACTGCTCTCCGTCAAGTAGTTTTTTAGTAAATACACCAACAGACAGACAGACAGACAGACAGACAGACAGACCGACAGACAGACAGACAGACAGACTGACGGAATTGAAAAACCTATATTTTCGGAATCTACGTGTTCTGAAACGTCAGAATCCGAAAAAATCTCGGAGGGTGATTTTTTCTCGAATACAATACTTCCCTTCGGTATGCGAGGGAAGTAAAAATACATAATTTTTAAATCTTAAACTTCTTTTACCACTAGTATAGAATAGACGGAAACTTTCCTTTTTGCTCAAATTTAAAATTTCTACGTTTGACATTTTAAACCTATTTCAGAAGAAAAAATTTTAATTTTTACTTCCCTCGCATACCGAAGGGAAGTATTGTATTCGAGAAAAAATCACCCTCCGAGATTTTTTCGGATTCTGACGTTTCAGAACACGTAGATTCCGAAAATATAGGTTTTTCAATTCCGTCAGTCTGTCTGTCTGTCTGTCTGTCTGTCTGTTGGTGTATTTACTAAAAAACTACTTGACGGAGAGCAGTCAAATTTGGTAGGTAGTTAACCCTACTGTCAGCGAAGAACTGGTAGAATTTTCCCTGAAAAATATACAGGGTGGACCGTCTAAACGGAATAAATAGTGAAAACATTTTTTTTTTGCTCAAATTTAAAATTTCCACGTTTCATGACGCGCTAAACCTGTTTCAGGAAAAAAAATTTTTTGAAAATTTTTTTCAAACATTTTTGAAAAAATTTTTACCAAGATGAAAAAAATTTTTTTTTGCTCAAATTTAAAATTTCCACGTTTCATGACGCGCTAAACCTATTTCAGGAAAAAAAATTTTTTGAAAATTTTTTTCAAACATTTTTGAAAAAATTTTTACCAAGTTGAAAAAAATTTTTTTTTGCTCAAATTTAAAATTTCCACGTTTCATGACGAGCTAAATCTATTTCAGAAAAAAAAAAATTTTTGAACATTTTTGAAAAAATTTTTACCAAGATGAAAAAAATTTGTTTTTGCTCATCAAATTTAAAATTTCTACGTTTCATGACACGCTTAACCTATTTCAGGAAAAAAATGAAAATTTTTTTCACCAATATTTTTGAAAAAATTTTTACTACTAAAATGAATTTTTTTTTTCTTTCTTCAAATTTAAAATTTTCACGTTTCATGGCATTCTAAGCCTGATTTAAAAAAAAAGTTTTTTGAAATTTTATCACTAAGATAGAATTTTTCTTTCTTTGTTCAGATTTTAACTATCCACGTTTCCATGACATTCTAAAACTATTCAAACAAATTTAAAAATGTTTTTGAAGAATTTTTTAAAAAATTTGAAAACATTTTTAATCCATTTATGTATCACTACTATAGAACAGACGAAAAAATTTTTTTTGCTCAAATTTAAAATTTCCACGTTTCATGATATTCCAAACCAATTTCGGAAAAAAAAATTGCAACATTTTGTTACCAGTTTGGAAAAAAATTTAACACCAGAATGCTCAAATTTAAATGACATTCTAAACCTAGGTATTTCAGAAAAAAAATTTTGAAATTTTTTTTCACCAACATTTTTCAAAAAGTTTTTACCACTAAAATAGATCGAATTTTTTTTTATTTGCTCAAATTTAAAATTTTCACGTTTCATAGCATTCTAAACCTATTTTAAAAATACATCATTTTTAATTTTTAAACTTTTTTTAGCATTACTATAGAACAGAAGGAAACTTTCCTTTGTGCTCTAATTTAAAATTTCTACCTTTGACATTTTAAACCTATTTCAGAAGCAAAAAATTTGAAAATTATTTTACCATCTTTTGAAAAATTAAAAAAAAATGAAATTTTTTAACCACCACTATACTTCCACTCCATTACGTGAATGTTGGATTGAAAATGTGACAGATGGCAATAACATCTGGCATATGCACCTATTATACTTTTATTGAAAAATGTACAGTGGTCATCACAAGAAATAATTCAGTCATGGTGGACATTTGTAAAGGTATTTGCGCAAGCCTGCCATATGTGGCACCTGCTATTTAGTATTGAACTTTTGCTGTTGGATGAGCAATCTGTATATTTTTTTGACCAAAACTTATCAAGTTTTCTTTGTAATAATAGCAATAACTCTACTCCGATTATTATTCTCAATGTCATTTCGTAATTATTATTTTTTTAGAGAGACTGCCATGAACGAGGGAAGTTCTGTGTAAATACCTTTACCGATTTTTTTTTTTAACATTTTTGAAAAATTAAAATAAAAATGAAATTTTTTAACCACCACTATACTTCCACTCCATTACGCGAATGTTGGATTGATGTGACGGATGGCAATAATATCTGACATATACACCTATTATACTTTTATTGAAAAATGTACAGGGTGGTCATCCCAAGAAATAATTCAGTCATGGTGGACATTTGTAAAGGTATTTGCGCAAGCCTGCCATATGTGGCACCTGTTATTTAGTATTGAGCTTTTGCTGTTGGATGAGCAATCTGTATATTTTTTTGACCAAAACTTATCAAGTTTTCTTTGTAATAATAGCAATAACTATATTCCGATTATTATTCTCAATGTCATTTCGTAATTATTAATTTTTTAGAGTGACTGCCATGCACAAATAACGAGGGAAGTTCTGTGTAAAGACCTTTACCGATTTTTTAAAATAGGTTTAGAATGTCATGAAACGTGAAACTTTTAAATTTGAGCATTCTAGTGTTAAATTTTTTTCCAAACTGGTGACAAAATGTTGCAATTTTTTTTCCAAAATTGGTTTGGAATATCATGAAACGTGAAAATTTTAAATTTGAAGAAATAAAAAAAAAATTCCATCTGTTTTAGTGGTAAACAAATTTTCAAAAATGGTAAAAAAAATTCAATTTTTTTTTTTGAATCAGGCTTAGAATGCCATGAAACGTGGAAATTTTAAATTTGAAGAAAGAAAAAAAACTTTCATTTTGGTAGTAAAAATTTTTTCAAAAATATTGGTGAAAAAAATTTTCAAATTTTTTTTTCCTGAAATAGGTTAAGCGTGTCATGAAACGTAGAAATTTAAAATTTGAGCAACAAAAACATTTTTTTCATCTTGGTAAAAATTTTTCAAAAATGTTGGTGAAAAAAAATTTCAAATTTTTTTTTTCTGAAATAGGTTTAGCAAAAAAAAATTTTTTCCCTATTTATTCCGTTTAGATGGTCCACCCTGTATATTTTCCAGTGAAATTTCTACCATTTCTTCGCTGACAGTAGCGTCAACTACCTACCAAATTTGACTGCTCTCCGTCAAGTACTTTTTTAGTAAATGCACCAACAGACAGACAGACAGACAGACTGACGGAATTGAAAAACCTATATTTTCGTAATCTACGTGTTCTGAAACGTCAGAATCCGAAAAAATCGCGGAGGGTGATTTTTTCTCGAATACAATACTTCCCTTCGGTATGCGAGGGAAGTAAAAATTGAAAATCTTTTCACGCATTTTTGAAAAATTTTTTACCACTAAAACAGATGGAATTTTTTTTTCTTTGCTCAAATTTACAATTTCCATGTTTCATGACATTCTGAACCTATTGCAGACGAAAAAAGACTGAAAATTTTTAACCAACAGTTTTGAAAAATTTCAAAAGAATATGAAATTTTTAACCACCACTATACTTCCACTTCACTGCGTGAATGTGGAACTGAAAATGTGTCTAATGGCAATAATATTTGACATAATGCTATTATACTTTTATTGGAAAATATACAGGGTGGTCATCCCAAGAAATAATTCATGGTAGACATGTTATTTAGTATTGAACTTTTGCTGTTGCATGAGCACTATTTTTTTGACCAAAAGTTACCAGGATTTCTTTGTAATAATTACAATAACTATATTTCCATTATTATTCTCAATGTCATTTCGTATTTAATAATTTTTTAGAGGGACCGCCATGCACAAATAACGAGGGAAGTTCTGTGTAAATACCTTTACCGATTTTTTTGTTAAATTACCAAGCAACCCAAAAATTTTCCGGAAATTTTTATTCTCCCTGAGCGAAATTAAGAAATGGATTTTTTTCTGTCAAATTTGACATTTAGTTTTACATCAAAATACATATTTACTTGTGAAATTTTCTTACCGAATATCCCACTACCTTGAATTAATGTCCGGAAATTTACCTCGTTCATGAATATTTTAAGAAAATTCATGACCTCGAAAAAATTTCCTGAAATAATTTAATCACTAGGGATATTATAAGTGAGAAATGCTAACGCGACAAATTCATTTTAAATTTTCACTGCCTCTTGGGGGTTTATCAGGTGTACCAAAATTCATTGTAATCTGAGTGTTTGTTGCTTGCTTGATTTGATGTGGAATAACCCCCACGACACCTTGGTTTAATGTATTTATATTGACTTTTCTTTACTAGAAACCGTAACGAAGACTGGCATGATCTTGCTCTGCGGAGAAATCACATCCAAAGCAGTCGTGGACTACCAACAAGTTGTCAGGGAGACAGTCAAGCACATTGGTTACGATGACTCTTCCAAAGGTGAGTTCTTTATATATGTTTCTATTGTCACTATTCCAACGCAAGTAATTCCTCAAGCTGCAACCAACTGTCTAGCTGTAGCTGTGGTTATGTTTTAAATATATCCAGTAGAGCTTATTAATTCTATGCTACGCAACCAGTTACTTGCTGTAAGCTATTGTTATTAATTTATGTATATACACGTACTTATATATGTACAAGGCCGGCAAAACGTAATGCTTGGAAATATCTTATTCATATAAGTGTTAAAACGTAACATGTGGGCATTCTAAGTCTACATAGAACCGTTCAACGATGAATCTTAGTTTTGTTTGGAAGCATCTGATACGTCTTACACGAAATTTCGCTAAATTGGTGGTGGATCTTTTTTTCAGGATAAATCACTAATCTTTTAAGACAGCTTGACCAGCTTCGTGTTTTTTATTTCCTCCATATCTCCATGTTAACGGTTGATCCAGCTCTTCAAAATCAGTTCAAGAAATGTGGAATTATAGTCAATTGACTACGTGAGGAAGACAGTGATTTGTGATATTCCCTAAAGGAGAATACGTATAGGCACGCAAAAATCCAAGACAACCTTTGTAAACTGCTGAAATTCTAACTGATACAAGCCAGGAAAAGACATTTGTAAATAACTGGAGTCAAATGCCGATCATAACAACAGCAGTGACCAGTGACCTCTTCCGAACAATAAGAGAGGCCGGAATTACCTATCGGATATGCGCTAAAACCAGGGTTGGCTTTAGGTGGTGACGTGTCAACGCATAAAAATTTGCATGTGTAAAACAATATTTTACCTTGAATTTTTTTTTTTAGCGAATTTCATATTATCCAAAGCCGATAAAGTCAATTTATTATAAACAATCACTCGAAGAGAACTGGACGTCGATTTTCGAGTACATGTGATGCGATGATTTTGTAGTTGATGCGATATGATCCCATCACACAACGTTCTCATGAATGTCATAATGTGGATTCTGGAACTGATGCGACCATGGCGCGAAGCGATGGTTTTCTCTTATTTCATGGGAACGAAATGGACATAGTTGCCACTTTCAATCTACTGTTTGGACCAATCGAAGTGTTTCAGTTTCTGCATTATAAAATAAAAAAACCACTCCCTATTAATTGACAAACTGTTACAAGTTGTCTTTATCATTTTTAATATGCATTGTCAAAAATCGGGAAAAAACTTAAGCCACGTGCCACTCCAATTACGTCTAGACAGAAGGAGCTTCTCATTAATTACATGGCAGCTCATGGGGAGTTACAACGTAGAAAGTTCTCCTCACAATTTACAAAAAAAATTGCCAAAGCGCTATGGCAGGCAATGACGGTGCAAGTTAATATCACGTCTCACAACACAATAAAAATGTTTTTTGACGTCACCAAATCACACGAATTAAAAATTAATTGCCTTCAAACTTGTACTTTCCAAAAATAAATTTAAATAGTGTCTTTAGGAAATGTCAAAACTAAAATATTTTCATGAGATCGTCCGCATCACACGGAAATAGCACGGAAAGCAGCTTTCCCATGCAAAACTAATGATGCAACCGCTGCCTTGATTCAAGAATACATAATTTGTCGTACGGTTGAAATTGTGAGATTTTCATGTGAACTCCGCCCACTTTCTCATGGGAACGTTGATCGCACAACTGGAGAATCGACGTCCTGGAGGTATAAGGGGACGTACTTAACACTGAATTAACATACATAAGTATTTTTCAATGCCGATTACAAGAATAAAAGTATATCACTAATATCTGTTCTAAATGTTTTGGAGTTAAACTTCAGCATCTGTCGTTGAAAATACGTTTATATTGTGTGAAGGATCGCTCGACGTCGACAGATGGGACATATGATGTCTGGAGGGGGGATCTTGAATGAAAATGTGCCGCAGGCGTAAATTTTGAATTTTTAACCAGGCTACCGGGAAGTGCCCAGTAACCTGGTGGGCCAGCACGCGCCTGTGACTATGTGTTTTTATACTTTGAGAATGTTTCAATACGTGTTTACAATATGTAATATCTGTAAAAGCCGTCCCTGGAATACGGTAGGTAAATCCGACCTCTGCCGTGATTACACACAAATTTAAACCGAAAACGTCATAGAATGGACAGCCTGTATGTAGAAATGTTCCCGACTGTTTTCAATTCCAAGTATTTTATACCGTCGATTCACTTTTGTTCGACGAGCTAGAAGAAGCCTTTTTTAACATTGTTTTTTGCCGTGGCCCTAATTTTTTCAGCTTGCGGACTAATTCACTAGGTTTAGAGTACTCGTGAAATGTAGGCCTTGTATATATGTAATGTAACACTTGTAATATAGTACCCGCACAGCAGAAAATAACACCTGTAACCGTTTGATAATGAAAAAACTATCCACACTATTCTACTACCAAAATTTTGCATTGGCTTGTGAAAATAAAATGTTGTAAAAAGAAACTTTTTTTAATTGGTAACACTAGGATTCGACTGGCGAACGTGCAACCTACTGGTGGCCATCGAACAACAGAGCCCGAATATAGCACAGGGAGTGCACGAGAACCGAGACGCGCCAGATATAGGGGCAGGGGATCAGGTACAGAAATTTATCGACCGAATTTTTAGGACAGGAAAAATAAGTGAAAAATTTCACGGGTCTTAAAAAAATTTACCAACAGAAAACTCGCTGCAGATGCTGCATTTGTCTTATTTCCCAATATATTGAAAGTTCCCTTAAATGAAAAAAAATTATAATAACAAAAAACGTGTATTTTATTATGCTCTACATTATTGCAAACTTTTTTTAATCTGCAACAGTTGAGCAATTACATTTTAAAAAATACGATCCGCCACTTTTCCAATATGGCAGGCGTAGAGTATCGTCGATTTTAGAAGATTTTTAGAAAATTAGACAAAGCAAATGGAACATCTGCAACGAATTCCGTTCTCGTACGGAATTATTCGAAATCAAAACCTATCTTTCCTGCACTATTTGGGGGGGAGCACATCTACACTTCAAAATTCGACAGCATCCCATTTTTTTATAGCATGAACGCTTTTTGCTTGCCCGCTTCAATATTTGTTTGCCTCGCCGCTAGGTTTAAGTTGGTAGCCGCTATGCATGCACACGCTTTTATCTATAGTTGATTTTATATCGACGGTATTTGTCTCTTTTATGAATATTTCAAGCTTGAGCAATCGTCGACAACACGAAGGCTTATTATATCGCCGCGAGTTTCGTTAACCAAGTTGGCATTATCGGGAAAGATACTTCATTTACCACCTGATGATTCCGACTTTGTTAACGATACGCGGCTTTGTTGCTTTTATCGAACTAAGAGTTTCGACTCTTTACAGAAATATGAATATTTTTTAATATTAGGACAGTGAAGTAGGTGAGGGATATTCAAAACTAAACGTTCTCATACAATCTTCAGATGAAATGTACTCGATCTTCTAATGTCCAGTAATACTAATAGGCGAGTGGATTAGACAAAAGTGGACAAAAATTGAACGTTATTATCCACAGGAAGCTACATGGTTGAATGGGTAAATGTACCAGTAAGGAGCCATAGCCTTGAATTTGATCCCATTTCAAATAGTGGAAACATAATCGACGTTTGAATTGTGCAAAATTCATGAAAAGTGTGTAGCTCCAAGGCTATTGTGAATAGAAATATCCGATTTTTGTGTGTAGGTAGTAAAAATCGGTTAATTTAAAACGTTATTGATCCAAATTGGTTAATTATTTGTTGAAATAATGACAAAATAGTGTCAAAGTACTGTCAAAATTTTAATGGTATATTTGATTAGGAGTCTGGAAATAAGGGATTTTTCTGTGCGCATGTGACAAGTTCTTGTGTATGGCGAAGCTGGCAATACTCTTGGACCTACTTTATTGTTTCCAATTTAATGAGCTTGTTCTGCATTTTTTTTTTATTTCATAAATCGAAAGTGCAAGCATAAATTAATGGATCTGCAAAAAATCAGAATCTTATTCGCACGTTTAGTATCTTAAAAACTATTACAAATCTCCATCTCGCGAAAATGGGGCGTGGCCAGGCGCTACGTCACTATACGCATAGACTCGGCGATCTCAACAGACTTGATGCTCCTTACTTGTTATAATGTTAGTGTTTTCGAAGTATTGTTTGTTTTGCTTACTACTTGACAGTAGGGGAGTACAATTTGGTGAAATGTCAAAAAATTACCATTTTCTCTCGCTCCTGCCGGGACGAATTTTCGATTTTGACCCTGCAATTTACGATTAGAATTCATCGCCGACCTTCTCCTTTCCATAGACACATAGAACGAACTTCCACTCGACGTATTTGTTTAGTTACCAGCGTTTAAAAACTCCATGTTTTTCGACTTTTCAGGTTAAATTTGAAAGGTCCCAGAAAGCCATTTTTCTTACGTCACTTGCGTATAGTGACGTCACAAATGAGCGCTCGGTTTTTGCAACTATTACTAATTTCAACTCCTTATATTTCGAGAACGGAAAAAGTTACTAATACGAAATTTTAAGTGTATAATGAGAATATCGAGTATTATATGAAAAAGTATAAAAACCATATAAAAAGAATATCATGGAACAAGCTCATTAGAAGACTTTTAATAAATAAAAAAAAATATGAATCATTTGTAAACTGCTGTCAAATTTCTCTTTTCCTTAAAGATTTTTAACTGATTTTTCAATGATTTAATGATTTAATTTTAATTCTTACTGCTTCTCATTTTTTTTTATTATTTACTGAAACAAATTTGTAAAATACACAGATATTTACATACATTTAATTTAATAAGTTTGGACAAAACATCCAAAAAATTAAATCTACTTAAATAATTAATTAATAATAAAAAATGATTTATTTATGCCTTTATGACAATAATGGGCTTGTTCCATGATATTCTTTTTAAATGGTTTTTATACTTTTTCATGTAGTACTCGATATTCTCATTATACACTTAAAATTTCGTATTATTAACTTTTTCCGTTCTCGAAATATAAGGAATTGAAATTAGTAATAGTTGCAAAAACCGAGCGCTCATTTGTGACGTCACTATACGCAAGTGACGTAAGAAAAATGGCTTTCTGGGACCTTTCAAATTTAACCTGAAAAGTCGAAAAACATGGAGTTTTTAAACGCCGGTAACTAAACAAATACGTCGAGTGGAAGTTCGTTCTATGTGTCTATGGAAAGGAGAAGGTCGGCGATGAATTCTAATCGTAAATTGCAGGGTCAAAATCGAAAATTCGTCCCGACAGGAGCGAAAGAAAATTGTAATTTTTTGACATTTCACAAAAATGTACTCTCCTACTGTCAAGAAGTAACCAAAACAAACAATACTTCGAAAACACTTATAATTATAACAACAAAGGAGCATCAAGTCTATTGAGATCGCCGAGTCTATGCGTATAGTGACGTAGCGCCTGGCCACGCCCCATTTTCGCGAGGTGGGGATTTGTAATGGTTTTTAAGATACTAAACGTGCGAATAAGATTCTGATTTTTTGCAGAACCATTATTTTATACTTGCACTTTCGATTTATGAAATAAAAAAAATGCCGAACAAGCCCATTGGTTAATTATTTGTTGAAATAATGACAAAATAGTGTCAAAGTACTGTCAAAATTTTAATGGTATATTTGATTAGGAGTCTGGAAATAAGGGATTTTTCTATGCGCATGTGACAAATTCTTGTGTATGGCGAAGCCGAAAAAATGGATACTTCTATTGACAATACTCTTGGAGCTGCTTTAAAAAAAACATTTTTCATGATTCTTGTACATTTAAGGAAGTTGAGGTGTGAGACGAAAATAATGAAAAAAAATCTGAATTAAAGTTTTTTTAATAGATTTTTATATGACACAATTTTCTGTAAAAAATCCAAAGTCGTTAGGAAACCCATAAAGTAAAAAAATTTAAAAAACTTTTGCATCTAGTCTTATGGAAAATATGTCAACCCAGCATGCAAACGGTACATTTTAGCACAAATAACTAAACAAAACACACTAGTAGTGTGTTTTATTTAGTTATTTGTGCAAAATGATTAACTACCACAGAGTAACAGCTCCTTCAATACATTTTTTTGTACATTTACAGCAAATAACCAAATAATGTCAGCAGTTCCTAAAACTAACTATGTAAAGGCAGTATTACACGATCCAATAAATCGACCGATTTTTTTGTCCTTCAATTTATTGGTGTGTGTAATGCATAAAAATCTGCGGATTTATTGGTCAAGTAAAATCGGTCAATAAATCGAGCAATTAGGACATGTTCTATTTTTCCTCGATTTTATAGGGACTTTCTAGTAACATTTTTTATTTCACTGCATTACCAACATTCAGAATTGTAAGGTTAGTTTGATTTGTTTTTAGTTCTCATTCTTGCTTATAAACAAAGTTGTGATATACCGAAAAATCCAAAAATCCATCTCTTATGACAAACACTTAAAAAAGTTTTATCTGCTGTCTTTGTTATTAATGTACTGTGTTAAAACTTTGTTTTTTGCAAAAATGGGACGTCTACGTAATTTACGTTGTCTTTCAAATCGCCAGAAGAGAATACGAAAGCTAAAATACATTGTTTATGTTCTGATGATCATGTTGAAAATAAAAAATGGAAAACCTCGCAGACATTGAAATCAGGGCGACAACCAAACGGCAACCGTCCAGGGAGTAACTAAACGGAGGATTGACATACCTGATTTAACAACAATAAATCGAATAAATATTGCTGCGTGTAATACAGTTTCTTTTTTTCAATTAATTGATCGATTTTTTGACCAATTAATTGGCCGATTTCTTGACCAATTAATCGTTTCGTGTAATACTGCCTTAAAGCATTGATGTCATACGCATATTTTAATATTGTTTCCAATTTAATTAGGAGACTTTTAATACATAAAAAAATTATGAATCATTTGTAAACTGCTGTCAAATTTCTCTTTTCGTTGATGATTTTTAACTGATTTTTCAATTATTTAATGATTTAATTTTAATTCTTACTGCTTCTCATTTTTTTTTTAATTATTTACTGAAACAAATTTGTGAAATACACAGATATTTACATAAATTTAATTTAATAAGTTTGGACAAAATATCCAAAAGTTAAGTTAAATAATTAAATCTAGTTAAAAACATTAATAATAAAATATGATTTATTCAGTGGCGGCTCGTGATATTGTCTGCAGAGGAGGCTTGATATTCTGAAAGACAACTGATGTGCAATATGACTACAATTTGTACATTTCCCCACCACCCCTGAGGTATTACAACGGCGCGTTACATTTTTTTGCCGTGGGTTGTTCGCCAGGATACCGATTCACGACTTGAGAGAATAGAACTAATAAAAGAATAGAATGAAAAGGAAATAGAAAATATGATGAGATGAAAAAATCATTCTCATGAAATTCTCGTTCCTACGACTCGAGTATCGGTATCCAAAGGAGTCCTACTATCCCACTTGTAATTAAATTATATAACTTTTAATAAAAATAAAAATAGTTTTGGTAAAAAAATTGAAGTGTTTTTCTACAAACAAAAAATTGTATTCATTATCACTGCCAGGCGTGTAAAATTATAAGTTTTAATAGAAATTAAAATAGTTTTGAGAAAGAAGTTATACAAAAAAAATATAACTGCGGAACTCTATATTATGGAAAATTATAAAAAATATTTCCTAAAAAATAAATAACACAAATAAATATTTTTTCTAAAATAACAACTACCTATATTAATATCTGCTTTAAAGCCTGAATATTTTTATAAATGAGTGGTAACCTGCGATTTTTGGAACTAGCAAAATGGTTGATTATTTCATCATAACATGAATCGCGTTTACTCAATTCTGACAAAAAACGTTTTTCTATTGAAATAAGCGATACATTTGAAAGGCGGTCTTGACTCATTTTGTTTCTAGTAAAAATGTTTTTATGCGTTTAAGTGTTGAAAATGATCATTCTACAGAAGCTTACCGGAATTGTCTCAAAAAATAGTGGCGTTATTCAAAAAGTTCTCTAATTTTGGGTCATAAGTTTTTTAAAAATCTACCAGCTCTTTGAAATTTCCTTTATTGCACGATTCTCGTTTTTCGTCATGTCCTCGAAAAGAATTTTCTTGTGAAGATAACTATATAACGGCATCTATTAACCTCTTTAATATTTCCCTATTCTCACGGACCTTTTCGTTAACATTTTCTATTTCTCTCTTATGTGCAGAATCCAAGAAATTTACAATATTTTGTTTATCAAACATTTCGAATTTAATGCAAGATGAAATGTGCTCCTGGGATTTTTCGTGCCTTTCTAAACCTCGCGACAAATTTTGCAAATTATTAAACCCGGCCCTGCCCCAAATTGAGGATTGATCATTAGTAAATAATAAACATCTGCAACAATATAATTTGTTTCTAACTGTTGATGCCGTTAACCACTCGACTTTTTTATAATTGTTATCACAAAACCCTCTGTTTTGTTTACCACTTTTAAAAACTAACGAAAGCATTGCTGGTGTAGGCCTGGCATTTCTTTTAATTCTTACCTTTTCGTCATAAATAAGAGTAGTAAATCCATTTAATAACAAATAATCCACCACGTCTGGACAACAAGACATGTTGTTGGGAATATTTTCACCTAGAGCACTTATTTCTAGCCCGCCTATCAAATGTTTTATGTATTTATACGTCAAGTTGTTCTTAACCGGTTAAACGCAACTGTCAGACGTCAGTTCGTTTTCTTTGTGAATCACCTGACTCTTGAATGACCTGTGCACATGCGCTATAAAAACTAAGATCTGAGGCTAGCCTCATACTTGGCTATTCCAAGTGTTGCTATTTTACACAGCGCAAAGAAATTCAAGGTCATTCATGTTATAAGTAAATGCGGTAAAGTTGGAAGCTATTTCGTATTAGCCTCCAGCGAACCGCAGTGTTCATTCAGTAAAAGACCGGGAACCGGGAAATATGCATACAAAGACTATCCGGACTGTAACGTTATAGGTATGTTTGTGGAAAGGAAATGCAAAAATGTTATATATAAACTGAAAATTAATTAATGAATAATAAACAATAAAAAATATTGAAAATTGAGATATACCTAATAGAAATTTCTTAAGATATTACTTTTGAAGATATGGTGGTTCTTCCAAGGGGAGGCTCAGCCTCCCCTGCCTCCCCTGACGAGCCGCCACTGGATTTATTATGCCTTTATGACAATAAAATTATTGGTATCATCGACTCATAACCTTTTGTAATAATTTATTATGGAAAAGTTCCGATTTAGAATTCAACTTTTGGTTGGGACTGTAGCGCCCCAACCTCCTTAAACGTCGATTTATCGATATTTAAAATGGGATCAAATTCAAGGCTATGTTCGTTACAGTAAATCTACCCTTTTTTACTAATTCCACTGGCCTATAACCAACTATCTAATCTAGAAGTAATAAAAGCTATTATATTAATAACTCCTCAGTTTTTCTAATAGTTATATTGAACTATGAAATAATTTAAAGTCACTCAGTGACTGTGATGGTAATGAACCTTCAACCTTGACTGTTCCAATAATCAAATTAGATGCTGTTAATAGATATCCGAGTCGAGAAATTTATCTAGACTGGAATTTATTTCGGAGAATCAGTCATGGTTAATTTAAGCGAATTATACAGGGTGTTCCCAAAAAAAATTCCCATGAAGATGGATCCGATACGGTCGGGTTCCTGAGATATAGCTATAAACGTTTTAGGCCAGTTAGAGGATAGCTCAAAAATCATCGGTTTGCGTTTTTTCTTCGAGTAGAAACCTGATTTTTGTGTATAACTAGTAAAAATCACAAACAACATGTATTTTCCCGACACTTCAAATCGTGGTGGTTGTTTGAAACCCGATAAACATGTGATTTTAAAGCCATTTTCGCGTTTTTTGCTTATATCCTTTTTCCCTTTGATCCCACAGAAAAATTATTCAATACTTTGTCGTTTGTTTTCAATAGATCTATAAAACAAGACCAACCGCGTTTGAAAATATTAGTTAGATGAAGAGCAAGTTGCAAAAAACTTTTGCATTAATATTAGTTAATTTTCAAATAAACCATATACAAGTAAGTTATTATTAATATAACGTCTACATATTACATTGAATTATTCTTTGCTATAAAGCAAATTAGGCATGCCAAAGCTGGAATGTAATAGTTTACGACTTATAGCCTTGTAAACAAATTAGCCCAGTATTCTTTTTCCAATCAGTCTGCACGAGCCACCAATTTTTAAGCAAAAAACTAAATTTTGCAATTCAGGGAACTTTTCAAAAATTTGTATTTATGAACAATTTTGTTATCGCTACTCGCTTAAATTGTTGAGCAACAAGCGGTCAACATTGGCAGCTGGTTTCTCCGTTGTTTTCCAACGAATCTCAACTTTTTTTTAGTTTTTTTTATGAACTTTCAATATACAGGGTGTAATTAGTTTCATGTCATTAAAAAAACTGATTAATGGGGACCGACCAGACAAACAAAAAACCTTTATGTCGTTTCCCTCTAGGGACACTTTGAAAAAACTGACCTAGGTCAACATTTTTAATATTAAGGTAAAGAACAATTGAGAACCACTGCTTTTCTTGGCCAATCGACTTGTAGTTCCCAATTATACAACTTGCGGTGTCAAAGCAAAGGCCTTGAATCATCGACCGCCTTTGATGGACCGCCTCAACCGAACTCAGGCAATTATAAAGAGGTAAATAATTCGTTATCTCTTCCTGCACAACTGCAAGCAAATAATGGCCATAGAGGTTATGTTACAAATGTTAATAAATCACATTTAAATTTTCTAAATTATAAACATTAATAAAAAATTTTGTTCCAAATTAAAAACACACATGTAAAGAAATGCTCTGTTTTCTTTACATGTGTGTTTTTAATTTGGAACAAAATATTTTATTAATGTTTATAATTTAGAAAATTTAAATGTGATTTATTAACATTTGTAACATAAATGAGTGTCCCGGGTTAAAAGCTTACCACCTATCTAAATTATTCGAAATCTCTGCATCTGCATCAATACACAGTTCAGTACGTCGAATTAAGGACATACGCACTCCGTTCAACATTAAACACTAAGCTATCAACTAACGCTGTCAATAAAGAAAAATAAAAGAAAAACTTGGTCCAAAATCCAAAAAGGAATACAAAAAGAACGAACAAGTTGTGTCTGTACGTAATCAAGAATTTAACGACTTGAACGGTAAGTCAAAAAAATAAATCTTAACTATAAATACACAGTGACCCGAAATTCAAAAATAACAAAACAACGAACGGCGGGTTGGACGTGTGTACATAACGAAACACCCACAGAAACTAAAATATTGCACAAGGGAGAGTCAGAGTATAGTTTTCTTCAGATCAGATCTACTAAACACTCAGAAAACCTCGACATCTTTCATCTGTACCGCATCGCTAAAGACCGCCGACATTTTATAGCTATCTATACAAATATCGAGTATTATAGGCAAAGACACGCGCGACGATCTAAACCTTCCTGGATATTCCAGCAGTTATTAAAAAAAAATTTTGAAAATTTGCGAAATTTTTTTTTTTTTTTTTTTTCCTTTACACCCCATGTTATATACGGTTTTTTTGTTTGTCTTGTCGTTCCCTACCACCAGTTTTTTTAATGACATGAAACTAATTACACCCTGTATAAAGATAGTTATTAAAACATGGTAATATGGAAGATTTCAAATTGGTTCAAATGGTAACGCAAAAGTTTTTTGCAAACAGCTCTTTATCTCATAAATATTTTTAAACGCGGTTGGTCTTGTTGTGTAGATCTATTGAGAAGAAACAAAAAATATTGAATCATTTTTCTGTGAGATCGAAGGGAAAAAAGATATAAGCGAAAATGCAAAAATGGCTTTAAAATCACATGTTTATGGGGTTTTAAACAATGACCTACCACAATTTGAAGTGTCGGGAAAATATACGTTGCTGTTTGTGATTTTTACTAGTTGCACACAATCAGGTTTCTCTTCGAAAAATCTCTATCTCAACTGGCATATACCCTTGTTTTATTACTTCTATATGAAATACTACAGATATTATTGTGACAGTGTTGAGATCTTGTACAGCTTTAACAAAGAACCATTAAGTTAATTGTAAAATCGGAATAGATTATAATTATTAAAACGGTACGTGTTCTTTGCGTACCTCGGCAAGGTCCATGATGTTCCGAGATATATTTTAACGCTTGGGCCCTTTTTTATGCAGGTTTTGACTACAAGACATGCAACGTTTTGCTAGCCCTGGACCAGCAATCGCCAAATATAGCCGCAGGTGTACACGAGAATAAAAACGAGGAAGAAATTGGGGCCGGCGATCAGGTGATTTTTTTATTTTTAGGACCTCCACTTAGAAGCCACTAGGGCCTTTAGACCTGTTTATTTCAGTATTTTTCACGTTTACTCTTCTCACTCCCGTGTATGTTTACAGTTGCCCCTCTCGCCCGCGAATATATTTACATTTGAACGACTGAACGACTCGCCCCAGCAATTTTTTTAAAAGAAAGCAAAGTGTTTAACTGTTTACTTTTTAACAAATTTTTTCGTGGTGTTCGTCATTTTACTGGCAAAAATTTAGGGGTTGTATTTTAAAAAATATCATTTTCAAGAAAATTTGAAAAAAATTGAACACCATATAAGTATTATCTCCTAGCTGGCCACTGCATGTTCATTTCCAAACCATTTTATTTATTAAACAACGGGGTGGGGTGTCTTTGCATGGAAAAAGTATGTTTTCAGTGCGTTCATTGTTAGTCCACTGTTGGAACGTTTTTCCCTCAGAATTCTTTCGGATAAACCGATTGACGTGAAATTTGGACAGTAAGTAGGTAGTGGCTCAAAGAACAAACGTTATACAGGGTGTTTGGTGCATCGTGTGCCAAATTGAAGTGGCCGACAGAAAGGGTTATCTGCTATCCTTTCAGGCCCCTTAACACTTCCCATGCCCTGCGGGATTTTTCATATCGACCTTCTATATTTTTAATGAAAAAAATCCAAAATTCTACATTTAAATTCAAATTATAAAAAAAGTATTAGGCGTAGGCTGCGAATTTCATTTTTATTTTGATGTGTATTGTTGAAGGGTTCTTTTAAATCCAAAATTACTGGCATTAGTCATCTAGTTGTGTTTTTATTCACTCGCAAACTTTCGGAATAGGTAAAATTTGAATTTAAACTTAGACTTTAGACGGCTATAAAAAAAACTCAGAGCAACCGGGATCTTCCAACTCCCTCAAAAATTCTCTAGTCTGTCCTCTTGCTAATGATGTGCCACACATGTCATAAAAATCTTTTAATAACTTCTTGAATTCGCTAAATTAATGAATCGGGTCACATAAGGCTAATATTCGAAATCTCGAATAAAAAATTATATTTGCTTAAATTATGCATGGCAAACAGGTAAAATCTATCTTCTATCTCTTTCTGTTCATTGCTTTTCTTGAAATATAGAAACAGTTACATTTTTATCATTTATTAAAAAAATTTAAAAATCTTGCTCAAAGTATTGGTCTCTGTTGCGAATGCAGACATCTCCTTCGCCCTATTCAATGGCCTCCACGTTCCCCAGACCTAACTCCGTTGGATTTTATGTCCGAGGTCGTGTCAAAGAGCTCGTGTACGCGACGGAGGTTGCGACTAGGGAGGAACTTGTCCAACGCATAGAAACTGCTTTCGGTACAATTAGGGGGAAATACGACTTCATACAACAACTGTCGAAATACGAAGTAGATGTCGGGCCTGCATTCGCAACAGAGACCAATACTTTGAACAAGATTTTTAATTTTTTTTTAATAAATGATAAAAATGTAATTGTTTCATTATTTCAAGAAAACCAATGAACAAAAAGAGATAGAAGATAGATTTTAGTTATGTGACCCGATTCATTAATTTAGCGAATTCACGAAGTTATTAAAAGATTTTTATGACATGTGGCACATCATTAGCAAGAGGATAGACTAGAGAATTTTTGAGGGAGTTGGAAGATCCCGGTTGCTCTGAGTTTTTTTTTTTTTAGTCGTCTAAAGTCTAAGTTTAAATTTAAATTTTACCTATTCCGAAAGTTTGCGAGTGAATAAAAAAACAACTAGATGACTAATGCCAGTAATTTTGGATTTAAAAGAATACTTCAACAATACACATCAAAATAAAAATAAAATTCGCAGTCTACGCCTAATACTTTTTTTATAATTTGAATTTAAATGTAGAATTTGGGATTTTTTTCATTAAAAAGATAGAAGGTCGATATGAAAAATCCCGCAGGGCATGGGAAGTATTAAGGGGCCTGAAAGGATAGCAGATGACCCTTTCTGTTGGCCATTTCCATTTGGCACACGATGCACCAAACACCCTGTATAGTACCGATGTGCCCTTTTACTCCGGGGGTAGATGGCACCCCTTCTCGGGGACGAATTCTAAGCAAGAAATGTGCTATGAAGTTTTTTCGATAAATCAATACTTTTTTTCGAACCTCGTATATAAAAATGTGGGACACTGCACACAACTTTTAAACGATGGTTTTTTTACAAGCTTTGATTTCAACTCTACATACACAATTTTTATATGGCAAATCTGGAAACATACTGAATTATGGGAAAAATAATATTTTACTTTACGTATTTATTTAAATATCATGCAAATCACCCCTGCTCTCTACTAAATTTCCCAGAAAAGTTGAGGTTTTTTTTATTACACAACTAACTATTGAAATGCAAATATTTAGTCGTGAGTTGTGTGAGTCATTTTTTTATATGCATGCTAATAAACTTGTGGGATAATAATTTCATTTTATTACACTAAATTCAATGCACTGTTGGTTTATGTATTTATTACATTATTATTTTTATACTAATACATTGATATATACCGGGCGCCTACAATATTACTGCAAATATACGATCGGGACAAACTAAAATCCAAAAACCTGCACAATTAAAATTTCAACAAATCTGCGTTGGTTTTGGGTCATATCGTACAAAATGGAATAAACTGGATAAAGAGCGATTTTTTTCATTTTAACGCCCAGGGACGTCAAGAGTTCTGATCGGCTTCACCTTTTCGGAAAATATAACCTTTTGTTAAAAACAAAGCACCCTGAAATTTTGGTACCCAAATATTGAAACTTGTGGACACAAATGAATTTGTTATCTGCCATTGAAAATTAAATTTTCTATAAAAGTTTCAGTGGTAGCATATGTTTATCTTAAAGACTTTTGGTTCAACTGGACAACTGTAAATTTTGTATTCAACTTTCAATCACTCTCACGTCTAAAGTATTGAAGATATAGACATATGCCATCCATGACATTTTTATAGAAAATTTGAATCTCCATAAAATTGTTTATGTTCATTTTTTTCATAACTCTTAACGGTATTGGCAGCGTTTCGAGTCAAAAGTTCCAGCGTCCAATTTTACTCGTTTTTTTTTTTGCACAGTCGCACAGCAAGAGAATTTACTCGTGTGTCTCCAATTATATGTAGCCTTGGTGGAAAAGCAAAATTCTAATATTTTAAGTTCTCGTGGAACAGACGAACGTCATGTATTTATTAGATCGAGCGCTTTTCTATTTTATATTACGACATAACTGCTATAAGTTCGGTACGGTCTATACCACCTCAACCCCCTTAAGTGAGACACATTGTATTATTTTTGTTCTATCACCTAGTACAAAAACCAAATTGATGCAAGATGACATTCCCTACTGCAGTAATATTCCTTTTTTATATTTTGATTAAAGTTTTAGCGGATTATTTCCAAAATGGGAAGGGAAGGCGAAATAGACTAGTAGTAATATTTTAAAACAGTACAGGGTGCCCCAAATTGCTTGATTTTGGCTGGTTTTCCTATTTTCAGACCAGGTAGAGGAAAACTGACGTATGCGTCTAGAGCTCGATTTTTGTGAAACGACGATTGGTGAAAACCGCATTTCGATATCTCTAACCGTTTCCGAAATATCGGCAAAAATTGACATTTGGCAGATTCCGAAAAACTGTCATAACTTTTTTACTTGTGAATATTTTTTCAAACGGTAAAAACTTTCTACAGGCACTTTTTGACGTAGAATAAGATGCATTTGTCAAAAAAAAACATATATCTTTTCAATTGTTCGATATCAAAGCTAACTTTGTTATTTCAAATGGAAACCATAGTTGGCTTTGACTTTAGAAAATAGGAAAAAAAATAAGCTTTCCAAAAATATATATGTCAAGATATGTCTAGTCATCCTTGTTGCCAATATAACACATTTCTCTTTAAAAATGACATTTTAGCAGAGTTAGCCATGGAAAACAAGAGTTTCAGTTATTCAAATGAAAATTTATGAATTAAACATATTTCATTAAGTAGGTAACAAATCTTTAACGATTGAAGTATCACAAATAGTGTTCAAATTGTCTACCATTTTGGTCGATGCACAATTGATATCTCTTCTTTACTGATTTCTCGGCATTTAAGAGTTGTAAAGGTGTTATCCCATCGATTGTATTTCTCACTCGTTGCTCTAAATCTTGACGCGTTTCTGGTATGGTTTTAAATATCTGGTCTTTGACGAAACCCCAAATAAAAAAGTCCAAAGGACTTAGGTCCGGAGATCTTGCAGGCCATGGTATGGGCCCCCTTGTCCCATCCACCGAACCTCGAACATTTGATTTAGTTTGTTCCTTATAACCGCCGCGTTATGGGCTGGTGCGCCATCTTGTTGATAAAACTTTCGTACCAAATCGACAAGGGGCAAGTCTTCTAAATATGGTTCAACAATGTTTTCCAAAATATTAACGTACCGTTGGGCGTTAAGGTTTTCGTCATAAATAAAAGGTCCAATCATTCGTTGCCCCACTATTCCAATCCAAATATTGAAACCGAATCGTCCTTGCACATTTCTAGGTTGGAAAACATGCTCATTATGGTCCGACCAACGATGCCGATTATGTCGATTAAATATTCCGTTGCTGGTTACTCTTACTTCGTCGGCCCAAATGACATTTCGGTGAAAATTTTCATTTTCATTGCATTTTCTGATGAACAAGTTGCAGAAATTAATCCTGCGTTCTTGATTACCAGGGAATATTTGATGAGTGAGCCTGATTTTATAAGATTTATATTTATATTTCTTGAGAATTCTTTGGCTACGGCTTTTGCTCACACCCTTAGTTACAGTTATTTCTCTGGTAGAAATTTCAGGATTTTCTAAAACCGCTCCAATTACTTCTGCCTCCACCTCGTCTCTACCTTCAGTAGCATACTGTTTAGGTCTGGGCTTGACAAATGATCCATAATTCATCAAAGCATTTTCCAATCTAGGAAATATTTGTTCGCTTGGCTGCTGGCGTTCAGGGTAACGTTCGAAATATAGATTTAATGCATCTTCAGAATTTCGGCCTGATTCAATATAGCATATAAACATCTGGCATTTTTCAAAGTTTTCATACATTTTGGAATAATGCAGAGAGATTATAACAGATGTCAACTTTAACACTTATTTTATTTACTGTCAAAATAACTTTTAGATATGCAAAGCAACTGTTTTTGTGTGGCCAACTGGGTTAAAATGTTAAATGTTAAAAAAATGTCATTCTTAAAGAGAAATGTGTTATATTGGCAGCAAGGATGACTAGACATATCTTGACATATATATTTTTGGAAAGCTTATTTTTTTTCCTATTTTCTAAAGTCAAACCCAACTATGGTTTCCATTTGAAATAACAAAGTTAGCTTTGATATCGAACAATTGGAAAGCGATTTTTTTTTTGACAAATGCATCTTATTCTACGTCAAAAAGTGCCTGTAGAAAGTTTTTACAGTTTGAAAAAATATTCACAAATAAAAAAGTTAAGGCAGTTTTTCGGAATCTGCTAAATGTCAATTTTTGCCGATATCTCGGAAACGGTTAGAGATATCGAAATGCGGTTTTCACCAATCGGCGTTTCACAAAAATCGAGCTCTAGACTCATACGTCAGTTTTTCTCTACCCGGTCTGAAAATAGGAAAACCAGCCAAAATCAAGCAATTTGGGGCACCCTGTACATAGATTTGTGCGGCAAACATAACCAGCAATGCATTGCGTCATTCTCATTGGTTCCTCAACAAACATATCATTTGGGGAGAGTTCGCACACTTATTAGATTTTTATTTGTGATACTCATTATTCTGTTTTCCGAAATTAGGGCTTGATGTTCGGCTACGCCACAGACGAGACAGATGAATGCATGCCATTGACCGTCGTTTTGGCCCACAGATTGAACCACAAGATCGCAGATTTGCGAAGGTCAGGAGAGTTCTGGTGGGCGAGACCAGACTCCAAAACACAGGTAAATAAATACACTTACATCTTGTAATATGATAATTTACCAGCTCACCAAGCAAGCTAGACATAAAACTAGCAAAACCGGAAAAAAATAAATCAGTTCTATTTCAGAAATGGATGGCGTTACTAGAATATGATCCAATAACCGTTTTAGTTAAAGCTTTGCGTAAAATCGGTCTAAAATTTTTTTGACTCCTTCGCGAATTACCTTTTGTATTTTTCTAATGTTTTATTACGATTTGGAACAATTAAATTTTTATTTAGTTGCCCTCTAAATATTCAAAATAAATTTTGTAAAACTTTTTTTTGTATTAATAATAATATTAATAATAATTTATTTTTCATAATGACCATATAGATCAATAAAAGTAGGAAAATTTTTAAAGGTAATTTCCGTTGAAAAAAAACTAGGATTATATTCAGTAAGTACATGTGAAATATCAATTTTCAAACCAGTGCATCCAAAACAAAGTTGCAGAAACAAAATGGCGGGCGTTTTACGTACGAAAGAATGTTAAAAATCGATTTTTCTCGTTTATTTGCGAATATAACTTTTTCATCGAATAAACTTTCAAATAACAGTTGCGTATTTAAAAAATCCTACAAAATGGCGCCCGCTGAATCCAAAATCCGTTTGTTAGATTTCTCTGAAATAAAAAAGAACATCGAGAAATGACTTTTAATTTTGCAATAACTTTTGCAATAATTAATTTATGGTATCAACAATCTTACGAAACATGCATCATAATATGCTTGAAAAGTGTCCGGAACTCGAATTCCGACGGATGAATAGTTTCCGAGAAATTTAATTGTTTATTAAAGAACCGATTTTAGTAAAATTTTACAAAGAGCTCTCTACTTTTCAAGAGTTGTACTATCACTGAGCTCAAAGCCGAAGTCAAATATTTCAATTAAGTTGCTTAAAAGCTTAAAATATAAGCAATTGTTTCTCCGCCTTTTTTCATAACATACTTCATAGTCGCGTCATTTTAGCATGAAAATTCTGAAAACCTCAAAAAAAAGGTACAGGGTCAATTGACTTCATTTTTGTCGCGAGCAGTTCAGAAAGGTGTTTAGAAAAAACAGTATCTTTTATTTTTTGGGGGGAAAATGTGTGATTTCATTATTTTTTCCGATAACTGGCCAATATTAATGGCCAATTTAATTAGATTAAGTGAAAAATTGAAAAAATGGTTATTAGGGAGTTTTTGGGGTTGCTGATCACCAATCTGAAGTCCAATTTGGGAAAGTCAAAATGGCGGACCGGAAATCGGGCCATTTTCCATTAGAAATGAGAATGGATATCTTGGCCTTGAAAATCTGTACTCGGGGATTTTCGGGGTCGCTGATTGCGAATGCGAGGCCTGATTTGGTAAATTCAAAATGGCGGACCGGAAGTTGAGTCAATTTATCAGAAAAAAATCGTATTTGTCTCGTTCTTGGGCTGGAAATGAGTACTCGGGGATTTTTGAGGTCGCTGATTGCGGATCAGAGGTCCAATTTACGAAATTCAAAATAGCGAACCGGAAGAGCAGTCAATCTCTCCGGAAAAACTTTTTTACAATTTTGGGCTGAAAGTATGAAAAATACGAGTATTTCCTGAAGAATGTACTACTTACGGTCCGCCATTTTGAATTCACCCTAACTGGACATCAGATTCGTTATCAGCGATAACGAGAACCCGTGTTCCCACATTTAGCCCAAAAAAGAAAAGAATACGAGTTTTCCGGAGAAATGGACTGTTATTCCGGTCCGCCATTTTGTATTTCGTAAATTACACCTTTGATTCGTGATCAGCGACCTCGGAAACCCCAGAGTACTCATTTTCAGCCCAAAAACAAAAAAGATACGAGTTTCTCTTGATCAACTTACTCTACTTCCGATTCGCCATTTTGAATTTACCAAATCAGACCTCGGATTCGTAATCAGCAACCTCGAAAACCCCCTAGCACAGATTTTCAATGCCAAGATATCCATTCTCATTTCTTATGGAAAATGGCCCGATTTCCGGTCCGCCATTGTGAATTTCCCAAATTGGACTTCAGATTGGTAATCAGCGACCTCAAAAACCCCCGAGGAACAATTTTCGTCTCATTCTATGGGATATTGTGTATGATAACAATTTTTTCATTTAATTAAATTAAATTGGCCATATTGGCCAAAATTTAAATCAAACATTTCCGCCAAAGAATAAAAGGTACTGTTTTTTCTAAATGCCTTTCTGAACTCTTTGCAACAAAAATTAAGTCAATTGACCCTGTACCTTTTTTTTGAGGTAAAATGCCAAAATGACGCGACTATTATGTTGAAGTGAGAATGTATAAACTGGTCAAATGTCGTGATGCATTCGTGTGTTTCCGCATCCGACACGACAGATGGCGCTATTACTTGCAATTTACATTCAAAACCTCTTTGATTTCTACTAGTGTGTCAAGTAGTTGCCAGCAAAAAATTTATATAAATAGAAGCCGAGATGAAATGTAAAAGTCATACAATACTGTTGTCAACATGTCCAACATACCTTTTTCTCACCATTTCGTTCTAAGATACAATATTGCCTATGGCGCTATCTACGTTGCAGCCTGTCCATGCTCGTGGTATGGGTGTAGCATGGACATATGTGGAGTTTAGTAATTTAAGAACTGGATCTATTTTAACTACCCTAACCTCAAAATTATTTTCGTGGTTTGCAAGTTTAAACAATTATTCTCGTTAAATCGTAAAAATAGTGAATGTGTTGTTTGTGATGTAATTGACGATACAAATAGCATGTTGTCTTATATTTGTTTGTCATGTTAAAATGAGTGTGATTGCAACAAACATGGAGCTGTGGTAATTTTTGTCATAAAGAAAAAGATAGTTATAAAATGACGATCGTATAAAATGTAATATCTGAACTTGAGTACGAGATGTCAACAGACTTATAAATGTGTATGTAACAGCTTCTGTTTATATAAATTCACACTCCTGTTTATCCTTGCAATTATCTGGGATTTAGTACAATTTCTCGCTAGATGGCAGCACATTTCGGATGAGGTGAACGGCAACACTGGTAATTAGCTAACATTCCTTCTAGTGATGGGCGATATCGTGATTTTTCAATCACAACGTAAATCGTGACTGTGATTTTCTGATATCAGTGAATTTAAACCGTGATGTGATCACGACTTTTCATAATACGGCGAATAGGAAATATTGTTAATTTTGGTGAATTGGTGAATTCGCTACTTTGGTAATCTGTGCAGCCGTAGATATATAATACGTATGATATTTACATATACATACATGTTGATATTATGATTTGCTTATCCAACTAACCTGAGTAACCTGACATGGATTGGCGATAAAGCCAAAACACTAAAGTTTTAAATGGGGCGCCTGTTTGAACTTCGTAATAGCATATGTTTGTAAAGTTATACAAATATGTAAACATTTCGGAAGCATCAATAAACTATTATTTAGGTTTTAGGTTGCTAGTTATCAATCAGGTATTTTAATTTTTGCTGGGTTATTGTTTATAAGAGTGTTATTGCAACCTTTTTAATAAAAGCCTCGGATTTTAATAAAAATGTACAAATTAAATAATGAATATAATGTTTATCTATATAGTTATTCTTATTTGCTATTATTTAATGGGAAACATATTTGATTTAATAAAGTTCAAGTATTTCTCCCATTCAAATATTTATCAAAAATTTGTTACCTACTTCTTCCTTACAATTTTGGTCAACGGCATAAGGCAGCACTTCTAACGTATATATACAAGCTATAACCATTATACTCTTCGCCAACTTACTGTACATTTTATTAATTGTTGCACATTCTATATATACCTATAGGATACTCATCTTCGCAGTTGATTACAAAATTGCAAACCCTTTGAGAAAAGATGATTTCTAGGTACTATGGTTAGTCGATGTGTTTTCGATGTAGAAGTTGTGGTTATTTTTCTCCAACAAAAACACAATTATCTAAAACATGTTTTGGAGCTAAGCATTTCACAATTTTAAAAATCAAAAAGAACACAAAATTGTCGAATTCCATATTTTTATTATATGCCATGCCGAGACGTGGATGTTCAATATTTGCAATAAAATTGCTAGTATATTTAATCAAAAAAATATTTTAACGCATGGTTTTAGTAGGTGTTCTTGTAACAGAAATGTTCCCCCACGACCCTACCTTTAATTGCCAGTGAATAAAAAATATAAAAAGATAAGTAAATAAATATCTATATAGTATGAGACGCGCTAGATCAATCTATCTTGTGAAACGCGTACCTATACCTAATATCGTTAAGTCACGGAATCGTTTGCTTTACGTGTTATACATATGGTCGCAAACAAGATATTTATATCGTCAAGAATATATTGATATATGGAAAGTCGTGATCACGTCACGCTTTTCTTCCAACTTTATTCACAGTCGTTACTTGTGATTTTTTAATATCAGTGATTAAATCACAGTTCGCGATATATCGCCCATCACTAATTCCTTCTTCCTCCACCGTCCATTTCGTTTATAGCTTTAGAGGTAGTCAGACGTCAGACGACAAAAATGTCGAAAGCACGTGTTTACAATATTTTTAATTTTTGCTGTAACTACTCAATTGGTAAGTGTTTTTGTATTTATTTGTTTTTGGTCTTTGTTAAAAATAGTTTAAATTAAAAATAACATTGTTGCCGTACTTTCACTAAACCAGTGAATGGAGGATTACAGCGCTCAACAATGAAACAAAACGTGCATATTCTCCATTTTATATATTTTGTCCTGTTATGCAGCTGGAATGCGTTTTCTCTTATTTCTACGAGGATGAGTTACTGAAATTTTTCGATAAAATATTTTGTTTTGTTTTTTCATAGGGTAATTTTCATACTGATACTGGAAATAAAGTATTGAGCGATATATAATGGTTGCTTTTCAAATTTTTCAAAAAGTTCTATTTTGATAAAATTTTATACTTGTCATCAAAAAGGGGAAAATGTTTCAACATTTGCTGTTTTGCCGATTTTGATAGGGGTCCACTTGAATACATACACCGAGAACTCGTTTTTACAGACAGAAAATCTTCATTTTTCGTTAGGGGGCGTCATTTTTAACACAAACGCATTTTCATGCTTTATCGCAGCGCATCATATTGAATCACTCTATATGGGAAAAAATTCTACGAGGAAAAGGTACTGGTCGTGAGCAAAAAAAATAGGACGACTATTTTTTTCTAATGTAAATCTGTCTCCATTTAAACATGTAATGAGTAACCGAAATAAAACGGTTAGCACTTTTGTTATATTTTTTATTGCACTGCGTTATAACATTAACAAAAATTAACATTTTAAAAAAAGTGGATAATAAACGGTACGATTAGTAGAAATCCTGGATCAGGGCAACAAAGGATACCTATCCAAGCTAACAAGAAACTAACTGTTAATATTTTGCTATTGCACCATTTATATTTATAACTTCTATAAGTCTTTCTTACTTTTTATTGGGTATTTTGCCACTGAAAAATATTTAAAAATTTTAATGAAAAAACCTCTGCGCCAAACGGATCAGACAGAGGTTGGTTCTTGAGTACTTGACTGTTTCAAAAAGTCTCACACCTAAAAATATATAAACTAGAACAATGTTATAAACTAAAAACTGAAAATCAAAGCTATAGGTAGTTAACGTTTCGGAAGAGAATCTACTTCCGTTCTCAAAACTTTTTTGGCCGTCAACCATGACAGTTCTTTGTTTATGTATTTCCATAGCCACGTTAGACATTAAATTATATTTATCTTATTTTTACTTACTTCGTCTCTAAGGATGGGCATAAGTTTGGCATAGAATTAAATAAACTTATACACTAATCATCATCAGTAATAATATTTTCCCATGCATTATTACTACTTCCAGTTATTCTTAGGCATTCTGTGGTCTCACATTTCATTTCTGGATGCTTCTTACGAGTAGTCTCCATACGTCTTCCATAGGGTTAAGATCTGAACTATGACTAAGCCAGTTAAGAACATTAATGTTGTTATCTTGAAACCAGTTAGTCAAGGTATAAGCAGTATGAATTGAATAATTATCTTGTTGAAATATGAATTCATTATTAAGAAATAATTGTGACACAGAAGGGAGCATAATATTGTTTAAAATCCTAATATATGTTTCACTATTAAATCGTTCCTCAATATGCCATAAAACACCAGGACCACTGCCGATATCCAAGCCTACATGTTAACGGAAACTCTACCACTTTTGTCATTATTAGATATATACTTCTCATCGAATCGAATATTCGGAGGTCGGTAAACACGAATACGACCGCCGTGTGTAGACTGGAAAGTTTTTTTCATCTGTAAAGATTACATTGTTCCAGAAATTTACATCATGCACTAAAAATTCAAGCGCAAATCCCAATCGAGCTTCTTCATGTTCGGCTTAAAGTAGGTATTTCTGTGCTGCTAGATGACAGTGTAGCTCCGATTCCCTTACTTGCCGGCGACCAGTACTACTCGATCCAGGAAAATTCGTTTCGTCAGCAGCCTGAATTACTAAATGAAATGGATTTTCTACTAATTTCTTTACCAATTGCAAATCTTGCTGTTGAGTTGATATCCTTCGTTGCCCTAATCCAGGATTTCTACTAATTGTACCGTTTATTCTCCACTTTTTTTAAATGTTAAACACAGAATTTTTGTTAATATTATAAAGCAGTGCAATTTGTCTTATTGACCATCCATCTTCTGCTGTAGCAGCTTTAACTAAATCGCTTATATGGGGCATAATAGTTTTGGCACACTTGCAATAAATTTTGACAACTAACTGACATTAGATCTACACAACTAGATTTTAGAGAAAACACGTTATAAGATTTGTTTTTTTTTTACTCACGACAGTACGTGATTTCATTGCACAAGATTGTAAATGAGTATTTTAAAAGGCCTAATCAATAAAATATCCAATAATAAAAAAATATATTAATAATAATTAGGTACTACTTGATAATAAATTGTTGTCCATGATGTCCTTTTTGTATTTGCTACTCTTGAAGTACCATGATGCAAACTCTACTAACTGAGACAATTATTTGCACAGCAACTTAATACCCAACCCATTAACATATCCAGAGCATTCGAACTACTGACTAACCATTTCAATTTTATTTGCAGGTGACAGCCGAATACAGATTCGATCATGGCGCTTGCATTCCACAAAGGGTACACACCGTGGTGGTTTCGCTACAGCACAGCGAAAAAATTTCCTTGGAGGAACTCAGGAAAGAAATCAGAGAGAAAGTAATACAGGAAGTCATTCCAGAGAAATACCTAAATGACGAGACCATTATCCATATCAACCCATGCGGGCTTTTCATTATTGGAGGACCTCAGGTATGTTTTAGATCAGCGATTGTCGAAATTGTAAACTCGGGGACCCCTAAACGAATAATGTTTATTATTTAGAAATAATAATAATGCAATATACAGTAATAGTAGGAGAGCTTTGTGTACTTAATTTAATACTAGTTAAGTAAGAAATTCAATATCTGGCAGGGTTAGCGCGGTTACAAAAATACCCTCTAAATCAGTGGCGGCTCGTCAAGGGAGGCAGGGGAAGCTGAGCCTCCCCTTGGAAGAACCACCATATCTTCAAAAGTAATATCTTAAGAAATTTCTATTAGGTATATCTCAATTTTCAATATTTTTTATTGTTTATTATTCATTAATTAATTTTCAGTTTATATATAACATTTTTGCATTTCCTTTCCACAAACATACCTATAACGTTACAGTCCGGATAGTCTTTGTATGCATATTTCCCGGTCGGCCGGTCTTTTACTGAATGAACACTGCGGTTCGCTGGAGGCTAATACGAAATAGCTTCCAACTTTACCGCATTTACTTATAACATGAATGACCTTGAATTTCTTTGCTCTGTGTAAAATAGCAACACTTGGAATAGCCAAGTATGAGGCTAGCCTCCAGATCTCAGTTCTTTATAGCGCATGTGCACAGGTCATTCAAGAGTCAGGTGATTCACAAAGAAAACGAACTGACGTCTGACAGTTGCGTTTAGCCGGTTATAAGAACAACTTGACGTATAAATACATAAAACATTTGATAGGCGGGCTAGAAATAAGTGCTCTAGGTGAAAATATTCCCAACAACATGTCTTGTTGTCCAGACGTGGTGGATTATTTGTTATTAAATGGATTTACTACTCTTATTTATGACGAAAAGGTAAGAATTAAAAGAAATGCCAGGCCTACACCAGCAATGCTTTCGTTAGTTTTTAAAAGTGGTAAACAAAACAGAGGGTTTTGTGATAACAATTATAAAAAAGTCGAGTGGTTAACGGCATCAACAGTTAGAAACAAATTATATTGTTGGAGATGTTTATTATTTACTAATGATCAATCCTCAATTTGGGGCAGGGCCGGGTTTAATAATTTGCAAAATTTGTCGTGAGGTTTAGAAAGGCACGAAAAATCCCAGGAGCACATTTCATCCTGCATTAAATTCGAAATGTTTGGTAAACAAAATATTGTAAATTTCTAGGATTCTGCACATAAGAGAGAAATAGAAAATGTTAACGAAAAGGTCCGTGAGAATAGGAAAATATTAAAGAGGTTAATAGATGCCGTTATATAGTTATCTTCACAAGAAAATTCTTTCCGAGGACATGACGAAAAACGAGAATCGTGCAATAAAGGAAATTTCAAAGAGCTGGTAGATTTTTTAAAAACTTATGACCCAAAATTAGAGAACTTTTTGAATAACGCCACTATTTTTTGAGACAATTCCGGTAAGCTTCTGTAGAATGATCATTTTCAGCACTTAAACGCATAAAAACATTTTTACTAGAAACAAAATGAGTCAAGACCGCCTTTCAAATGTATCGCTTATTTCAACAGAAAAACGTTTTTTGTCAGAATTGAGGAAACACGATTCATTTTATGATGAAATAATCAACCATTTTGCTAGTTCCAAAAATCGCAGGTTACCACTCATTTATAAAAATATTCAGGCTTTAAAGCAGAGATTAATATAGGTAGTTGTTATTTTAGAAAAAATATTTATTTGTGTTATTTATTTTTTAGGAAATATTTTTTATAATTCTCCATAATATAGAGTTCCGCGGTTATATTTTTTTTTATATAACTTCTTTCTCAAAACTATTTTAATTTCTATTAAAACTTATAATTTTACACGCCTGGCAGTGATAAAGTGGGATAGTAGGACTACTTTGGATACCGATACTCGAGTCGTAGGAACGAGAATTTCATGAGAGTGATTTTTCATCTCATCATATTTTCTATTTCCTTTTCATTCTATTCTTTTATTAGTTCTATTCTCTCAAGTCGTGAATCGGTATCCTGGCGAACAACCCACGGCAAAAAAATGTAACGCGCCGTTGTACTACCTCAGGGGTGGTGGGGAAATGTACAAATTGTACTCATATTGCACATCAGTTGTCTTTCAGAATATCAAGCCTCCTCTGCAGACAATATCACGAGCCGCCACTGCTCTACATTTTTTAAAATGCAAAATAATCATAAAAATTAATGTACTCCTACAAGGCTTGCATTTGAATGTTTTAATTTATACATTGTTTAGTATAAAAAAAAATTGCCAGACAATTCTCTCGGTTACAAATACCTGCCAGATAAGCCTATAGTTGTTAAGAAAGGTAGTATTCATAATGTCCTTGTACAAAGCTGAAATTTGGAGGAAATATTCTTCGACGTACCTTCAGAAAGTATACTGACAGCCAGACAATTTGGTTGGTTACAAATATTTGTCAGATCAGTGCATTGTTCGCCATTAATTTTTACGATTATTTTGCATTTTTAAAAATGTAGGGGGTACTTTTGCAACCGCACCAACCCTGCCAGATATTAATTTTATTATTTAACTAGTATTAAATTAAATAACACAAAATTGTAGCTTTGTACCTCGCACGTTAGTCGAAGCCGCTGTCAGCTCTTAGGCTATATTACCTATAACTGAGATTTGAACTTGTTTTTCAAATTTTCAGAGTGACGCTGGGCTGACCGGCCGCAAGATCATCGTCGACACGTACGGTGGCTGGGGGGCGCATGGAGGAGGCGCCTTCTCTGGCAAGGATTTCACGAAGGTAGACAGGTCGGCAGCGTACGCCGCCCGTTGGGTCGCCAAATCCCTCGTCAAGGCAGGACTTTGCAGGCGCTGCCTGGTGCAGGTGTCATACGCCATCGGCCTAGCTGAACCCCTCTCCATTACAGTATTCGACTACGGTACCTCCAAACTGTCCCAGAAGGAGCTGTTGGACATTGTCAAGAAGAACTTCGACCTGAGGCCCGGCAAAATTGTCAAGTAAGTTGATTCGCCGTAAAAATTATAGTAATAGGTCCGGTACAGCTTTTTCTGGGAAAATATAACTATACTACTCTGGTCAAATAGGGGAGATAAAGAAAGAAAACTTTATATACACTGCTGGCCACTCGAACTTACACATAGAGACTTTTAGGCAAAATTTAAAGTTCAATATTTTCAACAGGAATGCAAATTTTTGAACGCGGCTTGCAAATTTTAAGAGCTAGTTTTTTTCGGATTAAGCTGCATGACGTATATTTATCGTAGGACCATAAGTCTATTATATACGGGGTGATCAATGAAGTCATGCAAAAAATCAAAAAGTTTGTATGAGTGAAATTTCCGCAAAAAATTTTTTTTGTCGTTGCAATATGGTTCCTTACTAAGGTAACATCAATATCTCTAGACGGTTTTGTCAGTTTTTGCATTAAGGCCCTTAGGCCTTGTACACACTACTCAACATAAAATTTGGATACCGAAATCTTTAAAATGCTATAACTTGACATTGGATTGACGGTTCTTGATGATTTTTGCGGATTTGGAATCCTTATTTCACGTAGATTTTCTATGGTCTAAGCATTTTATTTGAGGGTTGAAATTTACACATTATACCGGGTCGATAATAAACAAAAACGTAGCGACAAGAACAAGTTTATTACATTAAATTCTACAATATACAACATTGCTTAACAACGACCAAAAGTCAATTCTTAAAAACTGTATAATTCTAATTCTGGTAATTTTTAATAACTAAAAAAAAATTTAACTAAAAAATTAAAAATTAATTTAATTTAAACTTAAATTAAAATTACCTAATTAAAATTAGGTACATTAATTAAAAAAAAGAGAAGCTAATATTTTGTTGGTCCTCCTGCTCGGAATATTACTTCCCGACATCGATTTGGTGTATCCACAAGATTATTTATAAAATCTTGTGGAATATTCTCCCATTCTTCACGAATGGCCTCACTGAGCGTTTCTAAGGTTTCAGGGGGTACATCAAGAGATCTTACTTTAAGTTTTAAATAAGACAAAACGTGTTCGATGACATTAAGATCCGGAGACTTTGCAGGCCAGTCCATCCTATTGATGTTTTGTGCCTGCAAAAACTCTGTGATCCTTCGCGCTCTGTGAGGTCGAACGTTGTCATCCACCAATAGAATTTCTGGGTCGTAATGTCGAGCAAAAGGAACAACAATAGGTTCCAAAATTTCCTCCTGATAAACAGTAGCATTAATGGTTTGGTTGGTAATGAATAGCTCGGTTTTACCATTTCTTATGATACCTCCCCACACTGTAACACCTCCGCCACCAAATGCTTCTTGAGGGGCCATATTTTCCTCCAAATATTGCTGATTTGGCCTTCTCCAAACTAACATTCGGCCATCGGAGTGAAACAAATTAAATCTTGTTTCGTCAGTAAATAAACAATGGCTCCACTCTGCATTACCCCAATTCGCATGCCGATTTGCCCATGCCCGCCTATTCGCTCTATGGCGTTGTAATAACCGCACACATTTTGCTCTGCGACGGGCTCTATAATTTAAAATGTTTGGCATTATGTTATGTTTAAAAAAAAAAAAAATCTCACCTCAAGTTGTTTTTATTTAATGTTCTTCTCACTGTTCTGTCCGAAACTCTCACCCCAGTTTGTTGTCTTAAAGAGTCATTTAGTTTTCTAGAGTTCTTTGTTCTATTCCGCATAGTTTCTCTCATTAAAATTCTTTCAGTTCTTTGGTTTATTTTTTTTGTATGTCCACCCCCATGCCCATAATTATGATCACCAGTAGTTTCGACGCGGCGGTTCAAATTATAAATTGTCTTTCGGCTGACATTGTAAATGTGCGCAACTTGCTGTTTTGACATTCCTTCGTTGAGAAGTCGAATGCAATTTTCCCTTTCTGCCGTGGTTAAACGCCTCATATTAATTAAACTTTACAAAATTATAACATTGAAATATGTCAGATTATTTCTAAAATAATGTAAACAGTTTTTAATTCCATAGCAACAAATTTGTTTTTCCAATGCCTACTTTGAAATTGACGCGTCGCGTAGAAATTACACCCGATCATAATTATGGGCATGGGGGTGGACAAAGAACTTTGTAAAACTGAATGATTCTTTGAGAGAACAAACTGGGGTGTGAGTTTCGGACAGAACAGTGAGAAGAACATTAAATAAAAACAACTTGAGGTGAGAATTTATTTTTACAAAAACTTAAATAATGCCAAACTTTAGAGCGCGTCGTACCCTACGTTTTTGTTTATTATCGACCCGGTATAATGTGTAAATTTCAACCCTCAAATAAAATGCTTAGACCATAGAAAATTTACGTGAAATAAGGATTCCAAATCCGCAAAAATCATCAAGAACCGTCAATCCAATGTCAAGTTAAAGCATTTTAAAGATTTCGGTATCCAAATTTTATGTTGAGTAGTGTGTACAAGGCCTAAGGGCCTTAATCCAAAAACTGACAAAACCGTCTAGAGATATTGATGTTACCTTAGTAAGGAACCATATTGCAACGACCAAAAAAATTTTTTGCGGAAATTTCACTCATACAAACTTTTTGATTTTTTGCATGACTTCATTGATTACCCCGTATATAATAAACTTATGGTCCTACGATAAATATACGTCATGCAGCTTAATCCGAAAAAAAATAGCTCTTAAAATTTGCAAGCCGCGTTCAAAAATTTGCATTCCTGTTGAAAATATTGAACTTTAAATTTTGCCTAAAAGTCTCTATGTGTAAGTTCGAGTGGCCAGCAGTTTAATTAACTATAGATGAAATAGAATGTTTTTATTGCTACCGCCGCCTTAGTTGTAATGATTTGACACCATAAACTCATAAATACAGTGGCGGACTTAAGGAAAAGGGCCCAGTTTGCCCTTAGAATAAGTGACCCCTAGTTGAAAATGTAGCTTTGTATTCGAAAGAATTTTAATATGGGAAGGCCCCTCGAAGTATGAAGGACAAAAGGCCTTACAAATTTCATTCAAATAGTATAGAAAGGTCCAAAGTCACCTTCGGGAGTATGGCACCTTTTGCTCTTGGGGCCATTGCTCAGGAGGCCCTAGACAGCAAATGCTGAATGCTGACCTGTTAAATCCGCAACTGCATAAATGTAAACTTGTCCAGAATTGCCTATGATGTCATTTAGTATTTGCTACTCTTGAGGTAACCAATGACGTAAAACACTAGCTGAGGCTATTCTACTTACTACCAGTTCGTTAACGTCAACGTATACTTCAAATATACTCATTCCGATTTACTTTTTGCAGAGAATTGAACCTGAGGCAACCAATCTACCAGAAGACCAGTACTTACGGCCACTTCGGTCGGGACGGCTTCAGCTGGGAGCAACCCAAGGTGCTGCACTTCAACTGACAGCCCCCCACCTGCCCACCCCTCTCTTCCCCCTCCTAAATAACCTTTCTTTCTCTGTTGTAGCTCCCCATCGTCCTTCTCCATTAGTATAGTAAGATAAGAAAAGAAAATCTCTCTGTGATTGGCACCTTGAACCTTGATGTGCTCGGCTCCCATTCTTCAACATCAAAAAAAATAAAAATTACAAAAAAAAATTGCCGACACTTGAAGTAACTGTGGATCGGTTATGGCCGGGTCTCGGCATGGCCACAGTGGCCTCCTTATAGCGGGGCGTCGCTGCAATATAGTGTGAGGTGAAAGGTTCCATTTCAAGTTTAGTATTTCACTCGCACATTTTGTGTTGTGTTTACGAGAAAAATGACAATTTGGAAAAGAGCATTTCTGTATACACTCCGGACCATGCCGGACCTGAGGCCGGGAATCTGGCGGACCACAACGTAGAATGGACCTTTTCTAAGCGAGAAAATCGAACATGTCCAAACTAATCGGCGCACATTGGAACTAATCTGGTTTTCCTCGTAGCACATCTGATTAGCATTTTCCGCGTTAGAAAAGCTACAGAGCTACTTTGGTAGCGGTCCTTCCTAAACCACGAATTGAACAAGAGTCACATTTGTACATTTGAACTATTAATTGGTAGATTTGGACTATCCAGAGTGGGCGCGCGCGCGCGCAACTATTTAGCGCGAAACTGTTTCATATTGAACGTGTTTATGTTATTTGTTAAAGTAACGTCAATCGTTGGACAGACGTCTCTTTCGGTTTCAACAATCGCTCTATTTTCTCGTATTAGAAAGGCTCCACGGCTACTTTGCGGTTTGTTGGCTGGGCATTTGGATAAAGCTGCCATCGGTACACAAATCAACTTTGTAGTATGTAACTTTTTTTATCGTTTGAATTGGATTTCTTAATTTTAGAGTCTAGTGAAAGTAGCATATAGGTGAATTTGTATAGATTTTAACTGTGACTATTGATTATTTATTACCTGTAATGAGGAAAATTAATTATCGTATACAAACTTGATTAAGGTATAACGTAGAGTATATCGTGAAATTGGTGTAATTTTACATTTTTTTTTTTTTTTATATTGTGACCAGTTTTAGTTACACGATCATATTGTATGCTATCAACTAAAAGAAAAAAGAAACAAAAATAGCTTTTATGTCCAATTAAAACAAACAATAAAGTAGTTGTTAAGATTAGAGTGTTTTATTTTGAATTCTTGATTTCAGCAGGTAAGAAAATCCAATTGTAACGCAACAATGTTACAGTCTATTGTCAATTTTTAAAAAATTGAAATCAGGAAGCACGCATTACACTAGGGGAGCTAGTGTTCAATTAGCTAACTCATTTGTAGCAAGTATAAAGATACGATTAATCCCAGCTATTATAAGAACTACGAAGGAAAAATATATAAATGAACAAATAGAAGAATGCAAGAATGATTCAAAAAAATTATGGAAATTTTTGAAAACTTTTATAAATGATGAAAAATGTGATGATGTAAGAGAAGTACATTTTGAAGATGGTATTTTTAATGTACCTGAAATCATTGCGGGGAAACTTAATCACTATTACGTATCTAGTATTAACGAGATAATGGAGTCAATAGCAGATGAAGATGGAATAGAGTCATACATAGAGAAGATTAACTGTGATGGATCATGGCAGTCATTTGAAAAAGTGACACTAAGCCAAGTGAGAAAAATTATCCTAGAAATGAAAAAGAGTAATAAAGCTGACCTTCTAAATGTAGACCTAATAAAGACGATTTTTGATGTCATTGGTTATCCTCTACTAAATCTAGTGATGGGAAAATTTCCACTTTGTGAAAATTCCCGGAAAGTTTCCGACGAAAATTTCGGAAAGTTTCCGAAACTTTCCATTTTTGTTAAAATTATTATTTCTTTGAATTGGTCATATCAAGAGCTTTTTAAAAACACCAAACACGTGCACTTTTTCTAGAAAGACAAGGAAAATATCCAAAAAATGTAAAATATTAAAATCTTCGTGTGATTGTTAATATTGAATACATACTGCGAGGCATAAGGTACTTAATTTAATATAAGTTTATAAATATATGGTTTTAACTATTAAAATCAAAGATCCAGTAAGTTGAAATTTTCTAACAATCATGAATAGGTGCCTACCTTGAACATTTGAAAAAATTTTTATTTAAAAAAATTTATAACTTTTTTATTTATTTATCGATTTTGCTCAAAAACAATAGGGTTCTTCCTCTAGCTAACACTAACTTACTGTCTAAATTTCAATACAATCGAACTTTTCGTTCTTAAGTGATCGTGCTTATAAGAAACGTGACGGACGGACGGACGGACATTTTGAAAGTTGTTCAGAATTCGATCACCTATACAGTGATATGATTTTTTTTTCTCTACAAGCAATATTACTGGTTTTAAAAATGTGCCGATTGAATGCAATATACTCTTCGTTTTGTATTTGTGAAGAGTATAATAATAAGCAATATGTCAAATGTCTGGTAAACCGCTATTAATGTCAATTATTGGCGGGAAATTAAAAAATGTTCGTAAATTTCACAGGAATGTTTCCGGAAATATTCCCGGAAACTTGCCGGGAAACATTGGTTGGGAAACTTTCCAAAACCGTATTTATTTCTTCCCGGAATGTTTCCAAAATCGGAAAGTTACCATAAATGGAAAGTTTCCCCTGCCCATCACTAACTAAATCTAATTAATACCTCTCTAGAATATGGAAAATTTCCTGGTGATATAAAAACATCCACAATAGTACCAATACCAAAAGTTAAGAATACAAAAGAGTGCAATGAGATGAGACCTATAAATATGCTACCAGATTTGGAGAAGATTATTGAAAAAATCGTTTATAATTATACAACCCAATATGTTAAGGAGAATAACATACTAAGTAATGTACAGGCAGGGTTCAGAGAAAAACATTCCACCGAAGGTGTAGTGCAACAAGTTATACAAGAATGGAAACAGAACAAGGATAAGAATATTAGCACCATCGCGGTTTTTCTAGACTTGAAACGTGCATTTGAGACAGTGGATAGGGGTATAATCCTGAAGAAGCTAACGGCATATGGTTTTTCAGGCAAAGTTGGCGATTGGTTCAAAAGTTATTTAGATGACCGAAACCAGATGGTTAAGTGGCAAGGGGCGTTGTCTAATAAAGAAAACGTTATACATGGTGTTCCACAAGGCAGTATACTCGGACCACTCCTGTTTTGTCTGTATATCAATGATTTACCTGGAATATTGAAATACTCAGATATTAGACTCTTTGCAGATGATGCGTTGGTGTTTACTGCTGGAAAGGATATTAATGAACTGATCATGAATATGAACGAGGAATTACGAAATATATCCAGCTGGTTGAATTGCAATAAATTGAAGCTGAATATCAAAAAATCAAAAGCAATGGTGATATCCTCGGATGGAGAATACACGGAATTAAAACGTAATAAGAGACAAATTGTTATTGATGGTGAGCCGTTAGAGTGGGTTGAAGAATACAAGTACCTAGGTGTTATCATCGACAGAAAGTTAAAATTTAAAGAACATATTAACTATGTGATTAAAAAAATCGGTGCTAAAATTGGCTTCATGACCCGTGTTAGCAACAATCTAAGTATGGAATTGAAAATTAAAATTTATAACGCAATAGTACTACCACATTTTAACTATTGTTCGACAATATTATACATGGCAAATAGCGCAGCGCTAGATAGGCTGCAAGTTTTACAGAATCGAGGAATGCGAGCTATTTTAAAGTGGGGTCCCTATGCACATATAGACGATATGTTGAAGACACTGAAATGGTTAAATGTGAGGCAGTTTTGCCAATATAGTGTGCTTGTCTTTATTTTCAAAGTATATAATAATTTAACTGGACTAGGTTTAAGGCATTTGCTAATAACAAATCGTGAAAAGCATGAACATTACACAAGAACTGGCAAAAATTTTCATATACCGTCAGTTAAAACAGAGCTATTAAAGAACAGTATATTTTTCAATGGTGTAAAAGATTACAATGGTTTACCAGATGAGATAAAACAAGCTGGAAATTTACTTGCTTTCAAGAGGAAATTAAAGAATTACTTGGCAAATTAAATGCAAATGTGCAATTTATTTAGTTGTTAAATATCCCGACCAAAGTTATTGTTAGTTTATTAATGTTTTAGGATAAAAATAATGTTTACTATATGTTAATATCATTGTTTGTATTAGTTTCTTTGCTAAATAAAGTTTCTATATATAATCCCGCTTCTTTCGAACATGGCAAACAGTGTAAGTGATATGTCTCCTTTTTTTTGTCAAAACTTATGACACTGATAATAGATATCATAGTGTGTAGTTCACAATAATGTTACGTCATCCCTAAGGCCTCTCAAGTATGGAGTTCCGCAAGGATCCATCTTGGGACTGATACTGTTCATCATCTATGTAAACGATATTTTAAATCAAAAAAATTACAATTATTGTTATGCTGATGATACCACTCTACTCTTTAACTAAAAATGATTCAAAACATCTTACAAACATAACAAAGGAAATGCAGTTAGAAGCAATAACTTATTTTAAGAATTATAAGTTGAAACTAAACTTGGATAAAACTCGAATTAATTTTTAATTTAAACCCTCATAACCTCTTGAAAAAATAACGATCCAGTTAAATGTCTTTCTTGACAATAAATTAACATGGGAAGTTCATATCGAGAGTCTGTCAAAAAGACCATCTAGCACTATATCTGTCATGTCTATTTTACGAGGGCCACAACAAATATCTATTGTAGAAGAATGAAGTTTTAGAAACAGATCCCATTTTTTGTGAGCTATATTTCAGTAAAAAGAAGGGAGTTGCTACAAGGACGCCGCGGCGGACATCTATCATTTCTTAGCTGTCCGCCACGGTAATTGGTTTGGAGAGATACTATTTATTCTGTGCTATAGCGGTGTTCTCCATGCAGATCGCTGGCCTATGTGTAACGTTGTCGCGTTGTGGAGCGACAGGTCCCAGGTTCAAATACTGCCCACTGGACTTTTTTTTTAAATATTTTGTAACTATTAATATCCTTTTTCACAAATTCTGGTTGGATTTGACGACAAAAATGTTCTTTTTTTCATATAATAATTTATGAAAAGTTTATTTTCCTCCGAAATCTCCAAAATACAATAAAACAATGTAAAAATTATGGTTTTATTTATTTGACAGTGACAAGCTAAAGACAATCATAATTTGTTATGAAAAACAATAGCTATAATATCGTTAAGGTGATGCGATTGTTAGATTACGAACTAATATTTTTTAAATCTCAATAATAACTATATTCATTTTAAAAAGAATTATAAAGACAGCATTTTCATACTATAATATTATACTATACACGTCCGGAAGGTCTCATTACAGTACTCGTTTATATTCCAGACTCCTGCGTCGCTTCGTGTGTAAATCAACTTGTACTGTAATAAGTCACCTACCGGACTTATAACATAAATTACTATAACTGTACTTTTTTTATTTAGCACTTATTGTATTTTATGTATTCTATGTTTCTAAAATTGATGAATGTATATACAAAGTAATTATCTAACATGAAATAAATCTATCTCTGACAGTTTTTCTTATCAGTGGTGGAACTTCATCAGATAATGATATCGGTAATATGATTCATGATGTAGGACTACGAAGAAGTAAAGAAATACATTAACTTGTGTCAAAATAATTTTTTTCCATTTACCATGATGTAACGAATAGAATCATAAAGACAGCAGAAGTTTCTGTTAAATATTTCTCGAAATATTCCTTTGCGTCCAGCTAAACAAGCAGATTGATGCCCCCCACCAAGACGTATTGAGAGGATAAGGAGCAATTCACCAAATAACAAATACGTTCGCAAAAATGGGCTATTTTAAAAATATTCTCGATTTTTTGTGCCAAATGCCAAATATTCTAAAATTATCTATTTTACAGTGTATGGTGATGGTTTCTGTTCTTTTGAGTATCGAGTAGCAAATGTGTTACACATTTTAATTATTACTTTATTAAATTCTCCATAAATAATAAACAAATCTACATAAGTGAATGATGACATTAATGATTGTTTCTATTTATGGCTAATGTTGATGGCAATTTTTATTAAAAATTCTTGAATATTTCAGAAAATCGCCAATATTTCAAAAAGTTCTAACTTTAAACCCTACAATGTCTATACAAGAAAAAAAGGAATTTAATTGTACACAATTTGATGTTAAAAAATACAGGGTGTTCCATTTGAAATTTGAATTTGACAAAAAGTAACGTGAAAAATGGAACACTTGGTATACTATGATGGAATTTATTTTTATTGTAGAGACTAGCTCATCTTGTGTTCTTTCTACGTGCCAAAGAGCAGTTGAGGACCTCCTATACGAAGAAAGTTATTACGGTTCTTGCAAACCATTGCACCTGTCAAATTTGTTTATAAACTGTCAAATATCTCCGAAACTGTTGTGTTTAGGTATAGGATGGGCTACATGTTTCGCCTCAGAATTTCATGGTCATTTCAAAAAGTCGAAAATATATAGTGTTCCATTTAAAATAAGCAAGTTGGTTGGTCAACTTCCGGTATAACCGGAAGTGCCACAATTATGAAAATATTTTATCTGAGTTTCCCCTACCAAATGTAAAGTAGCAGAGAGGATCATCCTGAAGAGACTTAAAACCCTGACCGATGAGCTCCAAGTACTTCGTCTAACGGAATACATAACGGAGGGTTTCAGCCAGCGTCAAATCACAGGAGCGACCTTAGGTGTAGCCAAGGCCTTCGACAGGGTTTGGCATGAAGGTCTCCTGGCGAAGATGTTGTCGATGGATTACCCTGTCGGTATAGGCAAGCTTGTGAGATCCTACCTTCATCGGAGGCAACTCCATGTGAAGATTGCCGACAAGCTGTCAAACTACAGGCCCATGGACGACACGGCCATAATCGCAAGATCATGGAGTGCAAGACTTGCCACCCGCAACCTCCAGGAAGCAGCATCCCTTCTGGAAGAGTGGTGCAATAAGTGGAAAGTCAAAATCAACACGGAGAAGAGCAAAGCCATCTTCTTCAAGAGGGTCAGGAAGCAAACTCCCACAGGACATGTCTCCTTGAACGGCAAGAACATTCAATGGCACGATACCGTCAAGTACCTTGGCGTTATCATGGATCGACGTGGAGACAGAACACGGAAGCTATAATACAGAAAGCGAGGACGAGGAGGACTCTACTTTACCCTATGATAGGCAGACAGAGCCTACTCAACCTGAGGAACAAGCTTACGCTTATTAGGACCTTCATTGCACCTATTCTGACCTATGCCTCCGTTGCCTGGGATACCAAGCAGCCACCCATCTGAAGAGGTTACAAGCCGTGGAAAACGTCGCACTTCGATGCGCCAGCAGAGCATGGGAATCCGCTGGTCAGACAGGCGACTGACTATGACCCCAACGACACTCTGAGGTGCAAGAAGCCGAAGCTCTCTGGATAATGAGCAAGTATAACTAACCCTTTATCTGTTTCAGCCTGATCTGCAAGCCACACCCCAAGGAGACAATGACCAAAAACATCCAATTCTCCGATCCCGGCGGTATCAAGCATACAACCAGCTCGGTACCCTTACCCTCTGGCCTCTGACGCTAAGAAAGCGTCTCTGGCCGAACACAATCCTGAAGTACACAGTTTCCACTTCCTTCCGATGAAATCGGAGCACATGATACCATTTGACACCCTGGGCTTCCGACTAGTCAACACCCCCAAATCCCTTTCAAACTCCGAGAGGGCTCGGTAACAGCCGTTCCCTCTCACGACAGACGAAAGACACTCCCGGGAGCCTATACATGCCAGCGAAGAAAGAAGACCAAGACAGAAGAGCGCCAGAAGAGACGACCCAGCTGGCAGGGTCCAACAGCCAGGACCAGGGGAGGTTTGCTAACATCGCCAATACCGTCCGCATTTGCGGGGGGGATAGACGAAAAATTAAGCAGGCCCACCCGGGCCCTTACGAGGCCGGTCCAGGTCTACAGCGATGATTGGGGCAAAGAGCTCAAGCTCGACCCCTAATCATCCGAGACCGTCATCTTTGGTCAAGAATATTGGCGCCCTACCAAATTTTCAAAATTTTCCATTGTGTACTTTTCGAGATATCGATCGCCGCAGTTCGTCGTGGGACACCCTGTATAACCTAATAGTATAGTCGCCCACTGAGAAGTATATTTACCTACTACTTTTCTTTCTATCGGTTTAACAGATTATGTGTTAGGTACAGTTAGTTATTATACAGTGTGTCTCAAAAGAAACTCATTAAATTCATAACTTTTCTTCTGTCTTGCCTTCACAAAAATACAAAAACAAGTTAATTACCAATATTTTGTTCTAAGTTTGGCCCTGCTGTAATTAAGGCCATTAAATTATTCTATGTAAATACAAACTGAAAAGTAAATAAGGTTCACACTGAAAAAAGAAACTTTATAACATAAATTTCAGAACCTATACTTTCTTTTGGGTAGTTATAAGAATAATCGAGACAAAAAATGGCAGATAGCTATTTATCTCTCTGCAAACCAGGTACACATAGTGATCAAATAACAATCACCTCAGGTGATAATTACTGCAGTATAGTAGTATAGATAAATATTTCAATTTATGCGAGAGTATTTCACACTGATACTGCGGTATAAATATGTATCTGAGAAACAGGCTTAAAAATTTAAAACAGAAACTTACCTTTTCTAGAAGTATTTCGTAATTTCCTAATAACTTTGTTAGATCAAAGCGTCGTTTTGACTTGCAGCAATCTGTCCATTCCAAACCGCACAAAATAACACAATTATAAAGTTCAAATCATTTCAAATTTTCAAAGGCTGAAAACTTTTAGGTTACGGATACGGATTAAAGCCAATAACTTTAATCAAAACGAAGCCACGAGTAAAGCGTTCTTAAATAAGGTATAATATTAAAATATTTTGCACAATCGATACCAGGAAATTATCAAATTACCGCACAGTTCGATTCAATTATTTTATTAGTTGGAGAACAATTTGCCGGATTCCCGCTTCAAAATGGCGCTGCACGGCGAACGTGCATGTCGCGTTGGTTGCATAACCAACGTGACCACACGGTATTATGGCTATCTAGATTGTAGAGATTCCATGAAAGTCGCGATGTGGACGATCCATAGTCCTACGAAAGCACCCTGGTGTCAACATTACTTTTATTTTTTAAAAGTCAATATATTGACATTTTTCTCAATATATTGACATTTTTTCCAATATATTGACATTTTTCTCAATATATTGACTTTTATCTCAATATATTGACATTTTTCTCAATATATTGAGAATCGTTAGATTTTATTTTTTAAAGCATGTGACAAATTAAATGTCCTATTTCGATTGGTATATTATTATACTCTTCGTAGATATAAAACGAAAAGAATATTTCATTCGATCGGCACATTTCTAAATCCGGTAATATCGCTCGTAGGGGAAAAATCATGTCACTGTGTTGGTGATCGAATTCTAAAAAATTTTCAAAATGTTAGTGATATGATAGCTTAAGAACGAAACGTCGGTTTGTAATGAAATTTGGACAGTAAGTTAGCTTTAGCTAGAGGAAGAACCCCTATTGTTTTGAACAAAATCGATGAATAAATAAAAAGTGATTAACTATTTAAATTCCTTAAATTTATATATTTATATTATATAATATTGTTACATTCCAAAGCCGGCAATAGTCCCTATTCATATATCATATATCAACCTAATAAATTTTGCCAAAAATAAGATAAGATTATGGACCACGCTTTGGTGGCTTTCATTCATCTCGCAATTAGACAAGGCTGTCACTCGTTATAAATACAAACTAACATTATTATATTATGCGCAAATATTTCTTTATTAACGAAAAACTGTATCCTATAGAATGTGCAACAATTATTTAAAAAGTGCAGTAATTCGACGAAGAGTATAATGATTGGTTTGGTATAAAATTCAACTAATTAGTAAAATACATAAGTAAATAAGTAAATAAGTAATTAAATTAATAAATACACATTGATAAGAAATAATGTTTTATAAAATTTCTATTCAATTACGAAATATAGAAATTAAGTTTAAAAATTTATTATTGTTTGTTTGCTTGTAATTGCAATGTAATTTTAACTGAATCTTCATGACCGTAGGGGGTTATGTGGATACTGGTTTGCTCTGCATAGCCGTAGCGGTCTATGTGGAAACTAGTTTTAGAATGCGAATTATCAAATAAGAAAGACAAATTCATTTTAGGATATTAATTGCTATCATAACCAGAATTCAGGTTATCGGAAAAATGCAAAGATTGCAAATCAATCATTTTAAATACAGTTTTTCTTTTAGTTCTCGTAGATAATTTTTTCTGCTGTTCGCAGAATCCTATAAAGAATATGCTTAATTACAATCACAATCGTACTGTTGGAAACTGTATTGCTATTAGGTTAATATATGATAATTTCAATATACAGGAAAATTATGCTTTTTAATGTTTCAAACAGTTTTATTAAAACTCTACACGTGTTTCGGCTTATTAGGCCTTTATCAAGAGTACAAGATAATACTGTACTACAGTATTATCTTGTACTCTTGATAAAGGCCTAATAAGCCGAAACACGTGTAGAGTTTTAATAAAACTGTTTGAAACATTAAAAAGCATAATTTTCCTGTATATTGAAATTATTGAAGAATGTTTCACAAGGAACCAACCGTAGAATCAACCCAATGTAATATATGATATATGAATAGGGACTATTGCCGGCTTTGCAATGTAACAATATTATATAGGTATATAAATTTAAAGTAAATAATTAATAACTTTTTATTTATTGACCGATTTTGTTCAAAACAACAAGGGCTTCTTCATCTAGCTAAAGCTAACTTACTGTCCAAAATTCACTACAAACCGACTTTTCTTTCTTAAGCTATCATATCACTAACATTTTGAAAATTGTTTAGAATTCGATCACCAACACAGTGACATGATTTTTCCCCAGACGGACAAGCAGACAGATAGACAGGCAGGCAGGCAGACTAATGAACGGACGGACGGACAGACATACAGACGGGCGGACCAACATTTTGAAAGTTGTTTAGAATTCGATCACCAACACAGTGACATGATTTTTTCCCCTACGAATGAAATATACTCTTTGTTTTGTATTTGCGAAGAGTATAATAATATACCAGTCGAGACATGGCATTTAATTTGTCTCATGCTTTAAAAAATAAAATCTAGCGATTCTCAATATATTGAGATAAATGTCAATATATTGAGATAAATGTCAATATATTGAGAAAAATGTCATTATATTGAGAAAAATGTCAATATATTGAGAAAAAAGTCAATATATTGAAAAAAATGTCAATATATTGAGAAAAAAGTCAATATATTGAGAAAAAAGTCAATATATTGAGAAAAATATCAATATATTGAGAACAATGTCAATATATTGACTTTTAAAAAATAAAAGTAATGTTGACACCAGGGTGCTTTCGTATAGTCCTCTTACTGTGTGTTAAATAAAATTAGCATTGCTGAGTTTTATAGAATAATAAAACTGCATAGACACTTTGCGGGTTTATTGAAGTTTTTACACCCGCGAAAATTCGTCGTTTTTTCGTTATTTAAAGTTGAAAGGTTCGAATTCAGTTTTCGGCGAACAAACAATCACCTTCAATGAACCATATATAACTCGGTTCGTATGGCATCTACAGAGATAAATTAAAAGAACAATCAATTTGTTGTTTTATAAGCTTCATTTTTGCTTCTGATAATTTTTTTTGAAGCGTAAGGTTTTCGATTTATTCGTGAAAAATCGCTCTAAACATGCATTTTTTAGATGAAAAGTCAACATTTTCAATCGCGAATAACTGGACAAATTTGATTTATCGAAAAAACTTCATAGAACATTTTTTACTTAGAATTTATCCCTCTATCGATTTCTGTAATGGTTTTGAGTTTACTAATTTCCGAGAAGGGGCGGTGGCACCCTCCCCCGGGGTAAAAGTACACCTTTGGACCATGTAGACTTTACGAATAGAATGCCGTTTATTTAATGAAAATCGATCTTTCCTAACCGGAGTCCGAGGTAAAAATGATTGCACAATATACAGGGTGTCCCCACCTTCCCCTTTAGGTGCTAATTATCCATGCAAAAATAGTAAGAATAGTTCCTATAAACATGTGTCCGAAAATGCTTCCTAGGGGAGCTACGGTCTTCTAAGGATGGCGCAAAAATAGGTGTTTTTACTAATTATCTCGGAAATAATTTGGGACAACTTTATGAAACTTGGTTATAACTATTTTCGAACATTAAAGGTTATCGTCTTACAGTATTATCCAAAATTAATTTTATCCAGGGGCGGAAACGATATTAATGTTTCAAGTTCGCATTTTTGGTATTTTAATCCCTGATTATGATTCCCTATGGTTAATTCTGCATAAAGAAGGTCCTCTTTACAATTACCCATATGGCAAGTCGTTTTCAAGTAAAAGCGGTCTAAACGAAATGTTGCGTATTCGTTTGCTAAATGCGCATTATTTGTTTTTCAAAGTAGGCGTATGTCATTCAGTAACAAAAATGGGAGTACACCTCTCAGGAGTATCTCGATATGATTATCTGTTATGGCATGATTTGAACATTGTTCAAAAGTTTAATGAACATTTATTATTTAAAAAAACAACCTGAATCAACAGTATTATTATTACAAAATGTGCTCAAAATGCCTTCCTTCCTGCTCAATGCAGGTCTCTGCACAGCGAACAATATTATTTGTGGCTCGTTGCGCCATTTCCCTGGTAATAGTGTCAAATGGCCTCACTATAATTATTTCATTAAAATTAGCGAAATTTTTTATATAGCCCCATACAAAAATCCATCGGATTTAAATCTGGCGATCGAGGAGGCTAACTTATTGGGCCACTTTTTCCTAACCAGCGCCCTCGAAAAACTCGGTCCAAATGACGCCTGCTTGCTACCCTACTAAAGTGCTCCGGAACCCCATCGTGCATAAAAATTAGATTCAAGCGAGAAAGCAGCCGGATAGTTGTCTCCGGAGAAATTGTACATAATTCGGTCCATTAAGTCGTGAGGGAAGAAATATGGGACCAACCTGCAAAATTGGTGGTAAATATTATTTTCAAGTTTTACTTAACATATATTAGTTACCCAATGAAAATGTAAAGGTACTTTTACCATTAGATTCCCTATTTGTCCCGCCCAAACATTAATTGAAAATCGGTATTGAAAATGTGTCTGTAGAATTAAATGAGGATTTCCATGGGCCCAGTAAACAAAATTCCTTGAATTAAATATTCCATTTGGAGTGCATTAGCATTAAGCCATAAGATGTAAGCATAAGACGTATGACTTGATTTTAGAGAGGTGTATTCATATAGTGTGGTAAATGTAAGATCGGTGCATGTGCATTACACGACAAATATACATGACAGATGTATAGTTACATTTTGTTGATTTATTCTATTTTAGTATTATTTTCATCCAATAAAAGCATATACTTATTAACTATATACTATATGAGTTTCGTTCGTAACTTGACGCCAAAGAAAGCCTGTCTCTCTGTCCTTTAAGAGTGCTCTGGGCATGGTGCGTATGCCTTAGTGACGCGAGATTGTGACCGTTTAACTGAATATAGAATTAAATGGTCACAATCTAATCGGAGAAATTGGCCACATGGCGACTGACCAATTACAAGAACGTGCTTGTGTCGTGTTGGGACCCAGGTTCTCTATAGAGATAGAAAACTATCTCCTTCTCTAGCCTCAATTCCGTACATAGTGGCTTATAGCGTGTTACCAGTATATAGAATCTGAATAAAAGCCCAAGCGACTATCTCCAATAATTTTTCTATATTCAAAATTAATATACAGGGTGTAATCAGTTTCATGTCATTTAAAAAAACTGGTAATGGGGACCGACTAGACGAACAAAAAACCTTTATGACTTTTCCCTCTAGGGGCACTTTGAAAAACACTGATCTAGGTTAACATATTTAATATTATGGTATACAACTATTGAGAACCGCTGCTTTTCTTGGTCAATGGATTTGTACTTCCCATTTATACAACTTTTAAATTGTCATAAAAAAGTGCTGGCCGGCATACGCGGTGTCAAAGGATCATCGACCGCCTTTGATGTACCGCCTAACACTGAACTGAGGCAAGTATAAAGAGGTAAATAATTCGTTCTCTCTTCGTGCACAATTGCAAGCAAATAGTGGCCATAGAGCTTTAAACAGAGCATTTCTTTACATGTGTGTTTTTTAATTTGGACCAAAATATTGAATTGTTTATAATTTAGAAAATTTAAATGTGGTTTATTAACATTTGTAACATAAATGAGTGTCCTGGGTTAAAAGCTTACTACCTACCTAAATGATTCAAAATCTCTGCATCTGTATCAATACACAGTTCGTTACGTCGAATTAAGTACATACACACTTCGTTCAACACTAAACTATCAACTAACGTTATCAATAAAGAAAAATAAAATAAAAACTGGGTACAAAAGCCAAAAAGGAATACAAAAAGAACGAACAAGTAGGTTGTGTTTGTACGTAATCAAGAATTTGACAACTTGAACGGTAAGTCAATAAAATAAATCTTAACTATAAATACACAATGACGCGAAATTCAAAAATAACAAAAACAACGAACGGTGGGTTGGACGTGTGTACATAACGAAACACGAACAGCAACTAAAATATTGCACAATGGAGAGTTAGAGTATAGTTTTCTTCAGATCAGATCTAGAACTAAACCTACCTCAATATTCCAGCAGTTCTCAAGAACTTTTATTGAAAATTTGCGATATTTTTGTTTATTTTTTTTTTTCTCCAAAACTATGAGCTTTAGACCCTATGTTATATAAGGTTTTTTTTGTTTGTCTTGTCGTTCCCTACCACCAGTTTTTTTAATGACATGAAACTAATTACACCCGTATTCTATCCTGAAATGTCAGATTTGTGGCGAAACTGTTTTGCGAATGTACCCGAAAGCGTACGCTTTTACCCGATTGTGCAAGACTTAAGCATAAGACATAAAGAACTAAAAATAAACCATTTCTTACGCAATACGTCTTATGTTATGTACACTATGAATGCTCATACGGATTTGGGTATGTTTATTTCTGTTATGGAATAGGTACGCTTACACCATACGTCTTATGCTTAATGCATTCTGAAGCCGCCTTAAATGTCGCTTCATCGGTCCACAATATCTGATTAAGAAATAAAGGATTGGCCAAATGATTTTCCAACAAATTTGTGAAATTAAAAGAAAATTGGTCGGTTTAAGTGGTAGAATACTTTGAATTAAAATTTGTTTTTTATTTCATGTAGATACTGCATACAAAATTCAGCTTACTTGTACAGAAGATCATTCGAGATTCATGGTCTCACGGCAAGAGTTGCTGAACCCGACGATAACAATAACAATGTTGATTTTCACGTCGAAGGGTTCCATGAATACATGTTCTTGTAGTCCCCAGTAGTCTAGCAGCTGGCCTAGTACTCAACCTTGGCTGAGCAGCAAATGTATCAAGAATCATCTCTTCTTTAGCTATTGGAATCCCTCTTGGGCGACCGTTACCTCGTCTATCAACGCAACATTCATTTAGACCGCTTTTACTCGAAAACGGCTTGCCATGTGGGTAATTGTAAAGAGGACCTTTTTCAACCTGAAACATTAATATGCAGAAACAAAGGACACCGACCCCTCGTTTATCCGCCCCTGGATAAAATTAATTTTGGATAATATTGTAAGACAATAACTTTTAATGATCGAAAATAGTTAACCAAGTTTCACAAAGTTGTCCCAAATTATTTCCGAGATAATTAGTAAAACCACCTATTTTTGCGCCATCCTTAGAAGGTCGTAGCTCCCTTAGGAAGCATTTCCGGACATATGTTTATAGGAACTTTTCTTACTATTTTTGCATGGAGAATTAGCACCTAAAGGGGAAGGCGGAAGTTCGGGGCACCCTGTACAGTTATTATTTGTTGCTTTCTTACAATATTTGAGAAACCATATAACATCAATAATTCAATTAATTTTGCTAGTGATAGTTCGTCTAATTGTAGATGCCATTCTTCAAAGAAACAAGTGAATTTTGTTTGTCAATGTCACATATACCTTATTAAGTGTACAATATTTCCTTTTTGGTAAATATTTTTTTGAGGAAAAATTCAATCATTTCCTTATAAGAAAGTCATGGACGAAAGATTGAAATTTAAGCTCTATCCAAGATTGTAAGGTGTCCAGTGAAGGCAAGGAAATAAAATAAAAGCAAACATTTGTTCTAGAAATGCAGAGTTGCAGGCGTTCGGTGGTTATCAGAGGGGAACCATGGGTCACAAGAGACACATTGGTTTAAATCCAGAATTGGCGCAATTCCAGCAAGAACTAAACAGCCTTGAAAATTTAAAGTTACAGGTAAAAACCAGGAAAATATATTATAACAATGTCAATATAGTCCTGTGTTTTAATTGTAGGGTCGCAGGGAAAGATTGAGACAACGACTAATACTTGATTATTATGAGGAGGATAAAGGTCTCAGAGAGGTTGATCTAGCCTACATCAACACACAACCTTAAATTTTATTAATATGTCATTATTTAATTTCCTTTAAGTGTACAATTCGTAATTATTATGACTTTATATGTAATAATTATTCTTGTATCCAAACTAAAATAAAAAAATCGGTAAAGGAATTTACACAGAACTTCCCTCTTTATTTGTGTACGGCGGTCACTCTAAAAAATTAATAATTACGAAGTGGCATTGAAAATAATAATCGGAATATAGTTATCACTACTATTACCAAGAACACCTGATAAATTTTGGTCAAAAAAATACACAGAGTGATTATCCAACAGCAAAAGTTCAATACTAAATAACAGGTGCCAAATATGGAAGGCTTGGGCAAGTACCTTTTTTTTTATTTTTTTTTTTTATTTTTTTTTAATTTAAAATACCAGATCAACAAATTAATGTTATACATGGTAGTGTGTAGTAAAACAGTACATAACAATTAAAAGAAAAGTAACAAATATTTGGTATAACTTAACAATACTAGAACATTGATATTAATGTCATTCGGAATTGCGCAAATACCTTTACAAATGTCCACCATGACTGAATTATTTCTTGAGATGACCACGCTGTACATTTTTCAATAATAGTATAATGGGTGCATATGCCTAATATTATTGCCATCTGTCACATTTTCAATTCCACATACACGTAGTGGAGTGGAAGTATAGTGGTGGTTAAAACATTTCATTTTTTTTTTCAATTTTTCAAAAATGTTTTTAAAACAATTTTCAAAATTTTTTTCTTCTGAAATAGGTTTAGAATGCCATGACACGTGGAAATTTTAAATATAAGCAAAAAGGAAAGTTTCATTCTATTCTAGTGGTATTTTTTTTTAAATTGGTTTAGAATGCCATGAAACGTGAAAATTTTAAATATGAGAAAAGAAAAAAAAATTCCATCTATTTTAGTGGTAAATTTTTTTTCAAAAATATGTTGGTGAAAAAAAAATTTTCAATAAAAAGGTTTAGAATGTCAGTCATGTCAACATTTTAAATTTGAGGGAAAAAAAAATTCCATCTATTCTAGTGGTAAATTTTTTTCCAAAATGGTAAAAAAATGTTGTAAATTTTCTTTTCCGAAATAGGTTTGGGATGTCATGAAACGTGGAAATTTTGAATTTGAGCAAAAAAAATTTTTTTCGTCTATTCTATACCGTGATACACAATTTTTTTTTCAAAAAAATTTTTAATCAAAATAATTTTTAAATTTGTTTGAATAGGTTTAGAATGCCATGAAAACATGAAAATTTTAAATTTGAACAAAGAAAAAAAAATTCAGTCTGTATTATCTAGTGGTAAAATTTTTTCAAAAATAGTAAAAAAAAATTCCATTTTTTTTTTTAATAGGTTTAGAACGGTATGAAACGTGGAAATTTTAAATTTGAACAAAGACGAAAAAATTTTTTAGTGGCAAAAAATTTTTCAAAAATGGTAAAAAAATTTCAAAAAAAATGTTTTGAAATAGTTTAGAATGCCATGAAACGTGGAAATTTTAAATTTGAACAAAGAGAAAAAAATTTTTTAGTGAGTTCCCCCTTTAAAATTTTGCCGAGTCTTTCCTTTATAGAATAGTAGGAACTTTTTACCTGCCTAACATCATAATACTACAAAGTTCATAGTGTCATGGCCTAACATTTAATAAACAAGACAGTCGCTGCTTTACACCCCTTCGGAAGGATTATATATCATCTATGCAACTCCCGCCTAAGATAACATAACTTCGCCGCTAGAAGATAGAACAAGAGGTAGGTCACTAGACAATAGACGTAGCCTTAATATATCATTTATGTGAGTTATCAAATGTGATAAACATATTTTTTCAGTAACCTCTTCTATTGAATAAAGGTATTATAGAAATCCCTTTCTTTAACTCTTAAAAAATAATTATTAAGTATTTAAAGCATTTTTACATTTCTTTCGCCGCCGCCTATGTCCCATAAAGGAGATGCCGATTTTACTTCGACTTTTCGTTTTTATGCTCTCTCAATTGAGATCATATATACAATATGAATCTTTCAAGAAAAAGTTATATAGAAAGGGAGGATATTTACCAATGAAGGATCTGAAAGTCAGAGAAGTTATTGTTAGAAAATAGCTTGGAAATTCTGATTTAGTAAGAACTTACTTTTGCAAAAAAGGCACTTTTTTGCACAACGCCGCGAAAGCACTGTTGGGTCGGACTGATATTTAACCAATGCAATTGTGTGCTTCGAGATACTCTACAATGTGTTTTTTTTTGTTTTGCTAAAAGTGGATTGGAAGCATGAAAAAACGCGATCGAAAACCGTTAGTTTCAGTGCTGTGGAAGTGGTGAAGAGTGGGGGTAGCCGAGTTCCCCTTTGCTCTCGCCCCTTTTCGCTCTTTCCACGGCGTTGAAATTAACGTGTTTCGATCGAGTTTAGCAAAACAAAAAACACATTATAGAGTTAACTGGTTAAATATCAAACCGACAGCCACAGGGTTTTCACGGAGTTGTGCAACAAAGTGCCTTTTTTTTTGCAAAAAGCAACGGTTTGCAAAATCTACATGGTATTTTCAGTTGAGAGTAGGTTTAATATGTGTTTGAACCAGAGACGCGGAGTTATAAATTTTAGTGTTTTTTTTGTTTCAATTTGCGAGGGACTGGGCCAATTGAGTTCCACCGAGGCTCAGTTTGTTCATTTTTTCATTGCACACATTTTTACCTGACCCTACCTTTACCCTAACACTTTTTTTCGTATAAATTGAACTTTTCCTTTAAAATGCGAAAAACCGTTTCTCCAAAATAATATCACATCATACCCAAGCAGAACCTACCTAGACCATTCTAAAACAAACAGCTACAGACCGATCACACTACTACCAGTATTAGGGAAAAATTTAGAGAAAATTATTAAAAACAGAATACAAAAAGCCATAGGAAATCAAATCCCTGGATACCAATTCGGATTTAAAACAGGTCATTCAACAATACACCCTCTTTCAATTTTAACCAACAATATAGAAACGAGCAAGCTTAATAGGAACAAGTCTGGTGCACTATTCCTGGATATCAACAAAGCGTTTGATAATGTGTGGTACGATGGTCTATTATTCAAACTTTATGAGATAGGATGTTCAAAATATATCATATTTTTTATTAAAAGCCTACTTACCAACAGAACGTTGAAAGTAAAGATCCTAAATACCCACTCAGATGAATTCACCCCCGAACAAGGATTACCACAGGGTTCACCACTATCACCACTGCTTTACAACGTTTACTGTTCGGATATTTACAACTACCAACACGACGACCCTGAGCACTTCGCTCACGATGGATATATCCTTCAATTTGCTGACGATACAGCCCTTGTATCCCACGACAGAACCACCACCAAAGGTATCAAAAAATCTACAATCATTAGTAAATACAACATGCAGGTGGTTCAACAAATGGAGACTCAAGCCAAATCCTCTAAAAAAACAGTTTATTTTGTTCAACCACCACCCATCGAATAATTCCCCATCGCTGTACATGTATCAACATACTTTACATCCAGTAACTAAGATCAATTACCTTGGAATAACCTTCGACAGCAAAATCAATTTTAATGCCCACGTTGAGCTCAAGAAAAAGAATATCATATCGAGAGCCAAACACTTCCGAAGTTTGACATATAACAGGATGGGGATCAACATAGAGACAGCTAGTAGAATTTACAAGCTTATTTGTCGACCAGTGATTGAATATGGACACGTTTTGTTTTTGAATTGCAAAAATCAGGCATTAAAAAAAACTAAAGGTGACAGAAACAACATCAATAAGGAAGATAACCAAAATTCGACATCCTCTCAACCCGCTGCACAACCCCCCAACCATCTTGTATACCAACAGACTAATATAATGTCTATAGAAGACCGTCTAACCCATCTATCTAAAAGATTTTCCCAGATACCACAAAATCTAGAGAGAATCGAGAAATACTGCATTAGAAGAGACCCAGGAATAAGAACGGTACACAAGCACCCGGAACAAACCCTGTTAGAAAAACTACAAAGATTAGCCAATAACAATTAATCAACACCGAAACATATTATTATTGTTATAATTATTGTTGCTATTAGCATAACTATAACAGCTATCACATAAAATATTATTTATTGTATCATCGATAAAGTTCATTTATTATTAATATCACATGCATTCTTCCAGACATCGCAATAAACTACATGTATTTTTTTTGCTGAGGTTGCAATTAGCCTAAGGGTAAAACCTAGCTCGCCTACACTACCTGCACTATGATGATCAGTACCAGCGGCAGAAAACTGTTCTGCATCAAGTAGGCATTCCGTGTGTCACCGATGAAGGAAGAGAGTTTTATGTGAAATCTTGAACAGTACTCCATAGGGTCGGGGAGGAAAACTTCAGTAAAATTAAGCCAGTTTCATTTTATTATAGTTGATAAAATCATGGTAGATAAGACAGCAGAACGATTATTCATTAAAGGCCTGTAAAATTTGCATTATTTAAGTAGTAGATATAAACATAACGTAAATTTTTCATTTAGAAATAGTGAATTAATGAAGATCAATGGGAATCAAGAGATAACGACTCATCCGAAACTTCATTCTAGATTAAATCCTGAATTGTTCACGATGAAATCTGAGATGTGTGCCTTTCAATCCTTGAATGTACAGGTACGTAACTACAAACACCAACAACTTTAAATAGCTTGATAATTATATTTTTCATGCTATTTTGAAGTTACAATATAATAATAATAATAATAATAATAATAAGCAGAATGATTAGAGTACTGGTTCTACGATGAAGACCTCAAACTCTATGCAGCGAGTAAAGATCAATTACAAAGCGAATTAGCACTTGTCAAAGCTTTTAGCGATATTTGTATGGAGTTTGAGTTAGACGGGGATTTCCAAACCCAAGTAACAATTGTAGCTTTAAAATAATCTATAAGTCATCCTAAAAACTTATTTCCAAGACTACTTATAAACGTAAATTGTTTGGAAGCACTCTATGAAGCCGATTTAAAACCTTTATAAGAGTACAGGGGCCCATTTAGAGAAGGGCCTACATGCCTTTTCTTAAAACTACTATTAAAACTTTCAAGTTTTAATAAATTATCTAAAGCTGTACGCAGAGAGTATGTGAAGAGTATTATAAAACCATACCTAGTTTGGGATAGGCACAACATCAAAACTTAAAAGACACACACAAATGCTTTGAGCGAACTTTTTGTATTTAATGAAGTAAAAATAAATGCAAATAAATCTATTCTACACGCGCTATGGGCCGCTATAGTTATATATAAGTTATAAAATGGACAATTGGGGACTACTAGGAACAGTTCAGAAAACAGTTAAAGATGGACTACTTGTAATGAATTGATGGGACTACTTATAATGGGCTAAAATTTTCAACGAGGCTATAAGTTTGCTGTAAAACATGTATTAGATAGTTGTTAAAAATTCGTGCGCTCCCTAAAAACACAATTTTTAAAAGATATGTAGGTAAATTAGTTTTTTTTGTGACCTAAAAAGTAAAGAGAGCTTTAGCATCTGCCCATAATATAGTTTATTATATCTAAATTGATTTTATAAAACATTTCTATTAGAAATAGATTTAGGGTGACCATATACGGAATTTCGCTGTATTGTCTGCTACATTTTTTGATGTACAGCAAAACGTACAGCATTGCTCTTTATTCGGATCATATCTGCTTTATATTACAATTGTCATATTTGATTTGATTTAACATTTAACATTTATGGAGCGGTATAAATATTTTGTTGATAGAGTAGAAAGTATATAGATGCAGAATAAATACCGACTGTGACATCTTGCGACAAGTAGATTAGACATGAGGCAGAGCAGGCAGAATAGATCTCAATTATATTTTATCAGTCCCTTTATTGATAGAGTGGGGGTGGTGGGGGATAGAAAATCTAAAAAAAAGTCTGAGCGGTTCATTTCTAGTAAATACCATTATTATCTGCTTGCTTTACTTATTTTCCCCTACTTACCCCCCAACCCTCCACCGTGTAAGTTCCAAATTCAATCGAGTTCCAGTTCTCGTTGTAATATATATGTGTACAAAATTCCAAGTCAATATCTTAAACCATTCCAGAGAAAAAATGTGCGCACAAAAAAGTTACAGACCGAATATTTTTTCGCTCTAATTTAAAATCTCGACGTTTCGTGACATTCTGAACCTATTTCACAAAGTCTCCCCAGCAGAAGTGTACAGCAATTACTCAACAAAAATCTGGTCACCCTAAACAAATTACATTTTTTTGTTCAACCTGGGACATTCCCAATAATGCCCACCGTTGTATTCCTCGAAGGCTGGAAATAAAATGGCGGCTGTATGCGTAAGCTCTATAAGCTGTGAATAATTCTTCTTCAAACATGTTTGGTCTTAAATCCCTATTACACATTACCAATTGCTCTTTAAGTATGTCAATTTATTCTTGTAAAAGTATACTTTAAGCTCAGTGGCGGCTCGACAGGGAAGGCTGAGCCTCCCCTTGGAAAAACCACCATATCTTCAAAAGTAATATCTTAAGAAATTTCTATTAGGTATATCTCAATTTTCAATATTTTTTATTGTTTATTATTCATTAATTAATTTTCAGTGTATATATAAAAGTTTTGCATTTCCTTTCCACAAACATAATTATAACGTTACAGTCCGGATAGTCTTTGTATGCATATTTCCCGGTCGGCCGGTCCTTTACTGAATGAACACTGCGGTTCGTTGGAGGCTAATACGAAATAGCTTCCCACTTTAACGCATTTACTTATCACATGAATGACCTTGAATTATTTTGCGCTGTGTAAAATAGCAACACTTCGAATAGCCAAGTAGGAGGCTAGCCTCAAATCTCAGTTCTTCATAGCGCATGTGCATGTGCAGTTCAGGTAATTCACAAAGAAAGAAAACGAACAGTCAGTTGCGTTTAGCCGGTTAAGATTAACTTGACGTAAAAATACATAAAACATTTGATAGGCAGGCTAGAAATGAGTGCTCTAGGTGAAAATGTTCCCAACAACATGTCTTGTTGTCCAGACGTGGTGGATTATTTGTTATTAAATGGTTTCACTACTCTTACTTACGACGAAAAGGTAAGAATTAAAAGAAATGCCAGGCCTACACCAGCAATGCCTTCGTTAGTTTTTAAAAGTGGTAAACAAAACAGAGGGTTTTGTGATAACAATTATAAAAAAGTCGAGTGGTTAACGGCATCAACAGTTAGAAACAAATTACATTGTTGGAGATGTTTATTATTTACTAATGATCAATCCTCAATTTGGGGCAGGGCCGGGTTTAATAATTTGCAAAATTTGTCGCGAAGTTTAGAAAGGCACAAAAAATCCCAGGAGCACATTTCATCAGGGGCGCGTTTAGATAAATTGGGCGCCTAGGCGCTGTGATATTTGAGGGCCTCTCGATTAAAAAAACATTAGATCTAAAGATTTAAAGGCAAGTATATTTTTACAAATACATATTATTTTTTTCCGGCTTTATATGTTAGCAAACTTGTCAATTTGAACGTTTCATATCACAGTTCTGTGTTTCCTCTGATACAGTATACAGAAGAGACAAATTTTAAAGTCGCTGTTGCCCCGAAGTACTTCGTAGGTAGTTATTAATTCTTTTGAGCAACGAAAAAGTGTCTTTACATGATGGATTACTGACCGAAATGGTCACAAGTAAATACACAAAAGGGTTTCAACATTAAAAAATGTTGCCTGCAACACATTGAGAATAAAGGACTCCGCAGTTTTTTATAGTAAGAATAGGTTTCAGTCGATTGTTCTGAAACTTGGGGAAAATATTCTCCTGGACCCCCTGATTAAAGTTCTCTCTGACCACCAATCCGACCGAATTCGATTTTTTGATCTAGAGGTGACTGAAACTGTGAACATCTTCGAAGGTCTGCGTAAATGTTCCATAAAAATTCTGAAAATATTCATGCTCATTTCTTGAAGAAAAATAAGCATCTTTTGTCTCTTGGCCTTTTTTTCTCAGAGTGCTTCCTTCTCCCGGAAAAAAATAACAAACAAACAAAAATATTTTTTGTAATTTTTTTACGGGAAAATGAAGCACTTAGAAGATAAACACCAAGAGACAAAAGATGCTTATTTTTGTTCAAAGAACACGCCTACTGGTTTTCAGAATTTCTTAGACAAAAATAATTTCGACCAAGAATTTCCCTAAAATTTTATTTTTTTCTACTTCAGAAAGATCCCAAAATATTCAGGCACGTTCTTTAGGTAAAAATAATCAGCTTATGCCCCTTCAACTTTTTCTTCAAAGTGCTTCCTTTTCCCGTAAAAAAAATTGCAAACAAAATATTTTTTTCTCTTTGTCATTTTTTTTCCCCGGAGAAGGAAGCACTTAAAAAAAAAAACGCCAAGAAACAAAAGATATTTATCTTTCTCCAAAAAATGAGTATGAATATTTTCAGAATTGTTATGGAACATTTAAGCAGACCTTCGCAGATGTTCACAGTTTCAATCGTCTCTAAATCAAAAAATCGAATTCGGTCGAACTGGTGATCAAAATGAATTTTAATCAGGGGGCCCAGGACAACATTTTCCCCAAGTTTCAGAACTATCGACTTAAACACATTTTTACTATAAAAAACTGCGAGGTCCTTTATACATTTCAGCAGGCGACTTAAGCCGGCATATATCAAAAATTGATGCAATTTATCTGGAGATAGCTCGGAATCTATGTCGCCTCTATAGGTTGATACTAATGCATTGATTATTGTAGTGCACTGATTATTAGCTTGTTTTGCATCGTCATACTCTTTTTCCAAATTCTCTTTATTTTCAGATTCTTTTTCTATTTGTTCATCATCGCCAGATTCACTAGAATCGTTTCCTAATGGTTCTTCCTTTTCGCAGTCCTCATCACTCTGGTTTCAAAATCAAAATTTTCTCAGTTATTTTCTCGGGTTTTCTAGATTGTTCTGTCTCAGGTTCTTGAATTTTCGCATCATCATTATCAGCACATTTATTGTTACTATATAAACGTACATTATATTAATAAACGGATTCATCACTTTTCAGTCGATGAACCGATTCATTAATATTACGAACATATTTTTTTCAGTGTGATGCAGTGAATATATATGCAGTGAAGATTAAAAAAAATGAATATTCAAGAATATTCAAACACGATAAACACAAACAATAAATTCCTATAGAATTCTACATTGAAATATGAAAAAAATTGAAATCGAAAGGAAGAACTATAAAATGATTTCAAATTCAAATGATATAAAATGTAAATAAACGACAAATGTTCGTGAACACATACTCGCATGAACCATCCTTATTTTGTTATTTTTGTTGCAATTGAGATCTGATGAGGATGATATGGAAAAGGGAAGAAATGTATTTCATGATAGTTATAATTATCATTATTGTTATCGGAAAAGCGAAAATAAATAACGACATAACAAAGAAATAAAATTTTTACATCGCTTTCTTACCTCAATAAATCGGGAAATGGGGGCCCCTGGAAAAGTGGGGCCCTAGGCGCACTAGGCGCGCGCCTAGGCCTAAACGCGCCTCTGCATTTCATCTTGCATTAAATTTGAAATGTTTGGTAAACAAAATATTGTAAATTTCTTGGATTCTGCACATAAGAGAGAAATAGAAAATTTTAACAAAAAGGTCAGTGAAAATAGGGAAATAGATGCCGTTATATATATTTATCTTCACAAGAAAATTCTTTCCGAGGACATAATGAAAAACGAGAATTGTGCAATAAAGGAAATTTCAAAGAGCTGATAGATTTTTTAAAAACGTATAACCCAAAATTAGACAACTTTTTGAATAACGCCACTATTTTTTCCGGAACGTCTAAGTCAATTCAAAATGATCAATTATTAAAGGCAAAATTTATGAAGAACTGTATAATTGCGAATTTTTCTCGTTGCAAATTGACGAGACTACGGACGTTACTTGTAAATCTCAACTTTCCGTAATTTTTAGATATGTAATGCACGGAGAAGTTATTGAAAGGTTTGTTGGTTTTCTTGATGTGAGTAGTGGAAGAAACGCGGAGAGTTTATTTAAATTATTAATCGACGAATTTGTTAAATTTTATTTGAAAAATAAATTAATAGCACAAACTTATGACGGCGCTGCAGTTATGTCAGGGCATCTTAATGGACCCCAAACAAATATAAAAGATATTGCTCCTCAAGCTTACTTCATTCACTGATACGCACACCAATTAAATTTAGTTTTGAGTAAAGCATGTAACGGAATTAAAGAAGTTAGAATAATTTTTTCAAATATTACTGGTTTTTCGTCATTTTTTTCTAAATCTACCAGATAAGAACTGATGTTTTAAATAGAATTAATATGAAACACAGAATTCCGACAAACGCTCCCACTCGTTGGAATTTTTCATCTAGCATTATTTTCACTGTTGACAAATACAGAAAAGAACTTATTGACGTTTTTAATTTTATTTCGGAAAGTAAAGATTTTTTAAATTACGATCAGACTTTACGAGCAGCTTACGGATTAAAATCGCTATTGTTGGATAAAAATTTCATATTTTTTCTAAAGGCTTTTAAAATGATTTTTGAGCATGTGTTGTTTTTCAAATTTTACAGAATAAACTAACTGATATAACATATTCTAAAAATAGACTTAATTCACTTATATCTAAATTAAAACAATTTCGCAATACCGAAATACATTTCAATACTTTATACAATATTTTTTTAGAAAATGTTGAAAAACTAGACGATGAGCCAGAGCCACAATGTAAAAAGAGAAAGACAACATATAACTTTGACAGGGCAGATATACATTACAAACAAATTTTTATAGAAATTTTGGACACCATTATATTCCAAATTGAAATGAGATTTTCTGATTTAAATTCTTTGCAATTTTTCGATTTAGTAAATCCTAATAATTTTACAACGTTTTCTAAATCGTTTCCTACTAGTCTAATGGGGAAATTAATGGACCATTATCCTTTTTTTGACCATATTTCGTTAAGAAATGAACTATGCGTGTTATATTCTGACCAGCAACTTTTAGCAAATTCAAAATCATTTCAAGAAATGCTTACTTTTACATATAATAACAATTTAAAAAGCTGTCTCCCCGAACTGTACAAACTTTTGTCATTCGTGTCAACAATTCCGGTAACCTCAGCTTCTGTAGAACGATCATTTTCAGCACTTAAACGCATAAAAACATTTACTAGAAACAAAACGAGTCAAGACCGCCTCTCAAATGTATTTCAATAGAAAAACGTTTTTTGTCAGAATTGAAGAAACACGATTCATTTTATGATGAAGTAATCAACCATTTTGCTAGTTCCGAAAATCGCAGGTTACCACTCATTTATAAAAATATTTAGGCTTTAAAGCAGAAAGAATATTTATTTGTGTTATTTATTTTTTAGGAAATATTTTTTAATTCTCCATAATATACAGTTCCGCGGTTATATTTTTTTATATAACTTCTTTCTCAAAACTATTTTAATCAGTGGCGGCTCGTCAGGGGAGGCAGGGGAGGCTGAGCCTCCCCTTGGAAGAACCACCATATCTTCAAAAGTCTATCTTAAGAAATTTCAATTAGGTATATCTCATTTTTCAATATTTTTTATTGTTTATAATTCATTAATTAATTTTCAGTGTATATATAAAAGTTTTGCATTTCCTTTCCACAAACATACCTATAACGTTACAGTCCGGATAGTCTTTGTATGCATATTTCCCGGTCAGCCGGTCTTTTACTGAACGAACACTGCGGTTCGCTGGAGGCTAACGAAATAGCTTCCAACTTTAATGCATTTACTTATAACATGAATGACCTTGAATTTCTTTGCGCTGTGTAAAATAGCAGAGCACTTCGAATAGCCAAAGGAAGCCAGCCTCCGACGTCAGTTCTTTACAGCGCATGTGCACATTGTGCACAGCTCGTTCTGGTGGTTCACAAAGAAAACGAACTGTTAGTTGCGTTTTAGCCGGTTAAGTTGACGTAAAAATACATAAAACATTTGATAGGCGGGCTAAAAATAAGTGCTTTAGGTGAAAATATGTCTTGTTGTCCAGACGTGGTGGATTATTTGTTATTAAATGGATTTACTACTCTTACTTATGACGAAAAGGTAAGAATTAAAAGAAATGCTAGGCCTATACCAGCAATGCCTTCGTTAGTTTTTAAAAGTGGTAAACAAAACAGAGGGTTTTGTGATAACAATTATAAAAAAGTCGAGTGGTTAATGGCATCAACAGTTAGAAACAAATTATATTGTTGGAGATGTTTATTATTTACTAATGATCAATCCTCAATTTGGGGCAGGGCCGGCCGGGTTTAATAATTTGCAAAATTTGTCGCGACGTTTAGAAAGGCACGAAAAATCCCAGGAGCATATTTCATCTTGCATTAAATTCGAAATGTTTGGTAAACAAAATATTGTAAAATTCTTGGATTCTGCACATAAGAGAGAAATAGAAAATTTTAACGAAAAGGTCCTTGAGAATAGGGAAATATTAAAGAGGTTAATAGATGCCGTTATATATTTATCTTCACAAAAAAATTCTTTCCGAGGACATGACGAAAAACGAGAATCGTGCAATAAAGGAAATTTCAAAGAGCTGTTAGATTTTTTAAAAACTTATGACCCAAAATTAGAGAACTTTTTGAATAACGCCACTATTTTTTGAGACAATTCCGGTAATCTCAGCTTCTGTAGAATGATCATTTTCAGCACTTAAACGCATAAAAACATTTTTACTAGAAACAAAATGAGTCAAGACCGCCTCTCAAATGCATCGCTTATTTCAATAGAAAAACGTCTTTTGTCAGAATTGAAGAAACGCGATTCATTTTATGATGAAGTAATCAACCATTTTGCTAGTTCCGAAAATCGCAGGTTACCACTCATTTATAAAAATATTTAGGCTTTAAAGCAGAGATTAATATAGGTAGTTGTTATTTTAGAAAAAATATTTATTCATGTTATTTATTTTTTAGGAAATATTTTTTAATTCTCCATAATATAGAGTTCCACGGTTATATTTTTTTCATATAACTTCTTTCTCAAAACTATTTTAATTTTTAATAAACGTTATAATTTTACACTCCTGGCAGTGATATTGAATACTATTTCTTGTTTGTAGAATAAAACACTTTAATTTTTTTACCAAAACTATTTTTATTTTTGTTAAAAGTTATACAATTTAATTACAAGTGGGATAGTAGTAAGTAGGGCTCCTTTGGATACCGATACTCAAGTCATAGGAACGAGAATTTCATGAGAATGATTTTTTCATCTCATCATATTTTCTATTTCCTTTTCTTTCTATTCTTTTATTAGTTCTATTCTCTCAAGTCGTGAATCGGTATCCTGGCGAACAACCAACGGCAAAAAAATTTAACGCGCCGTTGTACTACCTCAGGGGTGGTGGGGAAATGTACAAATTGTAGTCATATTGCACATCAGTTGTCTTTCAGAATATCAAGCCTCCTCTGCAGATAGTATCACGAGCCGCCACTGAATATTAGCATTAGCCTAAATCAATTAATCAATGAAACATATAAAGTGAAGTATCTAGGAATCCTTATTGATCAACACTTGAAATGGAATACTCATATTGAATATTTGACAAACAAAATTCGTAAGCTGATACATAAATTCTACTTATTAAGAGAATTTCTAAACAAAAAGCTGCTACTCTCAATATATAAGGCACTTATTGAATCTTTAATCTGTTATGGCATTATCGTTTGGGGAGGATTATATCAAAGTGCGTTACATCAATTAAATGTTGTTCAAAATTATGTATTAAAAATAATAGGTAAAAAAACAAACTCTATCCTATTATTTTCATTTTTAATTAAAATGATTGAAAATTATTAAATTATTGAAAACGCAGTAAGATTTTTAAATTTACCAAAAACGTCTAACGATTTTTAAATATTAATAATAATAATAAATACAATACAATACAATACTTTATTGGTGTCAAAATACACAAAGTGTTTACACACGGGGACTTTAAAGGACTAAAGGACTTTATTAACCAAATTAATATTACAATTAAGAGTAACGATTTTACTGGGCGAGGTTCAGTAAAGCTTAAAGGCATCAGTATAATTTTGTTACTTCTGACTTACTTACCTTGTTAGCGCTGACTTTGATGTTTTAATGGCACAAAACAAATAGAGACAAATACCACAAATTTTCTATATGCATGTTGCCAACCATGGCTGGCATCATCTATGGTGATTGTCAATTTTAATTAATGTTTAAAACTGGCAGGCATCCCTAAATGATGCCCGCATGGTTGACGAAATGGAGAGTTGGATATAGTAGTTAAGTGTAGGGCATAGCATTTTGGTTTAAGAATTCTGAAGGTGTTAAATATTAGAGATGTACCGACTAGGGTTTTTGCCGACTAGTCAGTAGCCGACTAATCGGCTTTTCATAAAGCCGACTAGTCGACCCAGCCGACTATTTTTAAATGCCAGCAAAATTAAGGTTAGTTTTTGTGTGTATTGGATTTAACGTTAGTTGCAGAACTATTAGATATAGATATGTCGAAAACAAGTAAAAAAAACGTCACGTGTTTGGTTATTCTTTGATGAAACTAAAGGAGACAATGGCAATAAAGTGAAGTTTAATCAATGCCAATCGTTAATTTCTCGCGGTGGCCGCGGAAAAGCAGCTAATACCTCAAATATGAACAATCATATAAAATTGTGGTATGTGATGTATTGTACATCACATACTTACTAATATAGAGTAATGTATACTAGAACAATGTATTTTTTTATTTAGTTTTAATATTTTCTATACTGTATCTGATCCCTCGAACAATATTAAGCTTACTGTCTATTTTGTATCATGTAGTATGTACTATGTAGTGAAATACAGTGTTTTTTGTTTAAATTTTGTTCCAACATTTTACACATGCGTTGCTTTACTTTATTAAAATATTATTAAAAACGCCCTCTTAATTCAGCAAGGTATGTTTTATTTTTTTCGCCGACTAGTCGCCTAATAGTCACCGACTAGTCGCCGACTACAAAATTGGCCGAATAGTCGGCTTTCCCGACTAGTCGGCCACTAGTCGGTGCATCCCTATTAAATATGTCATCGTCTCAGTACTGCTTATTACAAAATATTAATTGTGTGGGATTTCTTTTTAGTATCGCAGGGAGAGATTGATGGAACTTTTGAGATCCGACTTCAAACTAGAAGACAAGCAGCTCAGGGATATCGATTTGGCCTATGTCAACGAACACCCATGAATCAAATTTAGTTCTCGTCAAAATTGTTAACAGGGATTTGATGTTTTATATGCAACGTTGTTTTATTACCTTTTAGTCGAATTAGTATGTGGCAAACTTGGCAGCAAGTCAATACTAGCCAACCGATTGCCTTCCAGAAATCTGTATTTAGTCTTCGAGAACATAACAAGAAATTTGCAAAGTATGTCATTTGTTTTTATTTTTAATATAAAGGAGACATATTAGTTCTGTTTACCAACACCTTTGAGACAAGGATTTTTTAAACGTATTTCAGTAGAAAAGAATATTGAAAATATGCACCTTTGCCAAACAATAGTAACTGTGGAAAGTACCATCTACATACACAGAGCCGGATTTACATAAGGGCCCTCGCATAATTGGGGCCCTTGAATGTATAAAAATGATTAAAAAAAATTGAGGAACAAATGAAAAATTAGAAATGAAAAGAAGCAGATGAAAACAAGAAAAAGTTCATTTAAAAATTAAAATAAAAAAGCAAGCTAACCCATTATACTCTTCGCCAATTTATGGCATTTTTTATAAAATTGTTTCACATTCTATAGGATACTCTTCGCAGTTAAATGAATGAGTGATGGCCTTGGCTAACTGCGAGATGGGACGAATGAAAGCCGCCAATGTTTGGTCCATAATCTTATCGCATCTGCTAGCTAAATCACCCAAGCTAGAAGAATACCATATTAGGCCATTCAAATTGTTGCAAATACCTCGATTTTTTTCCAACTGAGTCACCCGTAAGGTAAAATATGGAAAAGATAGGAAAAATTCCATACAATTTGATGAACTAGTTTTGGACAAGTGGCCTATTGCAGAAGTTATTCAAAATGGGGTCAAAAGAGGCCGAAAAGCAGTTTTTCCCGTTAAAAAAAGTTTTGTACAAACTTTGTAGAACTTTTTAATAGCAATATGATAAACCCAGTCCGGTATCAATTAATTTACAAATAAATTATTTATTAAAAAAAAGTCTATTTAATGAAACTTGCTGAAAGTATAGTCATTGGCGAGTACAATAATAAAATAGCAAAAAATTTATCAGTTTTTGCAGTATCAATTCTTTCAAAAAAAAGGACGATTTTATAGAATTCCATTTACTCAAGTTTCTGAACAGTTTGCGAAACGCTTCTGGGCTTAGAACTTTCTTGAAGAATTGTACTGACATGTGCATTTAGTACGCACATTGTTAAATAGTTGCAAATATGCAATGACCGAAAAATCGAAAAAAAAATTTAACCCCAAAACTTCGATTATTTTTTTAGTGTGAAATTGTATCGATATGCCATCACCGCCAATCGACAGCTGCTAATTCTCTACAAGTTCAAAGAAAAAGAAATTTAATCTACAAACTTTTGGAGATGAATTTTTTTTTTTTAAATCTACTCCTTTAATTACCAATTTTAAGGGCAGAAATTTACACACGTATTAAAGACTTTCATCGGCCGTGAAATCATGATTAAAAATTAATCTAATTAAGTATGCGCTTTTGGCAGACAAAAACTCGCTGCAAATTTTTTGCACATCCCCACAGTTTTTTGCATACAGCTACTTCATCGAATTGAATATCCCAACTTAGTTTTGTATCTAATGGAATACCTAAATATCTTGTATCCAGGCTAAATGGCAGGGAGAGAGGCTTGTAGTGAATTAGCAGCTGTCGATTGGCGGTGATGGCATATTAATACAATTTCAAACTATCACATATTTGCAATTATTTAACAATGTGCGCACTAAATACACATGTTAGTACAACTCTTCAAGAAAGTAAACACAATTCTACAAAATCGATTACTGCAAAAAACTGATCAATTTTTACCATTTTTTTAAACATGGAATAATTTTGGATGATATAGGGTGATTCGTGAGGAGAGGGTTGTACTTTACCAAAAGATAGAAAACATTGAGGTGATCTTAAATCCTCAAACAGTAATGGCTAAAACAGCCCCGTTTTCGAAATACAGGGTGTTTTATATTTTTTGGAAGAATATTCTTTTCGCCAGTAGTCATTCACGATCTAATGCCTGGGATATTAATAAAATATCAGGGCCGGACCCAAAATAAAAATATTTTTAAGTTATCCTAGAAAATAACACTCTGTATACTGTTTATAAAATATTTGACATTAAAATATTAATTTACACCTAGAAAGACAACATACAACATCCCATAAAAAAATCTTTTGACACCATTTCATGTTTAAATAAAACAAATTAAATTGTTGAGTGTTCAATTTTTTTTTTTCTTTAAATGAGAAATTGAGAGAAAAAAGTCACTCTAGGGATTAACAACAATTATTTTCTTTGTTCTCTATCTGCACTAGCAAAAGGTAGTGCAAATAGGGAGAATAAAAATTCATGTCATATACCTGGTGAAATAAAAAAAAAATTTTGTAATGAATGTGTAATTAATAAACTTAACAAAATAATAAATAATAAAAATTAACAATTTAACTAGAACATAAGAAATCAGTCAAACTTACTAAATCCAATTAAATTATTTTGAATCAGTCTATTTTCAAAGTGACCACCACCAAATTCAATGCATTTTCTTGATCGATTTGTCATTTTATTTACGCTTTTTCTAAAAATCTCTAAGTTGTTTTTAATTTCATTGCAAAAATGCTCTATTCTTGCAATCAGCTGCTCTCTGGTATTTATTTCTTCTTTCTTTATATACTTCAGTTTTTAAATAGCCCCACAAAAAATAGTCAAGGGGTGTGAGATCTGGTGATCTCGGAGGCCACAACGGGATCACCCCGACCAATCCACCTATTTGGATATTGTTCATTCAGATAGTTTCTGACTCAAACCGAAAAATGCGGCGTAGCCCCATCATGCTGAAACCACATTCCCCTTGTGTTTACATTATTTAATAAATTTGGCAGGGTATGTTGTAAAAAATCTAAATAATTGTCACCATTTAAGCGACCTTCAAAAATATGAGGACCTATGAGATTATTATTGAACATCCCACACCACACATTTACAGAAAATCTGTGTTGGGAATTCTTTTGGATTATTGCACGGGGATTCTCATGACTCCAAATATGAAAATTTCGAGTATTATTTATACCATCACGGGTAAATCGAGATTCATCGGTAAACAATACTCTTAACGTAGTTCGTCTATGGGATAAAACCCAGCGGCAAAAAGTTAACCGAAATACTTCATCACCTGGCACCAATCGTTCTACAATTTGGATATGATAAGGATGCATTTGTTCGCCTTTAATAGTTCTCCAAACTGTGGATTGAGCAAAATTTAATTGATGAGCAATTCTTCTTGTGCTGATTTTTGGGTCCTGGTCAACCATATTTAAAATCAAATCTTTTTTCCAGTTTCAGAAAGATGTCTAAACACTCTAAAAATGTTTTATAATCTAGCTGGTACACATTGATTTCCAAACCGGCGTCTGTATTTCCTTTCAGCAGCTTTTGCCTTGCCATTGCAATATCCATATTTGCGTATTCTCTACTCGTGTATGTAAACGGCATGGTTTAGAATTATTACAAGACAATATTGTAACCAGTAAAAGCAACAGTGGTGACGTGACACTTCTTAATTACAATATGACTGACAGGTACCTACTTGATTATTAAAAAGTACGTAGCCATAATTTTTAAAACAAATGTAATGGCAAGACTAGATGATTGTAACAATTAATTACTCTTGCAATGAATTAAATATTGCTGAAACCAGAGTTTGGAGAATTACCTTTTGGTAGTGCAGATAGAGAACAAAAAAAATAATATGTAGTTAATCCCTAGAGTGACTTTTTTCTCTCAATTTCTCATTTAAAGAAAAAAAAAAATAAATAAAAAATTTTACCCTCAACAATTAATTTTTTTTATTTAAACGATGAAATGGTGCCAAGATTCTTTTATGGGATGTTGTATCTTTCTAGTTGTAAATTAATATTTTAATGTCAAATATTTTATAAACAGTAAACAGAGTATTATTTTCTAGGAATAACTTAAAAAATATTTTTATTCTGGGTCTGGCCCTGATATTTTATTAATATCCCAGGCCTTAGATGGTGAATGACTACTGTAATCAAAATATAAAATTTCATTGGATTCTGTTTACGCATTACAGATATATGGCGAAAAGAATATTCTTCCAAAAAAATATAAAACACCCTGTATTTCGAAAACGGGGCCGCTTTAGCCATTACTGTTTGGGGATTTAAGATCACCTCAATATTTTCCATCGTTTGGTAAAGTACGACCCTCACCTCACCTCACCTATCCAAAATAATTGAACTCCACCTTTTCCACAAAGTATTTATTAATTATGAGTATTGTTTATCTGTTTGTAAGTGTATATATTTTTGTGGAATAAAGACTATTTTATTGTACTCGTCAAGGACTATACTTTCAGCGAGTTTCATTAAATAAACTTTTTTTAAAGACAATTAGTAATAATTTTTTTAATAATTAGTTTATTTTTAACATTTTCTTCTTTAAATTTATTTATTTTTTGAGATTGAAAATTGAAATTGAAAAAAATACGATTTTTAGCGGTTTTCTTGCAATAAATAATTTATTTGTAAATTTATTGATCCCGAACTGGGCTTCTTGTATTGCCATTAAAAAGTTCTACTAATTTTGTACAATTTTTTTTTAATACAAAGTCTAGATTCTTTTAAAAGGAAAAAAAATGTTCTTGGGCCTTTTTTGACCCCATTTTGAATAACTTCTGCAATAGGTCGCTTGTCCAAAACTAGTTCATCAAATTCTATGGAATTTTTCCTATCTATTTCATATTTTATCTCGCATATGGCGCGGTTGGCACAAAAAAAATCTAATTTGATTGGACTATATGAGAGTTTAAAGTGAACTAGTGCATAGTAAGCAGTGATTTGGTTTCTGTGATCTATGGATTCAGGAGAGACTTAAAAATATAAGCAGTGCTTTAAAAATGACATCTCAAGACAAATCAGATAAGAGCCCAAACTATTACTATTTGTATATGATGTTTATGATTACCTACCTTCACTTAATTTAACATGCCGATCAAAGGACTACGGACTCTCGTCCAGAAATACAAGCGGCTCCTTGGATATTCTTTTATTTAAACTGCATCTAATATACTCTATATATAACAGGAAATTAAAAAGCACCATTTATTACTGGATTTTTCACATAAAAACAATCAAAAAGTTAACAAACAGCATAAAAAAAACAACATCTTACATAATAAAGTAAAAAATAAAACAAAAAAGGTGTTTAAGTACCTATATGAACAAAAATTTCGTTAAGTTCTACAAAATATTCCTTATAAAAATATTAGGCAATCTGTATCGGATTGATCTAAATATTAATATTAAAAATAAAACGGATAAATCTAGCTCGTTGAAACCCCACCATGTAAACAATTAAAATCGTTTTCACGCCAAGAAAAAAGAGTCACAGCCGACTTTGAAAAAATTTCAAGTGTTTTCGTAGCCGTGGTTAAACTGTCATTCAGATGCACCACGAAAAATGATAGGGCAACGTACACGGGAATTAAAACGGTAAAGTTTCAGGACTACTACACATGATAAGTTTAAAAACCTAGAAATTTCACGTTAAGTTGTCCATACAAAGAACTGCTTACGGAAAGGGTTTTGACAGAATCGTCTGAATTTTTGGTATATTGTAGCACAGTAGAGAAATATACAGTAGACTCACTACCTATCCACTCTATGTAGACAAAATGGGACTTGGTTTAGTTTTTTATGCTCTAGACCAGACCGAGTGCACAAAGACCACGCGCACAGAGGGGAATGGCACCAGTTTTAAAATCGAGTAGTGAACACTGGCGCGCGGCGTACCGAACTAAATGTCAAAGTTGGTTATGTCCTATGTTGTAATATAATCATGGCACAAAATTCTCATAATTAGGAAAGTTTCAAACATTAAAGAATAGTGTCATGGTGTTGCACGCATAATAATAATAATAATGTAATGATTCAAATAGTTCATTGAGATTTATACGATTTGTAAAAACATTGCACTGGAAGCAGCTGGAGGTATTAGTCCATGCCAAAATAGGTTCCGAAACTGTAAATCGACATCGGCGGCAATTAATAACTTCACTCGATTTGACAGCGTGTCTCATATTACGCTTATAAGGAAATTATCAGCATATGGTTTTGACGAGAACAGCTTGAATCTTGTTAAATCATACCTCAGAGAAAGGTGTTAATATGTGAAATAAAATAACACACATTCTAATGAAAGAACTGTCCTACATGGAGTTCCGCAGGGATCGGTGCTAGGTCCAGCTCTCTTCATAATTTATATTAACGATTTGCCCAACTGTGATCCCAATGCAAATCTAATTTTATCAGCAGATGACACAACTGAGGTACAACAAGATTTATCGCTTGATCTTGTCAAGACTAAATCTATGAACAAACAATCTGGTATGCTGCTAACACACTAGGAATAAAGATAACGTCTTACATTTAGCTTAAGACCTACAAAAAACCACAACAGAGACAAAAAACGAATCGGAAAAGACATCCACCTAGATTCTATGCTGACTTAGGAAAAGCATGTGGATAACCTATCAAGAAAGATTTCGAGAAGCATTAAGTTCGTCAGGAACCGAGTGAATTCAGTTAGCCAAGAAGTTCTGATAACAGCATAGTATGGTTACATGCACTCAAATATAAGTTATGCCATCCTTAATTGGGGACACTCCGTCCACGCATCAAGAATATTTGGACTACAAAAGAGATGTATCAGAATTATAGACAAATTAAAATACCGAGATTGCTGTCGGCAAACTTTCAAAAAACTCAATATACTTACTCTACCATGCATTTTTATACTAGAATGCCTTATGCATACAAAGAAAAATGAACATTTACTCAACAAATGTAGTGATGTCCAAAATTATTAAACAAGAAATAATAATAATGTCGTACCAAACTTTCACAGGCTGTCAAGAACCAGAGACGGTACCGGCTATCAGTGCATAAAATTTTTCAATGTGTTGCCAGAGGCAATAAAACAATTAAATATAAACCAGTTCAAAACAAAGTTAAAAGCTTATTTAAGGTAGTTATATAGCGAAAGGTTTGAACGACATCTGTTATCGAATCGATAAACTTGAGATGCGAGAGGGAGAGAGTTGGAGAGATTTGGCAACACCGCATATAATTTCTGACGCCAGCCGATCTACTCGTCACTAATATCAATATATTTTTACCTCTTTTAATTAATTAATGGAAAAATATATTATTATGTATACAATAAATAAAATCGGAATGAAAATTTGTAAATTTTCTATTTTCTTATATTTAAAATAAACACAAATAATTTTCAAATATCCGCACCAAGTATTAGAAATAGTGCGACATTGCCACGTCTACTACTCATATCCTGCGTTCAATAATTTCAATATTTTTCGGGTAGCTGTAATCAAGTTATTTTATGGTAAATCATCTTGATATTTATACACATGCTTTGTCATGAACTATTTTAAATTTGCCTCGATGATTTTTAGATAAGGATCGTAAGAGGGAAAACAGTGTCACGACATCAATTTATTTTCATGGCGTCCATATGCGTAATGTTAAATGTCGATGAAACTGCGAATTTTGACCGAATTAATTTCAATTTGCCTCGTTTTTTGAGATCATTCTTTAATAAGGATCAGTCATAGGAGGGAAAATAGTACCACGACATCAAAAACTGCGAACTTTGAGTGAATGAATTTCGGAAACGGAACGGTAAATGGAGTTTAAATTTTATCAGAATGTTTATTGATATGTGAATTAAATTTGCAGCAAGTTTCATGACTTTCATGAATAACGTGAATTGCGATATAACTACCTTAAATAGAAAAGTGTCTCACACCTTTGAGGTATACCTCCGAAATAACTTTCAGGATTTCATTGAGTCTGTGGTTTTATCAAGTTTTTGTTCTTTGTCTAGTTTTATCTTCTTATTCAAGTTCTAATTTTGTGTTGTATTAATTTATTAATCCATGACGTATGTATGCACCCAGTATCTTAACATCAATAAACTATTATCATTATTATTATTATTAAACACGTTAATTTTTAGCTCTGAAATTTTGCATAGTTATAGTTTTTAACAAGAAATTAATAAATAAATGCGATGTAATTTTAAAATAAGAAATATCAGTCAACAAGTTCAAAACAAATCAAAGTAGTACACTCGTACAGAATTCGAACCGAGAAATTCGCTGTGAAAGTCGTCGCTTAACGTGATGTTCTCCGGTCAGGGTGGACTTCAACTTTCAATTAGTCTCGTTGGAAAAAGCAAAACATGAAATTTATAAATGTTCATAACTAAATGAATACATCAGAAAATGGACCGGAAGATTAGGGAGATTTTAAATATAAAAACAAAATCGCCAGAACTGCACCTGGACATTAAAATTTGAACAATTTTCTTACAACTTTACTGGCTTCTGACAATGTTTAATCCCCTTCTAACTTCTGGCAATAACTTTACATAATTTCTACAGTTCAAAACTATAACTACACAAAATTTTAGAGCCGCACTCAAAGATTTCATTTTGATTAAAAATTAACACATTTGACTGACTGCCTTCCCATGCTTCCCTCCCCAGAAGCAACTTCTGGCTGCAGAGCTATGTACTTTTCAGCTAGTACGGAGGGTTTTTACATAAAAATTTCCACTGCATCTTTTCAATTTTTGTAGATTAACCTGTTGATATGAATTCATCGAGATCTTATGTCAATAAGGTACTCCAGCATCTGCAAAAAAAACATTTCAGTCTCGAGAAGACTGAAGTTGTGCTCTCCAATATCGACAGCTGTCAAATTGCGCACGCGTACTAAACAATTGAATTCTGACAGTTGTGCATAGCTAACTACAATTCAGAGATCACAAACAGAAAATATAGGTTTTTGCTTTGCTCGCTAGAGCAATAAGCGATAAAAAACATGATCGTGTCGATAACATTTACCATTGTGTAGCAGTCTTAAAATAATCTGTCTTGTCACGTCATTAGTATGTTAAGCATAACCGATAAGAAACTTCATCAAAGTAAGCTGCTTTTTCTACCTTGCGTGTTTGTTTATTCCACAAAACTCGATATATCTAGATCGCACCTCCTACCAATAAATAAAATGGGGGTTAAAATCTAGACAAGAGGACGTTGTATTTGTTCCTTACAAACAATATGTAAAAATTAAGGTGGCCTGGTAGGCACGTTTCGCAAACGATAAGTTTCATAACCTAACAGTTTTTTTTGTCTTTTCCCAAAATAAGGCACTAAAGTAATTAGTGTACCCAGTGCATTCCGATTGATTTAAAAAACTTAGTTTTTTCAAAACAAACGTTTAGAACGCCACATTATTGCTTTTAAGTGAGAAATTCTGCGTACCAGGCTGTACAATTTTAAAAACTACACGTTATATGTGCAACAACATTTTAGCTTAAAATTACGGTAGAAATCTCAAAAATAACCTATTTTGTAGGGAAGTCGGTTTGGTGGTCCGGATAACTGGGTTTAATGCGAACACACAGCTAAAAAATTCAGCAGCAGGTTTTGACAACTTTGTGCAGATAATTAAAAAAAATTGATTGCATATATTCTTATTATTACTATTAACAAGAGACCTCGCTTTTCCTATGTAAATGTATTTGCAGTTTCTTACAATGTAACAAGTGTGATAGTGATTTTTCTCAAGAGTTTCTACATAGTACTATGCATAGCGGTAAATTTTCTCCGCACCAGATGATCAATTATAACTTGGTCAATTTGATATTCGCGCCTCTGTATATTTTTTATTTCAACAAAAAACTACCACATACCATGTATAGGGCGCGTGCATTGTATGACTAACATAACCTCAAATACTACATTTTTGTAAGTTTATACTCATTTTTATTGTTTTTATTCGCATTTCTAGATTGGTACCTGTGTAACATTAATGAACTTTCTCGGATAGGATTTCTTTAAATCAGTTTTAAAAATATAGTGATATTTAGAGGTTGGAAATTTAACCTATATTTAGTGGTCTACTTTTAATATTCATCGATTTTAAATATTTATATGCATCATATCCTATCCTATCAGAGAGTTCATTAATGTTACACAGGTACCAATCTAGAAAGACATTAAAAATGAGTATAAACTTACAAAAATGTAATATTTGAGGTTATGTTAGTCACATAATGACACACCCTGCATTTGTAAATCGCTTGTCAAGCACTATCAAATGACGTCCATGAATCATCTTTGTGAACACATATCTGCCAAAATAACGATAGTCAACTTTTTTTTTCAAATGATATACTATTTTTTTTTTTGTTGATTGTTGCAGAGATTCTCTTTCTGCATTCACCTATGTAAAAAAAGTATGCACTTTCATAAGAAAAATGTCGAGAAAATCAATAAAATATGATAAAACTTCATTCAAAGGTTTTGTTTCTGAATCAACATAGCCGTGGAAACAATTGAATTTTGACGTTATTAGTAACGTCAAATTGAAAAGAACTGTTATTTGTGACTGTGTTATTAGTTTTTGTTTTATGCTATACTTCCAAATAGATTTTCACAATGGTATCCGAGTGGCGCTGGATCTTAGAACTCTGCAGCCACCACCAGGAGCTGCCGCTGGTCATCGTGCCAAGCGGTGCCAGAAGCGCATTATTCGAGTGGGCCACCAGGATTCGCCCCGGTGGGCCAGTCCACCCCTGTCAGAATTCAATTGTTTCCGTGGCCAATTATGCTGATTCAGAAACAAAACCTCTGAATGGTGTTTTATCCTATTTTATTGATTTTCTTGACATTTTTCTTATGGAAGTGTATACTCCTTTTACAGTTGAATGCAGAAGGAGAATCTACAACAATCGGCAAAAAAAGTAGAGCATACCGTTTGAAAAAAAAGTTGACTATCGTTACTTTGGCATATGTGATCGCAGAAATGATTTAAGGATGCCATTTGATAGAACTTGACAAGCGATTTACAAATATATATGGTTTGTTGTAGTTTCTTATTGACATTTAAAAAAAAACCTGGATGCGAACACCAAATTGAATCGCCCAGTATAGTTAACAAATTAAGGCTCTTACATTGGAACCCATAACAACAGCACCAATTTTTATTAAACTCGTTGTTTTATTACATTATTTGAAATCGGAAACAATCCGGCTGTCAGATCCGAGTATTTATATTGTTTAAAAACATTTTTTGTGTGCTTGAGACGTATTGTCCTAACAATTCTGAAAATTATTGCCCTACGAGTTCAATATTTTCAATTCTAGGGCAGTTTCTTTCCCCGGATTTTGCGTGCATCAGTAGCACATTCGTCATTCGCTAAATATAGATTCGTAGAAAATATTCAGTGGATCTATGACCCCAAAAATCCTCTTCCAAATGTCAGGAAGAATTTTAGGAAATTCTCGTAAAATTTAATAAATTAGTTTTCTTTCCTGTATACTCTGTGGTTACGGAAAAGATTTGGTTATAAATTTAAAATTTCACAAACCAAAAAAGTTTAGGAGTTTTATGGATTTGCGGGAACCTATGGGGAGTAAAAAGGGGTATTTTTAATTAAAGAAATCAATTTTTCTCTATTTTCTCGGGGAAATATGGCATTTACAAAAAAAAATAGTTCAAATAAAAGTTGTTTCTGGCGAAATTATCTTTAATTTGGTGTTTTTACATTAATTTTATAGCAATAATTAACCGAAATACGGCCATTTTTCGATAGGTGTTGAACGGGGTTATTTTTTTTACGTTTCTCAAAAAATGCAAAATTTATTTAAATTATGTTAAAAAAATGGTACAAATCGCCTATTATTATTTTTTATTGATACGACAATCCTAACAGCATTAAAAGACATGACCAGCAACGTCAATATCAAAAAGCTTGGCCTCACTTCACTATATCAGACGAGACTTCAGTGAGCACAAGCCAAGAAAAGTTTCCAATACCATTAGTTTATTAGCACAAAATCAAAACTGTGTTCGTCAATAGATCTGCAAGGACAGTACAGCAATATAAAAAAGTGGATACTTTTAGCTCACACGATAAGCGGCTGCGATACAACAAATGAAGTGCAATAAAGGAAAAAAAGGAATAGAACTGTTTACAAAAGGTTTACTTCGAGAGCAAACGGCTTTTTATAATGAAAAATCTTCAAATGAAATAAAAGAGACAGGAGAGAGGATTTTTTTGCGTCTGGATGTAAAAAAAATATAACACTAGACGAACACATTTAGGACGAGCGCTGGTGTACTCTCGCGCCTCTGCCCGCCAAGCGCGGGAAAACGTTTCCTGCACTGTGCAACATCAGTAATGTTAGACGTCGGTAGCCGTTAGCCACTGAGTATCAGCTGTTTTATTTGTTGTCTAGTGTTTGAGGTTTTTTTTTGTCTGTTTATAAACGGGCCACAAATATAGTAAAAGAATGTTGAAACAAGATAGAAAGAGGTGCTTAACTGAAGAAGAAATTGAGAGATTACTTACTTACTTACTTACTTACACGAAGGTGACAGTGAATATATTCCAGAAGAAAATGAAAGTACGGAATATTTCAGTGGGTCCGATGAAGAGGTTATAAATACCGGAGAAAAATGTAGTGATGAAGAAGAATCTACAAAAGAACAGGTAACACCTGGTCTATCGAATCGTCCAGGTACTGTGTCGAATACTAAAAAAACTAAAACGTCAATCTGTCCGTGGAAGTTCGATGAAAATTTTTTACAAAAAAAAAAAAAACGAGACAACGGAAGTCATGAAGCCAATCATACATGTACGGTTGTCGGTTGTCTAGACGGCATCTTATGTAATAGCTGTACAGTGACCGGTTTAGCGCAGAAAACAACAAAACGTAAAAGTACGGCATCAGGCCTACAAAATGGGGAAGCTAAATCGTACTGGTACGGTAATCGTCCTGAATGGGTTAATAATCACTTAAAAAAAAAACTGCTTACTTGGAATCATTACCTCCATCGGTGGCTGCTGCTGCAGCACAACACTTATACAGAACGTATTATCCGGTGAAGAAATGGGGCAACGAAACGTTTCCTGAAGAGTGGGGATGGGAAAAAAGAGAAAATATTCTGCAACTAGTCCAAACCATTGACGCTGCACCGAAAGACATTTTAGATTTAATAGCATGTGGGTGTAAAGGAAAGTGTTATAATGCAAATGCACAAAAGCAGGTTTAAAATGTTCCGTAATGTGCAAGATCTGCGAAGGCTCTTTATGTAGTAATTGTGAAGCTCAAACTGCAACAGTAGATGACGTAATAGACTTTGTTCGAGCAAATTTTGATGATTAAAGTGATTTAGAAGAGCTTGAACCTGATGACGATAATGAAGACGACAGTTCCGAAATTAAACAGCAACGTTTCTTTTCTTTCTTTTCAACCCCCATCGAAAAAATGGCCGTATCTCGGTTAATGGGCCTTTTCAGCATATTTTTTTTATTGCGGAATCATAAATTTTATGAAAAATTAAAATACCCGTATTTTTTCAATTTCTATTTTGATGCAGATTATAGAGCCAGAAAAAAATAATTAAAATCACCTATTTAGAAGTCCAATTTAAACGATTATCCGTAACGCGCCATTAATACGTCAGCAATCCCAAGCCAATAGTGTAAAAGGCGACTCGGCAACGTTGTACAAAATCAGCATTCAATTGACGTTTGTAGTGATGGGCGATATCGCGATTTTCCAATCACTCCTTAACGGCGACTTATATTTTTCACTTCCGGTGGTTTTAAACTAACGCCATCACAATCTGCAAGCTGATATGCTTACCGTTCGCCGTAATTTGTTTGTGTGAATGTATGGCTGCATTAAGCAGCACTGGACAAGTATGAATTGAAAGTAAAACAATGTAAATTACACTTTATATTAATATTTTATATAATCACGGTGATTTAATCACGGTGATTTAATCACAGGCAGTGACATATCGCCCATGACTAGACGTTTGACAGCTTGTTGATGTTAACATTTTGGTTTTGAGGTTAGCGTAAATTGAAAGCCTCCGATTTCGATTAAAATGTCTAGCAAGCAGTGTTTTGTTCCATTCTGTGAAAATACGACCGAAAATGCCCCAGAAAAGACGACAGCTCAAATGAAAGTTTAAGGTTATCCACTATCCGCACGCTCGGCGATCGCAGTGTTGTCGGTTTGCAAGTTCTTCTGTTGTGTCCTCGATGATGATTGGTGGGATTACGTGTGCAACCAAGGCGCGTGAAACTCGAACGTTTGAAATACCCCGTGAAAGTTGTTGTATTTCGCTAATTTATTTCTCAGAGATTGCTGTTTTAAGACGCCTCATTTTTAGATAAAAAATTATTTTATTTTCCCCAAATGATACCCACCATATTTAAATGTCAAAATTCGAATGTACTGTAAAGGCCCATTGTTGCTGTACAATTAATTTAAAAACACCAAATTAAAGATAATTTTGTCAAAAACAACTTTTATTTGAACTATTTGTTTTGTAAATGCCATATTTCCCGAGAAAAATCGACATTTTAATTAAAAATACCCCCTATAGGTTTCTGCAGGTCTGCAGAACTCCTAAACTTTCTTGTTTCGTGAACTTTGACCTATTTTGAACCTACAACCTGCACAATTTTTTTCGAGTTAAAGTTTTCCTGTACTGTTGGAAAACACAGAGATTAACTATGGGCATACCATTATTTCTCTTCACATTTATGGGTATTATACCGGAAAAATAATTATTGAATTAAATGATAAATAGCGTAGAACACCATATCACTAACATAACCTCAAATTTTCCGTTGTAAGTTTATCCTAAATTTTAATGTCTTTATTCGGATTTCTAGATTGGGTCTAGTGTAATATTTATAAACTCTCTCATATAGAATTAATATAATTTTTTAATTTCGTTGAATATTAAAAACACGCCGTTAATTATAGCTTGGATTTCTAACCTGTAAATAACAGAGTATAGAGTTGCTACGTGGACGCAGCGGCGGACATATATAATTTCTTAGCTGTCCGCCGCGCATGCGCATTCGCTTTTACACGACTTATTGAACCGCCGCACAGAGAAATTGGAATGTTTTATGCAATTTTCTGAAAAATAAGGCGGGGGGACACCTCCCGCACCCCCCGTTTTTGTCTGCGACGCTAATGCTGCCTGCGGCGCTGATAATTTATTAACAATTATTTAGCAAAATAAAAATCAACCTAACTAACCCAACTACCATCACATGAATGAGATAAATTATTATATGAAAAAAAAGAACATTTCTGTCGTCAAATCCAACCAGAATTTGTGAAAAAGGATATTAATCGTTACAAAATATTTTAAAAAAAAGTCCAGTCGGCAGTATTTGAACCCGGGACCTGTCGCTCCACAACGCGACAACGTTACGCATAGGCCAGCGATCCACGTGGAAAACACCGCTATAGCATGGATTAAATACTATCTAACCAAACAAATTGCCGCGGCGGACAGCTAAGAAACGATAGATGTCCGCCGCGGCGTCCTTGTAGACAGTCCCTTTCTTAAAATCAACAATATTAATACATTCTCTGTATATTATTTGAGAGTTTATTAATGTTACACTGGATCCAATCTAGAAATGCAAATAAAAACATTAAAAATAAGGATACTTACAAAAACGTAAAATTTGAGGTTATGTTAGTCATATGCTGCTACTCTATTACATTGACATCACTACAGACGGAGTCGCGGATAGTTTGTCAGAACATTCAGAGGAAAAATTTTAAAAAACTTTGTTATTTTACGTATTTATACACCACTGCATTGCATTTTATAAATTTTATTATTATAGATACCATGTTCTACTCTTCTATTCACTTTTTAAATAATTTACTATTCTAAAATGTGATAATAACCGTGATAATAATTTGGCTCCTTCAGGCACAAAAATTTTACAGAAGGAATCAATTATCGACGGACAAACGTTACAAATTAAAAGACATAACGCGATAAACAACCGCACCGATATAGAAAATTTAAGCGAAAGATATTTTAACTTATTAAATTAACTAAAAAAAAGGGATATTATTATATGACATATATTTTTACATCTTTTCATCAAGTCCACAAGATAATTCTTAAAATATCATATTTCACACCACCGCCATTAGCGAGAAGTTCAAGCTCAACAACCATAAATTAAATTGTATCAATTGTAACATAAACGAACCCTTAAGTACATTTAACAGAAATAGACACAAAATAGTACAATAGTGTAAAAGAAATTTTTTGAATCACACTAATAATTGTAAGAAATGAATATTCAAGTTGTAAAATGACATAAAACAATCGTATTTTATTATAAATATTTTGGACCTCTGACGATGGTTAATAAACACAAACGTAGGGAAATATGAGAATTCACAATTACAGCTGACCGAAAAATCACAAGATATAGATTAAGTTAAAATTAAGGTACAAAAAATGTATCCAACAATTGGAATTGTTCCAATTTCAAATAAAGTAGAATTTATACTTACAACTATCATATAACCACAAAATAAACGATATTGTGTCAAAATAACAGAAATTTTACTAAAATAATCCTGTCTTGAAATTGACTACCGTGCGAAGTTAAGTAAGTTAATGAAATGTGCACGGAGAAAAGTCTAAAATGGTGAAGAAATAATAGATAACTCCGAGTGAGGAGCGGCAATACGGCAACGTTAGGCTAATTAACCTGATTTGGCACCACTGAACTTTAGGAACACGAATCGGAAATCCTATGAGATCAATACTTGTAATGGAGGAAAAAGGTTCTATCAAGATATTATAAAGTTAAGCAAACCTGCACTCAATTCTTTTATTGATAAAAACTTAAGTTAAAGTAAAAATTCAATAATTCATACTATTAAAAATAAAATAAACATTTTTGTTTGAGTCCATGCGGAAAAATTGCAACAAAATATATAAGTTTCATAATGAAAAACATAAATATATAAAAAAGGAATAAAGCGTTACTGCATGTACTCGGCACTCTTTCATTGAACCCAGCTATCCGGTTCCTTAATAAAACAGCTATTTACCCAGAAAATATTTTAAGTACATGATACAGTGGCCCTAGACATCTAAGGCCTGTACATTTTCGTTATGACCGTCTGGGGAGCAGCGAGATCTCCTCGTCCTTTGCGCTACCCTGAATTTCGTCCACGGGACTGGACTTGATGGACCCGTTGATATCGCGGGCGCTCAAACGGTGAGGTGGGCTGGTATTGCTGTAGTGCGAGGGCGTCTTGGGGCTGGTCTGCTCTGATACATTGCCCCTTATCTCTTGGGACTTTGTCCTGGAGGATTTTCTTCTGGGCGTCTGCCGGCCGGCACTCACTGCATCGTCCTCGTCAAGGGAGTGCAGAAGCTGCACACAAAGAAAATCAAAGTTAGGATTTGGAGAGAAATAAGCCGATGAAACCTAAAGGGTTTTTCCAAGGTGACAGTGTGTCTCTTTATATTTTTCTTATAAAATACTCTACAATCAAATATATAAGGGGTTAATGTAAGTATATTTATTCAAATGGTTGTATGTTTTTGCTTGAAATGTTTCAGCAATTTTTTGATTTTTTTGAAAAACTGAAGTTAAAAAAAGTGGTCACTATGGATATGGATGTTCTATTTGAAAATAACGAGTTAATATTCACACTGAAACAACGGTCAAATTTATGAAAATACGTTTCCCATTTATTTATATTTTCATAAATGTTTCATAGTACAGGCAAATTAACAATTTAGGGTAACAAAAATTAATAAAAGGATCATCTCTGGGATTTAAGTAGGTAATAACCTGGAGAATGAGATGATGCATTCTTTGCACTTCCAAGTGCTGGGAAAATTTTAAAAAATTTGGAAAAACTTTTCGATTTTCGGATTTTTTGCTCTAGCGGCCAAAATAATGAAAATAGCGAAAGAAGTTCCCAACAAAAGTTGTAGCCTCGTCTTTTTCTCTACAAAAAAGGTCTTTACAAATTTTTGTCTTACTTAAGCCGTTTAGAAGATAAATCAAGTTTTCCACTTATAGTTTTAAGCCGCTTCGAAATGCGCGAAAAATGAGAACTCTCCAGGAGTTTCGTACGACCGGGCTCATCGATCGATAATTCTTACTATTCAGAGCCCCTAAAAAAAAATTAAAGTTACATAAAATGTAGAGAAAAGTCTCAGCTTTAATGTGGAACTAATCACAAAATTCATAAAAAATTTTGTCAAGGAGAGAAAGTGTCAGAAGATGGCTTAGTGAATTTTGTACAGTTGATCCACAGATTTATTCATATCTTTGCCGGGAGTCGTTAGAATGATAATTCATTTTGTTTATATGTTCTTATATAATGACATATTAATCCAATTAACATTTTATTGCAATTACTTTTGTTGGAAAAATATGCCTTGCGATCAAAGTAGAGGGTATATTTCTCATCGATCAATCGCCTCCAATTTTTGGAGTTCAATTCGCTATATCTTAAGTAATAAAAATAGCACAGTCTTAATCTTTGAATTATAAGTACAATAAAACATATTCTTTCGAATGACTTTAGAGTTTTTTAAAGCGCGCAGTACTTTTTGAATTTGTCTACATTATTCATACACGTTCAGAAAATGCACAATTATACAGTAAAACATATACAACGTATTTGTTTCTTAACATTCTTCAATGAAATTTTCCCGAAATATAGATTAAAGTGCGTGGAATTGAATCCATGCAGTTAAAAAGCATCCATTGTTATGGGAGAAATAGACAGGATGCATAAAATTCAAAGATGTGAATAAATCAACTGTATAAAGTTTATTAAGTCATCTTCTAACACTTTTTTCTCTATGATAAAAATTTGTATGAATTTTGTGATTAGATCCACATTAAAGCTGAGACTTTTCTCTACATTTCACGTTGCTTTCATTTTTTTTAACGGCTCTGAATAGTAATAATTATCGATCGGTATATCCGGTCGTACGAAACTCTCAGAGAATTCTCATTTTTCGTACATTTCGGAGCAGCTCAAAACTATAAGTGGAAAACTGGATTTATCTCCTAAACGGCTTAAGTAAGACAAAAATTGATAAAGACCTTATTTGCAGAGAAAGAGGCGAGCTACAAATTTGTTTTCTGTATTTTCATGATTTTAGCTGTTAGAGCAAAAAAACCGAAAATCAAAAAGTTTTTCCAAATTTTTTTGAATTTTCCCGGAACTTGGAAATGCAAAGAATGCATCATTCCATTCTACAGGTTATTAACTACTTAAATCCCAGACATGATTCTTTTATTAATTTTTGAGAGGTTTTTACAACATTTTGCCTTCATTGCCTGTACTATCACTTATTTGTGCATGATTATTCTGAATTATAATAATTTCATCTAATAGTAACTCGTATGTTTTATTGTATTGTATATTCCCTATCCTTATACTCTTGAGTGCTTTTTTATTGGAAAAGGTGAAGAGACATGGGAACTCCTCAGTGTAAGTTCAAAAATGATATACGACTTGATAGGGAACTAAGTGTCAAATATAAATATGTAAGAAAATATCGGGTGTCCTACTTAAAGAATTCAAGTTAAAACTTGTCAGTGCAATGTGAAACGCCTTGTAGATTTAGAAGTAAAATATGCCTCTCTTTACGTTCTACAATTTTGACCCTGAGATATTGATCGTCCATGTGACTCATCCTGTATATTTACCAATTTAAGTTCGTTACCTTGTAACTAATTAACAGAATATGAAAAAAAATTCTACCTTTAATGTGGAGGGGAGGATTTTGCAAACATATGCACATGTTAGAAATGTTAGAAGGTACAGGTCTTGCCAGCTGATTTGGCAAAAACACAAGTTGTGCAGTTGATGCATTTTCAAATGGCAAAGCCCACTTTGGGTCACCGATGGAGTCGTAGTGGAGTGTGTATTATTACAATAATTGATCTTGTAGTATTAACAAGTAATGGCAATGCCTACCTGTGCTGGTTTTCGCTAAGTTAGCCCAAGGGCCCTATTCTTGACGGCGAGAGAAAGTAACGTTCCCGGGGAACAATCCCTCATTGCATACTTTCGGGAGCCTTAGTATTGGTTTAAAAAAAGGACATTGATGTGTATAATTTTGTAACAGCAATATTATGATTTCATACCTTCTGGGTTATCACCAGTATACAGGGTGATTCACGTAGGTCATTCATTAGAAGTTTTTCAACTTACAGTTGGATTAGAAACTTGAAATTTGGTATGCAGCCATAATCGATCATGCCCGTTCTATCTAAAATATTTTCAGTCCTCCAACTATACAGGCTGTGCCAAAAATTGGTACCGACTTTCTTATTTTAAATGGAAACTTATATTTTTCTTTACATGGTTCGATTGGTCTTCTAATTCTGAGTTTAGAGAACCTAAGTTATGTTAACTTATCTATTACAATTTTTGACATATGTCCAATTTTTTGAAAACAATTGCCGCTGTAGTAGTTTACGAACAAATTTGTATCTCGCAAACCTTTCAAAATTATGAAACCAAATTTGTGAAGCAGTTAGCTGAAAGTCCAGGCTAACTTTTGATGTCCCATCGATGGTCCCATTTTGTACCATATGGGCGCAGTCGATTTTCAAATGTCGCAATCAAAAATTGTCAAAAAGTCAATTTTTTCAAATGGCACCTACTATTTTTTTTCACACCATTCGAAAGAAAATTGAATTTTAGGGTGAGTTACTTAAGCAGCCCCTATACCTAACTTCACCCCATATCGAGTTATTCAATAAAAATCAAGAAATACCTTATCTTGCCGAGAGATTCCTTACTTCATCAAGTATGCCATGGAAACAAAAGACAGTTGTAATAATTTTTAAAGAAAAATATGGATTCTTATTTAATTACACACAACACCAACAAATTATTATAACGAACAAGAACAATGTTGACGAAATTCTGTCAGTGAAAACGGTGCACACATTGAGCATTTGTATTGAAATAATTATTTTGTTAATCTGTTTATTTGTTGTTATTTTGTTGTTATTATTTATTATTGCAATACGATTTTTGAATAAAAATTAAAATGAAATGATTGTTTCCAAAGCCTACTACCCTTGAGAAAAAAAACAATATTTTTTTCAAAAAATGCCAATAACTCAAAAACGACTGTAGATAGACATACACAATGTTAATAAAAGTGGCCCTAAAATTCAATGTTGCATTGATTTCTGGCGTCAGAAATGGTAGGCGCAAAGATGTGCTACGCAATCCGTTGAAAGTAGAATAATAGAATATTTGAACAAAAATATAGTGGTCACATTGAACATTTACGTCAGAATTTCGTCAACATTGTTCTTGTTCGTTAATAATAATTTGTTGGTGTTGTGTGTAATTAAATAAGAATCCATATTTTTCTTTAAAAATTATTACAACTGTCTTTTGTTTCCATGGCATACTTGATGAAGTAAGGAATCTCTCGGCAAGATAAGGTATTTCTTGATTTTTATTGAATAACTCGATATGGGGTGAAGTTAGGTATAGGGACTGCTTAAGTAACTCACCCTAAAATTCAATTTTCTTTCGAATGGTGTGAAAAAAAATAGTAGGTGCCATTTGAAAAAATTGACTTTTTGACAATTTTTGACTGCGACATTTGAAAATCGACTGCGCCCATATGGTACAAAACGGGAAAACCGAAGGGACATCAAAAGTTAGCCTGGACTTCCAGCTAACTGCTTCACAAATTTGGTTTCATAATATTGAAAGGTTTGCGAGATACAAATTTGTTCGTAAACTACTACAGCGGCAATTTTTTTCAAAAAATTGAACATATGTCAAAAATTGTAATAGATAAGTTAACATAACTTAGGTTCGCTAAACTCAGAGTTAGAAGACCAATCGAACCATGCAAAGAAAAATATAGGTTTCTATTTAAAATAAGAAAGTTGGTACCAATTTTTGGCACACTCTGTATAGTTGGAGGACTGAAAATATTTTAGAGAGAATTGGCATGATCGATTATGGCTGCATACCGAATTTCATGTTTCTAATCCAACTGCAAGTTGAAAAACTTCTAATGAATGGCCTACGTGAATCACCCTGTATATCTGAGTTTTGAACTTCCAAAGTCTATTTCATTTTTTTTTATGAATTTTGTTTTTTGAAAAGCATTTTTTAAGGTAAAAAGGTGAATATATCCAGTTCTAGAGGTCCGATCGAGACAAACTAACAACAAAAAACCATCACAATTAAAATTCCAACAATTCTGCGTTGGTTTTGGGTCATTTGAGTACATACATAACATACAAAATGGAATAAACTGCCTAAAAAGCGTTTTTTTTTTTTTTCATTTTAACGCCCAGGGACATCCAGAATTTCACTCAGAAATATAGGTTTTGTTGGAAAGAAAACATCTTGAAATTTTGGTGCCCAAATATTGAACCTTGTGGACACAAATGAATTTGTTATCTGAAATTTGAATTGCTCGCCATTTTGTGCCATTGAGACCAAAATGGATTTTCTTTTTTCAAAATGTAGTTCCGGGCGCCAGCTTTCCGATGACATTAAAATATAATTCTTAAAGTAGAGATGTGAAAAGCGGTTCCACTTATGTAGCGTTGCAAGCGCGACCGCTCCAGAAAAATACCGCGACAAAAAAACGCTATTTTGGAGCGACAAAAACTACATGATCCGACTAGCTCTGCAAGCGGAACGAGAGTTAAAGCGATCGCGTTTGTCGCGTAGCGCTGTCCGATCTCAGGTATTTCAGAGGGTAATGTAACGTAATCTATTCAGTTCTTTAGTCGCGTTGGCAATTTGTTAGTTCTACGAGTTCTAGTTATATATAGGTTAATTAGGTTCTTATATTTCTTCAATAAATAGACACCAATAAGAATAACATACATACCTATATTAATTTATGAAACCGCATACTTTTTTAAATACGGTGTGATATAAGGTGTGTTAACTTTTGTTTTATATAAATATGAAGAATTTTTTTGTTATTTTTCTACTGTAGGTACTTATAAATTATGAAATAGGGCTCCAAATAAAATATTAAAAACATCTACCATTTATAATTATTTTTTTGAAAAACAAAAGTTGTAAAAGTAGATATTATAGAAACTACTGAAAGTTGTAAAAGATCCGTTGCGTTGCAGCGACGAGGCAGATCCGTTGCACGCGCAGTCGTTGCTCAAAGCGAGTGATGGTGCTCGTTGCAGGTAACCGGTTATTTTGGCATTTTGTAGCGCGACGGTACGTTACATAGAAATACCGCGACAAAACAACGTTACACAAATAACGACCCATCTCTATCTTAAAGTCATTTTGGCCACTTTCTTTGGCATTTATTTATAAACCAAATGACAACAAATAGATTTTCTCGGCAATTTTGAAACATTTTTATCAGAAAGGAAAGAGAATTGCGAAAAATATAATTTTAAAAAATGTGAATTTTTGTCCTTCTGAACTCGAGATATTTAAGGAGGTTGAGGCTTAACAGTGCCAACCAAAAGTAAATCGAATTCTAAATAGGAACTTCTCCATAATAAATTATTACAAATAAATTAAAATGTACCGTTTGCATGCTGGGTTGATATATTTGCCATAAGACTACATGTAATTCATTTTATTTTCGTCTAACGCCTCAACCTCCTTAACTTTTAGCATCTTGTAAGAAGATAAATAGCAGTAAATACACACACAAAAAAACAGAGTTGTCTCTGAACAGAACAAATATTTGGCATTAGTCAAGAAAAATAAGGTTATAATTTTATAAAGAGAAGTTAGCAGAATATCAAATTCCCCTAAATACATACGTTAACTACCAACTTAAGTAATTCACAAAAGATCTTTTAGGTCGATGTGAAGAAGGGTTGTTCAGAGCTGAGTGACCCCTTAAACAATCTACAAAAACTTAAGTAAGCAGGAAACAATTGAGGATGGTGCAACAAAATGAGAGGTAATCTTGATACATAAATTTCAAAAAAAGCTATTCAGGCTAATTAACACCAATGAAATGTAAATGCTTAAAAATTAGTTTTTACAAGTTAAAAATAATTTTTGGATGTTTCATATAAAGTAAATATGTAAAAATAATACAGGTCAAATATTAGCCAAAGATAGGCATTTGTTAATTATAACAATTGGTCAAAATGCCAAAAGTTAAATATCTCGAGTTCAGATGGACAAAAATTAACTTTTTTTTTTAAATTAAAGTTCAATTCTCTTCCTTTTCTGATAAAAATGTTTCAAAAATGTTTTCAAAATCGACGAGAAAATCTATTTGTTGTCATTTGGTCTCTAAATAAATGCCAAAAAGTTACCAAAATGACTCCAAAAGATTTTTTTTAATGTCATCGGAAAGCTGGCGTCCAGAATGTTATAAAAAAAAATGATCCATTTTGGACATAATGGCACAAAGTTAGTTTTTAGCTTGAATTCCTTATTTGACGACATTTACAGTATAAACCTGGATTTCATGCTCATAAATGCCCCAGTAACTCTTCCTCCCCTCTTTCAAAATACCCGCCAATTGTATTTATTTCATTTTTTGGACAACTGCAAACATTTGCCACAAACTTTGGCCGGTTTGATACAATACGATTCGGGTTTTTTTCTGAGTGTGTGCTCAATGAGAAAACTCTCGCCGACTGTATCAATGCAATCCTTTCACCTACAACTACAGTCAAACCGAAGAACCTAGTGGTTTGATGACGATGAAATACTTTCAATTTTTCACAGGCCCGCACTATAAATTGACGGCCCTTAAAGCCCATATTCATAAGAGACAAGTTTGCTTGTTTGGACGAATACTATCATCAAACCACTTCGGTTAGTGGTTTGATAAATTTTTCACTCACTTTTCGACACTAGCTCCTAGAACATAAAAATAAATTTAAACAAGCCAGCCACTCGTTCTTCGTAACTTTACTTGTTAATTATACATAGACGCACTAATTTTTAGCTGTTGGATTTTAGGTTCAAAAGTTATACATACCGAGAGGTATATATTTCCGCAGAAAAACCCTGGTTTGCATTTTTTTTTTAAAGACCTGTTCTGGCTCTATTGCCCAATCCATTTGACAGTCAGACAAACCTAATACCTTTAAAAATAAACTTTTTTACCTCATCCTATATCGACATCAGCCTGCGAATTTGAGTAATAATCTTTATACATGTCATTGTACTGGCTAAGAACGTTTTCATCTCTTTCGTTAGGGGTATTAAAATGGAGGATCTAGGAGAAAAAAAGGAACGGGTTAAGGACAGGAACATCGTCGAACACCAAACCTACCTTATCCACCTCCTCGTCAAACTGCTGCTCCGTCTGGTGTTCTCCTTTCTTGGATTTCTCCATCAGACTAGCCCGCTTGGCGGCCAGATACAAGCTCCTCTTTACTTTGAGGTACAGGACCTCCGTGGAAGCCCTGACGCTGTAGTCGGGGATGAAGGTGTGACGCAGGAGCGAGTCTATGTTCAAGGACTCGAGACTGCCCATTGCCGACGGCGCTACAGACGGGGACTCTGAAAGAAAAATTGGCATTGGTTCAGCGGTCAGTTGTTGAACTAGAACAAAAATTCAGAAACGATGGTCACACAACTGTTGGTGAGGAAGAGGGACTAGAAACAAAAAGCAGTGCAATGTTATATTGGAAATTTATCAAAGGGAACACTATTATGCAAATAGTCTGCTATTGTACGACTGTCAAAAACTACAGCGTACTTGGATGAGGCAATTTTTTTCAACGTTTACTAATCCCACACAAAATTATGCATCTTGGCCAAATAATTTCTATCAAAGCAAGTACTTACCGATTCCAACGGTCTGGACAAGTGCCTGCGTTCCAAAGTAGGTAAACGGTCCTCCCTCAAACATGAGGTTCTCTTTTCCGACAGTTACCTCAACACGACCCTCTAAAATAATAACGAAGAAGTCCACAGCTTTGCCTTGATCGTATATGACATTGGCGGGGTCCGTACGCCATTCCTTATTCTTCTTTATGTGAACCACTATGTCCTGCTTGAGGAGGCGTCTTAGGATTGTCTCGGATATCACGTTCGGATGGAAGGGCTCCACACCTGTGAAAGCAGTTAGTTGTATTATTCGATTCGCTTTAATAAAAAATATCACAAAAACGAGAGGGCGGAAAATATTATGTGCCCATTACTTGTCTATTGTTGGCAATATGGCGCCGAATGATGATCCTGAGAATGATGATCCTGGGAAAAATCAAGTAAATAAAAACAATATACCGTGTAGTGATGATGAAAGTGAATTTACAGAAAATAGTAGTTCTGAACTAAATAAAGGATGTTATAAGTGTTGTGTAAAGAAAAAGTGTGCAGTAGTAGTTTGCATAAACTGTTATGCTGTCTTTCACAAAAGCTGTAGTGAAAAATACCCTAAAAAGTTCCTAAGAGTAGATGACCATAAAATAATTTGCTGTGAAAGTTCAAATCCCTATTTCAATGCAGATATATTAGGTAAGCTTCAAATAGAAAATGGCCTAACAAGGAAGTTATTAGCAGAGATGGAGGATAAAAACATTATATTGAAAGAAAACAACGGCCTTTTATTAGAAAAAATTAAATTCCTAGAGGATAAAAAAAGAACAGAAAAACATCATCTGGAAGTAAACAAAAACACGCGATTACCGTCGATACAAACCGCTCAGTCTAACAGGACTACAACTGCACCAAAAAATGTAATGTATAGCTCAATTCTTCAATCACAGGTGGACAAACCAAACAAAACTGCATATAATCAGTCTTCTTCTTCTACTAGTGGAGAAGCATCACCAAAGGACATAAATGAAAATAGTAAAAATACACCAACTGTGAAATTAGCAAACAGAAACATAACCTCTACATCTGTTTCTGTGAAAACAAACGGCCTTCAAGAAACTGAACAAAACTCGTCAAACATACGGCATTTACATGGTGTCAAAAATGAAGAATTCATTCATCAAAGACAGCAAAGGAGGATTATAAGGAAACGACTTGGCAAAGCTGAAACGTCAGATGAAGAAAAGGAAAACGGATTTGCCGGGGCAGACAGAAAAGTCTGGCTATATATCAATCGAGTCAAAAGGCATGTAACAGAAGATATGATTACAAAATATATAAAGAAAAAACCTGGTTTTGATACAGAGCCAGTTATGGTAAAAGAGTTAGCATCACATTCAAGAAGACTAAAATGTTTTGTTGTAACAGCACCACTATTGAGAAAAGACGAATTATATGACCCCAACTTTTGGCCCGAACAAGTAGGCATAAAAAGATTTGACTTTTCAAAACATAAAGATTTTCTTCAGGAAAGAGGAGATTTTTTATAAATGAACACCGTGGAACAAAAAAACAGCACAAATTATCAAACGAAATTAAGCAGCAGACGTCATCTAATTTAAGTGTTTTACATCTAAACATTAGGTCCATTAGAAATAAAGTGGAAGAACTCGAAGCCTTTCTTCTAAATAGTGAAACGTATTACGATTTTTTGTGTTTTAGCGAACACTTTCTAACAGAAGACGAAATCAATTTTCTCGTAATTAATGATTATAAAGTTGTATCATATTTTACCAGGAAAAATATGATACATGGTGGAACTGTGATATTAAGTAAACCAAATATTGTTTGTAAAAATGTAGATGTTATTGTAAATATGTCTGTTGAGCTGCACTGTGAAATTTCAGCAATTGAGGTTAGTAAATTTAACTGCATCATAGTAACAATTTACAGGTCACCTGTTGGAGACTTTCATACATTTCTTTCAATATTAACTAATGTTTTAGACAAACTAATAAACTTGTGTAAATACATCATCGTAAATGGTGATTTCAATATACACTTTAATATAAACAACACAAGGAGAAATCAATTTATAGATCTGATGCAAGGGTATGGTCTAACACAACAAGTCTTCCAGAACACGACATGCTTAAGCTGTATTGATAACATATTTGTAAATTTCCTAAATATCGTACAATTTGATATCAATGTCTATGACCCATTTCTATCAGATCACTTTACAATAGTAATTTCAGCCAACTTTCGAAATGACCCTAGGCCTGAATGTCATATTCAGAGACCTATCACCAAGAAAGGAACATGTAAAATGTTCAACATATTAGAGACACAAAATTGGAATTTCATAACTCCAGATGATTCAGTAGACGTTCAGTTTAACACCTTTATCCACATACTAACAGATGCAATGAGCAGGGCCTTTCCTGTAGTCAAGAAGGTAAGTACTATTAAAGAAAAAAACATAACCTGGTTTAATAACCACTTAAAACAGATGAGAGAAACCCTGAAATTCATTATAGAGGCACATAAAAATAATCCTAGTACAGAGTCGGCCGAATATATAAAACAATTCAGATTCAGATATAGGCAGGAAATAAATTTAACAAAGAAAGCTGCTTACTCTAACTACATTACAACTTCTACAAATAAAATAAAATCTTCATGGGAAGTGGTAAATTCTTTCAGAGGCACCAACAGGTTAATAGACGAAGAGTCTGACCTCGATGCGAATGATTTTAACACATTCTTTGCGAATATAGCACAGAATACATTACTATCATTGCCAAATTGTAACCAGAGTCATGAAATATATATGTCTAAATTAGAAATCGACAAAAATATTCAGTTTGAATTCAGAGAGGTAACCTATGTAGAGGTCAGGGATGCTGTCGATAACATAAAAAACAAATCTAGTAAAGATATTTATGACATGAATACAACATTAATAAAATCGCTCAAAAATATTCTTATAATCCCCCTAACTAAATTAATAAACAACAGCATAAGGAAAGGAATATACCCTTCTTGCTTTAAACTAAACAAAGTAGTACCCATCTATAAAAAAGGATCAAAAACGGACATAAATAATCATCGCCCAATAACACTTATTCCCGCACTATCCAAAGTATACGAATACTTATTAAAAAGTCAACTCTATGACTATTTTGAAAATAATAACTTATTTACAAGTGCCCAATATGGGTTTCGATTACATAAATCTACAACTTCTGCTATCACGGACCTTTTGGAATACATATCGGAGGCCTTTGAAAAGGGGTTTTATGTGGGTTCTACATTCTGCGATCTCTCAAAGGCCTTCGATTGTGTTTCCCACTCAATACTAATAAATAAATTATCTTACTATGGATTAAATAGGAAAAGCTTAGCCCTCGTTAGTAGTTACCTATCTGCAAGAAAGCAAAAAACTTTTTATAGAAAATCAATATCAGAGTGGGAAGATATAAAACATGGAGTGCCCCAGGGCTCTATACTGGGGCCTTTATTGTTCCTTATATATATAAATGATATAAATACTTCAGTTCCTAATGATAAGTTGATTCTTTTTGCAGATGATACAACTTTGGTGAACTCAAATTTGAATTATGACATTTTAAATAACGTTATGAAAGAAAATACTACAAATTTAAATAATTGGTTCCTTGCCAATAAAATGTCACTAAATGCATCTAAAACTGTCAACATAACTTTCAGCCTCAAGCAAATCGCAAATGAAAATAATCCTACTGAAACTAAATTTCTGGGGATTTATCTCGATCCAACACTTAAATTTGAAAACCAAGTCGCGCATCTGGCAACTAGACTCTCTAAAAATATCTTTTTACTCAAAAACTTGTCAAGAATATTATCACATAAGTAGAAGTAGGGACACTTTCGTTAACGACTTTTTAATTACCTCATTAACATTAATGAGGCAATTAAAGATAATGACGTAATTAGGGAAATCCGCGGATTTTAATCACCGCGAGATAATTATCTTATCTGGTGGGTGGCCCCGGTGATTAACGTTAATTAGATATACGTGCCTTTCAACATGTGCTGGAATTTTTGAGCGATTAAAAAATGTAATGACGCAACAAACTGACTGGGATTTTGGAACTTGATTAAGACTTGTTTTCATAATATAAAAACACACTGTTGTGAGCAAATAGTATTCAGTGTTCAATTCTGACGTTTCCACGTCGATAAGAATAATATTTTAAATAAGTTTGCATATATTTAACAGATTTTACAAGTTTCGGTGTTTAGAATTATTTAAAAAAGTGACACATTTTCGAAAACTTAAGATGACTATAATCGTCAAGTTTTGTGTTTAAAAGTGGTATGGATATCAGCTTTAATATTCGACGTTCACCAAAGCATCTTAATCATATTCCAAGAGAAGAGATTCCCATTAAACCGCAGTGCAAGTAAAGTTGGTGGTGGCTGCCCCGGCCCCCGACTCATTTTTTAAATATTACAATATTTTTTCAACACACAACGAACACAATTTCTCAACTGGATAATGAAATGCAGCAGGTATTAAAAGCTCAGAGTTAGACATTTTTCATTGATAAAACATGGAGATTGTGTGTGACTTCCAAGGTTTTCGTGGTGATAGTAATGAATTTATTATTAAAGAAATGTCTATAATGTCACTTAATGGTAAAATTTACGAACATTTTGTTTTTGCACCGCCGTATGATTTTGAAAAGTTATCGAAAGAGTCTAAGAGAACTACTACATGGTTAACAAATGTATTCCACGGTCTTGAATGGGACGGTGGATTTATACCGTATGAAAAAGTTTCAGAAATATTTCAAGATGTCGGACTAAGATTCTCATTAATATATGTGAAAGGGGCAGAGAAGAAGGAGGTTTTATCAAAATATGTTCCCGATAATGGCAAAATACAAAATATTGAGGATCTTGGGTGCCCCACAATAGATGAATTAAGAAACTCACATGCCGAGGTTAGTTGTATGTCACACATTGAGCTAAGTGGCACTAACCACTTATGCTCCCAACAGAATACAAAAAATATTTTGCAGTGGTATAATGAACACTTTTCAAGTACTCAGCTGTCTCCAGATAGCGATGCCCTCGAAATATCATGTTGGAGTACTTGCACTCCAGTTTTAGTTGGCAACTCTTCTCCTCAAGTGTTCCGTGTTTAAAAAACTGTTAAAAAGTGGTGTGGCTATAGACAGCGGCTTTAAGGTTCACATACCGGAGCGCCATAAATAACTTAAGGTGACTCCATCTAGATTGCACAAGTTTTTCGTGTTAAAAATGACATGGGCATGGGCTTTAACATTCGCACACATACACACAAACATTTTCGGTTTTTACAAAAATTCTACCAGAGGCATCTTAAATCATATTCCAGGAGAAGAGTTGCCAACTAAAACTGGAGTGCAAGTAAAGTAGTTTCTGGCGACGGCCCCCGCAACTTTTAAATTTCTGTACATGTATTAATTTGTGATTCTTTTCACAATCGATTAAACTGGCAGTTATTTCTGCTTTAAAATTATTTAAAGTGGTATGAATATAGACATCAACTTTAACATTCAGACATTTTCGGTATTCACAAAAATTTTACCAATCATCTTAAAACATATTCATGTACCCGGCTAATTGGTTAATCAAGTTTGGTTTATTAGACAAATAACTTAAGGTGACTCCATAGAGATTGTATAAGTTTTCGTGTTAAAAAAATGTTAAAAATGATATGGGTATGGGTTTTAACATTTACACTCACACATTTTCGGTTTTCACAAAAATTCTACTAGAGGCATCTTAAAGGAGAAGAAGATGTACCAACTAAAACCGGAGTGCAAGTAAAGTAGTTTCTGGTACCCCTGACCCATTTTACATTTTAAACCGTTTTTCGCGAGAGTCTCATTAACGATCGAAAAATAGTGGTCATCAAATTTGTAGCTTCATCACAAATTAATATATGTACAAAGAAAATTAAAAGTTACGAGATATATTGCTTATTTCACAGGTGTGCTTTGTCAATTTATGATTACTAATGATATAAAAGACTCAAAATAATAATAATAGAAAAAATGTAAACTAGAAATTTTCACTGAATGAATTAGCACTAAATAACAGTTATCAAAAAATTCTTATTCGCTGTATTGTTTGAACATTGGTAATCTTATTTTAAAATTAAATATGCAGCAAGTTTTTCGTTTTCTTACTTAAAGGCACTAACATTCCTAAATGATAGGGAATGATATTGTTTAAAAGGGTGCCTGCGAAACTTTTCGACGATAAGTTTATTTGAAAACTTTTTAGAAAGAAAAATAACCAATATAAAAATGTTAGCTATATCTATACAGACTTGTTATTTAATTTTAATAATCTTATTTGTAAATCTATACGTAAGGCTTATATCACATGTGTTGGAAACAAACCAGTTCTATATATATATAACAATGTATGTATGTTTGCAATTACGTATTTTTAAGAAATAAAAATGATCTATAAATTTACCTGTGTGTTTATTATATTATAGCAAATAAGAGAAAAATGGCCACTTTGATGTTAAACACTAAGTTGTGCATATTACAGGTAAAAATAATGTTATGTATTCAAACGCCTACAATAAAAAGTGTCGTGTTGTACAGCGTACGAGAAAAAGTAAAACATATTTAAGAGCGACCGATAGAAGTAGAACTACACCAGAGTTTAAAATGAGGCTAGAGAAATACTGCAAAAAAAACTTGGAAGAATTGAAAAAACTCATACATCTTTATGAGGATATACAGAGCATGTTCTTCAGCTTCTCAAATAAAATGTACATTGGGGATTAGTGGGTGTATGGAAAAATATTTCAATACTATGGCTTGTTAAAAACATTGAGGATCTCAGGTGTCCCGACTATAAGCTTTTAAGAAGTAGATTTTTCAAAGGTTAGCTGTATGTCACACATTGAAATAATGTATATGTGCAAATATGTATTCGCTAAAAATAAAAAATATTTAAAAAACATGTGTTTATTATATATATATTATAGCAAATGAGAAAAAATAGGACCTGCACTGTAGGGTTAAACGCCAAACTCTATTTAGAATATATTAATATTTTATTACATTTAAATGCATAAGACGCGACACAACTTTAAACAAGCTATTTTGTAAAATAAATAAAAACACATGGGGGCTGCAATGTTCCTCCCAGCTAATAACTTAGTAAGTAAAATAATGAAACCACAAAATATCAAAAATACAGCAGGTGAAAAAAATTAAAATTGAAAAAAGTGACTTCCACTAATTTTTAAACACTAGCGTATTATTATCAACTTGCATCTCAGATATAGTTTCTTAAAATTACAAGTCACATAAAGCAAGAATTCTTTATAATTGTTAGTGCCTTTAAGTATTAAATTATCTTGGTAACATCCTCATATTTTGGCCCAAAGAATCTACCCCTGCAAAACTTGCATTGCTAGGTCGTTTTTTGTTACTTTTAAGAAAACCGTTAAAAGTAAAATGTATAAACTCTATTTAGAATATATTAATATTTTATTACATTTAAATGCATAAGACGCGACACAACTTTAAACAAGCTATTTTGTAAAATAAATAAAAACACATGGGGGGGGCTGCAATGTTCCCCCCAGCTAATAACTTAGTAAGTAAAATAATGAAACCACAAAATATCAAAAACACAGCAGGTGAAAAAGATTAAAATTGAAAAAAGTGACTTCCACTATTTTTTAAACACTAGCCTATTATTATCAACTTGCATCTCATATATAGTTTCTTAAAATTACAAGTCACATAAAGCAAGAATTCTTTATAATTGTTATTTAGTGCCTTTAAGTAATAAATTAACAGATAATAATAAAAAAATGCGGTTCACTGTATTTTTACCAGGTTGGTATTGTACGAAACGCCTGCAAACTTCGAAATATAAAAAATACACTCAACGTTATGCGTACCATTTGCGTACGAAAATAGATATTTGTTAAAATAGGGTCATCACTATTGCAAAAATAACAAAAAACAACATTATTTAAAAAAATATTGTGTGTAACTGTCAAAGAGAGCCCCGGTAAAAATTAGCTTGAATCTAGAACGACAAAAGTATTCCGTGAAATAAGTAATATCCCGTACCTCATTTTCAGTTTTTCAAAAAAGAAAGAACGATAAAAACTTATAGTGTACTTGACGTTTTGTGAGTCCGTGGTTGCCAAAACCATCTACATTTATACGGTTATTAAAGAAAAAACACAATAATAAACATTTACCTCTTTCACTGCCACCAAATGTTCCAGCGAATCACTATTGATGTACATGCTTATTAATCCTTTTAAGCTGTATGCATGTAACACAGCTTTAAATTGCTCCATTTTCACTTAACTGAACACAACACAACACAGTATATCCTCAGAACGATTGCTGCAGATGCCTAATTGGCAACTTTTTCTTACAAATAACAATGATCAAAATTAAGTCCACACGGCCATTCCCTGATGGAGAAGGTCTGGCTTAATGTATTTTGAAATACCATCGCAATCCAACTGTAATAAAATATTAATATATTTTAGATAAAGCTTGGTGCAGGTAATTACAGGGTTAAATTCTTATTATTTAAAATACCACTAATATACGAAAGCTTTTAAATAACCATATTATGTTAATGTAAAATGTCGAGACGGACTTTACAGGGGTAACAATGTGAAAGATTTCTATTCATTAAATTCTTATTATTTAAAATACCACTAATATACGAAAGCTTTTAAATAACCATATTATGTTAATGTAAAATGTCGAGACGGACTCTTAAGACGGACATCTCTTAATCTATATATCAATATGAAAGACTTTTTGAAAGTCCCAATTTGTGATTTGATTTAAAAAATCTCGGAATTTAAACGAGATACGAAACAACAATTATTTCACGGAATACTTTTTTCGCTAGAAATTTTCGTGTTTAAAAAAAATCGAATGGCTTTCAACACTTATTACACCCCGTTTTTAATGATAACAGAAAATATGCTAAAATTTATTCCTAAAAAAGCACACATAGTTTTAAAACATTCCTAAATGATATAAGGCGGTGATCTCGTTGAAAAGGGTGTCTGCGAAACTTTCGACGATGGGTATATTTTAAACTTTTTTAGAAACAAAATAACCAACATACAAATGTTAGTTAGCTACATCTATGCAGACTTTGGCATGTCTTTAATTTATTTCTTCTAAAACTAAATAACAGCAAACTGCAAGATTTCTAATTCACTCAGCCAATGAAAAAAATGTTTCCATAATTTTTGAACGCCTCTATTAGTAATAATTATTTTTTAAAAAGAAACTGCCAACTCAACCGAAATTTTATGTCGATGATGAAAAGTAACAAATTAAAAGTTGCGAGATATTACTCATTTCATAGTTAAGACTAAACCAGCGCTGTTAGCCAAGTATACAACAATTATTTTAAGTGTAAAGCCGTTGAAATAAAAAATTATCAAAGAAATATTCTTATTCGCAGCTTACAAGACAAAAAACACAGATTGAATATGTACAAAATTAAAAGTTAAAATGACGAGCTATTACTTAGTTATGACGATACCAACAATAGGATTACTTTATCATAACACGACACAGAGAAAATTCAAGTTTTTTCGTTTTCTTACAAATAACAATGATCAAAAATTAAAACCATGCGGACCAGGCAGGGACAGGCCTCGGTACGATTTATTGACTTCTCAATATTTCTTTGTTAATAAAAAATATTATTATTTGCAATAGAATTTTTTCACTAAGAAAACGTTTTACAATCGAAAGAAAAGAAATGTTGGATTAAACATTGCTACATCACTGAATGTAAAAATAAAATATTATTAAGCTCTAGTCCTTTCTTTTTTATTTTTAAAAAACAATCAGCTATATTTACGGGCAGTGAAAATTAATGGTTTTCTATAAAATAATAGCAAGATGCAGGTTTTCTAATTCGTTTATTCACTCAATGAAAAATTTCTCTGAGTTTAAATTTTCCATTATTTTTGAAACGTTAATATCAGAAATAATTATTTGTTCATCAAATCTTTGAACAAATACTTCTACTTTAAAACAAAAACCTTGATCTTAATCGTAAGCGAAACTTTAAGAGGTTTTATATATATAAAAATGTAAAAGTACAATTGTGTATTCACTAGAAATAAAGAAAATATTTATAAAAATACATGTGTTTATTTTATTATAATAATAATACAACATTCAGAATGTTTGTGAAGAAATGATTACCTACTGTTGATATGGGAACTCAAAAATAATAGAATCAATTTAAGTTCAGAGTTAGAAATTTTTATTGAATGAATTAGAAAATCTGCATCAACTATTTACTCGTGATGTAGAAAAATGTTAAAAAATATCTATTTTGTGCACGATTGGTACACACAATGTATAACGTATTTTTATATTTCGATGTTTGCAGATAACTTTTCATACACCACAGCTGGTACTGTGAACCACATTTTATTGTCTGTTAATTTTCTTACCTAAAGGCACTAAATAACAGTTATCAAAAATGTATTTTATTAAGCTTTTAGTTCTCTCCTCTTCATTTTGTCTGATTGATGAAACGTAGATAGAAATTTTTCCTATCAAATTAAAAAAATCTTGAAAATAAAATGAGATATGAGAAGATCATCTCTATGACTCCGTTAAGATTTCGGACATTTTGACGCCAAATATTAGGATAGGTTAGGTTAGGCGCGCGCCTAACCTAACGCCAAATATTAGGATAGGTTAGGTTAGGCGCGCGCCTAACCTAACCTATCCTAATATTTGGCGTCAAAATGTCCGAAATCTTAACGGAGTCATAGAGATGATCTTCTCATATCTCATTTTATTTTCAAGATTTTTTTAATTTGATAGGAAAAATTTCTATCTACGTTTCATCAATCAGACAAAATGAAGAGGAGAGAACTAAAAGCTTAATAAAATACATTTTTGATAACTGTTATTTAGTGCCTTTAGGTAAGAAAATTAACAGACAATAAAATGTGGTTCACAGTACCAGCTGTGGTGTATGAAAAGTTATCTGCAAACATCGAAATATAAAAATACGTTATACATTGTGTGTACCAATCGTGCACAAAATAGATATTTTTTAACATTTTTCTACATCACGAGTAAATAGTTGATGCAGATTTTCTAATTCATTCAATAAAAATTTCTAACTCTGAACTTAAATTGATTCTATTATTTTTGAGTTCCCATATCAACAGTAGGTAATCATTTCTTCACAAACATTCTGAATGTTGTATTATTATTATAATAAAATAAACACATGTATTTTTATAAATATTTTCTTTATTTCTAGTGAATACACAATTGTACTTTTACATTTTTATATATATAAAACCTCTTAAAGTTTCGCTTACGATTAAGATCAAGGTTTTTGTTTTAAAGTAGAAGTATTTGTTCAAAGATTTGATGAACAAATAATTATTTCTGATATTAACGTTTCAAAAATAATGGAAAATTTAAACTCAGAGAAATTTTTCATTGAGTGAATAAACGAATTAGAAAACCTGCATCTTGCTATTATTTTATAGAAAACCATTAATTTTCACTGCCCGTAAATATAGCTGATTGTTTTTTAAAAATAAAAAAGAAAGGACTAGAGCTTAATAATATTTTATTTTTACATTCAGTGATGTAGCAATGTTTAATCCAACATTTCTTTTCTTTCGATTGTAAAACGTTTTCTTAGTGAAAAAATTCTATTGCAAATAATAATATTTTTTATTAACAAAGAAATATTGAGAAGTCAATAAATCGTACCGAGGCCTGTCCCTGCCTGGTCCGCATGGTTTTAATTTTTGATCATTGTTATTTGTAAGAAAACGAAAAAACTTGAATTTTCTCTGTGTCGTGTTATGATAAAGTAATCCTATTGTTGGTATCGTCATAACTAAGTAATAGCTCGTCATTTTAACTTTTAATTTTGTACATATTCAATCTGTGTTTTTTGTCTTGTAAGCTGCGAATAAGAATATTTCTTTGATAATTTTTTATTTCAACGGCTTTACACTTAAAATAATTGTTGTATACTTGGCTAACAGCGCTGGTTTAGTCTTAACTATGAAATGAGTAATATCTCGCAACTTTTAATTTGTTACTTTTCATCATCGACATAAAATTTCGGTTGAGTTGGCAGTTTCTTTTTAAAAAATAATTATTACTAATAGAGGCGTTCAAAAATTATGGAAACATTTTTTTCATTGGCTGAGTGAATTAAAAATCTTGCAGTTTGCTGTTATTTAGTTTTAGAAGAAATAAATTAAAGACATGCCAAAGTCTGCATAGATGTAGCTAACTAACATTTGTATGTTGGTTATTTTGTTTCTAAAAAAGTTTAAAATATACCCATCGTCGAAAGTTTCGCAGACACCCTTTTCAACGAGATCACCGCCTTATATCATTTAGGAATGTTTTAAAACTATGTGTGCTTTTTTAGGAATAAATTTTAGCATATTTTCTGTTATCATTAAAAACGGGGTGTAATAAGTGTTGAAAGCCATTCGATTTTTTTTAAACACGAAAATTTCTAGCGAAAAAAGTATTCCGTGAAATAATTGTTGTTTCGTATCTCGTTTAAATTCCGAGATTTTTTAAATCAAATCACAAATTGGGACTTTCAAAAAGTCTTTCATATTGATATATAGATTAAGAGATGTCCGTCTTAAGAGTCCGTCTCGACATTTTACATTAACATAATATGGTTATTTAAAAGCTTTCGTATATTAGTGGTATTTTAAATAATAAGAATTTAATGAATAGAAATCTTTCACATTGTTACCCCTGTAAAGTCCGTCTCGACATTTTACATTAACATAATATGGTTATTTAAAAGCTTTCGTATATTAGTGGTATTTTAAATAATAAGAATTTAACCCTGTAATTACCTGCACCAAGCTTTATCTAAAATATATTAATATTTTATTACAGTTGGATTGCGATGGTATTTCAAAATACATTAAGCCAGACCTTCTCCATCAGGGAATGGCCGTGTGGACTTAATTTTGATCATTGTTATTTGTAAGAAAAAGTTGCCAATTAGGCATCTGCAGCAATCGTTCTGAGGATATACTGTGTTGTGTTGTGTTCAGTTAAGTGAAAATGGAGCAATTTAAAGCTGTGTTACATGCATACAGCTTAAAAGGATTAATAAGCATGTACATCAATAGTGATTCGCTGGAACATTTGGTGGCAGTGAAAGAGGTAAATGTTTATTATTGTGTTTTTTCTTTAATAACCGTATAAATGTAGATGGTTTTGGCAACCACGGACTCACAAAACGTCAAGTACACTATAAGTTTTTATCGTTCTTTCTTTTTTGAAAAACTGAAAATGAGGTACGGGATATTACTTATTTCACGGAATACTTTTGTCGTTCTAGATTCAAGCTAATTTTTACCGGGGCTCTCTTTGACAGTTACACACAATATTTTTTTAAATAATGTTGTTTTTTGTTATTTTTGCAATAGTGATGACCCTATTTTAACAAATATCTATTTTCGTACGCAAATGGTACGCATAACGTTGAGTGTATTTTTTATATTTCGAAGTTTGCAGGCGTTTCGTACAATACCAACCTGGTAAAAATACAGTGAACCGCATTTTTTTATTATTATCTGTTAATTTATTACTTAAAGGCACTAAATAACAATTATAAAGAATTCTTGCTTTATGTGACTTGTAATTTTAAGAAACTATATATGAGATGCAAGTTGATAATAATAGGCTAGTGTTTAAAAAATAGTGGAAGTCACTTTTTTCAATTTTAATCTTTTTCACCTGCTGTGTTTTTGATATTTTGTGGTTTCATTATTTTACTTACTAAGTTATTAGCTGGGGGGAACATTGCAGCCCCCCCCATGTGTTTTTATTTATTTTACAAAATAGCTTGTTTAAAGTTGTGTCGCGTCTTATGCATTTAAATGTAATAAAATATTAATATATTCTAAATAGAGTTTATACATTTTACTTTTAACGGTTTTCTTAAAAGTAACAAAAAACGACCTAGCAATGCAAGTTTTGCAGGGGTAGATTCTTTGGGCCAAAATATGAGGATGTTACCAAGATAATTTAATACTTAAAGGCACTAACAATTATAAAGAATTCTTGCTTTATGTGACTTGTAATTTTAAGAAACTATATCTGAGATGCAAGTTGATAATAATACGCTAGTGTTTAAAAATTAGTGGAAGTCACTTTTTTCAATTTTAATTTTTTTCACCTGCTGTATTTTTGATATTTTGTGGTTTCATTATTTTACTTACTAAGTTATTAGCTGGGAGGAACATTGCAGCCCCCATGTGTTTTTATTTATTTTACAAAATAGCTTGTTTAAAGTTGTGTCGCGTCTTATGCATTTAAATGTAATAAAATATTAATATATTCTAAATAGAGTTTGGCGTTTAACCCTACAGTGCAGGTCCTATTTTTTCTCATTTGCTATAATATATATATAATAAACACATGTTTTTTAAATATTTTTTATTTTTAGCGAATACATATTTGCACATATACATTATTTCAATGTGTGACATACAGCTAACCTTTGAAAAATCTACTTCTTAAAAGCTTATAGTCGGGACACCTGAGATCCTCAATGTTTTTAACAAGCCATAGTATTGAAATATTTTTCCATACACCCACTAATCCCCAATGTACATTTTATTTGAGAAGCTGAAGAACATGCTCTGTATATCCTCATAAAGATGTATGAGTTTTTTCAATTCTTCCAAGTTTTTTTTGCAGTATTTCTCTAGCCTCATTTTAAACTCTGGTGTAGTTCTACTTCTATCGGTCGCTCTTAAATATGTTTTACTTTTTCTCGTACGCTGTACAACACGACACTTTTTATTGTAGGCGTTTGAATACATAACATTATTTTTACCTGTAATATGCACAACTTAGTGTTTAACATCAAAGTGGCCATTTTTCTCTTATTTGCTATAATATAATAAACACACAGGTAAATTTATAGATCATTTTTATTTCTTAAAAATACGTAATTGCAAACATACATACATTGTTATATATATATAGAACTGGTTTGTTTCCAACACATGTGATATAAGCCTTACGTATAGATTTACAAATAAGATTATTAAAATTAAATAACAAGTCTGTATAGATATAGCTAACATTTTTATATTGGTTATTTTTCTTTCTAAAAAGTTTTCAAATAAACTTATCGTCGAAAAGTTTCGCAGGCACCCTTTTAAACAATATCATTCCCTATCATTTAGGAATGTTAGTGCCTTTAAGTAAGAAAACGAAAAACTTGCTGCATATTTAATTTTAAAATAAGATTACCAATGTTCAAACAATACAGCGAATAAGAATTTTTTGATAACTGTTATTTAGTGCTAATTCATTCAGTGAAAATTTCTAGTTTACATTTTTTCTATTATTATTATTTTGAGTCTTTTATATCATTAGTAATCATAAATTGACAAAGCACACCTGTGAAATAAGCAATATATCTCGTAACTTTTAATTTTCTTTGTACATATATTAATTTGTGATGAAGCTACAAATTTGATGACCACTATTTTTCGATCGTTAATGAGACTCTCGCGAAAAACGGTTTAAAATGTAAAATGGGTCAGGGGTACCAGAAACTACTTTACTTGCACTCCGGTTTTAGTTGGTACATCTTCTTCTCCTTTAAGATGCCTCTAGTAGAATTTTTGTGAAAACCGAAAATGTGTGAGTGTAAATGTTAAAACCCATACCCATATCATTTTTAACATTTTTTTAACACGAAAACTTATACAATCTCTATGGAGTCACCTTAAGTTATTTGTCTAATAAACCAAACTTGATTAACCAATTAGCCGGGTACATGAATATGTTTTAAGATGATTGGTAAAATTTTTGTGAATACCGAAAATGTCTGAATGTTAAAGTTGATGTCTATATTCATACCACTTTAAATAATTTTAAAGCAGAAATAACTGCCAGTTTAATCGATTGTGAAAAGAATCACAAATTAATACATGTACAGAAATTTAAAAGTTGCGGGGGCCGTCGCCAGAAACTACTTTACTTGCACTCCAGTTTTAGTTGGCAACTCTTCTCCTGGAATATGATTTAAGATGCCTCTGGTAGAATTTTTGTAAAAACCGAAAATGTTTGTGTGTATGTGTGCGAATGTTAAAGCCCATGCCCATGTCATTTTTAACACGAAAAACTTGTGCAATCTAGATGGAGTCACCTTAAGTTATTTATGGCGCTCCGGTATGTGAACCTTAAAGCCGCTGTCTATAGCCACACCACTTTTTAACAGTTTTTTAAACACGGAACACTTGAGGAGAAGAGTTGCCAACTAAAACTGGAGTGCAAGTACTCCAACATGATATTTCGAGGGCATCGCTATCTGGAGACAGCTGAGTACTTGAAAAGTGTTCATTATACCACTGCAAAATATTTTTTGTATTCTGTTGGGAGCATAAGTGGTTAGTGCCACTTAGCTCAATGTGTGACATACAACTAACCTCGGCATGTGAGTTTCTTAATTCATCTATTGTGGGGCACCCAAGATCCTCAATATTTTGTATTTTGCCATTATCGGGAACATATTTTGATAAAACCTCCTTCTTCTCTGCCCCTTTCACATATATTAATGAGAATCTTAGTCCGACATCTTGAAATATTTCTGAAACTTTTTCATACGGTATAAATCCACCGTCCCATTCAAGACCGTGGAATACATTTGTTAACCATGTAGTAGTTCTCTTAGACTCTTTCGATAACTTTTCAAAATCATACGGCGGTGCAAAAACAAAATGTTCGTAAATTTTACCATTAAGTGACATTATAGACATTTCTTTAATAATAAATTCATTACTATCACCACGAAAACCTTGGAAGTCACACACAATCTCCATGTTTTATCAATGAAAAATGTCTAACTCTGAGCTTTTAATACCTGCTGCATTTCATTATCCAGTTGAGAAATTGTGTTCGTTGTGTGTTGAAAAAATATTGTAATATTTAAAAAATGAGTCGGGGGCCGGGGCAGCCACCACCAACTTTACTTGCACTGCGGTTTAATGGGAATCTCTTCTCTTGGAATATGATTAAGATGCTTTGGTGAACGTCGAATATTAAAGCTGATATCCATACCACTTTTAAACACAAAACTTGACGATTATAGTCATCTTAAGTTTTCGAAAATGTGTCACTTTTTTAAATAATTCTAAACACCGAAACTTGTAAAATCTGTTAAATATATGCAAACTTATTTAAAATATTATTCTTATCGACGTGGAAACGTCAGAATTGAACACTGAATACTATTTGCTCACAACAGTGTGTTTTTATATTATGAAAACAAGTCTTAATCAAGTTCCAAAATCCCAGTCAGTTTGTTGCGTCATTACATTTTTTAATCGCTCAAAAATTCCAGCACATGTTGAAAGGCACGTATATCTAATTAACGTTAATCACCGGGGCCACCCACCAGATAAGATAATTATCTCGCGGTGATTAAAATCCGCGGATTTCCCTAATTACGTCATTATCTTTAATTGCCTCATTAATGTTAATGAGGTAATTAAAAAGTCGTTAACGAAAGTGTCCCTACTTCTACTCACATAATATATTGCTCCAAACATTTCATGCAATTTTTCAGTCACTAAGCTGTTATGGCATTCTGGCTTGGGGTCATTCTTGTCATGTGGAGCGCATTTTTGCTCTACAAAGAAGGGCTCTTCGAATCGTAGCTAACATCAACTACAGACATGACGTAAAAAATGTATTTATTCAACTTAAGGTTTTAACCATACCCTGCCGATTTATATATGAATGTCTAGTTTATGCCTATACTAATCAAGATGTCTATAATAAAAATAAAAATTTTCATCAGTATTTGACCAGAGACGGAGATGATATTAGAATAGACTATTTCAGGCTACGTAAATCTCGATTGGCAACTAATTACTACAGCCCTCTATTCTTTAACAAGCTACCAAATAACTACAAAGGATTAACTCTAAACAAGTATAAGGCAAAAGTAAAAGAATTACTAGTCAGAAAAGCTTTCTATAGCGCAACTGAATTTTTACAGTGCAATTCATTGATATAAATGAATAAATAAATAGACTTTATTATATAGTGTTCTATGTTTCATATTTGTATTATTGATTTTGCGAATGTCATTGTGTGAAAGTTTGTTTTAATTTTTAATTTAAAATTTTTTATTTAAGATTATAACTAACATTAAAAATATTTTAAAGGGTAAAACTTAACTGCTATTTTAATTCATGTTTGTTAAAACTATGTGTGTGATTTTTCTTTATTAATTGAATATCTTCGATTATATTTATCAATATTTTTTATTATAGAACTTAAGTAATTTGACTTGTGTAAAACTTTTACAAGTTGTAACATCAATAAACTATTTCTATTTCTATTTCTATTGTAAACATTGTAAACAGAAATTGTAACGAGCTAATCGGCTTAGAAGTTGTAGCGGTGAAATTCGGGAGCATGGCCTTTAAGATACACACGGCCAACTTCCCAGCACGAACTATTATTATTATTATTAGTTACATTTTAAGTGAATAGCAATAAAGTCACACAGCACTGATTCTTTTGGATTATGTTAAAGCCTTTGACAAATTAAATCATAAAATTGTTTCCAGCAATCCTGCATTATTTCGGATTTAATAGATTGCTGTAGATCTGATTAGCAGTTATTTAACAAGAAGAAAGCAAAAAGTAATACTTAATGGTAAAATGTCATCTGCTAGAGACATTGAGAGTGGTGGCCACAGGGTTCCATTCTAGGGCCGCTTGTTTTTTAAAATGTATACTTCTCACTTAATAAGCTGTATAAGAAACTGTTCGATACATTTCTATGCAGACGATAGCAATTTTATTTGTCATCGTTATTAAGGACGCTGCAAAGGCAAATGTTATAATAAACCGATAAAAATGTCAGATGCATATTGTCTTGGTATTAATCCTTTAAAATATAAGACTATGCTATTTGGTAGAATGAGAACATGTGAACAAATTAAAAATAATTAATTAAATATCACATTAAATAATATCAAAATGGAGTGTGTATCAACAAAAAATTTAGGATTTGAAATACATGCTGATCAAAGATTTTCTAAGCACATATCAAGTAAAACAAAAGTGGCATTTGCGAACATAAAACTCATTTATGCACAAAGGCAGATACTGAATTCTTCAGCCAGAAAAATGCTATGTGATGCACTGGTGTTGTCACATTTCAATTTCGCTGATGTAATGACAGTCAACGTATACAACGAATTCAGTATTCTTGTGTTAGTCTCTTATGTGATTTATGTGGACGACGGTGAGCTTCTGCCCAATTCAAGACAATAAAGTGGCTAACAACATTGGAAAGGTGACCGTTACATTCCTTAGTGCTATTTAATAAAATTATCACTCTTAGCAGTCCACCATATCTGTATAATAAAATTAAATTTCACACAGATATTTATAACGTCAATATTAGATTTAAACACTTAATTTCTTCTTTGCCCCATTTCACTACTATTTATGAACGAAGCTTTTTTTTTCAACGTTCATAAATTGTATAATAAGTTACCATTTCCACTTAAGAATACTACCCGATATAAATTTAAGAATGGTGTTAAAAATTTAATTTAAAAAATTACTTTCAAATCTTTTAATTTACATCTTTACTGCTTCATCTTTTTCTGATATTTTGTACTTATTTTATTATTTATTATTTTCTGCCGGCTATCCTATCTTGTTAATTCTCTAATCTTTGCCATCGGTAAACAAGGGGAGTAAAAATTTAGATTGCCAACATTGTTTTAAAAATTTTCCCTATAGTCCCCCTAAAATTTGCCTGAATCCGCTCCTGTGGAAAAAAATCAGATTTTATATCACATGATATTCAAGGCGTACCATTTGAAATAACAAAGATGACTGTTATCACGTAAAGGTGCAACATCCTGTAGAGAGCTAGATAATAATCCAAACAATGTGTCACTTCTTTGGTCTTCGGGAAGGTTGCATCAAACAAGTTTAAACCGAAATCAGCTTGATCAAAGAACAAGATCCAAGTTTGCGAGTGTTACAACAATTGTAACCTTGGATTTTATACCTTAATGAAGCTGATTATGTTGTTTAAACTTAATCAATACAATCTCTGGTCTTGTCTATTACAAAATCAACTTACTTGTACTCAAATATTGGAAAGCAGCAAGAGTCAGTTGAGGACTAATGCGCATTTTGCTCGGCTCGCCACGTTTCTCAGCAAACACAGTGAAGTCCTGCCTCCTTTCTGCTGTTCTTTTCCTCTTGGAGCGATTGTCAGCTACAAAAAGAAACATCATTAAGTAATGAACCAATAAAAGAATCCAAGAAGCATAAACTAACAAAGGGTGCTTAATCCCCAAAAACAATGTAAGAAAATTGGAACTAAAAGCAAACTGACGTCGATTAACAGTTCTCTGGCAGCAAAATTTTAGTACGAATGTCTTGAAATTTTGGTTTTAATTTAAGGGTTCCACTGTACAGGGTCCGCCACCTAAAACTCCCCAGACTCATAATTTCCTTATTTTTTAAGCTGCGATCATGTTCGGCACATAAAATTGTAGATACTTTTAAGGCCTTTGAATATGCATACAGAGTGATTAAAAAAAATTGAAAAAATTGTTACGAAATGAAACTAATTTCCTTGAATATTTTTTTCTCTTACCCTGTACATGAACTGTGTTAATGTTTTCTAATAAAGATTTTAATTCGCTTCAATTTATGTTATTACGACATATTCGATATTCTCTTTCGTTTTAGGGAAAAAATCTATCTTTTTGACTTCAAACTGAATTCTCTTAAAATAAATTTGAAAAGAATGTAAATAAGAATTTTAATCTTTATTTGTAAAAGGCATATAATAAATGATATTTAAAGTAACAAAACAGCAACAACAAATAAAAGAAAACAATTTTTTTTCTCTCTTTTGTGATCACTTGATGAACCCATTGTTAATAAGTGCATGTTTTCATGTAATACACATTTCTTACTAATAGTTGGTTGCTCTTCTAGTGGCTCTACAGGTAATTAAATAAAAAAATTTATAATAATAATTCAGTTTCATGAACTTCCTTATCCTTTTATTCATTTTAGTTTATTCTTTCGACTTTTAAGTTGTTCAGATCTAATAAATCAACCATAGCTTTGTTATTAGTAATATTTCACATTTTCTAAGTTAACCATGAAAGTTCTAATAAAAACCACTTTTAAACAAATTATAAGCTGGTAGACTTATTTTTATTAAAAATTAAAAATATTGTTCAAAATTATTTAAAAATAAAAAAAGCAAACAAAATAATTCTTAATTGTGTTACTTAACAAGAATACTAAAAATAAAACAATGTTGTGTTATGTATTGCACCCCCTTGGAACTGAAAATTGATACGCCTATGCCAACAGTGAGTGACTGGAAACTAATAGAAAGAAATGGACTTTTCTGGAGCGTGTTAAGAGAAGATTCTTGATTGTTTCTGGATGGATCTAGAGAGGTAATTTCGGAGTATATAGGCGCGATTACCAGCGCAGAGGAAGAAGTTTATTGAAGAGAAGTTTATTAAAGTGAAATTAGTAGTAAAAAAGTGAGGTTAAATATCAAGTAAACAAAGTGTAAATGTTATTTTGAAGTATTGTATAGTCAGTAAATTATTAAATAAAGTGCTAGTTGTGTTTATCTCTTGTTGAAATTATTTAGAACCCACGGATTCATACAGAGTGTTTCCTAAAAGGGTGAAAATACGCAACAGTTGATTTTGCAGTAAACATGTATGTTTTCTTAAAAAAATTTATCAGGTAAAGAGAGAATTAAAAGTTTTTTACAAATATTGTTCAAAATGTTGCCCATTAACGTGAATGCAGTAGTTAAATCCTCTTATTAATTCACCATTCACAGTATGTAATAAAGTATTCTGTCGAATAGAATTACATCCATTTCTTATTCTGTTTTTTAAATTTTCAATATTCTGAGGATGTTATACACAAATCCCTTAAGGTAACCCCACAAAAAGAAATCCAGCGGATTTAAAACTGGTGATCTAGCTGGCCACCGCACAGGTCCGGTATTGCCGATCCACCGGTTACCAAAAATCGTGTTTAAATAATTAGAAACAATACGGGCAGGCTACCCATTGGCTTCATGCAAATGCAGTTCTAAACTTACTAAAAACGTCAGTCTCGTCCATAATCTCAGCCTGGATCAGCTCCTCAATGACATCCTCGAGCGTTATAAGCCCGACAGTCTCATAGAACGGATCGCCCTCCCCCTCATTATTAACCCTGTGCACGAAGGCCATATGACCCTTGTTCCCCTCCTTGAATATCTTGAACATAACGTCAAGGGTAACGTCCTCAAAGACAAAGTTGCAGGGGTTCTGGTAGAACTGGCACAGCGTCTTCAGGGGAGTATTGTCATCGGGGTCGACGAACGCCAGGTCCTTGATGTAGAGCATGGTGACGATGTTCTGGCGGTTGCCCTCGTACACGGGGATGCGGGAGAAGCCGCTCTTCATGATCTCGGAGACGGTCTCGAAGTCCAGGATGGCGTCGTAGTCCAACATGAATACGTCCTCTATTCTGGTCATGACTTCCGCTACGGTCTTCTTGCGCAGTTCCAGGGCTCCGCTGATGATGTTCACTTCGTCCTTGTCGAGGTCGTTCTCGCCAGTTGTTACCTGCAATGGAGAGCTTATGTCAGTCGAGGGATGCAACTAATAGTTAGACATGTTTTTGTTTTACGTGATATAGAATGTTTACAAATATATTTATATATCTATTTATAGGATTAGGCAAACAGAAGAAAAAACTATCTATGAGACCAAAAAGACTACGTCCACTTCACTACGTGGATGTGGAAGTAATAAACAGAAAAAAATAGAAAAAGACACGTTTCTAGTCCGGACCGTCTTGAAAGATCCCTTAAGCCTAGCCTTGTATGGAGAAAAGAGGATGCACCTGCAACTTATTTCGTCGGTTTGCTAGATTATTCTACCCAAAAAGCTCGAAATGTATTCATGGATGACTGTCCATACTTGCCCGTACATTATACTGTACTATACATTTACCGCAAATACTTTACAAGCGTCTCTTATGATTATTTGATATACTCCAGAGCGTCAACACTACCAAAAGAGCCTAGATATATAGACGAAATTTATGATAAATATTAATTTGGTAATTACATTTGATAAATTACAGAATCACAGCAAAAACAAGAGTATAAACATTGTGTAAAATAAGCTGCATTATTGGCAGAATAAAATACACCACTTATAGATTTCAAATCAATAAATTGTGGTAAACTAGCCTAAGTTAAGACCTACTTTTGAATTAAGTATTGTAACATGCGGAATGCTCAATAGCATCCTTCGTTACACTGTTAATATTTATTAGAAAAATTATAAGTTATCGGAAATATTATTCCCACAAACTTTAGTACTAATAGAGTGCCCTTACTCCTTAGACTATGATGAACATACGTCATCTGTCAGCAGTTAAAGTTCGCGAATACTAGATAGCGCGCCAGGAATGATATTTCAACTAAATAACGCCGGGTGAAATTCTTTCTCGTTGAACCATTGCACTAATTAGACGTATTTATAATTTTGTTTGACCTGTAATGGGGATGTTAGAATTTGAAAAACCTCGTGATGATCACATGAGGTAAGGTTTTAATTATTATACCGGTAAATGCCATCTAACATTTGAAATATTATTTTAGGTTTTTCTTATAATTCTTATAAATTAAGAATTAATTTCTCAATAACAAAACTTATTCACGTCTAATGATTTTAACGTAGAAGTATTTCAACGTTATATTATTTGCTTTAAGCAAGATTTGAGATTATCTACATTCAATTAGCGATACCTACTACGTTTTCCACTAAGCAAACTATATTCATATGAAGTTAACTTTTCTATACTACATTTTGAATTGGGATATACGAAAACATTCTGAGCGATGAGATTTTCTTCATTTTGTCTTGGCGACAAATCTTGTACGGGCGTTTTTACGATTTCATAACCTTAAAATGAAATTAAAGCAGCCACATGTGAAACAACTTTTAAATCCATAATCATCGGAGAACAGGATCACATTTAGGAATTTCCTTAATCAGGATAACCAAGTAAAAGATAAGTACTTTTGATTACTACATGTAAAAGGGATTATTTTCACATGATTGTAGTTTTGGGTCATAAAAGCCAAGTGTCTAAATTTAAAATATGAGATTCAAGCTAAATCTATTATAATTCTTTTGTTAGATTATATTTTAAATACGCTGTTATAATTAATCCGTTGTCGTACATTAATTCATAGTTACTTATATCTTAAATTCATTGTCGCACATATTTCATCGTAGTATTAATTTCGTGGTTAATTTTATCGTGATTCCTTACTGTAAATATTTTATCGTGGTATTGTAATGCATTTATGTTGGTAACATAGTAAGTCGTGGTTCATTTTGATGGTAACGAGAGTGTTTAAGGTTTATGAACTTTGAGATAATGTTACGAGACATATTTGTAATATAGTATTTTGTCTCTCGTAAAGGATCTCAAGTTCCTAATTTTGTTGTAATATATGATTTTTAATATTGAGATAAATTTACGAGACTTATCTTCTGTAATATAGTTATTTTGTCTCTCGTAAAGGATCTTAAGTTTATCTAATTTGTGTAATATATGATTTTCGTATTGAGGTGAAAGTTACGAGACGTATCTTTTGTAATATATTTTTGGTTCTCGTATACTCCTCAAATTTATTTAGCTGTTGAGCAAATTGTAATATAGTGTATCTTGTAATATAGTAAATTTTGTAATATAGTTTATTTTGTACATATTTCTGTCTAATATTTTGCTATAAAGTATCGTTGTTGCTGTGATAGTTCATTTTTTTGTAATATAATATTTTGTAATATAGTTCTATTGTACATATGTAACATTTGTCTTTTGTTTATCTTTGTCTTTATCTTTAATTTTCCTTGATTACACTCAGTAATCAATGGCGCCCAAGCCTTGAACTCAACGCCCTTTTGCTCTCCGTATCTTTACTGTGCTAGCCAGGTGAAACCAGTGACGCTAACCACGTCGCTCGTAGGGTGGCCCACATTTGAACAACTTGGGCAACATAAAACCTTCCAAAACAACGCCACAGTATACAATTTTTTCTACTGTTTGCTAAATCCTGTAAAGAATGTGCTGCATTATAAGTATATAATATTGTGTAAACTGATTTTGAAAATTACAATTGGGTTAAAATGTTATACAGGGTGGACCACTGAAAACGAAACGCGCATGTTTTGGGAGACTTAGATTAGTTTCTTAAAGAAACGCTCCGACGATTCTTGATTTTTGAGGGACAACTGTTGACGTAAAACTTGACAGTGACACATCAACTCCACCTTATTTAATCTAGAGAATGGTTTTCATGGGAAAGAAAATAAAATTGAAAAAACTAATTTCGACCAAGCTGTCGCACAGAGAACTGAAAGACGCTTCAAATGAGGGGTCGCTCGCCTCCCTTTTCCAATTTAAATTTTTGAGTTAATGATTGCTTGGGTTAGGGAGTTGATGTGTCACTGTCAAGTTTGACATCAACAGTTGTCCCTCAAAAATCAAGAATCGACCTGGCCGAGCGTTTTTTCAAAAAACTAGTACAAGTGTCCCAAAATGGCCCACCCTGTGTTTTATCCAGTGTCAGTTTGAAAATCATAAAAAAGACCCTCAAAGGAATAGTTCAGAACACCAGTTATGTCATAAGCGCCGACCGACAATTTTTAGAATCACTTTTTAATTATTGTAAATATTGTTTCACTACTTTATATTAATTGATAGGCATTATGTAAATTATTTATTTATAATATATTATTTATTTATAATAAATAATGTTAGTTTAATGAACAACTCCATAAACGATTAAATAAAAGTAAATAAATATCATTTAACCTACGGCTATGCTACCGGCAATATTAGGAACGAACCAAAAGCAGATAGGGGATTTGTAAGGGTGAGACAGGTAAACTATGGAATTTCGTTTGAGGTAAGCGTATAACATTCCTGGTTAACTATATTCATATACGTGTATGGTTTGTAATATTCAAGAAAGTTCATGGGGTTATTCTCTCACAAACAGACTTTGTAATTATATTTCCTGGTAGCATCGATTTAGACTGAATTTTTAAATACTATCCACATATTTTTCTTTATCATCAAATTTGAAGGTATAAGATTCATTTTAGCATATTCTAACGTCACTCTCTATCTTAAAAGGTAAAGGAGTTCCGTTAATTTATATAATTTTTGGTATTTTCTGAGAAAATAATTATTTTGCCGACTTCAAAAATGTGAGAAACATGTTGTTGGAAAATTACAGTTTACACTCTAATTTCACGTGTCATTTCAGCTTATTAGCAGAGTCTGGACATTTAAGCTGTTAATATAATTGTTTTCATAAAAGAGGAGGAAGTCGGTTTCCGCCATGTTTATCATTTATTAGACAAATATACCAATGCTCTATTAATTTAATATTTAATCGTTTTACTTGTCCGTAGGCAAAATTAGCCGCCGCTTCGTCCTTATAACGTTGACCTTTTATCGCGATTACCACCCGGGACGTAAATTTATCAGGAATCGTGAAGTTTTATCTACACTGTAAAAAATGGGAGTAAATTTACCCTTGTTGTGTGTAATAATTACACATATTTTTAAGGTAACTTTACCAGCAAAAAGAGTGTAAAATTCTGTTTACCCAATATTTAGGGTAAACCTCCTCGGTAAATCAATTTAGAGGCAGTGTTCCACAAAATCACTGTACATTTACTTTGTGTGTTAGGAAAATTCCTATATTTTTAGTGTACAGTAACCTCTATGTATGGAGTTTTACACAGTGGTTTTGTATATTTACCACTTACGGTGCATTATTTCCTTGTATTTATGTAATATTCCCTTGCATTAATGTAATATTCCAGTTTTTGGTGAACACTGTAAGAAATGGAGGTAAATTTACCGTTGTTGCGTGTAATAATTACAAATAACTTTAATGTAACTTTACCAGCAAAAAGAGTGAAACATTTTGTTTACCCAATATTTTGGGTAAAGCTGCCTGGTAAATCAATTTAGAGGTAATGTTTCACAGAATCATTGTACATTTACCTTGTGTGTTAGTAAAATTCCTACATTTCTGGAGTACAGTATCATCTACGTGTATGGAATTTTACACAGTGGCATTTTATATTTACCATCTATGATGCTTCATTTCCTTGCATTATCTTCCGCGAGGGGGCATTATCAATACCTTACCTTTATTTTATGTACACAGTAAAACACCATCAATAGATTGTATTAGGTACACTTCAATACGCGATTAGTTAGTTTTTGGTGTGTTACCCGTATTTGGATCACGGTATAGTGCCAAATAGTCAAAATACACCCTAATTTTACAAATATCCCAGCACAATGTCATACCCTCAGTCATCAGTGTCAAACAAAGGTAAGTAATTAGCAGAGTATTAGTTTCACTTCACTTTATTGGCGACAATGAATTCACTGTGATATGTACCTATTAGAAAATCATAAATAACATCAATGTTTGCATTAAAATTTTAATAAAAGCCTAAGTGAAAAAGTTTAAAGTTTGCATTTGAGAATGAAAATTATCTATCCGCTGTAGATCTTTTGAAAAGATTAAATACTACACAAGGATTAAAACAATTGACATACGTCACTCCGACTGGTAACTAATTGGCGGGAGTTCTAAATTTTTATTAAAAGTATTGTTTATTTCGTGTTATTTCTGGTTAGTTTTAATTCTCTATAGGTATACAGGTTTTTCCTTGGAACCCTCAAATTACATATTTTGCCATATTAATGTAAGGGATTTTCTACTTTTGTGTACACCGGACAAGTTCGATGTTTTATGGCAAATAAAAATGAATTGTACAAATGTTTTTCCTGAACGACATACCACAGAGTGGTTGAGAATCGTGTTTATCCCAAATTTTGTCCCCCTCATCAGTTGGTAGCCGATTTTTAAAAGTATTTTTTTAACTTTGCTACAATGGGTCTACTTAACGCTCATTAAATTTTAAAACCGGGTCATTGTTTAATAATAATTTAATAAAATATCTCAACTTTAGTTACTTCACATACATTGTATAACATACTCATACAGTTGTATTAACAAATGTTCTAATATACTTATATATTTTTCCCTTAATGTGTTTAGTTATTATTTTGATATTAACATCTTTATTTCAGAAGAATATCTCAAGGATGCGATCAAGTGATAGTACCTTAAGTGTAAATATCTTTGGAATTAATGTAAAGTAATTTTTCAATGCATCTAATTGTTTATGCTTAGCATTATGTCAATGGTTATTTATGCAACAAGTACCTATATAAAGTGACCCTTTTTATAAAATCTCGTGCAAAATACAAACTTTATATACAAATCGTATACATTATTGAAATAGGCATCTCATAAAACGTCGAAATTGTTTTTTCTAAAACCAGCATTACAAGTCTATAATTTATGTGTGGTATTGAGTCTCAAAAGTTGTTTATTTTTTAAAAACGTGCAAAAAAATCTTTCTAAATATTTGTTTTTGTTTTCCTTCGCACGGTCGGTGTGCAAGAAAAATAACTTTTGACGCTCAGAACTAATGAAAAAGACGGTCGTTTTGATGTAAATAGGTAAGTATTAGATTTTTTTTTGTGAAGATTTAATATAATTTGAAATATTTTTGATGGGGTCCACAATGCGCCAATATTTTTAAATAGGAGGCAATTCTTTTGCCTTCAATTTTTGGGATCATTTGCAATTTTCACATAAGTATTTAAAATTCTGAGTAAAATTTTAATTACACAGGGTTTAATAAGTTAATCATTAAGAAAGCGACTTATTTCAAATAAGGAATGTTTAATTTTCACTATTTCAATTCCTTGAAACATATTCAATTTGTTAGAATAAAAACTTTATCCCTTTATTAAATTTACGTAAATGTGTGCCTGTACTTAATTAATTATAGGTATAGGTACATTTATATATAATAAATAGACATGCTTACCTCTACGTAGCGACATTTGACATAGTTTTAACTGACATGTTTTCGGTTATTATTACATCTACATGTAATTCTGCTCTGTAATTTTTCCAGTAAATTTTACATTTTCGTTTGAATTTTACCGGTTTAATGCAAATTTCAACAGTGTTTTTACCGACATCATATAAAATTAATCGGTATTTTTACAGGTCATTATTACCTCTAACATGTAAGTTTGCTCTATAATTTTACCCGAACTCCGTAATTTTCCTGGTAAATTTTACATTTCCGTTTGAATTTTACCGGTTTAATGTAAATTTCATGGGTATTTTTACCAAATATTGTGTAAGATTCCTCGGTACTATTACACGTCTGTGTGTAACTTTTCACTTGAAATTAACTCAGAAATTTAAATTTACCTTTGACATGTAACTTTACATATGAAAGTAATTTCACCCCAAAAATAGGAGGTAGAAAAGTTGCCTCCTATTTTTGGGGTAAATTTACACCAAAATTTTTTGCAGTGTAATAATAAAAATATAGCTCTTCATGGTATGTATGAAATAGAAAATGATTTTTTTTTAAGGAGGTTCCCCAACTTTCTCTTTCAACACCTGAGAAATCTACATCAAGGTCGAGGGCAACCATTTTCTTATCAGAGCGAAAAAAGAGGATTGGTGTTCCTCGAAAATATTTCCGTAGGCGTCTCACAAATACCAACGGAACTTGTGACGTTTTGTACAATTAACCGAAATACGGCATTTTGAAATTATGGTGGTATCAATGCAGACGGTCGCTTGTTCCCGTTTTTTTTCCCTAATAACGTAACTGCACTTTAAGCTCTTTCCACGTCTAGAGTGCCGCAATATGCTCTCCGTCTTTCTCGCTCTCATTGATCTTTGTGCTGATTCGTCTAATAATAAACATTCATACGACGCATTCTTGGAATTCCCTCATCTTGTCTCGCTACCGCTAGAGGCGCTGGTTGATATTTCACAAAATGTTGAGTAAGTGGCCCATAATATCTAACACGCCGACTATTCTTGGTGAAGAAGTGCGCCAAACGGGCAACCGCCACAAATGGCATGATATTGTCAGACGTACCAAACGACAAAGGGAGGTCATAAAGTAATGTCTTGGATCACAAAATTCTAATTCTGTCTCGAAACTCGGCATTCGGGGTTAAAATAAGATTCATAACTTTTTCTAGTAACTCTTTTCGATACCTCCAAGGCGACGCAAATTACTGAGAATCTGTCCTATTCACGAGGTCGCAGTAGGCTGGGATTACACGTGACATTTCAGTTGAGTACTCTAAGAAATGCAGCTCCTAAAGTTCTAGCTCTGTACTAAAATTCAAATACTTCTAAAAAAAATCGGTAAAGGTATTTACACAGAACTTCCCTCGTTCATGGCAGTCTCTCTAAAAAAATAATAATTACGAAATGACATTGAAAATAATAATCGGAGTAGAGTTATTGCTATTATTACAAAGAAAACTTGATAAGTTTTGGTCAAAAAAATATACAGATTGCTCATCCAACAGCAAAAGTTCAATACTAAATAGCAGGTGCCACATATGGCAGGCTTGCGCAAATACCTTTACAAATGTCCACCATGACTGAATTATTTCTTGGGATGACCACCCTGTACATTTTTCAATAAAAGTATGTGCATATGCCAGATGTTATTGCCATCTGTCACATTTTCAATCCAACATTCACGTAATGGAGTGGAAGTATAGTGGTGGTTAAAAAAATTTCATTTTTTAAAAATTTTTCCAAAGATGGTAAAATAATTTTCAAATTTTTTTCTTCTGAAATAGGTTTAAGATGTCAAAGGTAGAAATTTTAAATTAGAGCAAAAAGGAAAGTTTCCTTCTGTTCTATAGTGGTGCTAAAAAAAGTTTAAAAATTAAAAAGATGTATTTTTAAAATAGGTTTAGAATGCTATGAAACGTAAAAATTTTAAATTTGAGCAAATAAAAAAAAATTCGATCTATTTTAGTGGTAAAAACTTTTTGAAAAATGTTGGTGAAAAAAATTTTCAAAATTCTTTTTCTGAAATACCTAGGTTTAGAATGTCATTTAAATTTGAGCATTCTGGTGTTAAATTTTTTTCCAAACTGGTAACAAAATGTTGCAAATTTTTTTTTCCGAAATTGGTTTGGAATATGTTTGAAAAAAATTTTCAAAAATTTTTTTTTTCTGAAATAGGTTTAGCGCGTCATGAAACGTGGAAATTTTAAATTTGAGCAAAACAAAATTTTTTTCAACTTGGTAAAAATTTTTTCAAAAATGTGAAAAAAATTTTCAAAAATTTTTTTTTTCTGAAATAGGTTTAGCGCGTCATGAAACGTGGAAATTTTAAATTTGAGCAAAAAAAAATTTTTTTCAACTTGGTAAAAATTTTTTCAAAAATGTTTGAAAAAAATTTTCAAAAATTTTTTTTTCCTGAAACAGGTTTAGCGCGTCATGAAACGTGGAAATTTTAAATTTGAGCAAAAAAAATTTTTTTCACTATTTATTCCGTTTAGACAGTCCACCCTGTATATTTTTCAGTGAAAATTCTACCAGATCTTCGCTGACAGTAGGGTTAACTACCTACCAAATTTGACTGCTCTCCGTCAAGTAGTTTTTTAGTAAATACACCAACAGACAGACAGACAGGCAGACAGACAGACAGACCGACAGACAGACAGACAGACAGACTGACGGAATTGAAAAACCTATATTTTCGGAATCTACGTGTTCTGAAACGTCAGAATCCGAAAAAATCTCGGAGGGTGATTTTTTCTCGAATACAATACTTCCCTTCGGTATGCGAGGGAAGTAAAAATAATGTCCCACTGCACAGTGGGACAGAATGCCTTAAAACTTGGCCAAAATACCCAAAAATCAACTCCTTCTAAATGCGTATATAGTTAGGTAAGAGTTCCAACAATAATGAACTACCCTTACTACCTGCAAACGCACTTTGCAGGACGCACACAAGATCAGTTTAATTACAGTTGTGAGAGAGCGCTGCTCATTCGGAATTGTAGCTGTGAAAGTTTAATAAAGCTTATGTGTGTGTTTACGCGGAACTTTGTCCTTTAAAAAATTTCTTTAACATGGATCAAATTCCTCAAGGTATGTACTCTTTAATGGTAGTTAACATCGATGCGTAATATTGTTTGATATAAATGTATAATCATTTCTTTATTTCAATGAACTTTGCCGATAAAAATTACTAAATAACAAAACTCCTGCTGAGTTATAAAGTTAGACCCGCTTAGTCCCGCGCTAATTTTTTAAGCATATGAACCTTATACATTGTAAAGTTAATGACGAAAATTTTAGGTACTTTGCATTGCTACTGTTTGAGTTATTTTATATTAAAATCCTACGTGTTAGCTGCTGAGAAAAAGTACTAATTTGTGTACTGAAACAGGTGGACGTCATGTGGAGCATTTGTTATTAATGAATTTTCTACAATAAACTGTATCATTCTGTCATTACAACATTTTATTCTAGAATTGTAAATAAATGTTAAATACAAATGGAGGAAAACCCGATAATTCCTTGTATTTTCATTAATATTACAAAAAAATTTAAGAGTACCTTTTTGCAGCCCGTTCAATGCTCTGCAAAAATATTAAAGTATTCCGTAATTTTACAGGGCGATTAACGAAATATAGCCAATTAAATATTAATTATTATGAAAAAAAATAATAAGAAATAAGATATTTGGTTGTTGTCAAGTTCACATAGAGTACCTATAGAGATACAGGGTGTAATTAGTTTCATGTCATTAAAAAAACTGGAGTTAGGGAACGACAACAAAAAAACCTTATATAACATGGGGTCTAAAGCTCATAGTTTTGGAGAAAAAAAATAAACAAAAATTTCGCAAATTTTCAATAAAATCTTTTGAGAACTGCTGGAATATTGAGGTAGGTTTAGATCGTCGCGCGTGTCTGCCTATGATACTTAATATTTGTGTAGATAGCTATAAAATGTCGGCGGTCTTTAGCGGTGCGGTAAATAAGATGAAAGACGTCGACGTTTTCTGAGTGTTTAGTAGATCTGATCTGAAGAAAACTATACTCTGACTCTCCCTTGTGCAACATTTTAGTTTCTGTGGGTGTTTCGTTATGTACACACGTCCAACCCGCCGTTCGTTGTTTTTGTTATTTTTGAATTTCGGGTCGCTGAGTATTTATAGTGAAGATTTATTTTATTAACTTTACCGTTCAAGTCGTTAAATTCTTGATTACGTACAGTCGCACAGACACAACTTACTTGTTCGTTGTTTTTGTATTCCGTTTTGGATTTTGGACCAAGTTTTTCTTTTATTTTTCTTTATTGACAACGTTAGTTGATAGTTTATTGTTTAGTGTTGAACGGAGTACGTATGTCCTTAATTCGACGTAGAGAACTGTGTATTGATGCAGATGCAGAATTCGAATAATTTACTTAGGTGGTAAGCTTTTAACCCAGGACACTCATGTATGTTACAAACGTTAATAAATCACATTTAAATATTCTAAATTATAAACATTAATCCAATATTTTGTTCCAAATTAAAAGACACACATGTAAAGAAATGCTCTGTTTAAACTTCTATTTCGTTGCAGTTGTGCAGGAAAAGATAACGAATTATGTACCTCTTTATAATTGCTTCAGTTCGGTTGAGGCGGTCCATCAAAGGCGGTCGATGATCCAAGGCCTTTGCACTTTTTTATGACAATTTAAAAGTTGTATAATTGGGAACTACAAGTTCATTGACCAAGAAAAGAAGTGGTTCTCAATTATTATGTTCTACATTAATATTAAAAAATATTAAAAAAGTTCACCTAGGTCAGTTTTTTTCAAAGTGCCCCTAGAGGGAAAAGTCATAAAGGTTTTTTGTTTGTCTAGTCGGTCCTCAGTTTTTTTAATAACATGTCTTCAATATAACGGACATATTGTAAAAAAATGTTGTTTCTCTCTCACTTTAAGAGGATGGATGTACTTTCTCAGGGATACATTTTTGGACTAAGGTAAGTTGGGTCATACAGGCCTAATATGAACTCAGGAATCACAGGTTCCCGTCCGGGAACTCAATACTGGGACACCCTGTATATGGAGTTTGTAGCAAAATTGGAGAACGATGGAACAAAAATGGATGAGGAGAGAAACAATTTCTGAGCAATATTGGTGACTGACTGAAAGAAAAATATAATTTATTTGATAATGTTGTGGGGAAAAATCATTTACCCAGCACTTCTGGATTGGCAGGAAGAAATAACCTGTCTTTTGATGACGGCAGCGAAAGATTGAAACGTAGAAAGGCCCAGAAATGCCCAGCAATAATGAAAACCTCAATGTCATCCAGGTGTTGATGAATTGAGTACATCCACATCTGAAAATGATTTCAGTGAGGCACAAAGTGACTGTGAAAGTGACTATTGATAAACAATAAGGATTTTATTTTCTAAAACATGTCATTTAAGTTCAGATTTTGCAAATAATTAATTTTTTGGTTTTAATTTTGTGATATTTTAAATTATTGTATTATATTTTTCCAATTTTTGGTACTATATTTTCATTCGTTTCGGCAAGATACATCCCGAATAAATCCATGAATTTGCTGAAAGAATTTTGTGGTTTCTGGATTTTTATTTAGTTTTCTTTACTTCCACCCCTTAAAACCACCCTACTTTATAAAAGCAATTTTTTCTTAATGTATGTGTTAATTTGTAGGATGAATTCTCTGTGAATAATTTTTTCAGAATTTTACTCAATTTTTTCGAATTCCACCACCGCCTGGCCAAAAAAAGATATATTTCGTCCCACTGTGCATTGTAGACAGTTTCTTGAACTTCAAAAAAGGTCGTTAAAACGCAAATTTTCGAGTTATTTGAAAAAAAATAATTCGATTCTGAGATAAGTACTCATGAGCTCCTGAAAGTACAAATACAACTGAGCATTTTATGCATGCAAAGATTCATTGATCCCGCAATTTTTTCCCTTCTTTTTTTGAACTCATTTTCATGAACTGACCCTCCTCAATATTACCATTTTACGAAACCACAAGAAAATGCCTTAAATCGCTTTCCTCGTACAAATACCTAAGGAGCGGCCTAAACAATAGACATTATTATTAGGTATATTAATAACTGGCGATGAAAGTTATTTTTATTAGAAAGATACCATTTAAATGTGCGTGCCAATTAGGTCACATAAATAATACCGTTAATACACACGCGGCTGATGTTTTGGACCGGTTAAGTTAAATCTAATCAAGGCATCACCGCAACTATGACTAGGACAAAACAAAAGCTGTCTTTTAGGCAACCTTGGATCAATGAGGAGCCGTGATATGGAGTGAATCGACTGTTTCGCGAGAAAACAATAGAGAACACCTGAGGAAAGGCGAGCTACATCCGCCAGGGACGGACTGGTGTAATATTCGGCAGAAAATAATCATTTCAGTTCAAAAAACCTATGATCTTTTACTAATGACATCATTGACCTCGTTCCTTCACAATGGAGTTATCGTGCAGTTGTCACATTGTGTCAATCAGACGGAGAAGGTAGAATTAAAGTGAGAGGCAAACTGTGAGAAATTAAAACACTCCGAACGAAATCAGCTGATTTGTCACATAGATGTTTGCTATAATTTCTTCGCCTGCACGTCAATAGCACCAAAAGAACAGCTCAATTATGGTCAAAAATCCAATATTATCCAGCTCACACACTCGGCAGCGCGACTAATGGACGTGTGAATATGATACCACAGTCTATCACGCCCCGTTTTAAATAAATCGATGTTTAAATAAAGGGCGAATCACAAAAAAAAATGAGAATAGCCTTGCTCAATGGAGTACTTTGGCCAATTATATTTAAAAAGATCGTATGTCAATTATATTATCCGCGCATCGTGCAAAATACCCTAAATGTTGGTGTCTCAAGGAACAACCAATAAATTCATCAATTCGGTATTAAATACATAAAAAAGTGAGAATGTGTTCATTAAACGAAGTAGAACCTAGATTTTGAGAACGTGAAAAATATACGCAGTGCTGAACTATAAAATGAAAAAATGTTTCAAATTCCCGAAAACAATATGTTAAACATTCTTTCGCTAACATTGTTAAAATATATAGAAAATGTCATACAAGTTTGATCATTAAAGATTCTGGATATCTTGGATAAAAGAGAGGTAAATAACCTACGGGGACCAGCGAGGGAACCACTCTGTACGTACCCAACAAGACTATTCTATTTTCATTAGAATTCCTGTCTAGCCAAAAATTCTAAAATTATCCAATATACGTTTTACAGTGTATGGTGATGGTTTCTGTTTCTGTGGGTATCGAGTAGTAAATGTGTTATATTCTTGATGTTACTTTATCACATTCTCCATAAATAATAAGCAAATCTAAAGTCTTCGTCCTAATTTAAACGCGCTGGCATTTTCTGACATAAGAGAATGACTGATATTAATGATTGTTTCCAATCATGGCTAAATTGATGGCAATTTTTACTAAAATTCTTGAATATTTAAGAATATTTACGCTGTAATTATTTTTAGAAAAGGGAAAAAACAATGCATTTTGATATTTCAAATAAAAACTGTATTTTTATACACTCTACATATGTTTCAACTTGCTAGGCCTTTCTCAAGAGCATTACAGATGAATAGTAAAGCTATGAGGGCGGTTGTTCTAAAAATAAATGCAATAATACCCAAACATGTGAAATTACGGGGATTTCAAGTAATAAAACTAAGGATCTACCTACCCGGAATATAATTCAATGGGCTATTCTTAAAACCTTGTCTATTATAGGAGTGTTTATGAAATTTAGTTGGTCATTGGTGGTACAAGTGTTGCTTTTAAGGGATTTTTTATTTCTAATTGTTCAAGGAGGTTTAAGCGTTTTCCTTTTCTTTCTGAATGGATTAGATTAATATTCTCTGTGTCGATAAAATGATTATTTTCAATGCAATGTGTTGACATTCCTGTGTTTTTGTTGTTGTTTAAAATAGATTGTTTATGTTCTTTTACCCTATTAGCTATACTTCTACCACTCTGGCCAATATATACCGCGTTACAGTCCGTACATTTAATTTCATAAACCCCCGATTTGTTGATTTTACTTATTTTTTCTTTATTGTTGACCAAAATACTTCCTAAATTTGTTTTGTTTACACTTATTGTGGAGATGCCTAACTTACTTAATTTTCTACTTATTTTATAACATTATAACTAAACCTAGGAATATAATAAAATTGTACTTTGTTGTTTTGTTGGTTACAGTAAAAAATTCCTTTTGAAGTAATTTTCACTGTTTGTTTTTAACCATGTTCCCTATTAGTGACTCCTTATATCCATTATTTATTGCAATCTCTTTGATTATGTTTAATTCTTTATTAAACGCATCTTCGTCTAAGGGGAAATTTGTGAGTCTATGTATTAGGCTATGAAACGGAGAGAGTTTAATTTGCCAAGATTGTTGTGAATTGTAATGTGTGACTGTGTCAACACAACACTTGTACCACCAATGACCAACTAAATTTCATAAACACTCCTATAATAGACAAGGTTTTAAGAATAGCCCATTGAATTATATTCCGAGTAGGTAGATCCTTAGTTTTATTACTTGAAATCCCCGTAATTTCACATGTTTGGGTATTATTGCATCTATTTTTAGAACAACCGCCCTCATAGCTTTAGCATTCATCTGTAATGCTCTTGAGAAAGGCCTAGCAAGCCGAAACATATGTAGAGTGTATAAAAATACAGTTTTTATTTGAAACATCAAGAAGCATTGTTTTTTCCCTTTTCTAAAAATAATTATTCTAAAGATGTTTCACAAAGAACCGACCACATACTCAATCCAGTGCATTTACGCTGTGTTCGTCAATTGCTGTATTTAATTTTGGGAAATCTACAATTTGAATATATTTGGTTTTATCTCTTACAAGTAGATGTTACTAAGGGCATTGAATGAATATATTGTGTTTCTTTTTTTTTTTTAATAAAAAAGGACCAGAGTTTTTAGTTTGTCTTTAACAGTGTGATTAGATTTGATTAGAAGCAACACAGTTGGATTTTATTATTTTCCGATATATAAATTTTAAACAGCTTACAGTTAATTCATGTAAATTTAATTTAGTGAAAATTTAAATTATATCAAATATTCCTTTCTCATTTTCTTCCAATTACTTTCTCCATCTTATTTAAAACTAGTGGTTGGAGCCAAGGATATTGGTAAAATCTTTTATACATTTTAGATTAAAAACAGTCCTACTTATTTTTTGGAATAAATGTTAGATTCGCAAATCGCTAATACTTTGTAACTTTAACCCATACATTGCATATAGTAGAAAAAAGGGAATATAATTTTACATAATATGGTGTAAAAAGATACAGGGTGTTCCATTTGAACTAAGAAAGTCTTTGAGGTTCGAATTTGACAAAATGCAACGTAAAAAAAGAACACTTGGAATTTATATTTACTGCAGAAAGTACCTCATCTTGTGTTCTTTCTACGTACCAAACAGCAATTGAGGATCTCCTATACGAAGAAAGTTATATGGTTTTTGCAAACCGTTGCACCCGTCAAATTGTTTATAAAACGTCAAATATCTCCGAAACTGCGAATTTTATGGTCAATTCGAGAAGTCGAAATATATATCTATTTAAAATAGGCAAGTTGGTATCGACTTCCGGTATAACCGGAAGCACCACATGCTTGTAATTATTTTGGTTCGATTAGCCTCACTGACGATAGTAACTCCAAAAATTTTCAAAAATGTTTATTACATTTCCCCTATGTCGATCGATTCGGTTCCCGGTTAGACACCTTGTATAATTTTCGCATAGAATTTTCACTTCAATCGCGTGAATTTTCCCGCACAAATTTTTTGTAACCCCCGAATAATTACTTTTTTAAAAATTTACTTTCTCCGTCTGGGCCAGTATGGTCCTGCTTTCTGTACAAAATCAGTTCTGGTACGGTTAGTTCCAGTATAATCTAGTTGTCCGTGCTCCGTGTGTATTGCATACGTACGAGCATATTCATTCCTTCATCATATTCATATCGCTTGGATTTTGTTTCTATACGCCAGAATTGATCAAAATTCTGTTTTCAGCAAAGCCAACTAACTCCAAGACACACCCCAGGCGATTAGTACGTCTACTGTCTACTTTCACAATTAAAATACAATTTGTTAATGGGGATGATTTATTTTACGAGGATAGGCCCGCAAAAACCCATCCGCAAGGTCCGACCTCACGTGAAATATGATTATTTATTGAGCTTGTCGTCTCTACTAAAGAGTGTGCCTAAAATAAATACAAATTTCGACCAAGAAACGATATGAATATCTATAATGTTCTCAATCTATAGTGAGGAAATTTAGTATTGTCGTTTTTCAGACTTAGTTAGGTACACAGGACACAAGTGTATAAGGGCAAGCCTAGGCAAAGCTGGGCATAATTTTGCCCTAATTTTCCATGGACAGAACTTTCCAGTTTTTCTACATAAAAAAGGTTTCCTGCGTCTTTTCTCTAAGTTTGCAAGTAAAACTTTTGAGCTTTATTAAATTATTAATCATTAATCATTATTACCAGCATTTTTGTTACGCGTGAATAGTTGGTATAATTGTAATGTTTGTAACAAATGAAGAATAATCTAATAAAAATGATGATCGTGTTTTTTTTGTGAAGCGAAATCAACTGTTCTGTAGTTCTATTACTTTTGTTTGGTGAAAGTGTTTAATTGGTTAATGGTTATATTTAGTAACGTGGAGTACACGGATACTCATTTTAGTTATGGGCATTCTGATGGAAACGCGAATGCCGCAGAGTAAACGAATACCATACCATAAAGATTTCCTAATAAGTGGCCCTCAAAAAGAAGCTCGGAAAAGCAACCTAAGTGACCTTGAAGTTTCGTTTTTGGAGTCGATTTGTTATTTTATTGTCAAAAAAAATCTTATTAAACTCTTTAGGATCCGATGGTAGGTAATTTGTTATTAACAAAGAAGTTGCAACATAAAACAAAGAAAAAATTGTTTTCCAAACACATCCTTTTTAGGTTAATTCGGTTAAAATAAACACTTTTTGTCTTTGATATTTATTCCAAAACGCGCCATTATTGAATTACAGGCGATTAAAAGCGAAAAATGGCCAAAAGTGGCAATTTTTTAAAACTTATTTCTCAGCTTCTTCCAAGACTTTTTAAACTTTTTTTTTTTTTTGGAAAATGGTCGTCAAGACTTATGATTCAGGATCATATTTTATTTATATAGTTCACTTTTTTTGGTACTTGTGGTAATTGAAGCCAAAGCTGTATGAAATATTTTATTTTTGCATGACGGAATGAAATATGAAGGTGACAGGAAATTGATCTGCAAATCCTTTTTAATTACTTGGATGCACTTTTCAACACATAACTGTATTGAAACATATTCTTTATAGGATTTTGCAAACTGCAGACAAAATAACTATCTATAACTAAAAGAAAAACTATGTGTAAAAATAGTAATGAAATCTTTGCATTCTTTCGATAACCTGATTTCTGGTTATGCTAGCAAATTAAAATCCTAAAATGAATTTGTCTAATTTCTTATTTGACAATTCTCATTCTAACACTAGCATCCACACAGTCCCCTACGACCATGCAGATTAAACTAGTATCTATATAACCCCCTACGATTATGAAGATTCAGTTAAAAATGAGAACAAAGGCCTAAAATGAATTTATTTATCAACCTTGTCTTAAAAATTTTACATTCTAATGGATTACATTTTCATGAAACTTATCATTCTGTTTCTTGGAAATGCTTAGCCTTTGAATAATTCATTTTTAAACATTATAACTCTCGTTACTTTTTTGAAAATGCGCCTTTTTTAAACTACGGCAATTTCAAATTCAAAAATTGAAAAATATTTTGCGTTTTTTCGCTTTCCGAAACTTTTCAAACGGTTCTTATAAAACGATTGTCAAAATGTATGAGTTGTAATATTTTTCATACTTGTGTCTGTCAAATCCACGATTACATAGTAATAAAATTAATATGTTTCACTTTAATGTAAAAGACTGGAAGTATAAGTAATAATTTATCAAATAATTTTTGAAATTAGATGAAAATTAACTTTGACTCTTGTACTTTATCAACGATCTTACGTATTCGAGCAAAAACCACGACAGGAAATTGATAAATCAATTATTATTCATAAGTTATTTTTTCAAAATCATAAATAGCAAACTATAATAATATATTTATATTATATTGTTACGCGTTTTCACCCTTTAGGAAACACCCTGTATGAATCTGTGGGTTCTAAATAATTTTAACAAGGGGTAAACCACTAACACTTTATTTAATAATTTACTGACTACAATAGTTCAAAATAACCTTTACACTTTGTTTACTTGATATTTAACCTCACTTTTTTCGCTGCGAAACTTCACTTTAATAAACTTCTCCCCTTCCGCCGGTAATCGCGCCTTATATACTCTGAAATTGTCTCTAGATTAATCCAGAACACAATCAAGAATCTTCTCTCACCAGACTCTAAAAAACTCTATCTCTTTCTACAAGTTTCCAGTCACTCACTATTAGGCATAGGCGTACCAATTTCCAGTTTCAAGGGGGTGTAATTCATAACAATACTATAATCCATCTATTTATATTTACATTTTTAACGACATTATACAAATAAGTATATAAATAATGTTTGCCGTTATTTGATAAACGATATATTATATATTAATATCGTAATGCATTATCTTTACCAATTATGAATATTATTATGATTGTACCTATTAACGTAATCACATGTACGTGTGTTGTAATTTAATTTTAAATTAAATCTCCAGTCTCACTCTCATCAGATGTTTTTGATTCATCAGTGTTGATTTTCTGTTTTTACATTTATCTGAACAAGAACGTAGCTCGCAACATTTACAACAGCCTTGAGCTAAGCAAGGGCAGATTTCTTCATCGCCACAAGGCGATTTCCTTGTACAAGAAAAAATGAATTTCTGCAAAAGTTTCTTTGCTGTATCTCCTTCGAAGTAATTAAAGCATAAAACATAATTATGCAATATCCACCCATACACAATAGGATAGAATGATGTTATTTTTTTAGATCTTGCTTGTGATTATTCATTTGTCTACTGTTCTATTACTTCCACATCCACGTAGTGGATTGGAAGTATTGCAATCGTAAAAAAATTTTCAAATTTTTTTTTTTCTTGAAATAGGTTTAGAATGTCATGAAATTTCGAGATTTTAAATTTGAGCGAAAAAAAAATGTTCTGTTTGTCTGTCTGTCTGTCGGTCTGACTGTTTGTAACTTTTTTTTTGTCCGCACGTTTTCTCCGGAACGTTTTAAAATATTGACTTGAAATTTTGTACACGTATATATTATGACGAAATCTGGAACTGGATTGTTTTTTTAAGATATCCGGTGAAGAGTTGGGGGGTAAATAAAAATCGATCAATAAATAAAACAGTTATACATTTTTTTAAACTAAAAATTTTAAATTAAAAAAAAATTGACACCATTTTTTTAAATTAAACTAAAAATATCTAAAACTAACACTATTTACAAAAAAACTGCGAAGAGTATCCTATAGAATGTGCAAGAATTATATAACAAGTGCAGTAAATCGGCGAAGAGTATAACGGTTAGCTTGTTTTAGACATATAAAGGATCCAAGAAATGAAGAACAGAGGAAAAATAATAAATTAAATATTAGAAGAACTGCGTGCACAAGGTGTTCATGTTTCCAAAAACAGTTGTTCGGATGTTAAAAAGAGACCACAGAAAAGCTTTTCAGATGCAGTCAGTTCAAAGTCATCGGACCAGAAAGGCGTTGTGATTTTTGTAATTGGTTTATAAATACTGTGGATCCAGATTTCGGAAATAAAATTATTTGGACTGCCTTTAACCGTAATGGATCGGTTCATTTTAACAATTTAAGAATCTGGACTCATCAGAATTCTCACATTTTTCCTAGGGCATTTCAACAGGAGTTCAGCGTTAATGTGTGATGCGGTCTTATAGTGGTTCATTCTTAATATTGTCGGTAGCACAGCCGTAGGTTAAATGATATTTGTTTACTTTTATTGAATCATGTATGGAGCTGTTCTTTTAAACTAACATTATTGATGATAAATAAATAATTTAAATTATGCCTATCAATTAATATAAAGTAGTAAAACAATATTTTTGTTATACCTTTCTAAAAACACCTTATTTTCATCTATATTAGTAATAATGTAAGATGAGCTCTTTTGGACTAGCGCACGGAAACAGCGCACGAGAAATTTTTTAGCGATCTCCGATTTTTCCCGTGGGCTGAATAAAATTACCGAATATATGGCTTTAAAATAGAAATATACAGCAAAGTAAACTAAATTTAAGAAATGAATTATTATTTGTTTGCTTATAGTTGTATTGAAACATATTCTTTATAGGATTTTGCAAACAGCAGAAAAAATAACTATATACAACTAAAAGAAAAACTTTCTGTAAAAATATTAATGAAATCTTTGCATTCTTTCGATAACCTGAATTCTGGTTATGCTAGCAAATTAAAATCTTTATGAGTGGCTTTGTCTTTCTGATGAGCTCCAGAATAAGGGCGAAAAATGTTTCAAAGGCTAAGCATTTCCAAGAAACACAATGATAGATTTCATGAAAATGTAATCCATTAGAACGAAATTTTTTTTAAAACAAGGTAGACAAATAAATTCATTTTAGACTTTTGTTCTCATTTTTAACTGAATCTTCATGATCGTAGGGGCTTATGTAGATGCTAGTTTAATCTGCCTGGCCGTGGTGACTGTGTGGATGCTAGTGTTAGAATGAGAACTGTCAAATAAGAAATTAGACAAATTCATTTTAGAATTTTAATTTGCTAGCATAACCAGAATTCGGGTTATCGAAAGAATGCAAAGATTTCATTAATATTTTTACAGAAAATTTTTCTTTTAGTTATAGATAATTATTTTTTCGGTTTTCAAAATCCTATAAAGAATATGTTTCAATACATTTAAGAAATAGAATTGAGGAAATGAATATATTACTAGCAAAAATACTCGTAATTATTTCAAACTCTTGCTAAAGACTCATCACAGATAAGTACAAAAACATATATCCTTCTAAACAAAATACTGTTATGAATTACACCCCCTTGGAATTGGAGATGGTACGCCTATGCCTCTGATGGTGACTGGAAAGGCTCTAGAAAGAGCCAAGGACTTTTCTAGATTATGGTTGGAGAAGATTCTGGATTGATCTAGAGCTAATTTCGGAGTATATAAGGCGCGATTACAAGCGCGGAAGGGGAAGTTTTATGAAGAAAGCAGTTTATAAAAGTAAACAAGTAGAAAAGTGAGGTTAGATAAATAGTAAATAAAGTGAATTTGAAGTATTGTAGTCAGTAAATAGTTAAATAAAGTGTTAGTAGTGTTTAATCTCTTGTTAAAATTATTTAGAACCCACGGATTTATACAGGGTGTTTCCAAAAAGGTGGAAATCCGAAACATTTTGGTGTCGTAAGCGGAATTTTGACAGGAGGATTTTTCGGAAGTGTTCGAGAAGGTTTGGCAGTGTATTCTCGAAGTTGGTGCTAACACAGGAAGGACTAATTTACTGGACATTGTTCGAGGTTTATTTTCGAACAGGAAAAATAGTGTTTAAGTGCATTTTTGAGACATTTTTGGAACATTTTGTTGGACATTAGTGGTTAAGTGACAAAGACTCTAGATAAGACTTTTTTTTGTGCCGTTTTGAGGTTTTTCTGGACAGTCCCATTACCGATAGTGACGTAATTATTAAATTTTGTTGATAATTATATGCCGGTAACAACCAGAAGTATGGCATCCGAAAAACAAATTCAGGACTTTATGGCACAAATGCAAAATATGATGATAGACCAAGAACAAAAACGTCAAGAAGAATTAAGAAGAATTCTTGAGGATCAAGAACGAAGACGTCAAGAGGAGAAACAAGAAGAGGAGAAACGACGGCAAGAGGAGAAACAAGAAGAGGAGAAACGACGTCAAGAGGAGAAACAAGAAGAGGAGAAACGACGTCAAGAGGAAAAACAAGAAGCGGAGAAACGCCGTCAAAAGGAAAATGACGACTTAAGGAAAGCTATAGAGACACAACAGAATGCCTTGTTTACAGTCGCTGAAGACCTCAAAAATAAGATCGAAATAAAAATGGACAAGGTTGAAGAGGAAGTAAGCGAAGTGAAAGAAAAAGTAGGCAAGGTCGAAGAAGAAGTTGGTGAAGTCAAAGTGAAAGTAAACAAGTTCGAAGAAGAAGTGAAAGGGGAAATAGACCAGCTTAAACGACAATTGAGGGAAAGAGGAAACCAGCAAGTGGTGTCATCAGGCCAGCGATTAAAAATTCCCTCCTTTGATGGTCAAAGTTCCTGGATGACTTACAAGACACAGTTTGAGGCAGCAGCGAGTGCTAACAACTGGAATGACGAAGAGAAGGCTAAGGCATTAATCGTAGCTTTAAGAGGCCAAGCATTGGAATTGCTCCAGACAATTCCAGTAGACCAACAACGGAATTTTAGAGTTTTAGAAGCCGCCTTAGATCTACGATATGGCGATCAACACCTTGCTCAAGTATACCAGACCCAGCTGAAAGTGCGCGTTCAGGAAGCTGGAGAGAGTCTGCAAGAATTTGAAGCTGCGGTGGAAAGACTGGCACACTTAGCATACCCTAATGCGCCAAAAGAATTTAAAGAGCAATTGGCAGTGGGGGCATTCCTAGACGGGATAAGGGATGATGAGATCAGGCGAGTCCTCAGGTTATCTCGATACAAGAACAGCAGTGAAGCGTTGGTGCATGCACTCGAGGTGGAAGCTGTCCTTCAGGATACCCCGAGTCCAAGAGTACAAGCTATGAGTCTCGAAAGATCGCAATCGGAAAAGGAGAACCAGAACGCTATGTTGACCGACATACATAAGATGTTCAATCAGTTAATGGCTCAAGTGGATGCTGCAGAAAGACAAGGCACGCCAAGCGGCGGTATTAAATGTTACAACTGTGGCAGAGCAGGGCATATCAAGCGAGACTGTCGATATCGGAACTCGAGGAAAGTGAATGTTAGAAACATGGAAGGGACGCAGAATAGACAAAGTAGTGGAAGGCCAAGTGGACGACGGAGTATGACATGTTACAGGTGCGGAGAACTAGGACATATCCAGCTTGAATGTCCACGGAGAAGATTGGAGAAAGTAAAGGCCGTAGAAGCTGTGAAGCTGAGGGGAAAATCAGAGGAAGCTGGTACCAGAGAGACTGTGACAGATAGAGAAGATGGTACCCCGAGAGAAGTAAAGATTTCACAGCTTCGAAGCATTTCGAGAAGTCCACTACCACCAGGACGTGGAAGTAAGGTGAAACCCCAGAAAATTGCAGATATTTCATCCGGAAGAAGGTGCAAGGAAGATTGCAAGTACTACCACCAGGAGAAACTGCAGGTCACGGGAGCAGTCAACACTGTCAAGGTGGAGGTGCCGGATGACAGGACAGATGAGGCGCTCAGACAAAAGCAATTGAATGATGTGGAAATTGGGCCTATATTGAGAGCCAAAGAAAGGGGAACTCGTCCAAAATGGAAGGATGTTTCAGGCAAAAGAGTGGGACTGAAGGCACTATGGGCGCAGTGGGAATCACTGAAAGTCAGGAACGGGCTGTTGCGGAGAGCATGGGAAAGCCCGGATGGAAAAAAGGTGGTTATGCGTCTAGTGATTCCCAGGTGTCGAGTAGTGAAGGTGCTTCAGGAAGTGCACAATGGGACATCCGATGGACACTTCGGTGTGAACAAGACCCTGAAGAAAATACGAGAACGATTTTATTGGATAAGAAGTCGTCAGGATGTGGAGGCTTGGTGTCGCAAATGCAAGATTTGTGCAGCCAGTAAGGGACCACAGACTGGAAGTAAGGGTGAAAAGAAGCAGTTCAGCACCGGAGCTCCTTTCAAGAGGTTGGCTAACAATATAGCGGAGTCATCACCAGCCGGTGACAGAATGAAGGCTCGATACGACCGGAAGGGTAGTTCAGAAGGGTTCAAAGCAGGAGACCTGGTTTGGCTGTACAACCCACAGCGAAAGAAAGGAAGGTCACCGAAACTTCAACCACCTTGGGATGGACCGTACACTGTTATTACCCGAATTAATGATGTCGTCTATCGGATTCAGCAAAGCAGAAAGTCCAAGATGAAGATCGTGCATTTGGACAGGCTGGCGAGATACACCGATGATTCTGAGTTGCCTGATCGGGACGATCTAGGCTTAAGGAGGGGGCAGTGTTATGAATTACACCCCCTTGGAATTGGAGATGGTACGCCTATGCCTCTGATGGTGACTGGAAAGGCTCTAGAAAGAGCCAAGGACTTTTCTAGATTATGGTTGGAGAAGATTCTGGATTGATCTAGAGCTAATTTCGGAGTATATAAGGCGCGATTACAAGCGCGGAAGGGGAAGTTTTATGAAGAAAGCAGTTTATAAAAGTAAACAAGTAGAAAAGTGAGGTTAGATAAATAGTAAATAAAGTGAATTTGAAGTATTGTAGTCAGTAAATAGTTAAATAAAGTGTTAGTAGTGTTTAATCTCTTGTTAAAATTATTTAGAACCCACGGATTCATACAGGGTGTTTCCAAAAAGGTGGAAATCCGTAACAATACTTTGCTGGTTACATGCCACGAACAACATTGAATTATAAGAAAGAAATATGCACATTACGTACAGATAACTGTCACAATAATGTTAGTTTTAATTTTAAATTATCCTGTTCAACAAAACCAAAAAACAACTAAAGACAAAAACACTTACCAAAAACTTTAAAAATTTAAGAATTCTCCGAAATCTGTTTTGGATTATCCTGTTCGTTAGAACCATAAATAATTATTGCATAAATACGTATTACCTGGTAAGTGACTGTTTAGTTGATTTTCAACTTTAAAAGAAGTAGCACTGAAGAAGTATCCTTGTGTAGGATACAGAAACACGTGTCTGTGAAAGTTTTTAAAGTTTTTGGTAAGTGTTTTTGTCTTTAGTTGTTTTTTGGTTTTGTTGAACAGGATAATTTAAAATTAAAACTAACATTATTGTGACAGTTATCTGTACGTAATGTGCATATTTCTTTCTTATAATTCAATGTTGTTCGTGGCATGTAGCCAGCAAAGTATTTTGTTTAGAAGGATATATGTTTTTGTACTTATCTATGATGAGTCTTTAGTAAGAGTTTGAAATAATTACGAGTATTTTTGCTAGTAATATATTCATTTCCTCAATTCTATTTTAGATTACTCTTACATTGTAGGGAATTTGCATTTGCATTTGATTACATTTAAGAAAGTCTATATTCTATCTGATATTTAACACGTACCTATTTTGTATTTTAATTCGTAAATGTTTGAATATTTGGATGAACTTCTGTAATATTTTTTGACGTTTTGTCAACCTTATGTGACACAGACTAATAGTCGAGGAAATTTAGCACAAAAATAGGCCAAACTATCGAAAACCTGTGCAGTAATCAGGATCAAAATGCGGTTTTTTACATTCGATTCCTTGATGCTTTTATTCAATTTGCATATTTTTCGACAGTAGAATGCTACATTTCCTTGACTATAATTTAAAACAAATCACCTTTGAAATAGGTTGAGAGTAACCATGAAAACGCATCATATACAGGGTGTAATTAGTTTCATGTCATTAAAAAACTGGTGGTAGGGAACGACAAGACAAACAAAAAAACCTTATATAACATGGGGTCTCTCATAGTTTTGGAGAAAAAAAAATAAACAAAAATTTCCCAAATTTTCAATAACATTTTTTGAGAACTGCTGGAATATTGAGGTAGGTTTAGATCTAGATCTGATCTGAAGAAAACTATACTCTAACTCTCCCTTGTGCAATATATTAGTTACTGTCGATGTTTCGTTATGTACACATGTTCAACCCGCCGTTCGTTGTTTTTGTTATTTTTGAATTTCGCGTCATTGTGTATTTATAGTTAAGATTTATTTTATTGACTTACCGTTCAAGTTGTCAAATTCTTGATTACGTACAGACACAACTTGTTCGTTCTTTTTGTGTTCCTTTTTGGCTTTTGTACCAAGTTTTTATTTTATTTTTCTTTATTAACAACGTTAATTGATAGTTTAGTGTTTAATGTTGAACGAAGTGCGTATGTACTTAATTCGACGTACCGAACTGTGTATTGATTTTGAATCATTTAGGTAGGTAGTAAGCTTTTAACCCAGGACACTCATTTATGTTACAAATGTTAACAAACCACATTTAAATTTTCTAAATTATAAACAATCCAATATTTTGTTCCAAATTAAAAAACACACATGTAAAGAAATGCTCTGTTTAAACCTCTATGGCCATTATTTGCTTGCAATTGTGCACGAAGAGAGAACGAATTAATTACCTCTTTATACTTGCCTCAGTTCAGTTGAGGCGGTCCATCAAAGGCGGTCGATGATCCTTTGACACCGCGTGTGCCGGCGAGCACTTTTTTATGACAATTTAAAAGTTGTATAATTGGGAAGTACAAGTCCATCGACCAAGAAAAGCAGTGGTTCTCAATAGTTGTCTACCATAATATTAAATACCTAGATCAGTTTTTTAAAAGTGCCCCTAGAGGGAAAAGTCATAAAGGTTTTTTGTTTGTCTAGTCGGTCCCCAAAATAAAAACTGTAAGTGACGCTATTCTTCTAGTCTTACTTTGTCGAAAAAGGAAAGTCTATGAAATCTTTCACGTTATGGAGTCGATTCTCAATGCTAAAAAGTTGTTTGGCCATAAAAGAAAATGCTGACATCAACAAATATCCAAAAACTATTGTTTTCTTGAAGCGTCAGGCTGTAAGATATATACCGAAAAAGTCCAGAGTTTTAACAGCAGAACCAGATTTTTATGTGAAGCTCTAGATGAACAATAACTACCAAGTTTTTGGGAACTTTGCTGCGTGTCGAAGAGATGATTTAATACGTTTACATTTAGACGATGTAGTAGAGTATGAGCCCTTTCTTGGTCGTGTTTTTATGAGATGGAAAAATTCCAGGCACGGCGTGAGGGGGGGTCGGGAGATTTAGTTCTAGGGAATATCACCCCCACTCTTTAAAATTTCGACAGAGATAAATATTGACACCTAGGGAATATCGCCCCCCCCCCCGCGCTTTTTAAATAGCCTACCGAGATAAATATTCAATTGTAAGGCCTTTTAAAATTTCTATCGAGAAAAATGTTCAATCCGTGTTGGGCTTCGCCTCACACGAGAATTTGTGAAACGCGCACGAAAAAAATCCTTATTTTTCAGACTCCTAATGAAATATACTATTACAATGCTTAAACAGTTATTCTAAAATATTGTCGGTCGGCGCTTATGACATCGCTGGTGTTATGAACTATTCCTTTCTCACTCGTTTTTTATGATTTTCAAACTGAAACTAGATAAACTATTACAATATATATTACCATTTAAGTTACATTGACGAATCTTTAAAGCACATTAGGAAAAATACTATGTGCGATACGGTAAGCGTCTAGATGCATAAAATCGGACTGTAGCTAGAAAAAGTTGGAGCACGTCAGACCAAAAATCGAATATTTCTTCGTGAATTCGCGTCGGAAAACGCGTAACAAATTGCCGCAGTTGCATACCTATGAAAAAATTTAAATAGACGTGTCTCTTCTCCAAGGATACAATTATTATTTTTTATTGGACCGAGTCCGATGCAGACTGTGACGAATTTTCAAGCGGGTATACCATGGTGATTATTCAATATATCTGGCAAGCGAACACATTTTCTCAATATGCGGCACCCAAACAGAACATATTTGGATTGGCAACAAATTATTATAACATCAATAAAAATTTTAAAGCGTTACCATTTATCACATGAACCCAGTGTTCACGATTTGGGAGTAAAACCGTTGATAAAAAGCTTGATTCAATAGAATAAAGATAAAAATCGCCGTTTTTAAAAAGTCCTATTTTTATGAGAATTCCATAAAAAAGGTGCATGTTTATCCCAGGCCGTTAAAGGATAAAGAAAATTAATAGCTGTTTTTCACAATTTTGAAGAGGAGGAAAGTTTATATCAATATCAGCTGTTTAAAACAAGATCTGATCAAGCGTTAACCCCTTTACACTTCCTGGCGTATATACCTACTGAATTCCGCAATAAATAAAAAAACATTCATTATCCAATAAAGAAAAGAGATCTGCTTTAGATATCGTTTCCAAACATTTTTCAGGCACAGGATTATTACCGGTAATAATAGTTCCTTCAAATTGGGAATAATTAAAAAAAATTCTTACAGCTATGAGACTTGTAAAGAGTGAAGCATGTGGGTTGTCTAAACATGATTTTCACCCCCCGCAGTGCTAAAAAAAGGTGGTTTTTGAAATATACTATACCTGGTGGCCACGAGTCAATGTACGCCCCCAATATTTTAGTTGTTTTTGTATTTAAAAATTAGACAATAATAAGCTACTTTTGGAGTCACAGGAATGAAAATATGACTTCCGGTTGAACCGGAAGTGACATCAACTTTTTTTTCTTAAATGGAGTGACTATATTTTTTTGATGGTTTATCATTAAGCATAAATTTCTAAGTGCAACAGTTTTTTCAGATGTAAAAAAATCCAAAAAATATGTGAGATAAGAACAATTTTTTAATTTTTTCAAAATGGCCGCGTCAGATGAATGCGATGTAAGAAAATTACTAAGTAGGCTATGGAAATTATTAGTAAGGTTGTAGACTTGTCTGTAAAGAAGAGTTGTTTGAATTACTGATAGGTACCAGTATTTTCATTTCCGTAGGGGTCCTATGGAATTTCTTTTAATGGAACTGTGCTATTTCTTTTATTAATCAGAAATAATGATTCATAAACTATAATTTTTTCGCCGTTAATCATTTCTTAACGATATCCTTCGTTATAATAGAAGTACTTTTAAAAAGTAAGCGCCAACAAATCATTTTAATAAGGTACCTATCTACATTTAAATTCAAAATTGCAGATAGCCATGAAAATGACAGACATTCGCAACAATTGAATTGGTCTCGACTTACTCACTAATTTTCTGAAGCAAGTGTATTAAAGTTGTTATAAACAAGAAAATTAATATAAAATGGCTGATAATTATTCAAGAGATGAAAAAGTTGACATGATCATTATTTATGGAGACTCGACGTAATGCAACTAGAGCACAAAGTCTGTATGGAAGGAGATATAACAATTTAGAACTGAACCTAATGTAGAAATTGAAGAAAAATGTATTGTGGATGAAGAAACGGAAATTAATGTATTAGCTTTAATGCATGTTGACCCAACCATTTCGATAAGACAAATTGAACCAAAGAATCAGCCAGAAAAATTTTAAAGAAACACGGCTATCGTTCTTATAAATATCAATTGCATCAATTTTTGTATGAGAATGATTATCAACGAAGAATAGCCTTTTGTAATGTGTTACAGTTACACCAATTAAGAAATGAGAATTTTATCAAAAACATTTTGTTCACTGATGAATCGAGATTTACAAACCTTGGGTTATTTAATCGAAACAACACTTGATATTGGGCAATTGATAATCCTCACATTATGAGACAGACGCGGTTTCAGGAGCGGTTTGGCTTCAATGTTTGGTTAGGCGTACTGGGCAATCATATCATGGGTCCAATAATTTTTAACGAAACTCTAACTGGACCAAGATATCTAGAATTTCTCCAAAATATAATAGTTCCACAGATTAATCAAATTCCCAATAACATTATTGACGAGGATTACTTCCAACAAAACGGGGCTGGACCACACAATGATTATCGTTAGGGATTACCTAAATCAATTATTTCCAGATCGTTGGATTGGAACCCATGGTCCAGTCAAATGGCCTACAAGATCGCCTGACTTAACCCCACTCGATTTTTTTATTTGGGCGCATTTGAAAAATAGAGTCTACATGACTGCTCCAACCACAAGGCAAGATCTGGAAGAAAGAGTACGACACAAAATTGCACAAATAACACCTCAACAATTACAGAATGTTAGACGTACAACGATAAGTCGTGCTACTCTGTGTATTAATCATAACGGTGAACAGTTTGAACAATTTTTATAATGGTTTATTATAATTTAGGTTTTAAATAGTTTTGTTATTCTTGGTAATTTATCTTGGTTGTAACGTTATACCTATTAAAATTATTTCTTGTTTAATTTGTGTTTACTTTTTAAAAATACTTCTATTATTACGAAGGATATCGTTAAAAAATGATTAATGGCGAAAAATATAGTTTATGAATCATTATTTTTGATTAATAAAAGAAATAGCACAGTTCCATTAAAAAAAATCCATAGGACCCCTACGGAAATGAAGATGAAATTCAGTTTTTTTGAAAAAAAAAACTAAGAATACTGATACCTATCAGTAATTCAAACAACTATTTTCTGCTTTACAGACAAGTCTACAATATTATTAATAATTCCCATAGCCTACTTAGTAATTTTCTTAAATCGCATTCATCTGACGCGGCCATTTTGAAAAAATTAAAAAATTGTTCGTATCTCACTTATTTTTTGGAATTTTTTACATCTGAAAAAACTGTTGCACTTAGAAATTTATGCTTAATGAGAAACCATCAGAAAAATATAGTCATTCCATATAAGAAACAAAAGTTGATGTCACTTCCGGTTCAACCGGAAATGATATTTTCATTCCTGTTAGTCTAAAAGTAGCCTATTATTGTCTAATTTATGTGTACCACAAATCAAATTTTTAAATACAAAAACAACCAAAATATTGGGGGCGTACATTGACTCGTGGCCACCCAGTATACATATATTTGAATTTTAGCGCTTTTTCGCCTTTTTCTCTATTTTGATGAAAGAGTATAATGCATTTTGGTGACAAATATCAGGTGATCAAATTTGTAGAGCATAAAATTTCCTACAAATTTTGTCTGCGTTTACTTTCGCGAAACTATGCGGAATTCAAACAAAAACGTAGTCAAAATTTGTAGGAAATTTTTTGACTGGTAATCACTGGTAATCCTGTGCCTGAAAAATGTTAGGAAACGATATCTAAAGCAGCTCTTTTTTCTTTTTACAGGTCTCACAGCTGTGGAAAGTTTTCCATAAAACAGCGACTTTTTCACTAATCTGAAGAGACTATAACTAAGTTGGAAGCCAAGTCAGATCCTTCATCCTCCGAATGAGATGATAAATCGCGTTTTTTAGGAATATTTATAGGGAAAATTATTAGGCAAATCATTTTCAAACTTTGGAGATTTATTCATTATATATAACGAAATTGAGTAAAACACTAATATGTTTTTTATCACTATATTTGCACAAAACGTGACTGCAGTTTCAATCCTTTAGGTCATTTTCAAACAATGATTCAACTAAGAATGAAATATAAAATATTTGGTCCCTATACTAAAAATGCATAAAGTAAGAAGGGCATTTGAACAACCAAAGATAATTGGACCCCATATCAAGTTTAAAAAATCTTAATCGTACGATGCATCATATCTTATATCACGTTTTTCGCCAAATTATTTAATGCCGCACGATATGTACGTGAAGTTTTTATATTTAGATAATCCATATCCATACATTATAAACCACTTACGTGAAAAGATACCATTGAGAGGAATAGGTTATATGTATTTGCGTACAGAGAGGATTGTAAAAAGATATCAAATGTTCGAAATTAAAATTAAAGATACCACTGGATTACATATAGGCACGTCACATTTTGACACATTCCCGGCTAAAAACTAGCTCTCTATCTATTATTATCTGCCAAACTTTTACAAATGTTAGTACTGTATATTTTGGAGTCATTTCCAACTCAGATATGTCTCCTTATATCCTATTAACACATACCAAAATTGAAAATAACAAAAAACAACGATTAAAAAAAATTCAGCACCTGTAGCAAACAAATTAAACCATCGCGGACATGTGTTGATATGAACTTTTCTTCATAAATTGACCTAAAGAATCACACCCTGAAATATTAGCACATCATTAAGGAACACCCTGTATATATTATAGAGCGTCTCATATTTTGCCTATACGCCCTCCTCCTCAGTTATTCCGTATCAGTTTCAGAATTTTGCCAGTTATGGAATTAACAAAACTGATTATTTCTTTGCGTTAAAAAAAAATATTTCGTGAATCATGGCCTGCTACGACCGTTTAAAAAATATGAAAATTTAAGGGGGCCGGAATTCACGGTTAGATCTGCTTTAAAGCATAACCTCGTATTTCGTCGATTTCTCCTACATCGCTAAACCGATTCAAACATTATTTTCACAGTGTTTTAAAAAAGAAATTTTTTAAAAAATTCGTAAAAAAATTCTTGGAATGTTTGTGGAGTACTGGAGCATAGTTTATCTATTCTCTTTTTGTTTCAATAATCCCCATAAATAAAAAATCTAGCGGTGTCAAGTCTGGAGATCGGGACGGCCAGTGTATTAATAGGCTATTGCATCATATCCAATGCAGGAGCAAGGTGTTCGTTTAACAAAATGCAAAACATTTCAGAATTCAATAAAAAAAAGTCCAAAGTTTCGTTGAATATTCGACACCAAAAATTAATTTTCTAAGAGTTATTATCTCTTACAGTTTACTACGAAATTAGGGTTATTTTGTGTCTACCATTTGCAGTTCTGTAACGAAACTATACCATTCGACGTAAATGCTCCTTCATGGTTAAAATTATGCTCTTAATAATTTATTTGTGCCCCCTAGGAAAACTCCAATCTTCTTACACTATCTCCTTGTTCAAGCGTATGCAGAAACTTCGGTTCATATGCTTTTAATTTGTTACGTCTGAGGCATCTTTATACTTTACTTCTGGAAATATATAATTGCAAACCTAATTTTAGGACACTTGTTTTGGGATTGGCACGCATTTATTTACTATCATTTCATCAGTCACTCGGCCAATCTGATTATTATTTACATGAATTGGTTGTGACACAGAAACACTTCCAGTATTATTAAAAATTTTATTAATATTTGCAACACTTTTAAAACAAAATTTTCCACATTCATGCCTTCTATTAAACTCGTTGCTGGATACGTCCTGTATGAACGAGTTTTGTCACCAACTAAATGAATTATTTCTACTTTTTCAGTCATTTATTTTGACATTGTCGAGTAACCATTAAACAAATTTTATTTTTCATAAAGAAAACAACTGTGGAGGACACGAGGATGTGTAGGCGAGAGGTGTATGTATGATTTTTATTTGTTTATTTAGGACTACATTACATTTATCCATTCTTCCTGATTTCATCAATTCTTTAATTAGTGGAACAGTTGAGGCGCCCATTGATTGGCAACATTAATTACCGAAAATAACGCCGGTATCTCTAAATTGTAGTCGTTATCTTTAAAAATTACAATACATCTCCCCGAGCGCTTGTGATAAATTGCGGTAGTCCTGCCGCAAAGGGTGCTGGAATCGGTTTTTTCAGACAAATACAACGAGCTACATTATTTATTGTTTAATAAATGTTTTATAACTTAAAAGGGTATTTTTTATTACTAGCTTCGTGTTCCTCGCTTGATATATCACTGCTCTTATGATTTATTTCGTCTTACAGCAAGTATAAAACACATCTTTTATATTTTAAACCCCGTGTATAGATAGTATTTTAAGAAGGCATCTAAGGCATTCACAAAAGTTAAAAATACTTTATTAAACAACTAATAACCATTAAACTCATCGTCGGTTTATCAAAGATTCCGTATAATCGTTCAACATTCTATACGTTGCTCTTCGCGGTTTTTAAAAAAATTAGCATATTTTTAGGAATTCTTGCTATATTTTAAATTTTAACCACCTCCTGATGATGCCGCCTCGGTTGACAAAATGCATATACTCAACCAACATTTATAGTCACAATTACTTTAATTCGATCTACTAATAGTCAAAATATTTGACATTCCAATTAAACAGACAAATTTGCCTCATATTGTCCACAAAGTCGCTATGGGGAGAGAAATTAAAGTTAATCAGTTTTGATTGCATAAGGGACAAAAATTTGAAGTTGATCTGGAAAAGAGATACCCGAGAGTGTCTAGGCAAGAGGGTTTTTATAGGGTTCTTCTTCTGCCTAACACTAAGTTAGATTATTTATCCAGCTATACAGGGTTCGTCACTTAAACTCCCCAGACTCGTAACTGCCTTATTTTTTAAGGTACGACCATGGTCGGCACATAAGATTGTAGATAATTTTAAGGCCTTTAAATATGCATATTGGGTGATTAAAAAAAAATGTTTGAGAAAATTATTACGAAATGAAACTTAATTTCCTTGAATATTTTTCCCTCACCCTGTATATGAACTGTGTTAATGTTTTCTTATAAAGGTTTCAATTAGCTTCAATTTATGTTTTTACGTCATATTCGATATTCTCTTTCGTTTTTTTCTTTAGAAAAAAATTAAAAACTTTCTTTTTGACTCCAAACTGAATTCTCTTAATAAAGAAAAGAATGTAAATAATAATTTTAAGCTTTATTTGTAAAAGGCATATAATAAACAATATTTAAAGTAACAAAACAGCAACAACAAATAAAAGGAAACATTTTTTTTTCCTCTTTTGTGATATCACTTGTTGAACCTATTGCTAATAAGTGCATGTTTTCATGTGACAACACATTTCTTACTAAAAAAAATTTTGGTTGCTCTTCTAGTGGTTCTACAGACAAGTTTTTAAATTAAAAATTTTTTTAATCATTATTCAGTTTCATGAACTTCCTTACTTTTATTCATTTTATTTTATTCTTTCCACTTTTAAGTTGTTCTGGTTTAATAAATCAACCATAGCTTTGTTATTAGTAATATTTCACATTTTCTAAGTTAGCCATGAAAGTATTAATAAAAACACTTTTAGAAAAATTATAAGCTGGTAGACTTATTTTTATAAAAAGTTAAAAATATTCTGCAAAATTATTTAAAAAAAACAAAATAATTGTTAATTGCGTTAACAAGAATACTAAAAACAAAACAATGTTGATTTTGCAATCAACATTAATGTTTTCTTTAAAAAAATTATCAAGGAAAGAGAGAATTAAAGTTTTTTACAAATATTGTTCAAAATTTTACCCATTAACGTGAATGCAGTAGTTAAATCTTTTAAAGTGAAAAAGGAGCCGTGGAAAAAACGGCCTACTTAACAGAAATTTCAGAACGGTCTATCTATACAATAATTAAGGATGTGGTACCTAATCGAAAAGTTAGATCGGATAAAGGAGCAGCACGAGCATTAGATTCGTCTATGATGAAATTGTTAAGAGATTTAATTTATAGCAAGTATATGGAAAATGAGAATACCAACGGTGGAATCAATACATTTGGAACTGAAACAAATGGTGCAGTGTCAGTTAGTCAAGCAACACTTCGGCGCTGGATAATAAAGATAGGATTTAGGTTCAAGATTATTAATAAAAGGGCAGGTATTATGGAAAGCTTCAGAATTGTGCAGTGGCGTAATGAATATTTGGATAATATAAAAAAAAATTCGAAATCAACAACGACCTATTTATTATTTAGATTTCATCTTAGTATGATACCCATGATACAGTGAAAAAAGGCTGAGTAGATAGTTCAAAGAAATGTAAAGTTGATATGCCTGTAAATAAAGGAACCAGATTAGTAACTGTGCATTGTGGATCACAAAATGGATGGGTGCATAATGGTCTCAAATTAAGTGGAAAAAAAAATGGAAGAATCAAACGTTGACTATCACCAAAACATGACTACGGATATTTTTGAAACATGATTTCAGACTTCATTGCTACCAAATATAGAAGAAACAGCGTAATTGTTTTAGACAATGCTTCGTATCATTCGCGACAAATTGAGAAAATACTAAATACGGGAACAAAGAAAAAAGATTCAAGAATTTCTCCGAAAACATAATTTGGAATTCGAAGAAAATTTTAGGAAGAAAGATCTTTTGGAAATTGTTAAGAAGCAAAACTTCCCAAAACAATATGTGATTGATAGCATGGCTAAAGCTCAAGGACTTACAGTTTTAGGGTTACCCCCATATTTTTGCATTTTTAACCCGATAGAACTAATATGGAGTCAGCTGAAAAGAAGTATTCACAAAAATAACACCTTCCCCAAATTTGATGCCAAAGTAGTCGACCTTATTAAAGCTAAAGTGGGAGAAATAACACCAAGTAATAGGAAAAAGTGTATTCAGCATGTCATTAAAATTGAAGATGAATTGATTAAGTTAGAAAAAAGCATCAGCCCTAATCAAGACCGTTTAATAATATCTGTAGATTCAGATACCGACGATGATACCGATTTAGAAAGTGGTTGTGAAGTGTTGAGTGAGTGTAGTGATTAGAGTTTTAAATAAAATGTTATATGTGATTTGATTTAGTGTACATTGTGAATTTATCGTTTCATTAGTGTTTTACATACGCGCCAACGCAATATAACGTGATTTTTATTTATTATATTAACATGTATACATATTTTATTTGATATTTATTTGTTTCTTTTTCAGAACTGAATTTATTTATTTTATAGTTATTTATTTGCTGTCCAGAATTGAATTTATTTATTTCAATTATTTGTTTGTTTTTTAGAATTTTATTTATTTATTTATTCTGGGTTAATTAGATTACGGGTTATTGACATAAATTCCATATTTTTTTTAGTTAATGAATTTAAAAATTTACTTTATTCTTTTTTACCTATTTTAATAATATCGATAACTTTAACTCTGAACCCACATTTTTTGGCAAGGAATTGCTCGTACCTCCTCGTGCTGGGCAACAATAATAATTCGATAGGTATATTAAATTATTATTGGCGAAACTGAGCAACAAAAGAATATTTGGTATAATTTTAATTTAGACTAATAAAATTCATCAATGCTCCACCAATATATAAAATATTATTCCTATCTTAACACAAGCAAAACAGAATACTGTTTTTAAATTTATCATTATCACTGTAACAAATAACTATTTATTTATCAACCATACATTAAATTAATTAGATTGTAACTCACGGCACAATAATTTTAAGTACGGTCCTGAGCCGCAATAAATTTCTACGTCGGCTTTGACACTTTTATGGCCGAGTTTTATGGTTTTTTTTTTGTTTCTCGCGCCGTGTTCACTCGTTTGTCGGGAATTTTTTATTTGACTTAGAAATATGAAGTTCACTTTATCACGAAAGTGTGTTTTACAGTTTTGCCTACGCCCAAAGATCTAAGTGACATTTGTCTTTCTCGTTAATTTTTTCTTGATCACCCGCTATGTCTGTTTCCATCGCTAAATGTGTCGAAAGTGGATTGAACCGGTGGCAGATAAAATCTCCTATCTCATAGTGACACTCAAAGATAAAAATGTCGATGCGTATTTTTCTTGCGTAATGATATGAAATGAGGCTCGATAATCTTAAGCTGCGGTGTACTTCTTAGCAACACCGTGGAAAACTTTAATCTGACACATTTCTCAAATCTTGACCTGCATCTAAGTACACATACGCCCGACAGATTGAGTTTCCCAATTGCGATTTGCGCAAAACAGATTCGATTATTGAATTATCGAAAAATATCAACAACCTTCATATTATTATACAGAACATCCGTTTTTTATAGTTTTAACCTAAAATAGTAGTAGCCGCTATAGAAATAATATATGTTCGGGGTTTCACTGAAAATATACTACTTACTTATGTAGATATTAAAGAAAATAAAAAAAATATTAACATTATACCCATTTTGATGCTTTACAAATTTTAAAGATATAACATTATTTTGTGAGGTTACCTGTAAAGCCTTAAACTTTGAAACAGCTTTTACAGCTTTTTTATTCAAAGCTGTGCAGAGCACTAAGTACTAAAAAAAGTGCGTATAACTACCGAGCACAAAGCACCTTGGTTTCAATAATTTTTAAATTAAACAAAAAAGTCACTTAAATTGCATTATTTTCGACTTCAGAGTCAGGGATAAAAATTTAAAATACCTAAAACGTAAAAAGACATGTAGAATGGTTTACACATTCGACTGATGGAAACCACATAGTTTTATCAATATATTGATCTGACAAACGTACATTTTCACACTTGCACAGTTTACAACTCGGAGTTTCAAATTTAAAATCTGAACATTATCTGACAATTTTAATTTTTCACATATGTAGCTAGAATTTTCGACTTATAAACTTCGGAATTTTTACCTATTAGTTAGTGTAGGCGAGATAGCTCTTCAGGGACCCAGATCTCAGACAAACTGCAACCTCAACAAAAAAAATATACTCACATGTAGTTTGCGATGTCTGGAAGATGATATTATTTTGGAAAAAGAATCTTTGGTGAGGTTTGTAGAAAAAATTGCGAAAGGTCGCGAAAAACGGTTTCTTGCGTTTTAAAAGAAAAGTTGAATTGATATGAAAAAAAGGGGTCAGATAAAAAATGTGCGCAATAAAAAGACGAACAAAATGAGCTCTGGTGGAACTCAATTGGCCCAGTGATTCCGTCGCAAATTGCAATAAACCACTAAATTTGCACGTTTTTTCAAAAATGTATAACTCCGGTTTAAATACATATCAAAAGGTACTTTTTTGCACAACGCCGCGAAGACCCTGACAGTCGGATTGATATTTAACCAACGCGGTTGTATTCTTCGAGATTTACTGTACCATTTTTTGTTTGTTTTGCCAAAAGTCGATTGGAAGCATGCGAAAAATGCGATCGAAAAGCGTTAATTTCAGCGCTGTAGAAGGGGCGAAGAGTGGGGGTAGCGAGAGCGAAGGGAAACTCGACTACCCCCATTCCACGCCGCTGAAATAAACGGTTTTCGATCGCGCTTTTCGCATACTACCAATCGATTTATGGCAAAACAAAAAAGAACACGTTGTAGAGTAAATCTCGAAGAATACAACCGCGTTGGTTAAATATCAGTCTGACCGACACAGGGCTTTCGCCGCGTTTTGCAAAAAAATGTCTTTTTTTGCAAAAAACGGTTTGCAAAAACTACAAGGTATTTTCCATTGAAATTTGGAGGGGTAGGCTACTAAAACTCCAATTTCAGCCTTTGATATGTATTTCAACCGGAGTTACGAATTTTTGAAAAAACGTGCAATTTTAGTGTTCATTTGCATTTTGCGAGGGAGCCACTCAGCAAATTGAATTCCACTGGGGCCCACTTTGTTCGTGTTTTATTGCGCATATCGTTTGCCTGAACACTTTTTTTCATATAAATTCAACTTTTTCTTTAAAACGCAAAAAATCGTTTTTCACGACCTTTCGCAATTTTTTCTATAAACTTCACCAAAGATTCTTTTTCCAAAATACTATCATCTTCCAGACATCGCAAACTACATGTGGTTATTTTTTTTTATGAGGTTGCAGCTACTCTGAGGGTAAAACCCAGCTCGTCTACACTATACAGAGTGTTCCAGAATTAAGTGCTCGGACGGGAACCTGTGATTCCTGAGTTCATATTGGGGCCATATATCCAACTTGCTTTAGTCCAAAAATGTATCCCTGAGAAAGCACATTCTCTTAAAGTGAGACAAATATATATATTTTTTTTTCAATAACTTCCGTTATATTGAAGATAGAATTTTCAAAGGTTGATGGGAGCTGTATCACTATATAGGTACTGTTTGCGAACTTGATAACAACCAAATATCTTTTGTTTCCACTTTTTTTTCACAATAATTCATATATAACTGGTTGTAAATTTTGAATCACTCTGTGAATTGACGGAATACTTGAATATTACTTCCCTCGCATACCGAAGGGAAGTATTGTATTCGAGAAAAAATCACCCTCCTAGATTTTTTCGGATTCTGACGTTTCAGAACACGTAGATTACGAAAATATAGGTTTTTCAATTCCGTCAGTCTGTCTGTCTGTCTGTCTGTTGATGCATTTACTAAAAAGCTACTTGACGGAGAGCAGTCAAATTTGGTAGATAGTTGACGCTGCGCAGAAATGGTAGAAATTTCAGTGGAAAATATACAGGGTGGACCGTCTAAACGGAATAAATAGTGAAAAAAAATTTTTTTCGCTCAAATTTAAAATTTCCACGTTTCATGGCGCGCTAATCCTATTTCGGGAAAAAAAATTTTTTGAAAATTTTTTTCACCATTTTTGAAAAAATTTTTACCAAGATGAAAAAATTTTTTTTGCTCAAATTTACGTTTCATGGCATTCTAAAACTATTAAAAAAAAAAAAATTTTTACCATTTTTTAAAAATTTTTTTCTACTAAAATGATAATTTTTTTTTTTTCAAATTTAAAATTTCCACGTTTCATTGCATTCTAAGCCTAATTAAAAAAAAAAAAATTGAAAATTTTTTGAAATTTTTTTTACCAACATTTTTGAAATTTTTTTTACCACTAAAATAGATGGATTTTTTTTTATTTCTTCAAATTTAAAATTTCCACGTTTCATAGCGTTCTAAATCTATTTAAAAGAAAAATTAGAAATTTTGTTTACTATTTTTAAAAAATTTTACCACTAAGATAGAATTTTTTTTCTTTGTTCAGATTTAAACTATCCACGTTTCCATGGCTTTCTAAAACTATTCAAACAAATTTAAAAATGTGTCTGAAAATTTTTTTAAAAAATTTGAAAACATTTTTAATCTATTTATCACTACTATAGAATAGACGAAAAATTTGGTTTGCTCAAATTTAAAATTTCCACGTTTCATCATGACATTCCAAACCAATTTCGGAAAAAAAAATTTTGCAACATTTTGTTACCAGTTTGGAAAAAAAATTAACACTGGAATAGATGGAAACTTTTTTTACTCAAATTTAAAAGTTTCACGTTTCATGACATTCTAAACCTATTTTAAAAAAATATGTAATTTTTAAATCATAAACTTCTTTTACCACTAGTATAGAATATACGGAAACTTTCCTTTTTGCTCAAATTTAAAATTTCTACGTTTGACATTTTAAACCTATTTCAGAAGAAAAAAAATTAATTTTTTTTTAACATTTTTGAAAAATTAAAATAAAAATGAAATTTTTTAACCACACTATACTTCCACTCCATTACGCGAATGTTGGATTGATGTGACGGATGGCAATAATATCCGACATATACACCTATTATACTTTTATTGAAAATGTACAGGGTGGTCATCCCAAGAAATAATTCAGTCCTGGTGGACATTTGTAAAGGTATTTGCGCAAGCCTGCCATATGTGGCACCTGTTATTTAGTATTGAGCTTTTGCTGTTGGATGAGCAATCTATATATTATTTTGACCAAAACTTATCAAGTATTCTTTGTAATAATAGCAATAACTATATTCCGATTATTATTCTCAATGTCATTTCATAATTATTAATTTTTTAAAGTGACCGCCATGCACAAATAACGGGGGAAGTTCTGTGTAAAGACCTTTACCGATTTTTTTTATAGAGCATTGAAAGAGCTGCAAAAAAAGTGCTCTCAAAAATGTCTGTAGTATCAATCAAAATACAAGAATTTTTTCGTCCATTTGTATTTAACATTTATTTACAATTCTAGAATAAAATGTTGTAATAACAGAATTATACAGTTTATTCTAAAAAAATACATTATTAACAAATGATCCACACTGTCCACCTGTCTCAGTACACAAATTATTACTTTTAAAATTTTGTGTAATATCATTTTTTCTCTATAGGTCATAGGTGCTTATGAAACAGGAAAACTGTCGCGTTTGAGAAACAAAAGATATTTGGTTGTTATCAAGCTTACATAGAGTAGTTATAGAGCTCAGGTCCTATGAAAATTTTATCTTCAATATAACGGAAATTTAAATGTGAATTATTTATTATTTGTTTGCTTATAGTAATGAAACATATTCTTTATAGGATTTTGCAAACGGCGGAAAAACTATATATGAGAACTAAAAGAAAAACTATGCGGAAACGTTGATATATCGGCTTTACGGTTGCCATAGGAAAAAAATTTGAATGCTGATATTTATGTTTAATTTCCAAAGCCAACTTGGTGCATACTGTTCAAAGAGTAGTAGAAATGCAAGGAATGCTTCAACGCCAATGTTTCTCATAGCCTACTACTATCTCTTGTAATTTAGTTGTTAATAAAATTTTGTATACTGTTTTCTCGGATATCTCAGGAACTATCTGTAGCAAGCATATCAAATCTAAATCAAATCTAAATATGATTTTTTTTAAATTATACAGGCTTGATAAAAAATACGAAATACATTACGATTTTGCGACCAATTGGAACCCAAATATTGAATTTGAATACTTATTATCATTGATAACCTTTCATTTCCCGCAGAAATATACAAGGTGTTTTTTTTTTTTCGAAACATATTTTTCGCGAATATTTTCACTATTTGATGTTCTATTGTTTTTTTTATCTCAGATTCGGAATGCCAGGAAAAATACCATCTTTTCAGCATTAAAATTTTTTTCCTACTACAACTGTAAAGCCGCTATGTCAACGTTTCCGCTTAGATGGGCCACTCTGTACTCAAATGACCCATAACCAACGCAGATTTGTTGGAATTTTAATGGCGAAGGTTTTTGGTTTTTAGTTTGTACCGATCGGACCTCTAGAACCGGAGATATTTACCTTCTTACCTAAAAAAAAAACGTTGTTCAACAAATAAAATTGTTCATAAAAAAAACGCAATAGGCTTTGGAAATTCAAAACTCAGAATACATACTTCTGGTGATACCCCATTCCTAGAAGGTATATTGGTAATATTGCTGTTACAAAACTATACACATCAATGTCCTTTTTTTACTCCACTATAAGGTAAGCACCACAGTCCTAGACCAAGTGATAGAAAGCACAATAAAGGAGAATCAGAATTTCAATGGAAACGATGGAACGATAAAGCCCCCCCCATCGTACTTGCATATGCCGACGATATACTCATCATCACCGAGGAAGAACAAGACATCGTTAAATTTCTAAGAAACACGACACCACATCTGGATTCCTCTATAATGAAAACAAACTTCAAGAAGATCCTAATAATGGTCCGAGACCCATTGACAAAAACAAGTCCAACAAGTGGGTAAGAATACAAAATAGGAGACTACACCCTGAGAACCACGAATAGAATGAAATACCTAGGAACATACCTAACGAATCAACTAAAAAGGAGCAGTAAGGGAAAGAATCAAAACAGCCTACAGAGTCACAAGAGCTCTACTACCCTTCATTTAGGACAATAAATCACCATGGTGCCTAACCAAAAAGATATACACGACCATCATAATGCTTACGATGATATATGGAGTCAAAAACGCAGCAACGACAAAGGCTAACAGAAGAAGCCTGAGAAGAGCTGAAAGGGACATTATCCAACTGCTAGGAAAAACAGGAAAACCACAAAAACGACAGAAAACGCCAACATTACTAGAGGGAAGAACAATTATCAAAAGAATAGAATCATACGCAATAAAATACTGGGGACACGTCCAAAGACGAGACACGACACACCTACTAAAGAAAGCGCTGCGACTGAACAGCAACAAACTGAAAATAGGGAGGCCATGCTACACATGGATAATAACAATGGAGGGGATTATGAATACGCTAGGAAAGGATTATACACAGTGGAAAAAATCGGCACAACAAAAAACGGAATACAATAAATAAATATCAAGGATATACATACTGCCAGACTCAGAAACAGAAGAAACAGAAAACTCAGAAATAGAACAGGAGAGAAGATGATCACAAAAACTTGAAAGTAAAAAGAAGCACGAAAACCTAAAAGAAGCATCTCCCAAACGCCTACACTTTCCATCCGATGAAGACAGAAGGAAAACAAGAAGAAATATCTCGCAAACACCTACACGCTCCATCCTATACTCCTACCCCATGCGTCATGCGGCTCTCGGTGCTGACAACAAGCATGTCCAATGTCGAATCCAGCGGTTGCAGCCGGTCCGGCGGTATATAAAAGCACCGGGGGTTTGTTCCGGCACACGGTGGGATGATCCGTTGGTCGGTCGGGTGGAGCCGCATATGTAATAGACGACTGGGCGACTGCAGATGGACGTTCGGCGGGCGATCGGGCTGCGTGGTGGAACAAATCTCTATGCACCGGAATTGGCAGCAATGCCCACCTTACGCTGGCAAATCAATCAATCAATCCACTATAAGGTAAGTGTAGCTATATCGCAATATTTTAATATTAGAAATTTGTTGTTGCTCTATGCACCATTACTTACGGACCACCCTGTATAAGTAAGAAACTATTCACCAACGGAATAACCGAGAAGCTCGCGAGTGAGTCACCCACTTCATATTTTAGTTTTAGTGGAATAGCGATCTAGAACAGGCTACTCTTCGCTAGAACTGTGTCTGTTTGTAAACTGAACTTTGTTAGAACGTAAAATTCGACCTAAATATTGACGCCAGAATCGGCCAGATAGACATCAAGGCGTGCTAAGCCAACTTGTGCAATTCTAAATTTATTACAAATATTTCCCGTCAAGAGGCACCGACATTAATGCTGTTTAATTGTTTATACGGCGAGTTTTAATGTTTTCAATATCCTTTCTTTATATTATTATTTCTTATCGTACAGGTGTTTCGTAAAGTAAAGGATTTTTCTTAAAAAATTATTGACAACTTGAGATACTGGAGACAAAGGCCATAGCAGCATAAATATACACATCGACAAAGGAGGTGGGTAAACAAGGCTCATTTTCGGCCCCCGCCTCGGTAGGACTTAAAAAAATTGTATATTTTCTTTAATGTTCTGAATGTTTTGATAAAATTGAGGACCTTCTGTAATTGTTTCTCGTGTGAAGACTGTTTTAATATGTTATAGATTATTTAGCAAATTTTAATGTATTTCTATATTTCTTTAATCAATTTGACTTTTTTTGTATAAGAGGAGCTCATAACATCAGCCAAATATTTATACAGGGTGATTCTACATAAAAAAATATGAAAAAAGTCCCTCCTAAGAGCGCTGCGGGTCTCTAAAGGGGCACCCAAAATTAGTGGAATTGCATTTTTTATTATTCTCTTGAATAAACTAAGGAAAAATAACAAATTATAACCAAATTAAAGGACTCAGCAGGTTTTAAAGATTAACCAATCAAATCAAATGTTCAAATGTTCATCGAAAAAATTCTGTTTACGCAAGACTGAAAAATTTCCTTTATGGTCGAGTGCAATTAGGTGTTGTAACGGTCACGTTTTAAAAGAACACTCAGTACCGTAATTTAAATAACAACCTGTTTAATATTCGTGTATTTATAGTGTTTACGAAGTCAATTGAAACTGGTCAGTGTTAAAGTCTATATGAGCACAATTGAAATCGTATAAAAACTAAAAGCCGGTGAAAACAGTCGGCAACTCTTTATTGTACATGGGCGGAGGTAAACAGAATTGCTTGTCATAAGAAAATGTTATAATTTTTTGAAAATTGTATTAATTTTTATTATCTTTTGTTTATTAGGTTATTTTTGTTCATTTATCCAATAATAACATATTTTTGAAGTATTATATCAGTTATAGATGTAAAGTCTAAATATTTAAATTTATTGGGTTTAGTTTTAAAGTTATCCCATTCTACATTGAAATATGTTATTATCAGCAAGGAACAACGAGAAGGTATGAACATATCCTTACCGGGATGAGGGAATGGGACAGGTTAGATTGGCGAGGGTCAAGGATGTTAAATAGCAAAAATAAAATTTAAGTTTCTTCTAAAATAAAAATAAAAATGTAAGTTTCTTAACCAAGGCAAAAAATTAGTATAACAAAAATAAATACTTGTATAGATAAAACATAAATAAAAACAAAATTAAAATGTCTCTAGAATAAAGTAACTTAAATTAAAATTTCTTGTCAACTAACTAAAAGATATTCCAAGAAATGTAACAATAAAAAAGTAAACTTCATACCTAATACAATAGCTAAATATTTTGTTCTGAAAATATATATTAAAAAGTTAAATGCTAAAAGTTGACGCGCCCAAATCTTCTCTTTCTGAAGAGGGATCATTATTCGGTTGAATTATAATCGGCGCAATGGGGGGGTAATGTTGGATATTGATTTTCTTTTTCAATTACATGCTTAACGCAATTTTTCCATAAATCAGTATTGTCGAGGTCATTTATTACTTCTCTTATATGATCAACTACTACCGCGCTTAACGTTGGAGAGTCATTACATTTTCACAAACGATCTTTTAAAGTTGCTCAAACCATCTCGATAGGATTAAATATGCATAGTACGGAGGTAATCGCAAAAGTGTATGACCGTGTATATTGGATAAGTTATCAATAACATATTCCCTTTTGAAATTCTGTTCTTTTATTAATTTCAGTAATTCGCGCTTTATTGGAACCCTTACAGGAATTTCCATATTTTTTTCTCTCATGAATTTTAAAATGTCTTCCTTGTACTAGTGTTTGGTATTTTATTTAATAGTCGCGAGTAATAGGAAGCATTATCTAATACAATTACCGAATTAGGTGGAATATTTGGTATAAAGCTGTTCTGAAAACCATTTTTCGCACTGCACTGGAGAAATATCGAGTCCACGTTGACTAATGACTGATATAACTCAAACACCGACTGACCAATCGGACTGAGGAATCCCCGGGTGCCAGCCAATCGTCGCCACCCGTCCTCAAACGCAGGCCAATGACAACACATCTCACAAGTCCACGTTGACTCTTGAGAAACGATTTACAAGGTTTTTTTTTATGCTAGTGGACCTGTCCGTTTTATTATCTTTAAAACAGTGCAGTCGTAGATGGTTCATTCAGGCTGATTGCATTGCCAGTCTCGTACTCGCCTGCACAGTTTCAACTACTATTCCATTCTCGATACCATTGTTAAATACATAGGACAAAATATCAAGTTAAGTGCGCACGGTCCTGAGCTTTAACACTGATCAGTTTCAATTGACTTCGTAAACACTATAGCAACACTTTAACTGAATTTCAAAATTAGTACTAGAAATACTATAAATTTATTAAATAAAGTGTTAGTGTTCATCCCTTGTTGACATTATTTGGAACCCACGGATCCTGAACAGTGGTTTCAGTAGCGAAAATACGCGACAATACTGTTGGTCCTACAGCGTTACAACGAGATAACGTTTTTTACAGTAAATTCACATAAAAAAAATTGGCGAGGGGGGACCCTCCCTTTCCAATTTTGTGCATCCCTTTTTTAATGTAGACTCGCCCCCCAAAAGTTAATGACCGCATACCTGAAACATTCTGTATAAAAAATGTGCTCCATTAAAAAATCTAATTTTGGAATTTGCCACATTTGATCTCCCACAATTTTCAAAATCTGTGACATTTTTCAAATTTCAAACGGCTGAGGAGATAAGTCCACGCACTACTGCCACACCCTGTATATGTTTAGTACAACTATTTTGTAAATAAATCCTTTCTCTATGAAATTGATTTGTATATAACGATGCTAACAAATAAATACACATTCAGTAGACTTTCACATTTACCACAATAGTAATAAAATACAGCAAAAACTTCAAAACATATTTGGCTTGGTTTTTATTCCGATGTTCCAATGTTCCTGTCTGATTTAAACCGTTCAAATCCAGCGCTTCTACTAACGTCGCAGTCCTCCAAGAACGCTTACAAAGTATATTTATTATAAATTTATTAATAGGTCGATATTTTCTACCCGGGAAATTGCCAAGAAATTTTCCGAAGCCTGAATCCCATTTCACATCCGTTATTCTGATGTTAAGCAGCTGATAAAAATCAAACTCTTAAAAATCGCCTTCATTATTTAACATCTTTTATCGCATTAATGCCCGAAAATGTTTTCATAAAACCGCCCATTGTTTTATCAAGGCGAAATTTATTCAATATTTAACCGCACTCCTCCTGGTTTGTTTTATTAAATTTTAAATCATAACACTAGAGCGAGAAATAACTAGGCTTTAATTAGCTCGCATGCTGAAAGATCAACATTTTAAACAAAATTATAAGTTATATTATAACATCTGCCTAAAATAATTTGAAAGATACTGTTAATTAGAAAGAAGTTGTTATAGTCGAAAGCTAGTGACCGTTTTTTGTAACACTTCTATGTGACGGACAAGGCCTAACTGGCTAACCGGCTAACCGGTAACCGTTTGTAGCACACCGGTAAATATTTATAATTGCAGTAATGGTGATAAGAAACTGTAGTACCATCAAAGCTTGCAGTGTGTTGTCTGAGTCACTGGTAGTACGTTTCCTAGAAGCTAGAAACTTGTAGAAGAGGATCAAGATGACTACATTGTTCTGGATTGCCACCAGCGAAGACTGTGGATTTTTACTAGATGGTTCTCGGAGGCTATTTGTAGGGCATATAAGCCGATGTAAACACTCGGGAAGGAAGTTCTTAATGAATTGAGGTTAGTTAATTTGGAAGTGATACAAAGTGAAAATATCAAGTAGTAAACATTGTTAAAGGTTATTTTAGTCAGTAAACGTGTATTTTAGGTAATAAAAGTATTGTGAAGTTTTTAGTAAGTTACTTAATTAAATAGTGTTGGTGTTTATCTCTTGTTATAATTTTTGAACCCTCGGACTTTAAAAGGTGGTTTGCTAAGGGGTTGAAACGCGTGACAATGTGTAGAAAAAATGCCAATTAATCCCTGTTCCTTTTTTGCCAGTGTGTACATCAAAATTTCAAGGTGCCTCATAAATATTTTTTGCAATTTTAAAAATTTGTAGGTATGATAGAAACCGCTTCCTCCTAGCCTTCAAAATGCACATAAAAAAGCCGTTGCCGGCTCACTCTTACCAGATCCTCGATTCGTTATTCAGGTAACAGTTAAGTGGTTTCTTTTTAAAAAAATAACCTTTTATCATCAGTTCAACACGGTTTCTAAGAAATAAAAGTGGATAAAGGATTATTTGTTATTGGACTTTTTATAGATTACTCACGTGCCTTTAACTGCGTAGATGATGACTTAATTGCAAAGTTGTTTAGATCTGGTATTAGGGGTCCTGCCTTAGATTTTTTATGCAGCTATATTTAAAACCGTGCGAAGTAGTTTATGTGAATTGAACAAAGAGCAATAAATGTCTAATAAATGCCGGTGTACCACAAGGCTTCATATTAGGGCCATTCTTTTACCTTATCTTTGCCAACGATCTCGCTTTATACATTCAAAGCAAATACAACCTTCGTATTACGTGCTACGCTGATGATACAAAATTTTTAGTTGTTCAAAAAAGTTCTGACGCTGTAAAAAATATACCTAAAGATCTATATAGACATTATAATTTGGTCAGAGAAAAATCGGCTTACACTTAATAAAGAAAAAACAACTACTATATCTTTGAGGTATAACATCGAGCAGAACTCTAACGACGAATTTCCAATAACAGATTCTGCTATAATATTGGGTGATTTGTTCGTACGAAATATGACGTGGGCTGCTCACATAGATAGTATGTGTGTGAAGCTCGGTAGAGGTTGTTATGATATGCGGTAAAGACTGCGGTAAAGATTCTTTAATGACATTCTATTACACTAACATACATTCTCCATATGTTATGGAATTATGCTGTGAGGACTGAGTACTACTTATATTCGTCTCGGGCATTTATTCTTCAAAAGTGTCATTATGATTATGGAAAGTTTACATCCCCGAGATTCATGCAGAGGATCTTAAAAATATTAACTCTGCGTTGTTTGTTTATACATTTATGAAATCTGTTCTATGTTTCTTAGAACAAATCAACTTTTCTTACAAGCCAAATACACCACAATTACAGAGCCCCACATAAAAGAAAAGTGCTCTGTGCAGCAGACTAGACCACCATACTCATACGTTTTTGGGGTCGCTGAATCCAAATTCGGAGTCTGTTTGACCCCATCAGGTCAGGGTCATGGTCAGTCCAAGGTCAAATTAGGAAAAAACCATTTAATCGAAGGAAATCACGATTTCTATACGTTCTTGGGGTCGCTGAATCCGAATTCGGGATCTGCTTGACCCCATCAGGTCGGGGTGACGGTCAATCCAAGGCCAATCTTGGAGAAAAAGGTTTAAGCAAAGGAAGCCACGATTTTGTACGTTTTTGTGATAACCGAATGCGAATTCGGGGTCTGTTTGACCCCATCATGTCAAGGTCAAATTGGAAGAACATTTAAATTGAGGATACCACGATTATTATGCGTTTTCAGGGTCGCTGAATCAAAATTCGGGGTCTATTTCACCCCATCAGGTCAGGGTCAAGGTCAAACAGACCCCGAATTCGGATTCAGTTACCACAAAAACGTATTATTTATTATACATTGTTAAATACATAGGACAAAATATCAAGTTAAGTGCGCACGGCCCTGTGCTTTAACTGACCAGTTTCAATTGACTTCGTAAGCACTATATATATATTTTTTCTGTAGTTTGTTAATATGTAAGTGTTGTCTTATACAATTTTAGGTATATCTTATTTTATATTTTTAAATTAATATGTACCAGTTTCGGCCGGAGTTGAATCTCGAAATGACACAAAACAATCACTTAATTTAGTTGACCCGTGGACCTCTTAAGTGGGATAATGATGCAATTCGATTTATTTTATTTAAGGATTAACAAGTCCATTGCGGCATCGTTTGACAGTATTAAGCCAAGCGCCAGAGACGAAAAATCGCTGCTTTACAAATCACTACATCCATATTCAAATCACCATTCAAGTCTCTTTAAACGAAAACAGCATGATACTATATTTGCACTCCAGTATGTGGAAATAATTGTAGAAGCTCTACCATTTCTACAATTTTTAAGATAAAAATCTGAAACTTTCACATATTACTCTGGAAGTAATCTATAAAAAGATCCTATGAGTGGAAAAAATCTCAAACATTTATTTTTCAAGATGTACACTTCCAAAATTTCAAAATCTTGAAAAAGTGATAAAATATGATATGTATATTACTCTGGTTTAAATTGCGTTATTAGATTTCTGTAGGTGCGATTTTTAAAGCTTGAAATGTGTACTTTAAGATGTCTTACGGGGATTTACCTTAAAAATTGAATTAACCTTCTTTATTTTACGCCAAATAAACGTTAATAACTTTTATTTAAAGAATTATTCGGCATACCTATCCATCGGATCTTTTTATACATTACTTCAAGAGTAATATGTGAAAGTTTCAGATTTTTGTCTTAAAAATTGTAGAAATGGTGGAGCTTTTACCGATTTCATCGGAAATCTCTTTATGTTCCGACTTCATATATGTACTACAAGTAAACCATTGTAGGATGGCCAACAGCCGCGCAGAGAGAGAAGAAATATCGTCGCTGTTGAATAGAGACAAGTTTCTTAACTATGAACGTAGTACAGTCGGGGGAAGAAGTTTAAGTAAAAGGTGCTCTCTTATTCCCAGCAATCCGGGTAGGTATGTCATAGGCCAATTGATGTTTTCGATTGAACAACAGTTCTTTGTACACGTAACATGAATGTTTATAAGTAGATACTTCTAATAGGCACCTATGTGTTAAATATAAGTTATACACTACAAGCACTTTTCTCAAGACTGTACCGATGTTTACACGAGGAAGGAACATAAACAAGTGAGCTCCGTAAAGGTGGGGTGGTTTCAACTACTGCGCATCCTAATCTCGTTGGCCATTCTAGGATGGTCGACCTGTATTTCTACATACATTCATTTTTATATTTGAAAATATGATAATCCAGTCACACGTTTCTCGTTTCATTTAAGCTCTGTTGAGCTCAATTTCATTAATTAGTTCAAAAGTTACAACAACGTAGCGCGTCCTGTAACGAAAATTTTTTTTTCCGTAGAAGCACCCGTGCTACATAAATTTGAATTACCCGCGGTAATGCCGACGTGAAGTCAACAAGTGCGCATACGCGGTAGAAACATCACTGAGGCCATTTTAAATATCCATGCTATTTCACTTTCGCATTCGGCACTGGTGAGTTCATTTACTTATTCTTTAACGGATTTTCACATTTATTTCTTTAATCCTTTGATATTTTGAATACATTTGATTATTAAATGATGTCATTATTGCGTTAACGTTGCTGTATAGTTATGTTTGGGAATTATCAAAGGATATTCCGTGTAATAATTAATTTCTATTGACGCACGTATTTGTGCGATTTCCGTGTCCATTGGACACATGTTAACTCATTAATTATCGTGGCAATTTTGTATTTTGTAGTCGCTTGGGACACAATACCGTGGTGTTTTGTCATTATTTAGATTATTGTGGACGAGGATTAAACTCGGAAATTATTCAAGGGATAAATTAGAATCTTTGTTTCTTAATCGTGTGTAGACAATCTCATCTCATTAAAAGTCGAAACCTAAAGTCGTTTTGTCGCATTTAGTTAACCTCGTGTTAGTACAAGAGGTTAAGAGTTAAATTTTGTATTAGTTTATTTTTTTGGGAAATTAAGACCATAATTTTTTTGCTATATTTGTTACAGTATTAGTTTTTTTCAGATAGTAATTCAGATATTTTCTCTCTAAATTCTCTCTGCTAAATTTTGTTACCATTCAAATTTTTGGTCATAATCAGTATCAGCCAATTTGTGAATGGCTAAAATTTCATGAGAGTATAGTTTTCTCATTTATTCATTTCATTTATTATATTAATCAGTAGCTTATTCATATATTTTCAGAAGTAAAATTTTATCAATACTCAGGTTTTTTGTTACATTGCTAATAGTTTGGTTTTGCAGTGACCTTCGTCACCATAGTTTTTTTTGTAGTTTTCTTGTATTTCTCTTTTTCTCAAAATTTTAAATTTTTTTCTATTATCAACTGGTTCTTTACATTGCCCCCTTTTCATGTATTAGATATCATTCCGACGTAGCGTCTCCTGGAAATCAGCGTTGTCAGGACCTGAATATTACGTCCTCCTTCCCGGGTACACGCGGCCATCTTCAGGACCAGACCTCGTCGGGATTCCACGTCCCCGCTAAGCTAAGTAGCCCAAATGTATGTGCAACATTCAACTTTTGGCCAGAAGAAAAATTGTAAACCAGTTGATCGTTTCTTAAATTGTAATTTTTTTGTTAATCTTTAAATTTAATTTTCTTCAACAAAATTTTTGTCTGTTAAGTAATTAAATCAAATTTCACCATAAATATTTTTAATCATTTGTAAAGTGTTGTAAAATGTTTGCTTATACTTATGGTAATATATTATTTGTTTTATATTTGATTTTGATTGTTTTCTCCCCCTGATGAAGTTTGTAAGAGTGTTATGTACTGAATACGCTGACGTCCAAATTCTTTGTAGTTTATTAAAGTTTTGTTTGGTTAATTTGACAATCAAATAATTGTTCAAAAAATATATATAACTTTTCTCGCCACCGAGCGACCCTCGACCAGCCCTGAGCTAACCGGTTGCTACTTTTTCATAGCTTCCTCAGCACCCAGCTGAGAAGTTGTGGTTGCAGTCCAAGACCGCGCACGCTTCGCGAGCCGTATTTATGTGTCGCTGAACACGAACGTGACTTTCGTTTTAGTCAGATTCGCGCACAAGAACACTGCACGATTAATTTTGGTACGATTTTATTTTTGTTTGGTCCGGCGAAAAAGTAACACCCTGTATCGATTTTACACGAATGATTAAAAGTCAAATTTTCTGGAGTCACAATAACGATATATTACTATTCACGTTCTAAAAAAACATTTGTTTATCACTAAATAGATTTGATGTAATTAATTATGTTGAATATTAACACTTTAGAGTAGAAATTTGCCTTTTGTTGTTGTTTTGTCGCGTGGCTGGATCCCAAACTGACTGACTTGACTCGACTCTACTTACTCGACTCAACTCTCTTTACTCGACTGAATGTGTTGAGCGCGTCTCGGTTTATATCAAATCTTCTGGAAGTGTTCGAAAATCGAAGACTCCAGGCGTTCTAGTCGTTCTAGACGTTCCAGATTGTTCGCCGTTCCCGAAAATTCGATCGGTAGGGGAGAGTGGCTTGTGTATATTCTCCAGCAGCCGAAGTCTTGCTTTTCGAATTATTTTAAAAATGTAAAAGGTGTTTTTTCTAGCTTGCGGCTTTACAGAGCGACAGAGGGACGTTAATTCTTAATTTTGACAATATGAATTACCCGATTTAAGAAAGGTACTTTGACATCGCCACGTTCCCAATCTAATGCGTTAAACAGAAGAATCTGGAGTCTACATTTTTTATCGTACAAAAAAACTTCATATACGTTTCTGATGTGAAATTCCCCCCTCCATCGCCAAGTGCTATTATTTTTTTGATATATTTTTTTATTTTTCGAGTTATTGGCGTTCATACATATGAAGAAAAATGAACCTAATTTTGTGAAAAAAAAAAGGTATTAGGCGAAGTTTTAACTGTGAAACAATCTCATCTTATTCGTTGTTATCAACAACTCAATAATACCGAATTTCAATAAGGTAATGTACTTGGTGTTCATGTAATAAAAAAATAAAATCTCCCTTTTTAAGGTAAGTACCAATTATTAGTCATAACTCTACTTTCGGACGCACTGAAGAGTTAATTAAGCTGAAGGAAAACAAGTCTTCCATTTATAATTAATCACGTGACTTCAGTCGATCAGTGGGGCCAAACCAAACTTTTTCAGACAAATTAACTTTCTGAAAGCACTTTATGGCCAAACGAGCTGAATTTTTTTAAATACTCAGAACCAAATTCCTAATCCAGGCGGAATTTCAATTTTTACTTCCCTCGCATACCGAAGGGAAATATTGTATTCGAGAAAAAATCACCCTCCAACATTTTTTCAGATTCTGACGTTTCAGATCACGGAGATTACGAAAATATAGGTTTTTCAATTCCATCAGTCTGTCTGTCTGTCTGTTGGTGCATTAACTAAAAAACTACTTGACGGAGAGCAGTCAAATTTGGTAGGTAGTTGACCCTACTGACAGCGAAGAAATGGTAGAATTTTCACTGGAAAATATACCGTCTAAACGGAATAAATAGTGAAAAAAATTATTTTTCACTCAAATTTAAAATTTCCACGTTTCATGACACGCTAATCCTATTTCGGGGAAAAACATTTTTGAAAATTTTTTTTCACCAACATTTTTGAAAAATTTTTACAAAAATAGTTGAACATTTTTTTTCTTCAAATTTAAAATTTCCACGTTTCATGACATTGTAAGTCTAATTGAAAAAAAAAAAATTTTTTTTACCATTTTTTAAAAATTTTTTAATACTAAAATAGATGAAAATTTTTTTTTTCTTTCTTCTAATTTAAAATTTCCACGTTTCATGGCATTCTAAGCCTGATTCAAAAAAAAAGTTTTTTGAATTTTTTTTTACCAACTTTTGAACATTTTTTTACCACTAAAATAGATGGAATTTTTTTTTATTACTTCAAATTTAAAATTTCCACTTTTCATAGCGTTCTAAATCCATTTAAAGGAAAAATAAAAAAAATTTTTTTACTATTTTTAAAAAGTTTTACCACTAAGATAGAATTTTTTTTCTTTGTTCAGATTTAAACTATCCATGTTTCCATGGCATTCTAAAACTATTCAAACAAATTTTGAAATGTTTTTGAAAAATTAAAAAAAAAAATTGAAAACATTTTTAATCTATTTATCACTACTAAAGAATAGACACACGTTTCATGACATTCCAAACCAATTTCGGAAAAAAAATGTTTGCAACATTTTACCAGTTTGGAAAAAAATTTAACACTAGAATAGATGGAAACTTTATTTTTGCTCAAATTTAAAAGTTTCACGTTTCATGACATTCTAAACCTATTTCAGAAAAAAAATTTTTCAAAAAGTTTTTACCACTAAAATAGATCGAATTTTTTTTTTATTTGCTCAAATTTAAAATTTTCACGTTTTATAGCATTCTAAACCTATTTAAAAAAAACATGTAATTTTTAAATTTTAAACTTTTTTTACCACTACTATAGAATAGAAGGAAACTTCCTTTTTGCTCTAATTTAAAATTTCTACGTTTGACATTTTGAACCTATTTTAGAAGAAAAAATTTTGAAAATTTTTTTCACCAACATTTTTCAAATAGTTTTTACCACTAAAATTGATCGATTTTTTTATTATTTGCTCAAATTTAAAATTTTCACGTTTCATGGCATTCTAAAGCTATTGAAAAAAAACATAATTTTTAAATTTTAAACTTTTTTTACCACTACTATAGAATAGTAGGAAACTTTCCTTCTTGCTCTAATTTAAAAGTTCTACGTTTGACGTTTTAAACCTATTTTAGAAGAAAACGTTTTGAAAATTTTTTTACCAACATTTTTGAAAAATTTAAAAAAAAATTAGATTATTTAACCACCACTATACTTCCACTCCATTACGTGAATGTTGGATTGAAAATGTGACAGATGGCAATAATATCTGGCATATGCACCTATTATACTTTTATTGAAAAATGTACAGGGTGGTCATCCCAAGAAATAATTCAGTCATGGTGGACATTTGTAAAGGTATTTGCGCAAGCCTGCCATATGTGGCACCTGCTATTTAGTATTGAACTTTTGCTGTTGGATGAGCATACTGTATATTTTTTTGACCAAAACTTATCAAGTTTTCTTTGTAATAATAGCAATAACTATATTCCGATTATTATTCTCAATGTCATTTCGTAATTATTAATTTTTTAGAGTGACCGCCATGCCCAAATAACGAGGGAAGTTCTGTGTAAATACCTTTACCGATTTTTATTATAATTTTCAGGTAATGTAACATTTTGACTTGAAATTTTGAGCAATATTGATACTAATTGACCTTCATCTTCCCTGTATAGAAGGCAAAGGGACCTATACCTCTTGAGATATGATGTTTTAAAATTTTAGTAGTTAAACGTTAATTGCGAAAAAACTTAAATAAAGGTTGTTCTTCTAAACGGGTTACTTCTGGGGAGAAATTCAAAGATCTTTTACTTTGACAGTAGCAAAGAATTTATATAAATAGAAGCAGATACACATTTATAAGTGTGTTGTCAACATCTCGTAGTCGAGTTGAGACATTACATTTTATAACTATCTCTTTCTTTATGATAAAAATTACTATAGCCCCATCTTTGTTGCAGTACTACTGTTTTTAACATGACAAATAAATGTAAGACAACAGGCTATTCTCATCCTCAACTACACCACAAACAACACATTTCTTCACTATTTTTACGATTCAACGAGAATAATTGTTTAAATTTACAAAACACGAAAATAATTTTGAGGTTAGAGTAGTTAAAACAGACACAGTTCTTAAATGACTAAATTCCACATATGTCTTTGCTACACTCATACCACGGTCTTGGTGTGATTGCAACAGAGATAGCGTAATAGGCAATATTGTATCTTAGAACGAAATGGTGAGAAAAAGGTATGTTGGACATGATGGCAACAGTATCGCATAACTTTTACACTTTATCTCGGCTTCTATTTATATAAATTTTTGGACAGTAGGTACACTTGACAGCAGCCAAGTGTCAAGGTTGCATCATGACATTACTTTCGTGATCCGCTTTCTTCAAATTCCTAAATAGAGAATTTTTCCGTTAAATCAGCTTTTTTGTGGAGAAATTCCGTGATTTTGTATTTTGGCAGCAGATAGACAGCTGCGATGATGATGTGAACGACAAGATTTCAACTGTACATGTTCAAAATCACAAAAGCTCCTCAATTTGACGCACTTTGGTTATTTTTCGCTTTTATTTGCCTATCATAGGGTCCTCATGTTGTCACTAGGATAAACATAAGTTAGTAGTACTGACGACGCATACTTGTTACCTACCCTCTCCCAATTTAAAAATACGATACTATATTTTAATTGCCTCTGGGAATTTGCACCAAATCGAGTTCCAAGCAAATTATTTAAATTGAACACTAAATTTTGCAAATAAGTCGTCTTTGTAAACCGGGTGGCCACGAGTCAATATACGCCCCCAATATTTTGGTTGTTTTTGTATTTAAAAAGTTGGTTTTTGGTACAAATAAATTAGACAATAATAGGCTACTTTTAGACTAACAGGAATGAAAATATCACTTCCGGTTGAACCGGAAGTGACATCAACTTTTTTATCTTAAATGGAATGACTGTATTTTTTTGATGGTTTCTCATTAAGCATAAATTTCTAAGTGCAACAGTTTTTTCAGATGTAAAAAATTCCAAAAAATAAGTGAGATACAAACAATTTTTTAATGTTTTCAAAATGGCCGCGTCAGATGAATGCGATGTAAGAAAATTACTAAATAGGCTATGGAAATTATTAGTAAGGTTTTAGACTTGTCTGTAAAGCAGAAAATAGTTGTTTGAATTAGCGATAGGTACCAGTATTTTTATTTTCTTTTTTTTTTCAAAGAAACGGAATTTCATTTTCATTTCCGTAGGGGTCCTATGGAATTTTTTTTAATGGAACTGTGCAATGACTTCAGAAAACTATCTGAAGTCATTGGAACTGTGCTATTTCTTTTATTAATCAGAAATAATGATTCATAAACTACAATTTTTTCGCCATTAATCATTTCTTAACGATATCCTTCGTAATAAATAATAGAAGTATTTTTTAAAAGTAAACACAAATTAAACAAGAAATAATTTTAATAGGTATAACGTTACAACCATGAATAAATTACCAAGAATAACAAAACTCTTTAAAACCTAAATTATAATAAACCATTATAAAAATTGTTCAAACTGTTCACCGTTATGATTAATACACAGAGTAGCGCGACTTATCGTTGCACGTCTAACATTCTGTAATTGTTGAGGTGTTATTTGTGCAATTTCGTGTCGAACTCCTTCTTCCAGATCTTGCCTTGTGGTTGGAGCAGTCATGTAGACTCTATTTTTCAAATGCGCCCAAATAAAAAAAATGGAGTGGGGTTAAGTCAGGCGACCTTGCAGGCCATCTGACTGGACCATGGGTCCCAATCCAACGATCTGGAAATAATTGATTTAAGTAATCCCTACCGATAATAGCATTGTGTGGTCCAGCCCCGTCTTGTTGGAAGTAAATCTCGTCAATATTGGTATTGGGAATTTGATTAATCTGTGGAACTATTATACTTTGGAGAAATTCTAAATATCTTGGTCCAGTTAGAGTTTCGTTTAAAATTATTGGACCTATGATATGGTCGCCCAGTACGCCTAACCAAACATTGAAGCCAAACCGCTCCTGAAACCGCCCCTGTCTCATGATGTGAGGATGATCAATTGCCCAATATCGAGTGTTGTTTCGATTAAATAACCCAAGGTTTGTAAATCTCGATTCATCAGTGAACAAAATGTTTTTGATAAAATTCTCATTTCTTAATTGGCGTAACTGTAACCAATTCGTTGATAATCATTCTCATACAAAAATTGATGCAATTGATATTTATAAGAACGATAGCCGTGTTTCTTTAAAATTTTTCTGGCTGATTCTTTGGAAACTGGTAATTCATGTTCAATTTGTCTTATCGAAATGGTTGGGTCAACATGCACTAAAGCTAATACATTAATTTCCGTTTCTTCATCCACAATAAATCTTTCTTCAATTTCTACATTAGGTTCAGTTCTAAATTATTTCTCCAACCGGGCAAAATAGTTTCTCGGAGGTTGTGTTCTTTCTGGATATCTCCGCCCATACAGACTTTGTGCTCTAGTTGCATTACGTCGAGTCTCTCCATAAATAATGATCACGTCAACTTTTTCATCTCTTGAATACTTTTCAGCCATTTTATATTAATATTCTTGTTTATAACAACTTTAATACACTTGCTTCGGAAAATTAGTGCGTAAGTCAAGACTAATTCAATTGTTGCGAATGTCTGTCATTTTCATGGCTATCTGCAATTTTGGATTTAAATGTAGATACTTAGGTCCCTTATTAAAATGATTTGTTGGCGCTTATTTTTTAAAAATACTTCTATTATTACGAAGGATATCGTTAAGAAATGATTAATGGCGAAAAAATTATAGTTTATGAATCATTATTTCTGATTAATAAAAGAAATAGCACAGTTTCATTAAAAAAATTCCATAGGACCCCTACGGAAATGAAGATGAAAATGAAATTCCGTTTTTTTTTGAAAAAACCTACCTATCAGTAATTGAAACAACTATTTTCTTCTTTACAGACAAGTCTACAACCTTACTAATAATTTCCATAGCCTACTTAGTATTTTCTTACATCGCATTCATCTGACGCGGCCATTTTGAAAAAATTAAAAAATTGTTCGTATCTCACTTATTTTTTGGAATTTTTTACATCTGAAAAAACTGTTGCACTTAGAAATTTATGCTTAATGAGAAACCATCAAAAAAATATAGTCATTCCGTTTAAGAAAAAAAAGTTGATGTCACTTCCGGTTCAACCGAAAGTGATATTTTCATTCCTGTTAGTCTAAAAGTAGTGTACCAAAAACCAAATTTTTAAATACAAAAACAACCAAAATATTGGGGGCGTACATTGACTCGTGGCCACCCGGTATATTTGTTTGTAAATCGTTAGTTTTCCTGATGCTGAGAAGCCGCGCCCTCGAACTTCGATAGGGTATATTTTTGTTATTGGATTAATACGAGAAAACGTGTGTTCTAACCAGATATTCCCGCTCCGAATTGTGTAAAAATAGATACCTGACACAGTTTTACTACACTCTGTCTACTGTCTGCGTTCTCGTACAGGGTAAACACCTATCCGCGATTTTTATAACTGATGTGCAAAATAACTCATAGAGATTAGAATGTAAATTGTTTATATTTAGAATGCTTTGGAATGTTTTTGCCAAAGGAGGAACAGATTGTTTGGCTAAACGGTTTCTTTGCGCAATTTTCAACTTCTTATGCTTATGCAGTTCTTTGAACTACATATTAGAATAGAATCTTTATTTGACCAAGAATACAAAGTAGTTTTTGGCAAAAATGTTCCATCTATTTTAGTGGTAAAAAATTTTTCAAAAAATTTAAAAAAAATTTTTTTTAAATAAGTTTAGAATGCCATGAATCGTGGAAATTTTAAATTTGAAGAAAGACAAATTTTTTTATTTACTAAAAAACTACTTGACGGAGAGCAGTCAAATTTGGTAGGTAGTTGACGCTACTGTCAGCGAAGAAATGGTAGAAATTTCACTGGAAAATATACAGGGTGGACCGTCTAAACGGAATAAATAATGAAAAAAAAATTTTTTTGCTCAAATTTAAAATTTCCACGTTTCATGACGCGCTAAATCTATTTCAGAAAAAAAAATTTTTTGGAAATTTTTTTCACATTTTTGAAAAAATTTTTACCAAGATGAAAAAATTTTTTTTTGTTCAAATTTAAAATTTCTACGTTTCATGACACGCTTAACCTACTTCGGGAAAAAAAAATTGAAAATTTTTTTCACCAATATTTTTGAAAAATGTTTACTACTAAAATGAAAAAAATTTTTTTCCTTTCTTCAAATTTAAAATTTCCACGTTTCATGGCATTCTAAGCCTGATTCAAAAAAAAAATTTTTGAATTTTTTTTTTACCATTTTTGAAAATTTGTTTACCACTAAAATAGATGGAATTTTTTTGCATTTCTTCGAATTTCAAATTTCCACGTTTCATAGCGTTTTAAATCTATTTAAAAGAAAAATTAGAAATTTTTCTTACTATTTTTAAAAAATATTACCACTAAGATAGAATTTTTTTTCTTTCTTCAGATTTTAACTATCCACGTTTCCATGACATTCTAAAACTATTCAAACAAATTTAAAAATGTTTTTGAAGAATTTTAAAAAAAATTTGAAAACGTTTTTAATCCATTTATGTATCACTACTATAGAACAGACGAAAAAATGTTTTTGCTCAAATTTAAAATTTCCACGTTTCATGATATTCCAAACCAATTTCGGAAAAAAAAAATGGCAACATTTTGTTACCAGTTTGGAAAAAAATTTAACACTAGAATGCTCAAATTTAAATGACATTCTAAACCTAGGTATTTCAAAAAAAAAATTTTGAAAATTTTTCAAAAAGATTTTACCACTAAAAGAGATCGAATTTTTTTTTATTTGCTCAAATTTAAAATTTTCACGTTTCATAGCATTCTAAACATATTTTAAAAAATACACAATTTTTAATTTTTAAACTTTATTTAGCACTACTATAGAATAGAAGGAAACTTTCCTTTTTGCTCAAATTTGAAATTTCTACGTTTGACATTTTAAACCTATTTCAAAAGAAAAAATTTTGAAAATTATTTTACCAACATCTTTTGAAATTAAAAAAAAAAAATGAAATTTTTTAACCACCACTATACTTCCACTCCATTACGTGAATGTTGGATTGAAAATGTGACAGATGGCAATAATATCTGGCATATGCACCCATTATACTTTTATTGAAAAATGTACAGGGTGGTCATCCCAAGAAATAATTCAGTCATGGTGGACATTTGTAAAGGTATTTGCGCAAGCCTGCCATATGTGGCACCTGCTATTTAGTATTGAACTTTTGCTGTTGGATGAGCAATCTGTATATTTTTTTGACCAAAACTTATCAAGTTTTCTTTTTAATAATAGCAATAACTCTATTCCGATTATTATTCTCAATGTCATTTCGTAATTATTAATTTTTTAGAGTGACTGCCATTCACAAATAACGAGGGAAGTTCTGTGTAAATACCTTTACCGATTTTTTTCATCTTGGTAAAACATTTTTCAAAAATATTGGTGAAAAAAAATTTGTTTTTCCTGAAATGGGTTAAGCGTGTCTTGAAACGTAGAAATTTTAAATTTGAGCAAAAAAATTTTTTTTTCATCTTGGAAAAAATTTTTTCAAAAATGTTGGTGAAAAAAAATTTCAAATTTGTTTTTTCCCGAAATAGGATTAGCGCGTCATGAAACGTGGAAATTTTAAATTTGAGCGAATAAAAATTTTTTTCACTATTTATTCCGTTTAGACGGTCCACCCTGTATATTTTCCAGTGAAATTTCTACCATTTCTGCGCTGACAGTAGCGTCAACTACCTACCAAATTTGACTGCTCTCCGTCAAGTAGTTTTTTAGTAAATGCACCAACAGACAGACAGACAGACAGACTGACGGAATTGAAATATATTTTCGTAATCTACGTGTTCTGAAACGTGAAAATCCGAAAAAATCTCGGAGGGTGATTTTTTCTCGAATACAATACTTCCCTTCGGTATGCGAGGGAAGTAAAAATCAGCAATATTTCTAACTAAATAAAAATTGGAAAGAACACACTAAAAACTCGGAAATTAATAAAATAATTTCAGGTAGGTCACAATAAACATCAAACCAATAACTAAATGTGTTTAAAAATAAAACATAATTTACACTAAAGCAAATTTTCAAAGTGGCCTCCCTCAACTTCTATGCCTTTTCTTGAGCGTTTAGTTAGGTCACCAATTTCTCGACGTATCGTTGTCGGATTATTCCGTATTTCGTCGCAGGTTGTAACGATGCACTGTATTTAAATAACCAGAGAGGTGTAACAAAAAAGTGAACTAGGTCATGTTGTTTAGTATTGTGTTCTTTTCGAACAGTGTATAAATATTTCATAAACATATATACAGGGTCATGTTTTTTTCGAGGTAAAGAAGAAACGTAAATTTCAGTGACTCCGGACCTTGATTATTTTTCATGTCTCACATGTACTTCTGAAGGATCGTTACTGTATTAGCTGCACCAAATATGAATCCCTTATTCCATTCCCTGTCAAAGTAATGACAAAAAGTAATTTTTGCCACAAAATATAAAACACCCTGTAACTTCGTAGTGAAGGCCCAATGAGACATTTCTACGGGAGGTTCTGATTGCCACTGATGTTCTCTATCCCCTATTAAGCTATGTCCCTCTCATATTGCAACACCCTGTATATACGAAATTCTAAACTGTACCCTGACCAGCCTGTTTTACATACCTTCCCTTATTTACCCCTATTACACCCCCAACCCTTCATCGGAATTGGCGCAAAATATAATCCAGTTCCACATGTCATGATACTAATGTGTACCAAATTTCAAGTCAATATCTTAAACCGTTCCGGAGAAAACGTGCGCATAAAAAAGTTACAGACCGACAGATAGATTTTTTTCCGTTCAAATCTCAACATTTTATGGCATTCTAAACCTATTTCAACAAAAAAAAATCGGTACAGGTGTTTATTCTACACAGAACTTCCCTCTTTATTTGTGCATGGCGGTCACTCTAAAAAATTAATAATTACAAAATGACATTGAGAATAATAATCGGAATATAGCTATCACTATTATTACAAAGAACACCTGATAAGTATTGGTCAAAAAAATATACAGAGTGCTCATCCAACAGCAAAAGTTCAATACTAAATAACAGGTGAAAATATGGAAGGCTTGCGCAAATACTTTTACAAATGTCCACCATGACTGAAATATTTCTTGGGATGACCACCCTGTACATTTTCCAATAAAAGTATAATAAGTGCATATGCCAAATATTATTGCCATGTGTAACATTTTCAATTCCACATTCACGTAGTGGATGGAGTGGAAGTATAGTGGTGGTTAAGAAATTTCATTTTTTTTTTTTAATTTTCCAAAAACGTTGGTAAAGAAATGTCATGAAACGTGGAAATTTTAAATTTGAGCAAAAGGGAAAGTTTCCTTCTATTCTATAGCAGTGGTAATTTTTTTTTTAATAGGTTTAAAATGCCATGAAACGTGAAAATTTTAAATTTGAGCAAAGAAAAATTCCATCTATTTTAGGGGCAAAACATTTTTCAAAAATGTTGGTGAAAAAATTTTTTTTTTCCGAAATAGATTTGGAATGTCATGAAACGTGAAAATGTTAAATTTGAGCAAAAAAATTTTCATCTATTCTAAGTAGTGATAAAAATAGAATAAAAATGTTCAAAAATTTTTTTAAATTTTTCAAAAAACATTTTAAATTTGTTTGAATAGGTTTAGAATGCCATGGAAACGTGGACATTTTAAATTTGAACAGAGAAAAAAAAACTTTTCATCTATTTTAGTGGTAAAAAAAAGGCAAAAAATTTAAAAAAAAATTTTTTTTAAATAGGTTAGAACGCTATGAACCGTGGAAACTTTTAATTTGAAGAAAGAAAAATCTATTTCATCATCTATTTTAGAGGTAAATAATAAAAAAACAAATATTTTTTTGAAATAGGTTTAGCGTGTCATGAAACGTGGAAATTTTAAATTTGAGCAAAAAAAATTTTTTTCATTATTTATTCTCTTTAGACGGTCCACCCTGTATATTTCCAGTGAAAGTTTAACCATTTCTTCGCTGACAGTAGCATCAACTACCTACCAAATTTGACTGCTCTCCGTCAAGTAGTTTTTTTAGTTAATGCACCAACAGACAGACAGACAGATAGACTGACGGAATTGAAAAACCTATATTTTCGTAATCTACGTGTTCTGAAACGTCAAAATCCGAAAAAATCTAGGATGGTGATTTTTTCTCGAATACAATACTTCCCTTCGGTATGCGAGGAAAGTAAACATGAAATTTTTCTATAAGATTAGTATACTTTACTACGTAGACGTGGAAGTAGTAGATACTATTAATGTTCGTGGGAACGAATTTAACTAGAAACCATACTCTACACGTATGTTTTGAATTAATATGAACATCTTAGGAAAATAATGACACGTCCTAATCGAAACTGAACCTCCGTAGAATAAGAGTAAGAAGTAAGAACCAACCATCCCAAATGCCACCTTGTGGTGTTGAAGTGCAGTATTCACCCTTTTACATCGCGTACCGCACCCATCAATAAGCGAACTAAATTTAATGGCGATATTAAACCACAAGAGTCTAGAGAGACCGAAATGCGAAAGCTTCGAGCATGCGCATTACCTTGTAAATGTGTAATAAATTCGTGCAAGTGGAGAAATTGAAATATTTCCCGTTATTTTGTGGTAAAAAGGCGGGGGGACACCCCCCGCACCCCCCATTTTTTTGTCTGCGACGCTAATACTACCTGCGCCGCTAATAATATTAACAATTAGATATCAAAATAAAAACCTACTAACCTAACCCAAAGAAATCACACGAAAGAATGAAATTATTATATAAAAAGAAGGAAAACCTAAAGAAATCAGAAAAGAATTTGTAAAAAAATATATTAATCGTTACAGAATTTAAAAAAAAATTTCGCGGACATACAAATTTGAACCCGGGACCCCTCGCGCCATAAGCTAAAGCGTAACCTATGCGCTATCCATCTCGCTGGAAGCAAACGCTAGAGCAAAGCAGAAATAGTCAAACTAATAATATCACGTGTTGGGCGTGTCGAAGCTTTCGCATTTCGGTCTCTCTAGACGCTTCTTATTAAACCGGCTTCATGCGAATTTAACAGGAAATTTTAGACGATTACGATTTAATATAACCCTGAAACCATATTGTACATGTATCCATATCATTTATACTTTTCAACAACCGAGATCATAATATTATAGGTATACGATATGATGAGTCACATAGCGACAAATGAATATTCAAATTAAATGATTAGGATTTATTTATAGATACGTAATTCTAGTTAACACTTCCTCTGCGGATCCGACCGTTGAGATTAGCAGTTATTGTTTTAAATATTGTATGCTCTTACAAAATTCCATTATTGAGAGCAAATAAAAGTTTAGCAGGAATAGTTATTTGTTTAACGGTTTAACTCTAGACAGATAAAAACAGTTTTATTATCTCCGCCAAACCTATCGATTTTCAATATAATTAAAAATTTATTTATTTTAAGCCACTTGCTGTACATACAGGGTGTTAAAGGGATCACTTACCGGCCGCTATTTCTTTAGTTGTTAATGAATTTATTGAATTCGAAATATCTGTCACATTGTCTAAATGGTATTTGTGGCATTATCTTAATTTTTTTACCGTAAAAGTCACAGGCGTAGAGGTTATTTACCAGTAACATACTGTTTAATTGTGATATTTTGTAATTCCCCAAACACCGCTTAAAAAGAAAAAAATACATGTGGCGGGAAGATACAAAGAATTGAAGAAAGAAAAAAAAACGTGTCACATGTTGCCAAAACGACATTTTTTATCTAAGTATATGAATCAAGTTTCTCCGACTTCTGACTTCACCAGAAGCGATGGAATTTGTGATTTTTAAATGGGACACCTTATATATTTTTTGCATTTTCATAGTGTGATATATGGCCTTGTGTAAAAACAGGCACATGCTAGCGCAGTACAGAGTCGGCTTCGTTTCGTATTATACGTGGTGCTTCATATTTGTGATTTATTTACTGTGTTGCCCCCAACCATCCTCAAGCAGAGGACTAGATGAGAAGATGTTGAAAATGTAGAAGATACAAGAACTGCAAGTCCTAAGCAACCAAGAAGAAAATATTTATGAGAAATAGCGCAAGAAATCGTACTAACCGTTTATAAAAATATAGTAGCGAGTGAAGGAGAACGAGGAGCAGAAGAAAAAACGGCTTACTTAGCGGAAGTATTGATATTGTTACGAGTTTTCACCCTTTTAGGAAACACCCTGTATGAATCCGTGGGTCCTAAATAATTTTAACAAGGGGTAAACCACTAAGCACTTTATTTAATAATTTACGGATTACACAAACTAACTTTTACAATGTTTATATCTACACTTCGAATTTATAACCTCACTTTCGCTATTAACTTCACTTTAGTAAAACTCCTTCTCCTGCGCAGGGAATCGCGCCTTATATACTCTGAAATTGCCTCTAGATCCATCCAGAACACAATCAAGAATCTTCTCCCACCACACTCTAGAAAACTCTATCTCTTTCTACAAGTTTCCAGTCCCTATTAGGCATAGGCGTATCAATATCCAGTTTCAAGGGGATGTAATACATAACAATATCGGCAATTGAGAATTTATTGAGCAGAAGGACCAGAAAAAGAGAAATACGATGAGACAAGGGAGTATAAAAGGAGGTAGATCTTTCAATGGCCAGAGTATAAGGGATATAATTTATAATAAATACCAAAAAAAAATTAAATACCGACACTAGAAACAATATACAGCGAATTACGAGAAAATGATATGATTACTATTAGCCAGGCAACATTAACGTGGATTTCGAAATTGGGTTTTTTTGAAATGATGAATAGGCGAACCAGCATCATGGAAACCGAAGAAATTGTGAAATGGCGTATGGACCACTTGGACAATATTACAACATATAGAGAAGAAAACTGAACTATTTATCATTTGGACGAGAGGTATGAAACCCATGACACTCCTAAAAAGGATGGACGGATGGGTATAAAAAATACATGGTACACTTACCTCCGAATAGAGGAAGTCGACTTTAATAATTTATTGTCACTAATGTATAATATTGAGTGAAAAAAAATTAGGTAAGTATTTTTGGTTAGAAGAAATATTTATGTCTACAGAATTAAATTAATAATTATTTCTTATAACACTTTTCTATTTGATATAAATAATTAATTATTGAAGTATCAAGTACAGTTCAAAGTTAATTGTTAATGTTTGGCAAAAACTAAAGCCAGCCCCGTCCCTCCTTGATACTTTAGTCCCTTCAAATTACTCAAAAAATCGCTGTTTTGTGTAAAAATTTCCTACAGCTATGAGACCTGTAAAAAGTGAAGCATCTGTGTTGTCTAAACATGATTCTTACCCCTCGCAATTCTAAAAAAGGGTGGTTCCTGAGAAATATATACATATATATATACGAATTTTAGCGTTATTTATTTTTTTATTTTTTTTTTATTTTAATGCCTTATTTATATTAACGTCCTGGCGGAGTTCAGCTATTGCTGCTCTACCACTCAACCAGGACACATATACATAGACATCAACACAACAACCATTCCCTGCGATATTGCCATCTACCGCAGCTGAGACTCGAACTCAGGAGAGATAACAGCGACTAGACATGTTGTGCCACCCAACAGCGGTCTAGGTCACTGCTACCGTCTCGGTAACATGAAAAAACGCCACCAACATCCATACCCTGGCCAGGATTCGAACCCGGGACTCCGTGGTCGCAAGCCAAACACCTTCAGCATTGCGCCACCGAGCAGGTCACTTTCACTTTTATTTCTATTTTGAAGAAAAACTATGCACTTTGGTGAAAAATATTAAGCGAGAAAAGTTATACCGCATAAATTTTCCTACAAATCATGTCTCTACATTTTATCCGAATTCCGTATAGTTTCGCTGCTAGAGGGCGCGAAAGAATTATATTTATACAGGGTGTAATTAGTTTCATGTCATTAAAAAAAACTGGTAATAGGGACCGATTAGACAAACAAAAAACCTATATGACTTTTTTCTCTAGGGGCACTTTGAAAAACTGACCTAGGTTTAACATTTTAATGTTACGGTAGGAAACATTTGAGAACCACTATTTTTCAGGGTCAATAGATGTTATAGTTCCGAATATTAGAAATAATAATAACCTGTAATATCCGACTTGTGTTCCCGCCGGAAGTGTCGCACTTTGATGGGATTACTTGTACCGAACTTTTTATACCACTAATTATGGAAATGTAAATAATTCCTTCTCTACCGGCACAACGCAAGCATAGCATAGTCGCAGGGGTTTAAATAGGATTTGTTTGTACACCTTCCAGCAAATTTGGCAATGTTTGTTGCAAAAAATTTAAGTATACATCACCATTTAATCTAGCGGGTAATTGTATAGGTTCAATTATTTCATTACCTCAAATTCCTGTCCACAAATTAATGCTGAACCGTCGTTGAAAATGCGCCCTTCTTATTACACGTGGATTTTCGTCTGCCCAATAGTGCATATTTTTAAAATTAAACACTTCATTTCTGGTAAAACACGACTCATCGGAGAAACACAGAACGTTTAAAAAATCCTCATTTGCCGCGTGTTTTCTTAAAATCCACCAACAAAATTGCATTCGCTCTGCAAAATCCTTGAGGTTCTAGTGCTTAGACACGTTGATAGTGATAGGGATGTAAGTTCATATCTCTCAATGTCCTCCGTACCACAAAATGGGATACTCCCACACGGTTCGCGATATCGGGTGCTTAACATCGGATCCTCTCTTACAAGTTCCAAAATTTGAACCTCTGCGTCAATTATCCTTTCTTCGCGTTGTGGACCTCGTTCTCGTCCATATCCATCGAGACGACCTGTTTCTCGAAGACGCTGGTCAATACTAACAAATGTACAGGCACAAGGATGACGTCGATTAGAGAACCTTGAAACGATAAAGCTCTTCCGCATCAGCTGCATTTCCACCACTTTCTCCATACTCCAAGTGCATACCCGCGAGCTCTGGATAAGTGTAATCTCCCATAATGTCCAAAATCTGCTTTTTAAAACACCACACTAAACTGTGAATTAACATTATCAATAAAGAAAACAAAAACTTGATCCAAAATCCAAAAAGTAACACAAAAAGCACGAACGAGAAGTAGTGTCTTACGTAACCAAGTACTAACGACTTGAACGATAAGTCAATAAAATAAATCTTAACATAAGTGGCACAAAATTCAAAAAGAACAAAAGCAACAGACAAAACCAAGGAACGGGTAGGTCGCGTCGTGTGTACGTTGTTTACCAAGTAAGGACACAAACTGAAATTATTACTTGAGAATATTACAAGGGAGAGTATAGCACGCCTAATAGGATAATTGGCCGCGAAGAAGCAAAAAAAGATGACGATGTCCTCTGTCGGTCGCTTTTAACTGCTTTGTCGGCATACTTATTTGCATTATTGTCAGAGTATCTCGTGGGACTTGTCCCACGAGGCAATAAAACCTACCCCAATATGCCAGCAGTTCTCAAACTAGGTTATTAAGTATTTTGGAAATTTTTGTTTTTTTTTTCTCCAAAACTATGAGCTTTAGACCCCATGTTATATATAAGGTTTTTTGTTTTTCTTGTCGTTCCCTACCACCAGTTTTTTTTAATGACATGAAACTAATTACACCCTGTATATTGTAGACACAAAATTTATAGGAAATTTTATGCTCTACATCTCCTCTGATGTTTTTCATCAAAACGCATAGCTTTTCTACAAATTAGAGAAAAAGGCGAAAAAGCGCTAAAATTTATCTAAATGTATGTTTCCCAAAAGTCGCCCTTTTTTAGAACTCCGGGTGTGGAAATCATGTCTAGACAACTCAAGTACTTCACTTTTTACAGGTCTCAACTGTAGGAAAATTTTCTTTAATTTTTTCTTATTTGTAGGGACTACTTGATTAACTAGCCGGAACGCCGGTATCTTTAACGTTTTTTGCCACGTTTTTTCAACCCATTATATAGATGAGAACTACACTTTATAGACCAAGAACTTTTAAACTAAATTTATCTTTATGTATTTATTTCCAATTAGACTATAAATAGTGAATCACTATCAAACCAAACAATTTTTATTTTCCGGTTTTCTGGCTCATACCCGCCAGCACGCTGTGTCGTGGATGTATGGCTGGGTTCGGGCATGAATTACAGAAAACCCTCGTTGATTACGTTTAATTTTGAACAGTATTTTTGAATTTTTGGTCTGTGAACCCCACCCATTACCCAGATTTTCAAATATTTCCGCAGATAATGTAAAATTAGGATTGAAAACACTCACTCTGACTAACTCCTTCAGCCTCTCCCTGGTGTACACGTTACCGATCTCCTCTCCTAGGATGAAGTCCAAGAACTTCGCTATGGGATACGCCAACGGGAAGGTGAGCACCATAACGAACTTCGTGATCCAGATGGTCTTGGCTCCGACGGCCAGCCCGTGACGAGAACACACGGCCTGCGGCGTTATCTCACCGAACATCACGATGGCGAGGGTGGAGAAAATGACGGCGATCAAGCCGGAAGTCAGGTCGTCCAACAGGATGGTGAAGATGGAGTTGACGAACACGTTGCCCAGCAGGATGGAGCACAGGAGGTAGTTACCGTGCGCCCTCACGGGTTGGATGACTTGCGCGAATTTTCTTTCTTTGGCCGTGCCTAGAAATAAGAGTTTTTTTTTTTTATTTCGCTGTAGCAAAAAGTTTTGGGAGGTTAAGAGTTGACTAACGCCGATGGTAGGCATACCGTAGGACGCCACCGGAGAAAACGCAAAAAGAATCTGTAATTAAACTCGATAAAATTTAAGTCATCGTCGGTCAAAAAATTCTACGTAAAGTGAAGTGTCATAAGAGAAGGACGAAGTACATACCGAATTAATGATTGAAAATTAGTGGTTAGTGTTTTTTAATAGTATCAAAAATAAGGTACGTGCAGTGCCTTAGTTTGACCGTCCACGGAAACAGACTGATCTATACCTGGGACCCTTTCAAGTGATTGGTTATTGGTAGAGAAGGTTGAATGAGAAATGTTGTTTAGTGTCAAGTGAGCAATATAGCAATATAGACATATTAGCTGTGTTGCGACTTAAAAGAGTGATAAAACTCCAACTAGAACTGTTTTTGAAAAGTGGAGTGAACTGAGAGGGAAGCTGTCAACATATACACACATATAGATGTTCTAGAAATTTGTAGAAAGAGATCGAGTTTATTAGAGTGTGATGGGAGGATTCTCGATTTGATCCTAGATGACTTTGGAAGCATATTTAGAGTATATAAGCAGAGTAACACGGAGAAGAGGAAGTTGAAAAGTGACAAGTGAGAGGTTATAAATCTGAAAGTGTAAATATCAAGTAGTAAAATTGTCAATGGTTATTTTGGTCCAGTAAAAGTGTTAGTGTTTATCCTTTGTTAAATTATTTTGGAACCCACGGATCCTGAAGGGTGGTTCAGGGATAAAAAATACGCGACACTATTAAACCTAAATGAATGTCTTAAAATTAAAAATGTATTAAACATAAGGCAGGCCCCACGACACATTTATCCAAAACTAATAAATGAAGAACTCAGTCTTCTTTGTACAAAGAAGTTTCCAAAATTTCGTTGAAACAATGCGGGACAGTTATTTATTGTTTACCTTGTTACACCACGAAGAAGACGCAAAATTGGTACGCAAATGAGGCAAAATGGACACTTCACTATCTTAAAAATGAGAAAATTTGCAACGAAAAATTAGTTTCAGTTTTTAGATATACAGTAAAATTTCGCTATTGGCTACCGCTTACCAGTGTTGCACAAGATCTTCAGCTCCGTCTTGTCCATGGACATCAGGCCCAAGTTAAGGCCGGAGAATAGAGATGAGAACGCAAGACATGTCAAGATGATGACGATGGTAGCCCACATGGGCAAAGTTTTCTCGAACGTTTTGATCTGAAGCCAAAATTCGGAACCTTGATGGATGTAGTTCACCGAGGCGCTATCCTTCACGCAGAGATAGAACGCCTCTTCTGCATCCTGGAGCGGACGGAGATTGATTTTCACTACTACGGTGTGATTCATGAAGGTGTCCCTTTCGACCTGAAAATTACACAAAGATCTGTGAAAACGGAGTATAGTGGAGTAAAACTAGGGGCTATTCTAGTTTATTCGGAGAAAAGGCTTAAAGAATTGCATCATAAAATGCGTATCACAAATAATAATAATAACAATGATAATAATAATAAATGACTTTATTAAACAAACAGAGTTTCTTTACATAGGCGAAGTTCAGGCGAGATACCTCCTGCTCTTCCACTTAACCGCGACTAACATAGAATTATAATACTCATATAAAACAAATCGGTAAAGGTATTTACACAGAACTTCCCTCGTTATTTGTGCATGGCGGTCACTCTAAAAAATTATTAATTACGAAATGACATTAAGAATAATAATCGGAATATAGTTATTGCTATTATTACAAGGAAAACCTGATAACTTTTGGTCAAAAGAATATACAGAGTTCTCATCCAACAGCAAAAGTTCAGTACCAAATAACAGGTGCCAAATATGGAAGGCTTGCGCAAATACCTTTACAAATGTGCACCATGACTGAATTATTTCTTGGGATGATCACCCTGTACATTTTTCAATAAAAGTAGTAATAGGTGCATATGCAAAATATTATTGCCTTCTCTGACATTTTCAATCCCACATTCACGTAATGGAGTGGAAGTATAGTGGTGGTTAAAAAATTTATATTTTTTTTGAAATTCTTCAAAAATGTTGGTAGAAAATTTTCAAAATTTTTTCTTCTGAAGTAGGTTTAGAATGTCATGAAACGTAGAAATGTTAAATTTGAGCAAAGAGGAAAGTTTCTTTCTATTCTATAGTAGTGGTAAAAAAAGTTTACAAATTTAAAAATTATGTATTTTTTTTAAATAGGTTTAGAATGCCATGAAACGTGAAAATTTTAAATTTGAGCAAATAAAAGAAAATTTACCATCTATTTTGGTGGTAAAATTTTTTTCAAAAATGTTAATTTTTTTTTCTGAAATAGGTTTAGAATGTCATGAGGCGTGAAAATTTTAAATTTGAGGGAAAAACATTTTTCCATCTATTCTAGTGTTAAATTTTTTTCCAAAATGGTAAAAAAATGTTGCAATTTTTTTTCCGAAATAGGTTTGAAATGTCATGAAACGTGGAAATTTTAAATTTGGGCAATAAAAATTTTTTCGTCTATTCGATAGTAGTGATAGATTAAAAATGTTATCAAACATTTTTTTCAATTTTTCAAGAATATTTTTAAATTTGTTTCAATAGTTTTAGAATGCCATGGAAACGTGGATATTTTAAATCTGAACAAAGAAAAAAAAAATCCATCTATTTTAGTGGTAAATTTTTTTCAAAAATGGTAAAAAAAAATCTTTTTTTTTTTAATAAATTTAGAAAACTATGAAACGTGGAAATTTTAAATTTGAAGACAGAAAAAAAAATTCCATCTATTTTAGTGGTAAAAATTTTTTAAAAAATGTTGGTAAAAGAAATTTTCAAAAAATGTTTTTTTAAATAGGTTTGGAATGCCATGAAACATAGACATTTTAAATTTGAAGAAAACGTTTTTTTTTTCATCTATTTTAGTGGTAAATTTTTTTTCAAAAATGTGAAAAAAATTTAAAAAAAAAATTAAATAGGTTTAGCGTGTCATGAAACATGGAAAGTTTAAATTTGAGCCAAAAAATGTTTCACTATTTATTCCGTTTAGACGGTCCAAACTGTATATTTTCCAGTGTTTAACCATTTCTTCGCTGACAGTAGGGTCAACTACCTGCCAAATTTGACTGCTCTCCGTCAAGAAGTTTATTAAAGAGAAGTTTATAAAGGTGAACAAGTTGGAAAGTGAAAAAGTGAGGTTAAATATTATGTAAACAAAGTGTAAAGGTTATTTTCAAGTATTGCATAGTCAGTAAATTATTAAATAATAGTAATAGTAATTTATTAGTATTAGTAATTTATTGTTAGGTAATAAAGTGTTAGTGGTTTGGTTTATCTCTTGTTGAAATTATTTTAGAACCCACGGATTCATACAGGGTGTTTCCTAAAAGGTGGAAAACACGCAACAATAAGTACAAAATATCAGAAAAAGATGAAGCAGTAAATGTAAATTAATATGTTTGGAAGTAATTTTTTTAAATTAAATTTTTAACACAATTCTTAAAGTTATATCCGGTAGTATTCTAAATACTATTTACTCATTTCAATGGATTGGAAGAAATGGTCCCACTAAATGGCCTCATTTCAAAATTGTATAAAGACGTGTGTCAATCAAAATGGGCAACAAGTCGAACACATATTGCAAATTTTTCTAATAAACGATTTGAGGGACCCTTTTTTTTTCTTGAATTTGACACTTATTTATGTATAAAACGAAAATGGTTGCAATTAAAAATTTTTTTCGCTCAAATTTAAAATTTCCACGTTTCATGACACGCTAATCCTATTTCAGAAAAAAAAAATTGAAATTTTTTTTCACCAACATTTTTGAAAAATTTTTTACCACTAAAATAGATGAAACATTTTTTTTCTTTCTTCTGATTTAAAATTTCCCAAAATTTTTTTGAAATTTTTTTTACCAACATTTTTGAAAAAATTTTTACTACTAAAATGGATGAAAAAATTTTTTTTTCTTCAAATTTAAAATTTCCACGTTTCATGGCATTCCAAGCCAGATTCAAAAAAAAAATTTTTTTTACCATTTTTGAAAAATTTTTTACCACTAAAATAGATGGAAATTTTGTTTCTTCAAATTTAAAATTTCCACGTTTCATAGCGTTCTAAATCTATTTAAAAGAAAAATTAGAAATTTTTTTTACTATTTTTAAAAAATTTTACCACTAAGATAGAATTTTTTTTTCTTTGTTCAAATTTAAACTAACCACGTTTCCATGGCATTCTAAAACTATTCAAACAAATTTAAAAATGTTTTTGAAAAATTTAAAACAATTTTAATCTATTTATCACTACTATAGAATAGACGAAATTTTTTTTGCTCAAATTTAAAAGTTTCACGTTTCATGACATTCTAAACCTAGGTATTTCAGAAAAAAAATTTTGAAAATTTTTTTCACCAACATTCAAAAAGTTTTACCACTAAAATATATCGATTTTTTTTTTATTAGCTCAAATTTAAAATGTTCACGATTCATAGCATTCTAAACCTATTTAAAAAAATATATAATTTTTACATTTTAAACTTTTTTTTACCACTACTATAGAATAGAAGGAAACTTTCCTTTTTGATCAAATTTAAAATTTCTACGTTTGACATTTTAAACCTATTTCAGAAGAAAAAAAATCGGTAAAGGTGTTTACACAGAACTTCCCTCTTTATTTGTAGATGGCGGTCACTCTAAAAAAAATAATAATTACGAAATGATACTCAAAATAATAATCGGAATATAGTTATCACTCTTATTACAAAGAAAACCTGATAAGTTTTGGTCAAAAAAATATACAGAGTGCTCATCCAACAACAAAAGTTCAATACTAAATGACAGGTGCCAAATATGGAAGGGTTGCGCAAATACCTTTACAAGTGTCCACCACAGTTGAATTATTTCTTGGGATGGCCACCCTGTACATTTTTCAATAAAAGTATAATAGGTGCATATGCCAAATATTATTGCCATCTGTCACATTTTCAATTCCTCATTCACGTGGAGTGGATTGTTCTTCTGAAATATGTTTAGAATATCATGAAAGGTGGAAATTTTAAATTTGTGCAAAAACAAATTTTTCATCTATTCTATATTAGTAATAAATAGATTAAAACTTGTCAATTTTTTTTTTATTTTTCAAAAGTATATTTAAATTTGTTTTTGTTCAATAGGTTTAGAATGCCATGGAAACGAGGAAATTTTAAATTTGAACAAAGAAAAGAAATGTTCCATCTATTTGTAAAAAAATTTTCAAAAATGTTGGTAAAAAAAAATTATTATTTTTTTTTAAATAAGTTTAGAATGCCAGAATAGTGGAAATTTTAAATTTGAAGAAAGAAACGTTTTTCTCATCTACGTAAAAATTTTTTCAAAAATATTGGTGAAAAAGTTTTCATTTTTTTTTTTTTCTGAAATGGGTTAAGCGTGTTATGAAACGTAGAAATTTTAAATTTGAGCAAAAAAAATTTTTTTCATCTTAAACATTTTTTCAAAAATGTTGGTGAAAAAAATTTTAATTTTTTTTCCCGAAATAGAATTAGCGCGTCATGAAACGTGGAAATTTTAAATTTGAGCGAAAAAAAAATTTTTTTCATTATTTATTCCGTTTAGACGGTCCACCCTGTATATTTTCCGGTGAAATTTCTACCATTTCTGCGCTGACAGTATCGTCAACTACCTACCAATTTTGACTGCTCTCCGTCAAGTAGTTTTTTTGTAAATGCACCAACAGTCAGACAGACAGACAGACAGACAGACTGACGGAATTGAAAAACCTATATTTTCGTAATCTCCCTGATCTGAAACGTCAGAATCCGAAAAAATCTCGGAGGGTGATTTTTTCTCGAATACAATACTTCCCTTCGGTATGCGAGGGAAGTAAAAATTGAAAAAATTTTTACCAACATTTTTGAAAAATTTTTAAAAAAATGAAATTTTTTAACCACCACTGTACTTCCACTCCATTACGTGAATGTTGGATTGAAAATGTGACAGATGGCAATAATATCTGGCATATGCACCTATTATACTTTTATTGAAAAATGTACAGGGTGGTCATCCCAAGAAATAATTCAGTCATGGTGGACATTTGTAAAGGTATTTGCGCAAGCCTGCCATATGTGGCACCTGCTATTTAGTATTGAGCTTTTGCTGTTGGATGAGCAATCTGTACATTTTTTTGACCAAACATATCAAGTTTTCTTTGTAATAATAGCAATAACTATATTCCGATTATTATTCTCAATGTCATTTCGTAGTTATTAATTTTTTGGAGTGACCGCCATGAACAAATAACGAGGGAAGTTCTGTGTAAATACCTTTACCGATTTTTTATCTCTATAACAGGGAGTAAATTTTGGATATAAACTGTCGTTCACTCTAAAAAAGTTTATGTAAATATTGCTGTTCCTCACGGATCCATTTTAGGTCCGTTAATATTTTTAATGTTCGTCAATGATCTTCCTGATACAGAGTGCGAAAGAAATTTAACTATGTTTGTGGATGAAACGCCTACTTGTGTAGTGAATTGACTATCATAAATGCAATCACAGAGATTAGATACAAAGAATGATTATTCATTTTAAAAATTGGGTCGCTAAAAATAAATTGAATGAAAGCTATTTGATAAAAATTGGAAGTACATCGATAACATGCTAAGTTGGGATATACATACTGAAAATCTCTGTAGAAAACTTTCATCCTTTTGTTATACACTGCTAGAACTAAAACAGATTAGTAGTGAGTCAGCATTTATGTCAATTTGTATCACGTTTGCGTTATGGTTTACTGTTCTGGGGCTCGTCTACTCACTTAGTTTTCAAAATACAAAAAAAAACACTTAGAATTATGTACGGGATTTCATTGCACAGAAGTGTACATTAATGTTAATGAGATTTGAGTTCTCATCCGATATTGTCTCTCTTGCATACAAAGTATAAGTAAAATCGAGTGTCCCTAAAAGTTATAAGTACTTACATTTATACCTTTCAAGGCTGGCCAGTCACAGTGGTCCGTATAGTTTCCCTTGTCTGTGGTGAAGGTAATTGTCATGTTGGGGGTGAAACCCTCGCCAAAAAGACGAATGGTATGTTCCTTGTAAGCCTGGAGGACAGGGACTCCATCTTCGTCGAAGTCTGGGTCCTTGTACGCCTTTTCCAGGCGGATTCCCATAACTCGGAGGGTGCTATTGCCGCTGCCTTCCGGGACATTTCTTCTCTGCAGAGACACGCTGCAAATAAAACAAAATCAACTTGAATTCTTCATAGAGCGGGAGAAATAATCCTGTTACATAAAAATAAATGGCTGGTTGAAACTTTACAGTCGTATAGGAAATAACGTCTACTTTACGAAACAGTAATAGGCTATCGAATGTCTTTTAGTAAGGAACAATTGCGTTGAAGGGTTTTTATTGTTCAGTGTTAGTTTAACACCTAAAAACGATAAAATTACAAAGCCCTACTAAATTCCTGGGTGCGTTTTTGAGAGCCATCCGAAGATGTCAAAATAACTCAAAAACAATGCAAATTTGAAGGTTTTTATAAGAACACATTTTCGTAAAAAATTTAATTTCCCATCCAAGTACATTGTTGATTTTCCCCCTATTTTTAGTATTAAAAATAATTAAAGAACAAAGTTAAAAATATACGAAAATTCACTTTTTCTTTTCGTCCATAACTTGGTTTTATGGCATCCTAGGTATATTGTGTTCAGGGAAAAAAAGCTATTGCAAAAACAAAGAAATTGCTTTTTTATTTGCTCCGTACGACCAACGGTGACCGACTTTTCAAAGTTGACCATATTTTACTTCCCTCGCATACCGAAGGGAAGTATTGCATTCGAGAAAAAATCGCCCTCCGAGATTTTCTCGGATTTTGACGTTTCAGATCACGTAGATTACGAAAATATAGGTTTTCAATTCCGTCAGTCTGTCTGTCCGTCTGTTGGTGCATTAACGAAAAAAAAAATTACTTGACGGAGAGCAGTCAAATTTGGTAGGTAGTTACTGTCAGCGAAGAAATGGTTAAACTTTCACTGGAAAATATACAGGGTGGGAATAAATAATGAAAACAATTTTTTTTGCTCAAATTTAAAATTTCCACATTTCATGACACGCTAAACCTATTTCAGAAAAAAAAAATTGAAAATTTTTTTCACCAATTTTTACCATTAAAATAGATGATTTTTTTTTTTCAAATTTAAAATTTCCACGATTCATGGCATTCTAAACCTATTAAAAAATATATGAAAATTTGTTTTATCAACATTTTTGAAATTTTTTTTTCCATGAATAGATGGAATAAAATTTTTTTTACTCAAATTTAAAATTTCTACGTTTCATGGCATTCTAAACCTATTTCAGAAAATCAAAAATTTGAAAAATTTTACCATTTTTGAAATTTTTACCACTAAAATAGATGAAAAAAAAAATTCTTTGTTCAACGTGGAAATTTTATTTCCACGTTTCATGGTATTCTAAACTTATTAACAAAAAAAATTTAGACATTTTTTTTTTACCATTTTTGAAAAAAATTGACCACTAAAATAGATGGAACATTTTTTTCCAAATATTTTTCTTTGTTCAAATTTAAAATTTCCACGTTTCCATGGCATTCTAAACCTATTCAAACAAATTTAAAATTTTTCTTTGAAATGTTTAAAATTTTTTTGAAAACATTTCTAATCTATTTATCACTACTTACTTGCAATAGAATAGATGGACATTTTTTTTGCTCAAATTTAAAATTTCCACGTTTCATGACATTCCAAACCCATTTCGGAAAAAAATTTGCAACATTTTTTTACCATTTTGCAAAAAAATGTACCACTAGAATAGATGGAAAAAAAAATTTGTTCAAATTGAAAATTTTCATGTCCTATTTCAGAAAAGAAAATTTTGAAAATTTATTTCACCAACATTTTTGAAAAATTTTTTACCACTAAAATACTTGGAGGGAAACATATTTTTCTTTGATCAAATTTTAAATTTTCACGTTTCATCGCATTCTAAACCTATTAAAAAAAAATTTTACAACTACTATAGAACAGCAGGAAACTTTCCTTTTTGCTCAAATTTAAAACGTCCACGTTTCATGACAGTTTAAACCTATTTAAGAAGAAAAAAATTTTGAATTTTTTTTACCAACATTTTTGAAAAATTTCAAAAAAAAAGGATATTTTTTAACCACCACTATACTTCCACTCCACTACGTAAATGTGGAATTGAAAATGTGACGGATGGCAATAATATTTGGCATATGCTATTATACTTTTATCGAAAAATGTACAGGGTGGCCATCCCAAGAAATAATTCAGTCATGGTGGACATTTGTAAAGGTATTTGCGCAAGCCTTCCATATTTAGCACCTGTCATTTAGTACTGAACTTTTGTTGTTGGATGAGCACTCTGTATATTTTTTGACCAAAACTTATCAAGTTTTCTTTATAATAATAGTGATAACTATATTCCGATTATTATTTTCAAAGTCATTTCGTAATTATTAATTTTTTAGAGTGACCGCCATGCACAAATAACGAGGGAAGTTCTGTGTAAATACCTTTACCGAATTTTTTGCCATATTTTACCACATTTGTACTCATATATTTTTGCTAATTTTCAGTAAATCAATTTACTTTTGTGCAATAAAACAACAATTTTAAGATAATTTAATAATAATACTAATGTTTCTTTAACGTTCTAAAATAAATATTACGTTTTTACGGAAAAGTAATATTACAAACAATTTATTGTGGTTGAGCTTTATATTAAAATTAAATCTTATTCATCATTTAAAATAAACTGATTTTTTAATAAATAAATATTGTAGGAAAACATTATGAACAATAAACGCACTTTAAAAAATAACATTTTTATTCGTGAAGGTAAAAAAATTATTATACATTATTAGTTTTAAGAAGTCGATTCTTCAAAATTGATAGTTTCGATGGCAGTATTAAATTCGTTGCCAATATCTTTATCTACAGTGTGTCTCAGGATAGATGTAAGAGGTGCAATGAACCAAAAATTTTGGAATTCTGGAATGGTATTTGGGGATTGAGTCCTGCTTGTTGTAAAACTAAAGTATACCAAAAATGACCTGATTTGGTGTTTATAGGATGTTTCATAAGCAAACTTGTAAAAATCACCACTAATAAAGTACCTTTATTTTTCAAAATATGAAAAAATTCCACTAAGAAAAGTTATTTAGAATGCAATTTTATACCTCTATACCAAATTTCAGGAACATAAAATAATTTTTTTGAATCTTCTCATTTCTTGCGAATTAAGCGTTGAATTCATATTTAAAGTTGTGTATTCGGTTGTGTAATAGCAAATGTTAATCATCTCAAAAAGTAGGCTATTGGTAAATAAAAAATTGAATATACGAGATGTAAGAAGGTATAATGTTAATCTAAGTAATTGTAAAACAAGAAACAATTACTAACAGATTAATGAGGTTTAAAATATATAACAAGTAATAAATGTCAAAAACAACAGATTCACAAACAAATTAATTATTGACCAATACAAAACGACGTTTACAACTTTTTTATTATTCGACGTAGCTACCACCCACATCCACACACATTTCGATCCTTCGCCTGAAGTCCTTAAAACTGTTTCGAATATGATCTAACGGTATGGAGTTACGGCATTTGTAATTCTCTGCTTCAATGCTGCTACATCCTTATAAAGTGGTTCAGCGTAAACCAACTGCTTGAGGCGACTCCATAAAAGAAATCTAATATTGATAGGTCTGGGGATCTCGCCGGCCACTTGATCGGTCCATTCCTGGCAATCCAATTTTCTTCAAAATTTAAATTCAACCACCGATTAACCATTTCTGTGGAGTGGCCAGGGCAACCATTATGTTGAAAATGAACTAAAGGCATATCTCTTAAAATTTTTAAATGTTCTTCAGAAAATCTTTCAAGAAGCTGTAAATAAGTGTGCTTGTTTAACCTTCCCTCAATGAAATAAGGTCCAATAACTCCAACGTGATAAGAAACGGCACACCACACATTCACTTTTTTATAATATTGTCTTCTACAAAGAATTCTAAAATTTGGATTTTCAGAAGCCCAAAACCGACAATTCTGAGATGAAACAACACCATTGGTTGTGAATGTGGATTCATCTGAGAAAATTATGAAATGATGAAAAAATCTCTCTTCCATGATTTTTTCTCCAATGGTCAAACAAAAATCCAACCTACGGCCGTCCTCTCCCTCTTCAAGCGTATGTTTATAATTTGCTTTATATGCCCTAATTTTCTTTGCCTTGTAAATTCTTTGGAGTTCAGACTTGCTAATATTAATAAGAGCTGACCTCTCTCTTACAGCCAGTTTTTCAATGTCGAGTTAACTCTTGTACTGGAGTTAACTCTGGATTAAGCGCACTGTTGCGTATTTCAAATGCGAGTTAACTTGAAACCTCGAGTTAAATCGAGGTTAAGATAACTCTAGACGAGGTATGAGTTAATTACAAATTTCGGCTTAAAACTAACCTAAAATTATTTTATGGTGTAAATAAATTATGATATTTTTCAAACACATCATGGATTATGATTTTAATGTAAATGCTTACAGCAGTGATGAAAAAGCTAGAAGACCCAAGGTAATCAGATATAGGTATAGGCCAAACCACATGGAAGAATGGGATCGACACGATTTTTTTTGCGCGATTTCATTTGCCTCCAAGAACTGTAGATAATATATTAAAAGAAGTGCAATGTATTATTTCGTATTCTACGAATATGTATTTGTTATCTTGTGTTGTATAAATATTAACATGCAATGTTTATTTTACATGAGGGAACTGGTTTCCTCTCATCGCATGCCGACGCATGCTATGTTGTGGAGAATTGTTGTAGCCGCAACTGTCTGTATGGTATCCATTTTAAGGCGCAGCCTTAGTGCCAATGCTCCTCTCCACTGTGTTTCTCGTTCTGATGTGGGATTAATTAAATAAATTCTCAACATTATTTCTGATCCACACAAGAGGCGTCATAAGGTAGAGTTTCACAGGATGGCCACTATTGCCGATCAACAGACCATCATTAAAGTGACCTCGTTAAAATAAATTGTATAAACAAATATATAAATATTACCTTATGATATTACATTTTACAAATAATATCACAGAAAGTTAGGTTAATGTAACATTTTCAACATCACAGAACTATAGAAGACATTAGAATACTTGTGTAAAATTCCGAAAATATGGTTAAAGTTCATACTTCTTATGTCAACATAACAAAATATTTCACACAACTCGAGTTAACTAACTCGAATGAGAAATAGTAATGAAAAACAGTTGTAACGTTAACTCGAATTTAGCCTCGAGTTAAGGTGCGAGTAAGAGTTATCTAACTCGAACTTTAACTCAACATTGAAAAACTGGCTGTTAGTGGCATCCTAAGATTTTCTATAACAGAGGCATGAGCTATAATAGCCCCAACATTGAAGAAGAAGATTCGAAATAAACACATTATTCAACACAGTACTTTTTATAGTCGTGAAAATACAATAAACAGAACTAACAAAACGGTGAACGTCTCTTTTTGACAAATATATACTTCAACACTCTGATTTTTTCAACGTTGCCAGAGTGAATACAACTTCCCTAAATCTAAATACAAAATACAATTAAAAGCATTTTAACAGTGATTTTTACAACTTTGCTTATAAAACATCCTGTAGAACACCAAATCAAGTCATTATTGGCATACTTTAGTTTTATAATAAGCAGGACTCAATTCCCAAATACCATTCCAAAATTCCAAAATTTTTGGTTCATTACACCTCTTGTTACATCTATCCTGGGACACACTGTATAAGAAATATAATGTGGATGAAATGACTAAAGCTAAAGGTATTGAGGTATTTCGACTGCCGCCTTACCACTATGAACTCAACCTCATTGAGCTTATTTGGGCTGAAGTAAAGGGGAATGTCGCACGAGAAAATAGAACCTTTAAATTGGAACATGTAAAAGGTCTGTTATCTAGTGCATTAAAGATAGTACCAGCGGAGTATTGGCGAACATGCACAGAGCACGTTAAAAAAGTTGAAGAAAAAATGTGGGATACAGATATTCGGATTGACACAGTAATCGAGACAAGCAGCCAGCAGCGATAGTGACGATGATGAGTGAGTGTGGTAACCTGTGGTAGTGTCTTGTAGTGATTGTGATAAGATACATTATTTATTGCGGAAAATTATTGTTGTTAAGTTTTGTTATTAATTATGTTATTTTATCAAGAAAGTTTAGTTGTTAGAAGAGTTATTTATTTTTAACTTGCAAGTTTGTTCGTTTATTTTCTTTTTTAACCTGTTACTCCCTAATTAACAACGCTGTCACCATCCTTTCCTGGCACGGATATGCTCACGCCTCCACGTTGGTCCTTGCTGGGCAATAAGAACAACTGACATGGTTGAAATTTGTGTAAAGTTTTATAAACATCAAACATTCTACAGATTTGAAGTCAGATTTCGTAAGTATTCCACTCCTAAACAAAATTATACCTGCCATTAAACATTTTCTTAACCGAACTCCAGTTTTTCTTTTTGGCTGAGTTGAGTGTAAAAACAAATTTAATTATATTATTTTTTTATTTTATGAAACATGAATACTATTATTATTTTATATATACCTAAAAATATATGTGACGCCACTGATTGCTTGGTGCTTGGGCTCGTTTCACGTTTGTTTATCACCGTTCCGTCATTTTCATAGTAGTCGAACAAATTATTAGGTAATAAAGAGACCACATTCAAACAAGTATTCTATTTGGTCGATTGTAGCAATTACACACAATGACCTAGTCGTGGTTTTCATCTCTGGTAGGCGGATAAAACTTAATATATTTCTCTAGATTATGCGGGATTATGTAGTAGAACGAGGTGCCCCTTAAGTATTACGTACCACTGTCCTTTGACCACAATGCCGCTGATTTTTTTGCTCTACTGCCTACACTTATTGGCTCCACTATACCCTACTGGCATTTATTACATTTTCTCTATCTCATTTTTTCAACGAAAAAAAAAATCAGAATATAATCTGGGATTTCATAATCATAACGTATTGTTTTCACTTAAATAAAACAATAAAAATTATCTATTTATGGACATAATTTTGAAAAATTAATTCATATCGCGATCTAAAATGGTTCGACAAAGTACTTAAGATATTCGGGATGCGATAAATTCAAATTGAATCAGATAAAACAAGCGTAATATGTACTTGATTCTACAATAAGTTAGTCTACCTCGGCGCCCTTAAATAATTCGATTAGGTAACTCGTATGGCTTTGGAAATCGTATCGGTGAAAGTGAAATTATAAATACAAAGTTAATGAGATTCTTAGATAAACTTCTGTAATATGTACGTAATAAAAACGTCGTCCTAATCGATAAAATAAAACGAAAGTGTGTATAAACCAGAGTCGGGACATGAAACGCGCCTGATATGCTAATGGCTATAGAGTGGGACGCGGAAAAACGTTAATCTCAGTACAGAGGTTCTACCAGATAAGATGCACTATTTAAAAGGGCAGTAATATATTATGGTTCGATCTGCGTTGAATTAACGCAGATAGCCTCCGGTCAAAGAACTGCAGTGGAAAGACTGGCACACTTGGCGTATCCTAATGCGGCAAGAGAATTTAAAGAGCAATTGGCATTGGAGGCATTCCTTGATGGGATAAGGGACAAGCAGATCAGGCGAGTCCTCAGGCTATCCCGATATAATAGTAGCAGTGAAGCCTAGGTGTGTGCATTTAAAGTAGAAGTTGCTATAGGGATACTTCAACATCGAGAGTGCAAGCTGTGACTCGAAGAATCTCATCCAGAAAAGGAGAACCAGAACCCTATGACCGAGGTGAAGAAAATGTTGGCTCAAATACTGGCTAAATTGGATACTCAGGAAGGCAAGAAAGGCAACAGTATAGTGGAAAGCCAAGCGGAGGTATTAAATGTTACAACTAACATTAAAACATTGCCTTGTTTACCTATTTTGAGGTTAGGTACATAAATAATTTGTTATATTTAACTACGGTAAAAGGATAAAAATGGGCACAATTGAATTAATGTTTAGAATAATGAATGACACATACCTTGTTGCTTTAGTACCTCCAATTTCTGCACTAATAAAATCAGTATTAGTAGCAAAAAAGTTTGTCATCATAAACACATCAACAACGGGCAAATTGTCACTCTGGCCCCGTAAAAACCCACTGTCCGTCATTTTTACCAGTTAATAATTAAAATAAATAAATAAATGAATGATTTCTTTTATGAAAATATCAATACACATTTAAAAAACACAAAACAATTTACGATTTAACCCCTTGGCAGATAGACGACCATTAGACATTATGCCGAATGACGTCAGACCAATAGCGTGGTGTTTTCAGTCACGTGGATATGTTCCCATAAAATTTTGAATTTCAAAGTCGTTTATTTAGGCTACACATTTTTTTTATACCTTTTCTTCAATACTTTCTCAACTTATATAACACATATAACGAAAAAATAATAAATTATTGCATTTCTAAAATTCATGCATGTTGCTCATTGGCATTGGAGGCATTCCTTGATGGGATAAGGGACAAGGAGATCAGGGGAGTCCTCAGGCTATCCCGATATAATAGTAGCAGCGAAGCCTTGGTGCGTGCACTTGAAGTAGAAGCTGCTATAGGGATACTTCAACATCGAGAGTGCAAGCTGTGACTCGAAGGATCTCAGCCAGAAAGGGAGAACCAGAACCCTATGACCGAGGTGAAAAAAATGTTGGCCCAAATACTGGCTAAATTGGATACTCAGGAAGACAAGGAAAGCAACAATATAGTGGAAAGCCAAGCGGAGGTATTAAATGTTACAACTGTGGCAAGGTAGGACATATGAAACGAGACTGTCGACACCAGAACTCGGACAGACGAGTAAATGCCGTGAATACTGTTGAGAAGTAGGAAAACTAGAAATAGCTAGCACCAAGGGGACAGTGCTGGCTAGGAAACACGGTGTCTCTGGTCTGAGAAATAAAGATTTCCCAGCTTCGAAGAATTCCAAGTAGTCTGTTGCTGCAATGATATGTGAATGGAAGAAAATGTCTGTTTACGATTGACACTGGTGCTACGTCATTAATAGTGCGGCCAGATTTTATCAGGCTTGCAGATTAACAAGAAGCAAAATGAAGTAATTATTCGGACAGCCACGGGAGACAGGGCTGCGGTCCATGGAGAGGCCAACTTGGAACTGCAGGTTGGACGGTTGAAGTTCGATTACAAGAACATTGTGGTTGACATTACGGATAATTTCATTTTTGGAATGGACATCATGGGAGAGAAGAGGTATATTGTTGACGTAGGGGAGCCAGTATTAAAAATTGGAGATGAAGAATTTATTCTGGCAACCGCAGACGACCAATTCCTGTTCTTTCAGAACAGATAATCGATGCTGCCTTGCAAGGAAATCCTAGAGAGTACCGTGTTGGCATGATTTAAGGTGAAGAATCGATTAAGTCCCTAACCAATATTAATAATAATAATAATAATAATAATATTTATTAATTTCAGAAAATATACAAGTACAGTTAAGAAACACTGTCGGTAGAAATACAAAGAAAATATCACAAATTACATTGTAAAAACATATACACACAAAAGAGAAAATATGTGAACAGTGAGCGATTAAACAAATATTATAACTAGAACTATAGAAAAGTCGTCCCACATTTTGTAAAAAATTCGTCCACACTGTAGCTATTTATATCTAACAAAAATGATTGTAAAGCCTTTTTAAACTTAAAAAATGTTGTCATAGATTTAATATGCCCCGGCAAACAGTTAAAAAATTTACAGCCCATGAAACAGAGACTTTTTTGGTACAAAGCCGTTCTGTGCTCTTTTGGTAAGAGGAGATGTTTATTCCTAGTGCTATATGGATGATCAGTTCTAATCTCTTTAAATTTGTTTCTATTTTTGTAAACAAAACATGACAGCTCATAAATGTAAATAGAGTTCAAAGTAAGAATGTTTAAGCTTTTAAAGGCTTCCCTGCAGGAAGTATTATATCCAAGATTGGCTATTATACGTATTGCCCTTTTTTGTAGTAAAAAAAGTCTTTGCTTCAGATGAGGAACCCAATGCACTATACCGTACTTTATGCGAGAATGACAAGTAGCAAAATACAACTGTCTTACTATTGATAGGCTGCATTGTTTGGATGTTATAGCCAAAGCATAACAGGCCTTTGACAGTTTAACACACATATCATGAATGTGATTAGACCATTTAAGGCTACAGTCGATTTTCAAACCGAGCATTTTTGATTCATTGGTATACTCCACACTTGTAGTAGGATAAGAAGGATATTAGTGTTGAAGACAATATTAGACTGCAAAGTTTTAAACAGAATACAGGTTGTTTTACTTTGGTTAATACATAGTTTATTATTTTCAGTCCACAATATTACTTTGGCATATATAATTTTTGCACAGTTTTCAGCATCAGCAAGAGTATTAGATTTTATTAAAATTTTCGTATCATCGGCATACCAAACTGTCAAACATGATGGATATTGAATATAATTCAGCATATCATTGATATAAATAATAAAAAGTGTGGGCCCCAATATAGATCCCTGAGGCACTCCAACGCTGACAGTCTGCGAGTCTGATATAACATCCTCAATACAGACCTGCTGATTTCTATTTGCAAGATATGACGCAAACCAATCGTGAGCAACACCTCTAACTCCATATTTCTCAAGTTTTGTCAATAATATAGAGTGATCTACACAGTCTAAAGCACATGAGAAATCAATAAAGAGTCCCAGAGTTATTTGTCCTTTGTCCATGGACGTTACAATATCGTCCACAAAGTCGCTTAAAGTAGTGTCTATGCTTCTTTCTTTTGATGTGACTGGGACAAAGCTCATTGTGTATCATTAAGAAGCTTATTAGCTGAGAGTTTACTGCAGACTCAAAAACTTTTGACATACTAGGAGAAAGGCTAATGCCCCTATAATTCTCAAACAAGTTTGGGGTCTCCTTTTTTAAACAACAGAATAACTTTTGACAATTTTAAATCCGATGGATACGTTCCCTGCTCAAGAGACAGATTTATCAGATAGGTTAAAGGTTCAATGATATGTGTAGCTATACGGTTTAATAATATATTTGATATTTCGACATGTCCCGAAGAGTTGGAATTTCTCAATTTTCTGATTAAAACTAAAGTGTCCTCCTTAGAAAGAGGCCTAAGAAATAGAGAATGATTCGAGACTTGCAAACATATATATATTATTGTAGCAAGAACTTTAACCTAGCTAACCTGAAACACATGCTTGGTTTACCTTGATGGCCTGCTTGTTACGGGACGAGACTTTACGGAACATTTGAAAAATCTTCAAGAAGTATTTGGGCGAATCAGAAACGCACACCTGAAATTGAACCCGAAGAAGTGCCTACTATTCCAGAAAGCAGTCAAATTCGTGGGTCATGTGGCTTCGGATGGAATACAAACAGACCCCGACAAAATTTACTGAGACAGTAGTGATATGCTTTCTAGAAATGTATAGAAGCATGAAAAACTTCTACATTGTTCTAGAATACTGTACGAGAAAGGTTATGGTCTTACTGGAATCTTCTAGATACCTTTAGCTGGATATATAAGGCGAAATCCACGGCTGGAAAAAGAAAGTTGTAAAGTGACAAGTGAGGCTAGAAATCCTAAGTAAATACAGTGTAAATTTCAAGTAATAAACATTGTTAAAGATTATTTTTGTCAGTAAAAGTGTATTTTAGTTTATTTAAAGGTACTGTGAAGTTTTCAGTAAGTTATTTAAATAAAGTGTTTTGGTACAAATAAATTAGACAATAAACAGGCTACTTTTAGACTAACAGGAATGAAAATATTACTTCCGGTTACCGGAAGTGACATCAACTTTTTTTTCTGAAATGGAATGACTATACTTTTTTTATGGTTTCTCATTAAGCATAAATTTCTAAGTGCAACCGTTTTTTCAGATATAAAAAATTCCGAAAAATAAGTGAGATACGAACAATGTTTTAATTTTTTCAAAATGGCCGCGTCAGATGAATGCGATGTAAGAAAATTACTAAGTAGGCTATGGAAATTATTAGTAAGGTTGTAGACTTGTCTGTAAAGCAGAAAATAGTTGTTTGAATTACTGATAGGTACCAGAATTTTAAGTCCTTTAAAAAAAAAACGGAATTTCATCTTCATTTCCCTAGGGGTCCTACGGATTTTTTTTTAGTGGAATTGTACTTTTCTTTTATTAATCAGAAGGTATAACCTTACAACCATGAATAAATTACCAAGAATAACAAAAGTATTTAAAACCTAAATTATAATAAACCATTATAAAAATTGTTCAAACTGTTCACCGTTATGATTAATACACAGAGTAGCGCGACTTATCGTTGTACGTCTAACATTCTGTAATTGTTGAGGTGTTATTTGTGCAATTTCGTGTCGAACTCTTTCTTCCAGATCTTGCCTTGTGGTTGGAGCAGTCATGTAGACTCTATTTTTCAAATGCGCCCAAATAAAAAATCGAGTGGGGTTAAGTCAGGCGACCTTGCAGGCCATCTGACTGGACTATGGGTCCCAATCCAACGATCTGGAAATAATTGATTAAAGTAATCCCTAACGATAATAACATTGTGTGGTCCAGCCCCGTCTTGTTGAAAGTAAATCTCGTCAATATTGGCATTGGGAATTTGATTAATCTGTGAAACTATTATATTTTGGAGATATTCTAGATATCTTGGTCCAGTTAGAGTTTCGTTAAAAATTATTGGACCTATGATATGGCCAGTACGCCTAACCGAACATTGAAGTCAAACCGCTCCTGAAACCGCCCCTGTCTCATAATATGAAGATTATCAATTGCCCAATATCGAGTGCTGTTTCTATTAAATAACCCAATGTTTGTAAATCTCGATTCATCAGTGAACAAAATGTTTTTGATAAAATTCTCATTTCTTAATTGGCGTAACTGTAACCAATTACAAAAGGTTATTCTTCGTTGATAGTCATTCTCATACAAAAATTGATGCAATTGATATTTATAAGAACGATACCCGTGTTTCTTTAAAATTATTCTGGCTGATTCTTTGGAAACTGGTAATTCATGTTCAATTTGTCTTATCGAAATGGTTGGGTCAACATGCACTAAAGCTAATACATTAATTTCCGTTTCTTCATCCACAATAAATCTTTCTTCAATTTCTACATTAGGTTCAGTTCTAAATTGTTGCTCCAACCGGGCGAAATAGTTTCTCGGAGGTTGTCTTCTTCCTGGATATCTCCGTCCATACAGACTTTGTGCTCTAGTTGCATTACGTCGAGTCTCCATAAATAATGATCATGTCAACTTTTTCATCTCTTGAATAATTTTCAGCCATTTTATATTCATTTTCTTGTTTATAACAACTTTAATACACTTGCTTCAGAAAATTAGTGGGTAAGTCAAGACTAATTCAATTGTTGCGAATGTCTGTCATTTTCATGGCTATCTGCAATTTTGAATTTAAATGTAGATAGGTACCTTATTAAAGTGATTTGTTGGCGCTTACTTTTTAAAAATACTTCTATTATTACGAAGGATATCGTTAAGAAATGATTAACGGCGAAAAAATTATAGTTTATGAATCATTATTTCTGATTAAAATAAAATTCAATTAAAAAAAAAAACTAAAAATACTGGTACCTATCAGTAATTCAAACAACTATTTTCTTCTTTACAGACAAGTCTACAACCTTACTAATAATTTCCATAGCCTACTTAGTAATTTTCTTACATCGCATTCATCTGACGTGGCGCCATTTTGAAAAAATTAAAAAATTGTTCGTATCTCACTTATTTTTTGGAATTTTTTTCATCTAAAAAAACTGTTGCACTTAGAAATGTATGCTTAATGAGAAAGCATAAAAAAATATAGTCATTCCATTTAAGAAAAAAAGTTGATGTCACTTCCGGTTCAACCGGAAGTGATATTTTCATTCCTGTTGTGTAGCTTATTATTGTCTAATTTATGTGTACCAAAAACCAAATTTTTAAATACAAAAACAACCAAAATATTGGGGGCGTACATTGACTCGTGACCACCCGGTATATCAAATATTAATTTAGTTATCAAGCATAATACATAATAGCATTGCAAACTTGCAATGATATTATCCTTTACGCTTGATAACTAAATTAATATTTGATATATACCAATTCTTTTTCTGGAAATGCTTACATTTTATATAATTATTTTAATAAAAGAAAAATTTAATACATTGATAAATAACCGAATAAACATCATGTCACGTTTTTGAGTATAACTGCAAAATTTTAAAATAAAGAATTATGAAAAAATTTCCACGTACAAAAAATGCCGTGCTTTATCGATGTCTAAAATATTATTTACAGGGTATGCATATTTTCCAAGATATAACGGATTTAAAACTGGAATGGTCAAAATTTCCTTAAAAAGTAGGCTATTTTTCAATATAACTTAACAGAACTTCAAAAGTGTCCAATGTACAACATTAAAATTTTAGCAATGGATTTAGAATATGATCATAACAAACACGTCATTCTTTCAATTTTTATGCTCCCCCGTTTCTGAGAGAGTCGCGTATAAGTGAGGGGTCAATACATTTGAATCGTATATTAAGTATCATATTCATTAATGGACCACGGGCCTTTAAAAAAACGTCACATGCCAAGTTGCACAACACATTAGCACTGTAAATCCAAGAAAAGGTGATATTACCAGTAATAAAATAATTATTAACAGACTCCTGGTACCGTTTCATTATGTGATTCATGCCCAACTTCAAGATATTTATACTTAATGATGCGTTGTGTCGTATGGCAATTGCGATAATTCTAAAACAAACATGATACCACCATTATCGCATTACAACAGATTACTACATTCATCAATTTGTGCCCAAAACCCGAACGAGTTTATAATCGCTTTTTATTAGATTATACATTATATACACTTCAATTCATTTGATTTAAGCAATTTGCAGCAATTCTTTAATCAACGTTAATGGATGCTCGTTAGTTTTTCCGTCTCTTTCTAATCATCCTTACAGGAATGAATGAGTAGGCGTCTCGACTGCTTCTAATAGAACGCGAAAAATTAAAGCAACTACCGTTTATAAATAATAGTATAAAGTCACGCTACGATGATAAAGGGGTAATTCGTTATTGTACCTATTTGGTGTTATCAAATAGGTATAGACAGATAAATGTATGTCATGTGAGCTACCTAATTATATTACACAGGGCGAACGACGAACTGTAGCGATCGATTTCTCGAAAAGTACCTAGGCATTGGAAAATTTTGAACATTTGGTAGCAAACTGATGTCGATGGGGGCAACTCAGCGACTTGATTATTTTAAATGGAACACCCTATATATTTTCGACTTTTTGAAATGACCATAAAATTCTGAGTCGAATCATGTGGCACACCCGATACCTAAACACAGCAATTTCGGAGATATTTGATATTTTATAAAGATTTTGACAGATGCAATGGTTTGCAAAAACCGCAATAACTTTCTGCGTGTAAGAGGTCCTCAGTTGCTCTTTGGCGCGTAGAAAGAACACAAGATGAGCTAGTCTCTAAAATAAAAATAAATTCCATAATATTATACCAAGTGTTCTATTTTTCACGTTACATTTTGTCAAATTCAAACTTCAAATTTTTTTTTATTTCAAACGCAACACCCTGTATTTTTCAACATCAAATTGTGTACAATTAAATTCCCTTTTTCTAGTATGGACATTGTAGGGATTAAAGTTACAACTTTTTGAAATATCGGCGATTATCTGAAATATTCAGGAATTTGTAATAAAAATTGTCATCATGTTAGCCATAATTAGAAACAATCATTAATGTCGGTCATTCTCTTATGTAAAAAGATGCCACCACGTTTAAATTACACCCCCGGAGACTTTTTAGATTTGTTTATTATTTATGAAGAATTTAATAAAGTAATATCAAGAATATGTAACACATTTGCTACTCGATACCCACAAGAACAGAAACCATCACACGTACGCTTCTGCGCGCTCATTAATCGATACTTTCACAATGAAGAATTGATCAAAATGGATCTAAAAAAATTGTACTTTTATAAATAAAGCATTCTGGTTGCATCTTACCAAGTTTCAAATAAAGATATTGATTAGAACGGTTGTTATCGATATAAACGTAAAAGTGGCGTATCTCGGCTCCCATTGGTCCTAGAAAAAACTCTCTTTTTCCAAGTTTATGTTTTTCAAGCGCAATTCAATGCACACTTGGTTGCAAATATTTAAACTGAAAATTCGATTCCCAGCAACGGTAATTTTTTTGTCTTTTGTAAATAAAAAAAATATTTGTTAATAAAGAAAATATGAATTTCGATACATTCAACCGATTCTAATTGGTCGATACGTTTGGAGATTAGCGATAGGCCACCATTTTGAACTGGAGGGTCAGGGTTGTGGGCATTATTTAGGCATACCAAGGATTACCCACCCCCCTCCTCTTTCATCGAGTTTTGATTATTGCAATTTGAAAATCTTTCGTTTTTCTGCCTTTGTTGCTAATTTTGCAATAGTAAACAAGTTTTACGATTTTAAAGGTGAATTATTTACTATTTGTTTGCTTGTAGTAATGAAACATATTCTTTATACGATTTTGCAAACAGCGGAAAGAAAAACTATCTATGAGAACTAAAAGAAAAACTATATGTAAAAATATTAATGAAATCTTTGCATTCTTTCGATAAACTGACTTCTGGTTATGCTAAGAAGTAAAAATTCTTATTTGCCATTCTCATTATAACACTAGCATCCAACATAGTCCCCTACGGCTAGGCAGATTAAGCTAGTAAATTCAGTTAAAAATGAGAACAAAGGCCTGAAATTAATTTATTTAACTACCTTTAGTTCTCATAGATAGTTTTTCTTTCCGCTGTTTGCAAAATCCTATAAAGAATATTGTTATGAATTACACCCCCTTGGAACTGGAGATGATACGCCTATGCCTACTGATAGTGACTGGAAAGACTCTAGAAAGAGCCAAGGACTTTTCTAGAGTGTGGTGGAAGAAGATTCTGGTTCAATCTAGAGGTAATTTCAGAGTATATAAGGCGCGATTACCAGCGCGGAAGAAGAAGTTTATTAAGAAGAAGTTCATAGAAGTGACGTTCGGTAAAAAGTGAGGTTATTTTGAAGTATTGTATAGACAGTAAATTATTAAAAAAAGTGTTAGTGTTTATCTCTTGTTGAAATTATTTTAGAACCCACGGATTCATACAGGGTGTTTTCCAAAAGGTGAATAAACGCAACAATATGTTTCATTACTATAAGCAAACACATAATAAATAATTCACTTTTAAACATGCATAGAGTATATAAGGATTTAAAGGATTGCGCTATCATCTTTGCATATCCTCTAACTCTAATTTTTAACTTAATCTTAAAAAACTGCCTATTTCCTGACCTATGGAAATATTCCAAAGTATGTCCCATCTTCAAAAAGGGAAACAAACTAGATATTGAGAACTTCAGACCAATCTCTGTAATTTGTAACTTCTGTAAAGTCTTAGAAATATTACTTCATGATAGAATATATCATTCGATTAACACCAAAATCTCTATTAATCAACATGGATTTATGAAAGGGCGTTCAACAACAACAAATTTATTCTGTGTAACTCAATATATTTCTGAATCCCTAGATGAACGTGGGCAGGTAGATGTCATATATACCGATTTCTCCAAAGCGTTTGATAGACTTGATCACCAGTTGTTACTTAATAAATTAGAAAAAATCGGCTTCTCATATTCTTTGCTCCTTTTGTTTAAATCTTATTTAATGAATAGGAGTCAGTACGTTGCAATAAATGGGTTCAAATCGATCGAATTTGCTGCCACATCTGGAGTTCCCCAGGGATCTATTCTGGGGCCCTTGTTTTTTAACATATTTATTAAGGACATAGTGAACGAAATTAGTTTGCCTCACCTTTTATATGCCGACGATCTAAAAAATTTTCACAGTAATTGATGAAATCGATGACTGTTTTCAACTTCAGACTTCTCTTGACAAAATAAACACCTGGTGTATAGTAAATAAATTATTCATGAATCCTAGTAAATGTAACGTAATGTCCTTTTCTTTAAAAACATCACCTTTTATTTTTGATTACAGGTTAGATAATGTCATACTTCAAAGACCTATAACATTTCGCGACCTCGGCGTAACTTTTGATAGTAAATTATCCTTCACTGATCATATCCATACCATTGTGTCCGAAGCCTCCAAAGCCCTTGGATTCATCGTTCGTACTAGTCGAGAGTTCACTAATACTGATACTCTGAAAATTCTTTATCAATCCTTCGTCAGATCGAAACTTGAGTACGCATCGCTAATTTGGAGTTCCAGTTATGATGTTCACAAGAATAACTTGGAGGCAGTTCAACGTAGATTTCTTAAATTACTGTGGTTCAAATCCGACGGTACCTATCCAGTGATTGGTTTTCCGCACAGTAACTTGCTTGAAAGATATTCTATGACTACTCTTGAGGCGTACGTACTTTTCTCAAGTATTTTTGTTTAAATTACTACACAATTATTTTGACGCACCCGAAATAATTAGTAAGCTTAATTTTCACGTTCGTAGATTAACCTCTCGTAATCACCAAGTGTTCTATTTACCTACGCCGCGTACCAACGTACTAAATAATTCACCTTTATATACGATTTGCAGTACTTCTAACAAATTATGTAACGACTTCGATATTTTTAATTGCAGCCTTAGAGACATAAAACAAAATGTTCTAAATTAAATAACCAGTGAGTGTCTTTGTTTTTCTTAATTTGCTTTGAATCACATATGTGTATATATGTATATATAGTTTTTATATTTAAACATTTCCCATGTTATTTTTTTTCTCTTTCTTCGTATCATTAGTTATTCATAGTTCGTACATTTAAGTAATTTTTTTCTTCATTTTACTTTCTTTCTAAGTTGTTGTATATTATGTAATTAATGCTTTGTATGCCTTTATTCCTGTTCTGTAATTGGGTATCTTACCTGTTGAACAGTGTATGCAATAAATAAATAAAATAAATAAATAAATAAGTTCCAATACTAGTTAGCTAATAGATAGGTGAAGACCTGTTGTGTTTTATCAGTCAATGTCAAATATAAATATTTCATAGGTACTTATTATCATGGACATTGCCTTGGTTTTGCATGGAACATCGTTATGAGTCGCTTTGTGCTTTTCTGATGAGTCCAGAATAAGGACGAAAAACGTTTCAATTTCCAAGAAACTGAATGAGATTTTAGAATGAAAAAAATTTTAAAACCAAGGTAGGTAAATAAATTAATTTCAGGCCTTTGTTCTCATTTTTAACTGAGTTACATATCGTAGGGGATCATGTAGATACTAGTTTAATCTGCCTAGCCTTAGGGGACTATGTTGGATGCTAGTGTTATAATGAGAATGACAAATAAGAATTTTTACTTGTTAGCATAACCAGAAGTCAGGTTATCGAAAGAATGCAAAGATTTCATTAATATTTTTATACATATAGTTTTTCTTTTAGTTCTCATAGATAGCTTTTCTTCCCGCTGTCTGCAAAATCCTATAAAGAATATGTTTCAAGTTTATAGACTCGAAGGTTGTTATTTATAAATTTTTTACCTACTTTTAAGCAAAAAATTGGAATGTTTAAAAGGACTTCAGATTCGAGAATTTTTAGGTCTAATTCGCCCTGTCTGTAATTCGATTACACTAACACCCCTCAGGTACGACGCGCAAGAACTTTTTCCAGTAAGCCTGGTGTTATATATTTCTTGCCACATTTGTATATTATGCAAAACCACGTGCTAAATGCAAAACTTCCTACGCATCCAGTTAGAAGCGGTTCTAGACAGCATTTCATATCGCTGTTGGAAGAGATTCCCTGCGATCTTGCAACGTCACAGTTTCTGGCCCAATTTCAAATTTCATAATGATTGTCTCGATTCGTACGGAGATTTATTTCCCTAACTTTTGATGCATGTTTCGTGATAAACGATCGCTAGGTTGTGAAACGCTTTACTTGTGTTTATTTCATTAACACTTTTTAAACCGCGTTGTTAGGTATATAGTATTTATATTGTCAATTTAAACATTCCGTCTAAAGCGTTGCTACCAGAAATCATTACAAAGCCTGATGTGATAGAATAAGTAGTTGATTGTTTACCTGGCTCAACATTACAAGTCCTTATAAACTCATGGTTCATTCTTAATATTGCCGGTAGCATAGCCGTAGGTTAAATGATATTTATTTACGTTTATTGAATCATTTATAGTCTTGTTCATTAAACTAACATTATCATTAGTAATACCGTATATTAACAAAAACCAACACATTTTTACTTCCCTCGCATACCGAAGGGAAACATTGTATTCAAGAAAAAACCACCCTCCGAGATTTTTTCGGATTTTGACGTTTCAGATCACGTAGATTACGAAAATATGGGTTTTTCAATTCCGCCAGTCTGTCTGTTTATCTGTCTGTTGGTGCATTAACTAAAAAAACTAATTAACGGAGAGCAGTCAAATTTGGTAGGTAGTTGACCCTACTGTCAGCGAAGAAATGGTAAAATTTTCACTGGAAAATATACAGTCTAAAGGGAATAAAGAAAAAAAAATGTTTTTGCTCAAATTTAAAATTTGCCACGTTTCATGGCACGCTAAACCTATTTCAGAAAAAAAAATTCAACATTTTTGAAAAAATTTTTACCACTAAAATAGATATGAAATTTTTTTTTGTTCAAATTTAAAATTTCCACGTTTCATGGCATTCTAAACCTATTTCAAAAATAAAATTTTTTTGAAATTTTTTTTCACCAACATTCTAGAAACATTTTTTACCACTAAAATAGACGGAACAATTTTTGTTTCTTTCTTCAAATTTAAAATTTCCACGTTTCATAGCGTTCTAAACCTATTTAAAAATAAAATAGAAATTTTTTTTACCATTTTTGAAAAAAATTTACCACTAAAATGGAAATTTTTTTTTGTTCAAATTTAAAATTTCCACGTTTCCATGGCATTCTAAACCTATTCAAACAAACTCAAATTTGTTTTTATCTATTTGTCACTACTTCCTATAGAATAGATGATTTTTTTTCTCAAATTTAAAATTTCCCCGTTTCATGACATTCCAAACCTATTTCAGAAAAAAAAAATTGCAACATTTTTTAACCATTTTGGAAAAAAAAAATTGCCACTAGAAAAGATGGAAAAAACCTTTTTTTGCTAAAATTTTAAATTTTCACGTTCATGACATTCTAAACCTATTTCAGAAAAAAAATTTTGAAAATTTTTTCTTTTTGAAAATTTTTTTACCACTAAAACAGAATAGTAAAAAAAATTTTTTCTTTGCTCAAATTTAAAATTTTCACGTTTCATGGCATTCTAAACCTGCTTAAAAAAAATAAATTTACCACTATTATAGAATAGAAGGAAACTCCCTTTTGCTCAAATTTAAAATTTCCACGTTTCATGACATTCTAAACCTATTTCAGCAACATTTTTGAAAACTTTTTTACCACTAGAATAGACGGAAAAAAAATTCTTTTAGCTCAAATTTAAAATTTCCACGTTTCATCACATTCTAAACCTACCTCAGAAAAAATATTTTTTTAAATTTTCTTGCCATTGAAAAATTTTTTACGACTAGAATACTTTTTAATTTTTTTTTGCTCAAATTTAAAATTTCCACGTTTCATGGCATTCTAAACCTATTTCAAAAAAAGAAAATTGAGAAAAACTGTAATCTTTTTACTACAAAAATTTTTTTTTGAAAATTTTTGAAATTTTGAAAATTTTGTATAAACTGAATGATGAAAAACATTTTTGTGTGCTCAAATTTAAAATTTCCACGTTTTATGACATTCTAAACACATTTCGAAAACAGCTTTTTTAGAAAAAACAATTTGAACATTTTGTATTTGAAAAAAAAATAGAAAAAAATGTTGAAATTATGAAAATTTTGTATAAACTGGATGATGACAAACATTTTTGTTTGCTCAAATTTAAAATATTCACGTTTCATGACATTCTAAACACATTTCAAAAACAATTTTTTTAGAAAATTTTTAAAAAAATTATAAAATGGATGATGGAAACAAATATTTTGCCCAAATTTGACATTTCCACGTTTCGTAACATTTCAAATGTATTTGAAAAAATAAAAAAATGAAATTTTAAAATAGAAAACAAATTTGAAATTTTTGAAAATTTTGTATACTTAAACTGTGATGTAAAAAAATGTTGTTGCTCAAATTTAAAATTTCCACGTTTCATGACATTCTAAACAAATTTCAAAAACAATTTTTTTAGAAAATAAAACGAAAATTTAAAGATTTTTATAAAATGGGTGATGGAAAAAAACATTTTGCTCAAATTTAAAATATCCACGTTTCGTGACATTCTAAATCTATTTGAAAAAAAAATTGTTGAAAATTTAAGAGAAAAAAAATTTTGAAATTTTGAAAATTTTTTATAAACCGAATGAAAAAAATTTTTGTTTGCTCTAATTTAAAATTTCCACGTTTCATGATATTCTAAAAACATTTCAGAAACAATTTTTTTTCAAAACAAAAAAGAATTTGAACATTTTTTATAAAATGGGTGATGGAAAAAAAAATGTTGCTCAAATATAAAATTTCCACGTTTCGTGACATTCTAAATCTATTTGAATAAAAAAAATGTTTGAAAATTTAAAATAGAAAAAAATTTTGAAATTTTGTATAAAATGGATGAAATTAATTTTTTCTGCTCAAATTTAAAATTTCCACGTTTCGTGACATTCGAAACATTTCAAAAACAATTTATTTAGAAAATCTAACATTTTTTATAAAATGGGTCATGGAAAAAAATGTTTTGCTCAAATTTAAAATTCCCACATTTCGTGACGTTCTAAACCCATTTAAAAAAAAAAAATGAAAATTTAAAATAGAAAAAAATTGAAATTTTGAAAATTTTGTACCATAAAATGGGTGAAAAAAAAAGTTTCTTTTTCTCTGTAATAATAGGGCTAATTACATGGCGATTATAATTCTCATGTCATCTCCAAATTAATTATTTTTTAGAGGGACCGGTCTTGTACAAATAAAGAGGGAAGTTCTGTGTAAATACCTTTACAGATTTTTTTACTTCCGTTCTGCAGCTAATGGCAATAGTCTTAGGACATATCAGAAAAAATAATGAAAATTCACATATCAGAATTCCGCGGTAAAAGGCTTCATTGAATCCATTAATATGGCAATCCGAAAAACAGTTGTGGCAGTATTTGCATGGCCATTGAGTTTACCTGATCTTTGACCTACAGAACATGTACCGAAATTATCCGAATGGGGCTTCTTAATTTGTCACAGACGCTTCGGCGCCGCATCGATACAAGAGGTTTGTAATGAACTATCCCCGCAGTTAATTAGTGTACAGTAATCAAGGCGGAACCGCTAATTATTGATTTTCCCTTTCCCTGTTTATTAATTAATCTCGTGAATATTTCAATTAACTTATTAAGTATAATTAACACTCAGGATAATCATTTGGGTGTCAGAATATACTCTAAAAGTAGAATCTGGAATTGCACCACAAATAGGCATGGCATTTATGTAAAGATTAAAAGGCCCACAAAAACGAAGATACGGCCTTCGTTTTATTACACTTACCCTTCGAGGTAAATCAATAATTTATTTTACCTGGGTTTTGGCTGGTGCTAAATGTGACGTAGATTGCGCTTTAGCAAGCTATCTTGACTGAAACGTTTATACGGGATGAGCCAAATTGAACGCCTCGGGCTCTTTTTTTAAAGCAGCTAAAAACATTTAAAAAATCAAAATGAGAGGATTGGATACCTTACTTATACCAGGGCCATTATATCTAGGCAGTAGAGGTAGGGGCGTGCGGATTTACGAAGTTCGCACGTACGTAATTCGAAAAAATTAAAGCACTCGGATTGTGTTAATTATGTTATGTTGCGTTATGTTCTACGAGAAACAGCTATGCAAGTTCAGAAATGCATTGACGTTAATGGACAGCATTTTGAACAACTGTTTTGTGTTAATTCTTTGTATTCCAAATTCCAAAACCACCTTATTAACAAGGTGATTAGAATAAAGTTGTGTTTTCCTATTTTCTTTTAGTTGTAATTTTGTTTGTATTTATCGCACATTTTAATACGACATATGAATAAATTCCACGAGACTGATTCTAGCAGCGAAACTAGCAGCGAAAAAAAAATTTTTTTGTTTGCATTTTTGAATACATATGTTCGTAGGTAATGATAATATCAACATTTTTACCTACAAATTATGACCTAAGTAATAAGAAGGCTATTAGCCTCAAATTTTCAAAATAATTTTGACTGCCAACGCGCATTTTTCAGGTAAAACTCGTATTACAAGAAAAACACTAACCTAGCCTTTTTCGGACCGATTTTATTCGAAAGATGGCCTCTTTCCCTTTAATTGAAAAAAAAAAAATTAAATCCGTAGTACATCTAACATAGAAGTAAGGCCAGGAACGAGTGGACAGCGTTTTCGCCGCTAGAGCGTAATTTCTCAAGTAATATGTTAATAAAAAAAAATTGAATAGCCTGGCCCATTTCAGACCACTTTTAGTCGTAGGGTTGGTTCTTTAGCTTTAATTTAAGACAAAATGAAGTCCCCAGTGCATCTAACATAGAAGTTAGCCGCGAAACAGAATACAGCGTTTTCCCTGCTAAAGCGGAAATTCTCAAGTAATATTTTAATTAAAAAAAAGTGAATAGCCTGGCCCATTTCAGAACACTTTTAATCGAAGGGTGGGTTCTTTAGCTTTAATTTTAAAAAAAATTAAGTCCCCAGTGCATCTAACATAGAAGTTAATCGCAAAATAGGCGTTCACGCCGTTCTCGCTGCTAGCATATTTTTTAAGATATGCTAAAATAAAATGAGAAGTATTAACCTGGCCCTTTTCGGATTTATTTTTATCGAAATGTGGGCTCCTTACTTTTCATTAAAAAGAAAGATTAAGTCCCTAGTACATCTAACATAGAAGTTAGTCGCGAAACAGAATACAGCGTTTTCGCTGTTAAAGCGGAATTTCTCAAATAATATTTTAATTAAAAAAAAGTGAATAGCCTGGCCCAATTCAGACCACTTTTAATCGAAGGGTGGGTTCTTTGGCTTTAATTAAAAAAAAAATTAAGCCCCCAGTGCATCTGACATAGAAGTTAGGCGCGAAACTGAATACAGCGTTTTTGCTGCTAAAGTGGAATTTCTCAATATGTTAATAAAAAAAAAGTGAATAGCCTGGCCCATTTCAGACCACTTTTAATCGAAGGGTGGGTTCTTTAGCTTTCATTTAAAAAAAAAATTAAGTCCCCAGTGCATCTAACATAGAAGTTTCTTTATTAACATATTACTTGAGAAATTCCGCTTTAGCAGCGAAAACGCTGTATTCTCTTTCGCGGCTAACTTCTATGTTAGATGCACCGGGGACTTAATTTTTTTTTTAAATTAAAGCTAAAGAACCCACCCTTCGATTAAAAGTGGTCTGAAATGGGCCAGGCTATTCACTTTTTTTTTTAATTAAAATATTACTTGAGAAATTCCGCTTTAGCAGCGAAAATGCTGTATTCTGTTTCGCGGCTAACTTCTATGTTAGATACACTGGGGACTTAATTTTTGTTTTAAGTTAAAGCTAAAGAACCATCCCTTCGATTAAAAGTGGTCTGAAATGGGCCAGGCTATTCACTTTTTTTTTTAATTAAAATATTACTTGAGAAATTCCGCTTTAGCAGCGAAAATGCTGTATTCTGTTTCGCGGCTAACTTCTATGTTAGATACACTGGGGACTTAATTTTTGTTTTAAGTTAAAGCTAAAGAACCAACCCTTCGATTAAAAGTGGTCTGAAATGGGCCAGGCTATTCAATTTTTATTATTAACATTTTATTTGAAAAATTACGCTCCAGCAGCCAAAACGCTGTATTCTGTTTCGCGGTTAACTTCTATGTTAGATGTACTAAGGACTTAATCTTTCTTTTTAATTAAAGGTAAAGAGCCCACGTTTCGATAAAAATCAGTCCGAAAACGGCCAGGTTAATAGTTGTCATTTTATTTTAGTTTATCTTAAAAAATATGCTAGCAGCGAAAACGGCGTGAACGTCTATTTTTTAACTTCTATGTTAGATACACTGGAGACTTTTTTTTTTTTTTAATTAAAGCTAAAGAACCCACCCTTCGATTAAAAGTGGTCTGAAATGGGCCAGGCTATTCAATTTTTTTCATTAACATTTTACTTGAAAAATTACGCTCCAGCAGCCAAAACGCTGTATTCTCTTTCGCTGCTAACTTCTATGTTAGATGTACTGGGGACTTAATTTTTTTTTTAATTAAAGCTAAAGAAACTACCCTTCGATTAAAAGTGGTCTGAAATGGGCCAGGCTATTCACTTTTTTTTTTATTAAAATATTATTTGAGAAATTCCGCTTTAACAGCGAAAATGCTGTATTCTGTTTCGCGGCTAATTTCTATGTTAGATGCACTAGGGACTTAATCTTTCTTTTTAATTAAAGGTAAGGAGCCCACGTTTCGATAAAAATAAGTCCGAAAAGGGCCAGGTTAATAGTTCTCATTTTATTTTAGTATATCTTAAAAAATATGCTAGCAGCGAGAACGGCGTGAACGTCTATTTTGCGATTAACTTCTATGTTAGATGCACTGGGGACTTAATTTTTTTTTTAATTGAAGATAAAGAAGCAACCTTACGACTAAAAGTGGTCTGAAATAGGCCAGGCTATTCAAATTTTTTTTCATTAACATATTACTTGAGAAATTAAGCTCTAGCAGCGAAAACGCTGTCCACTCGTTCCTGGCCTACCTTCTATGTTAGATGTACTCCGGATTTATTTTTTTTTTTTTTCAATTAAAGGGAAAGAGGCATCTTTCGAATAAAATCGGTCCGAAAAAGGCCAGGTAGTGCTAGGCCTTGTAATACGAGTTTTATCTGAAAAATGCGCGTTGGCCGTCAAAATTATTTTGAAAATTTGAGGCTAATTACCTTCTTATTAGCACTTGGGTCATAACTTGTAGGTAAAAATGTTGATATTATCATTACCTACGAATATATGTATTCAAAAATGCAAACAAAAAAATAATTTTTTTCGCTGCTAGTTTCTCTGCTAGAATCAGTCTCGTAATATCCACTACATAATTTCGCATCGCTCGGAAAACTACTAAGTGCAGCTTAAACTTAACGGCAATTTTAACAAGTTTAAAGCGAAACCATAATATCGTTAGTTCTAAAAGTAAAATTATTCATGATCTAATAACTAAAAATGTACCACTACTTAATTTATTCTCGCAGAGAAAATTGAGGTCACCAAATCAATAGTGGTGGAAGGAGATTCGAAGGCCTAAAAGTATTTTTAGTGGATACTTGATAATTAACCCTTTAAGGACCAAATGTCGAGTTCTTTTACAGTACTCCTTCAACGCTGAATCTTTTGATGTACAAGATATGAAAAAATTAACTTGTACTGATACCATTTTCGATAGTTTGTTTGCATGCTGCTTTTTAAAATGCCGTCAGCAGAATTGATCTACAAGACGATACAAAAAAATCACGGAGTGTTTCTAAAAAATAAAAAAAAACCAAAATAATAATAATAAATGTCTTTATTCAGTAAATGCCTAGGTAAATGCATATAACATACATTTAATTATATCTGAGGCGAAGTTTAGCCTGCACGACTACTCTTACACTTAACCTCAATCTTATGTTATTATAACATAAAAGAGCATTCTAACACTAAGTACTAAGAGACAGAAATAGTAGTAAAGTAACGTAAAGATAATAACAATAAAAAATTGTAACAATAATAATAATAATAATCCTAATCCTAATTTAACAGTACAAACGAAAATTTAAAGAGTAAATGTTCACTGATTTTTCCGAAAAATTCGCCATTTTAAATTAGAAAACGGTTTTTCAGAATTACGCAATTATGACAAAGCGTGGCATTTTTGACTGCTCTAATAGAGCTCGTTGGAATTGTTTGAAAATTCAAGATGGCGGATCAAAGTTAAAAAAATATTGTTGCGTTTATTCACCTTTTAGGAAACACCCTGTATGAATCCGTGGGTTCTAAATAATTTCAGCAAGAGATAAACACTAACACTTTATTTAATAATTTGCTGAATATACAAAACTTCTTAAATAACCTTTTCTTTCTATTTAACCTCACTTTTTACCGAACGTGTCACATCTAAAATAAACTTCTCCCTCTGCGCCGGTAATCGCGCCTTATATACTCCGAAATTGACTCTCTAGATTTAACCAGAATCTTCTCCAACCACAATCTAGAAAAGTCCATGGCTCTTTCTAGTCTTTCCAGTCACTATTAGTAGGCATAGGCGTATCATCTCCAGTTCCAAGGGGGTGTAATTCATAACAATATGTAATAACTGATATTTAACAGCTTTTATTAACTTGTTTTGTTGGCTGCCAGTTTGACGAGTAAAATACGATAAACTATATGACGCCCCCCCTTGATATGGGTATCAAATGTAAGTGCTTAGCGAGTAAAATATGACAAATTATGTAACGTCATTCTGAATCAATATGACGGACGCCCCAGGATGACGGATTACCTCGTTCTTCACAATCAAATGAAAAGGTTTTTTCGAATAACAAAGAAGTTCCACGATTGCTACACTTCCTGCAAGTGTTCACATTTTATGTACAAAAAATTCATATTTTATACTCTTATCAAAATATTACCTTCATACTAATACATTTTGTTACCTTTGTTACAGATATGTCATTGACAGCCCAACAAACATTTCTAGTAACATGCGGTGACCATTAGTTTTATAAAGGGTCTATAAGTGTAACAGAATTGTATAATCATGTTACGAAGTTTTATACTGTTACTAAAGTAGTTGCGGAGTTATATAAGTGTTTTATAGCGTGACTATTACTTACAGGTCTATAAGATGGTAACAGATATATTTCCGTTACTACATTATAAAACTTAAAGTGGTTGCTACCAAATGGTATATAATAAAGTTATATAAGGGTAACAAATACTACATTATATAACTATTAATTGTTTAGGTTTATAGTGGTGTTAGTTGTTACAATTATATACATCATTTGCAGATAGTAACAAGGTGCAACCTTTATATAACTCAAGAGCGCCAGTAGATATACTATAAGACTTATTAGTTGATTATAGGTTATGTTTTGTAAAGTAATTGGCAAGAGCAAACAAAATGTTTAATAATGAATTTGGCATTACAAAATTGGAAGAAAATAAAATACAGCAGCACATTTCACCGGAAAGTTTAAAAAAACTTTTCAATCCTCTTGAATTCAGTTCCAAAAAAGTACACCTATGAAATTTAAGAAACTGAAAAGAATGAAAGAACTGCAGGACTGGAAGTCAAACGTTCTGGTGGACAGTATACAGAAAACGTTCCTTTTGGCAATGAAAAACAGGTTGATAATGTTGATAATGATACTGAGGAGGTCACAAGTAAGAAAAAGCGGCTTACTACTGAACAAGAAGAGGTTAATACTGTTGAACATTATGAAAACAGAAATAATTGGTTTACTGAACTAGAAGATGATGATAAGTTTTCTCAGTTGCATGCTTTGGAAACAGACGATGAGAAAAATGAAAAGATGCGTAACGAATTAAGGATGTGGGCAAATATGTTTAATATAAAGCAGAATGCTTTAAAAGCACTATGTAACATTTTTAATAAACGTTTGTCAAATGTTTTTCCAAGAGATCCTAGGACATTGCTGCAAACGCCTGTGATTGGTTGAAAATTAAATAACAATTGTTCCAGCTAATGAATGGCAGGCCAAATCACCATTATTTACACGAATTAATCGCAAAAAATTGTCTACTGATGGTGTTATAAGATTACCAAGAGTTGCCTAATAAAGTTTAAAAATATGTAATATTTCAAACAGTTATATTAAAGTAACCAATATTTATAACAAAGCTTAAAGTTATATTACATTTCTTAAAATACATTAACTGTTGATAATAAAACATCGGCCATAAGTTTGGCAGCCATCTTACGGCAATGAGTAATCATTATTTAAAATTAAAAAATGTGTATTAAGAACTCAAAATTTCGTAACAAATGAAGTGCAATTAGTCATAATTGCATGTACAAAACATATTTCTGTACTATTTTCTAAAAAAATGTGTCATTAAAATTGTCATATATTTTCTTTAATTTTTTTTTTTTTTTAATTATTTAACATTTTAGAGGCCCACAGTTTTTTCCGAAGTATAAGGGTCATATTTTACAATAATAATTTATTCGCACCAACATTTGATCTTTGTGGATGTCAGAAGCCAATTTAAAAAGTAAATTTAGTAACACACACCTTTATCAGTGCAAAATTTCCACTATACCCATGTAGGTACCTACATCATTTAATTTCATAACCACATTATACTTGTGTCAGTTGGTATAGGATCTCCAGGAAAGAGATGCGACATTATAAATGAGAAAGAGAGAGGTGTTAATAACAAGTTTTTTAGTGGTAACGGATATATTTCTATCACCAATATTTATGGAAAATGGTTATATAAAAAAGTGATATAGCAGTTACTGATCTGTTTCTGTTACTTACTGTTCTGCAACCTTGAGGTGTATAGCGTGACTAAATATTGGTGCCTGTTACCTTTATATGATTCTCCATTTAAGCGTTATAAGCGGTTTATAGGAGTAACAGAACTATTCCCAGTCTTGCATTATATCACTTGAATGTATATAACTCGGTGTCGGTAATAGGACGGTTACTCTTATAAAACAAAAAATGTTTGTTGGGAGCACAGCTAAATTTTTAAACAGAATCATCGCTCCGTTTTGAGCTCAAGGTAGACGAAAAAAGAATTGTTTTCTTATTTTATTTGTAATGATTTATCCAATATACGCCGAGATCGAGAGAAATGGTTGACGAAAACGATGTTACATAGTTTTATAATAATTAAACTACTCTTCGGATCATAATCGACTTAATTATATTCTAATAGCAGACTAAGATTACAAAAAAAATCTTGTCCATATAAAAAATAAAAATTATAGAGCAATTTTACGTCCCTCGCATACCGAAGGGAAGTTTGTATTCGAGAAAAAAATCACCCTCCGAGTTTTTTTCGGATTTTGACGTTTCAGATCACGTAGATTACGAAAATATAGGTTTTTCAATTCCGTCAGTCTGTCTGTCTGTTTATTGGTGCATTAACTAAAAAACTACTTGACGGAGAGCAGTCAAATTTGGCAGGTAGCTGACGCTACTGTTAGCGAAGAAATGGTTAAACTTTCACTGTTCTAAAGGGAATAAATAATGAAAAAAAATTTTTTTGCTCAAATTTAAAATTTTCACGTTTCATGACACGCTATCTATTTCAAAAGAAAAAAATCGGTAAAGGTATTTACACAGAACTTCCCTCGTTATTTGTGCATGGCAGTCACTCTAAAAAATTAGTAATTACGAAATGACATTGAGAATAATAATCGGAATATAGTTATTGCTATTATTACAAAGAAAACTTGATAAGTTTTGGTCAAAAAAATATACAGATTGCTCATCCAACAGCAAAAGCTCAATACTAAATACCAGGTACCACATATGGCAGGCTTGCGCAAATACCTTTACAAATGTCCACCATGACTGAAATATTTCTTGGGATGACCACCCTGTATATTTTTCAATGAAAGTATAATAGGTGCATATGCCAGATATTATTGCCATCTGTCACATTTTCAATCCAACATTCACGTAATGGAGTGGAAGTATAGTGGTGGTTAAAAAATTTTTTTTTAAATTTCTCAAAAGATGGTAAAATAATTTTCAAAATTTTTTCTTCTGAAATAGGTTTAAAATGTCAAACGTAGAAATTTTAAATTTGAGCAAATAAAAAAAAAACGATCTATTTTAGTGGTAAAAACTGTTTGAAAAATGTTGGTGAAAAAAATTTTCAAAATTTTTTTTTTCTGAAATACCTAGGTTTAGAATGTCATGAAACGTGAAACTTTTAAATTTGAGCATTCTGGTGTTAAATTTTTTCCAAACTGGTAACAAAATTTGTTTTCCGAACTTGGTTTGGAATATCATGAAACGTGGATATTTTAAATTTGAGCAAAAAAATTTTTTTCGTCTGTTCTATAGTAGTGATACATAAATGGATTAAAAATGTTTTCAATTTTTTTTAAAATGTTTCAAAAACATTTTTAAATTTGTTTGAATAGTTTTAGAATGCCATGGAAACGTGGATAGTTAAAATTTGAACAAAGAAAAAAAAAATTCTATCTTAGTGGTAAATTTTTTTTAAAAATAGTAAAAAAAATTTCTAATTTTTCTTTTAAATAGATTCAAAACGCTATGAAACGTAGAAATTTGAAATTTGAAGAAATAAAAAAAAAATCCATCTATTTTAGTGGTAAACAAATTTTCAAAAATGGTAAAAAAAAAATGTGAAAAAAATTTTCAAAATTTTTTTTTTCCTGAAATAGGTTTAGCGCGTCATGAAACGTGGAAATTTTAAATTTGAGCAAAAAAAATTTTTTTTCACAATTTATTACGTTTAGACGGTCCACCCTGTATATTTTCCAGTGAAATTTCTTCCATTTCTTCGCTGACAGTAGCGTCAACTACCTACCAAAGACTGCTCTCCGTCAAGTAGTTTTTTAGTAAATGCACCAACAGACAGACAGACAGGCAGACAGACTGACGGAATTGAAAAACCTATATTTTCGTAATCTACGTGTTCTGAAACGTCAGAATCCGAAAAAATCTCGGAGGGTGATTTTTTCTCGAATACAATACTTCCCTTCGGCATGCGAGGGAAATAAAAATGAAAATTTTTTTCACCAACATTTCACCATATTTCCACGTTTCATAACGCAAACATATTTTTTTAAAAATTCAGAATTTTTTTTTACCATTTTTGAAAAAAATTAACCACTAAAATAGTAGAAAAATTTTTTTTTTGTTCAAATTTAAAATTTCCACATTTCAACTATTTTTTTAAAAATTGAAAAATTCCTATAGAATAGATGGAATTTTTTTTTTGCTCAAATTTAAAATTTCCACGTTTCATGACATTCTAAACCTATTTCAGAAAAAAAAAATTGAAAAGATTTTTCACCATTTAAAAAAAATTCTTTACTACTAAAATAGAGGGAAAATTTTTTTCTTTGCTCAAATTTAAAGTTTTCACGTTTCATGAATTCTAAACCTTGTTTAAATGTTATTTGTGGCATTATCTTATTTTTTTCCCTTCAACTCTTTGGGACTTCCTGAACACATGTATGTTTTCTTTTTAAGCGGTGCTAGGGGAATCTACAAAATATATCACAATTAACCAGTATGTTACTGGTAAATAACCTCTACGCCTGTGACGCTTGCGTCAAAGGATCAGTTAGAAGTTGGGTTTTTTAAATAAACAACACAAATAAGTATAAAAACTTGAAATTAAATATTTCGCCGGCGTTTCGGAAATCTAATCTGTTTCCTTTTTCAAGGCTTTTTTGAAAAATCTTTTTTGCTGTGTATGATAAAAGTTTGTAATAATAGTGATAAATATATTCCGATTATTATTCTCAAGGTCATTTCGTAACGACGTAACAGTTTATATTAAATAAATTAGACGTTTTCAAAAATGCACGATTGTAGTTTTTCCTAATTATTTCAGAAATTCAAAAGTTTGATAAAACCGAAAAGCACTATTGAAATGCCCAAAATTCTCTAAAGCATTCTCTATGCAACAGACATATCTACTGCACATTGTTGCCTTAATCTGGAACTTACTAGTTGAAATAAAACAAATCTAAAACACTTTAAACGCCCCATATGGAAAGTCAACAAAAAAACTACGTTTCTACCTAAATACCGAAATAAATATTGAATTACATAGTCATAGTTAATACTTAAAAGTAAAGCACACATTCCAAGATTCCTTCAATAGGCTTCTTTTAGTAGAATATAAATAGACCAAAGGTGCGCTTAAATAATAACACCTAACGGAAATATGGCGATGATCCAACAGTCTCTAAAGCCATTTACCTCGGACTTTTTTTACATTTAATTCATGACTTCTAAGTAGGTAGGTACATAAAGTGCGGTCCAAATGTGAATAAATTCATATTAAGCCTCGTATTAAGCGTAATTATGAATTTGTAGGAAAAATCCTGAAACAGGCCGAATTTTAATTTAAAAAACTGCTACCTAAGGAATCACTACTTCCACATCCAAATTGAAATTAAATTAAATTTTTGGACTCTTATTACTCATATTCTGGTATACAGATTCAGAAAATGCAGTTTAGGGTATAGAAATAACGATGTAATTGACCACGTCCCGCTAGTTCCATAAATCGTGAAGGCAGAGGCACACACTGAATTGAATTTAGTACGGCATGAACTAAGGATGGGTGCGGACGTGGGTAATAATTTCTAGTACGAAACGAGACAATATCTCCTCGTCAAAAGCGAAGAAGTTATTTATCACATTTTTAACAAATAACAAACCACCTTCTTGTGCCAAACAATAGCCAAACCGATTATACAATGAACCTCTCATATCATTGAGTTGATTTGGAGTAATGCTTGCACAAAGTTGGATAAGTTTTTCCCGTAATTCAACTAAATTATTGGCTCGTTCAAACGCATGTTTGTACGAGGTTTCCTTTAAAAAGCCCCACAGAAAGAAATCGTGGGGTGCTAGATCAGGTGACCTGGAGGGCCATTTTATCATTCCCCTCGTAGTTATTAAACGATTGGGAAATGTTTTTTCCAAAAAATTAAGAACAGTTAAGGTATTGTGACTTAGGCAGCCTTCTTGTTGAAACGAAATGTCGTCAAAGTTGACAGGAAGATTTTGAACTGCAGGAATTATTTGGCTACAACAAGGTTCACTAGTTTCAACAAGTGCACAGACATTAGTTTCGCGAATTTTACATTCTTCGCTCATTTGTTGATGACGGGGTTCGGGTTGACAGCATTTTTTACAATAATTCACGACACACCCGATATTCTCAAATTTCTAAATAATGTATGAAACTATGCTAGCTGAGGGGATTGGTCTGTCTTGATATGCCACAGTAAATAAATTTATTGTGTCTTCAGTGGAATGGCCCCCGAAGTACCACTTCACAATTTGTACTTTTTCTGCAGTTGTATAAACACAGGGCATTTTAATAACGAAATTGAGATTAATTTATTTTATTCCCACACGTCTAAACAGCTACGCTATTAAAAGCAGAATGGGTGCGCTGTTCTCAACTCGACTCAACGCGGTCAAGCGATGGCGCTATTGTTTAATACCAATGCCCTGCATTGTTCTACGACAAGGCGTGGTTTATCTGCGCAGAAACAAGTTTACGTACCTTAAACTAAATTTGCTGAATCTGTATACACCAAATTCCACATTTCTGTATACTCTTACCAGCTTGCTTTACCTATTTTTCCCTATTTATCCGTATTTACCCCCCAACTCTTCGCCGTACAATCCAGTAAAGTATGATGCAAGTAAACCATCGATTCTGCGAGTTTCAGAGATAGAAAAATACCATCCCTATAAAGTTAAGTTGGTTCAGAAGTTAAATGAAGATGATCCTGATCGAAGGCAAAAATTTTGCGTGAATTAACGATGAACAGAATGCCAACAGATTTGCAGTTTATAAACAAAATGGAGGTTCACACACAATTTCCTCAAAAACTGAACCGAAGGGAAGTATTGTATTCGAGAAAAAATCACCCTCCGAAATTTTTACGGAATCCGACGTTACAGATCACGCGATTACGAAAATATAGGTTTTTCAATTCCGTCAGTCTGTCTGTCTGTTTGTCTGTCTGTCTGTTGGTGCAATAACTAAAAAACTACTTGACGGAGAGCAGTCAGGTAGTTGACCCTACTGTCAGCGAAGAAATGGAAAATATACAGGGTGGACCGTCTAAACGGAATAAATAGCGAAAACTATTTTTTTTGCTCAAATTTAAAATTTCCACGTTTCATGACATGCTAAACCTATTTCAGAAAAAAAAAATTTAAAAATTTTTTTCACCATTTTTGAAAAATTTTTCACCACTAAAATAGATGAATTTTTTTTCCTTGTTCAAATTTAAATTTTCCACGTTTCATGACATTCTAAACCTATTTCAGACAAAAAAAAAATGAAAAATTTTTTTTTACCAGTTTTAAAAAAAAATTTTCACTAAAACAGATGGAAAAATGTTTTTTCTTTCTTCAAATTTAAAATTTCGACATTTCATAGCATTCTAAATCTATTAAAAAAAAAATGGAAAATTCTTTTACCATTTTTGAAAAAATGTAACCGCTAAAATAGATGGAATTTTTTTTTCTTTGTTCAGATTTAAAATTTCCACCTTTCCATGGCATTCTAAAACTATTCAAACCAATTCGATGTTTTTGAAACGTTTAAAAAAAAATTGAAAACATTTATTAATCTATTTATCACTACTATAGAAAAGACAAAAAAAATTTTTGCTCAAATTTAAAATGTCCACGGTTCATAACATTCCAAACCTATTTCGGGGAAAAAAAAATTGCAACAAAATTTTGAAAATTTTTTTCACCAACATTTTTGAAAAATTTTTTTTTATTCGCTCAAATTTTAAATTTTCACGTTTCTTGGCATTCTAAACCTATTTAAAAGAAATGTATAATTTTTAGATTTGTAAACTTTTTTTACCACTACTATAGAATAGAAGGAGACTTTCCTTTTTGCTCAAATTTAAAATGTCTACGTTTCATGGCATTCTAAACCTATTTTATAAAAATACTGAAAATTTTTTTACCAACATTTTTGAAAAATAAAAAAAATGAAATTTTTTAATCACCATTATATTTCCACTCCGTTACGTGAATGTGGTATTGAAAATGTGACGGATGGCAATAATATCTGGCATATGCACCTATTATACTTTTATTGAAAAATGTACAGGGTGGTCATCCCAAGAAATAATTCGGTCATGGTGGACATTTGTAAAGATATTTGCGCAAGCCTTCCATATTTGACACCTGTTATTTGGTATTGAACTTTTGCTGTTGGATGAGCACTCTGTATATTTTTTTTTACCAAAAGTTATCAGGTTTGCTTTGTAATAATAGCAATAACTATATTCCGATTATTATTCCCAATGTCATTTCGTAATTAATAATTTTTTAGAGTGACCGTCATGCACAAATAACGAGGGAAGTTCTGTGTAAATACCTTTACCGATTTTTAACGGCGATGTCTACCTAGATTTTTCGACGAACTTTTTAGTGCCTACATTAAAACTACTATCTCCTAATGCTAATTACCCAAATGAAATAGAGTTCTTCTGGGCACCGTGATTAAAATTCTCTTTGACCACCATTCCGACCGATATGGTTTCATTTGAAAAAAATTGAATTTTGCCCCAAAAACAATTTTGGTGAATTTTATTTGTTCATAAATCACGTAATTTAGTGTTCTTAACGGGATTTCGATTTTTGTAGCATTACACGGGTCATTTACAATAAATGGCAGACTTAAGGTGGCCATTCCCTAGAAAGAGACATCCGATAGGGAAATATTTATTATTTTTGGCCATAACTTTTTTTCTTGGTACACATATATTTTAAAAAACTATCGGAGTACCTAAGTAGAACAATAAGACTATTACTATGAATTTTCACTTAATAATTTCAGTGGTTTGCACAATAGCTCGATTTAATTTAAAAAAATATGTTAATCTTCCTATTTCGTAGTTTTAAATCGAGCTATTTTGCAAACCACTGAAATCATATTAAGTGAAAATTCATAGTAATATAAAGAATATGTTTCAATACAATTATAAGCAAACAAATAATAATTCGTCTTTTTTAAACATGCACAGAGTATATAGGCTCCAATACTAGTTAGCTAATAGATAGGTGAGGTTGTTTTTATCAGTCAATGTCAAATATCACACTTATTCATAGAAATTGTCTTGGTTTTGCATGAAACAACTTTGAGTGACTTTATGTCTTTCTGATGAGCTCCAGATTAAGGGTGAAACACGTTTCAAAGGCTAAGCATTTCCAAGAAACAGGATGATAGATTTTATGAAAATGTATTCCATTGGAATGAAACAATTTTTAGGACAAGGTAGATAAATAAATTCAATTTAGGCCTTTGTTCTCATTTTTTACTGAATCTTCATGATCGTAGGTGGTTATGTAGATACTAGTTTAATCTGCATGGTCGTAGGGGACTGTGTGGATGCTAGTGTTAGAATGAGAATTGTCAAATAAGAAATTAGACAAATTCATTTTAGGATTTTAATTTGCTAGCATAACCAGAATTCAGGTTATCGAAAGAATGCAAAGATTTCATTAATATTTTTACACAGTTTTTCTTTTAGTTAGATAATTATTTTTCTGCTGTTTGCAAAATCCTATAAAGAATATGTTTCAATAGTAATAGTCTTGTTATGATTCTACTTAGGTACCCTTATAGTTTTTTTAAATATACCTGCTAAGAAAAAAAAGTTATGGCCACACCTTAAATGGAAAAGTAAAAATTACATTATAAAAAAAATGAGCGAGGTTTGATATGTCACTTTTTGGCATCGTTGGATTCAAAAAATTATGCAGAATTCAAAAATGCAATAATATATAGGGCGTTCCATTTAAAAATAGAAAGTTAGTGTCACTTCCGGCAAAACCGGAAGTGAAAAAAAAATCTATTGTATGTCAAAAATTGCCGCTTATTATTTATGTAGTACATCCTAAATTTCAATCAATTATCTTCAAAACTAAAAAAGAAAAGGGGGGTATACCATGATCTTGTTATACCCGGTTTAGGCTTCTGTTATCATTTTTAAGTGAATCTTCATGACCGTCAGGGGTTATGTAGATACTAGTTTACTCCGCATTGCCGTATAGGGGACAGAATTAACCAGCATGCAGGTTATCGAAAGTTTGTAAAGATTGGAAGTTAATATTCTTACAGATAGTTTTTATTTTAAGTTCTATAAAGAAAATGTTTCATTACAATTATAAACAAACAAAAAATAATCCAGTTTTAAATATGGATCGCAGTGTATATAATAGGTACTCTGCGCTGTATAATAAGATACGGAAAGATATTTAAATTAAGTTCTCGGTTTTTCATTCTTACACGTATTGAGGACGACAAGATGACCTCTCACGTATTTCTGTGCTATCGGAAGCGTTATTGAAAAATGCCATTAAATCGATACCTGTTTAATCAATTTCTTCACAACTAGAATTTTAAATTGAAATTGAAATTATCAGTTTCTGATGCCTAACTGGTATTTTTTTTTAAATTTCTTCGAAGGCAGCTATTCAGCTCTAGTGTAGGCGATGTACTTATAGGAATGATGTAATTTTTGTCTTAAACAACTCTTAAAATTCCACACCGATTCGGTTTGTGCCGAGTCCGCCATCTTGAAAAAATGTCCGATTTAGACCGGTATTTCCTAATTAATCGTTCACTTTGTCCAAAAAATACGTGAGGACTAGGGACTAAATTGAGAGAACATACATTTTTCTATGAAAGATGAAAAATACTAATAATGCTCATTATAACTGCAAATTCTATAAAAGCATAGTCAGTCATGATAGTATAGCTCACCAACACATGTAATAGAGAGAAATTACTAACAAGCTGAGTGTAGTTTTACAGAATTTCTGTCTATCTATTTATACTCGTAATATGTGGCTGTAGCTGCGAAACCATTCACACAACACCAGCACAGCGCTAACTTTCTCTAAAAGCACAGCTCACCAATGTAATATAATATATTGTTATGCATTACACCCCTTAGAAATCGGAGACTGATACGCCCATGACTAATAGTCAATAGATGTTCTAGAAATGTGTAGAAAGAGATCGAGTCTTCTGGAGTGTGGTGGGAGAAGGTTCTCGATTTGGTTCTAGATGACTCTGGAAGCATCTTTAGAGTATATACACCGAATGTAAACACATAGAAGAAGAAGTTTTCCACCCTTTGGGAAACACCATGTATGAATCCGTGGGTTCTAAAATAATTTCAACGAGAGATAAACACTAACACTTTATTTAATAATTTACTGACTATACAATACTTCAAAATAACCTTTACACTTTGTTTACTTGATATTTAACCTCATTTTTTCGCTGCCTTTCACTTTTATAAACTTCACTTTAGTAAACTTCCCCTTCTGCGCCGGTAATCGCGCCTTATATACTCTGAAATTACCTCTAGATTGATCCAGAATCTTCTCCCACTACACTCTAGAAAAGTATATGGCTCTTTCTACAAGTTTCCAGTCACTCACTAGTAGGCATAGGCGTATCAATCTCCAGTTCCAAGGGGGTGTAATTCATAACACATTGTTAATAGTTATTTTAGTCCGGTAAAAGTGTATTTTAGTTGATTAAAAGTATTGTGTAGCTTGCAGTTATTAAATAAAGTGTTTATCCCTTGCTAAAATTATTTTGAGACCCACGGATCCTGAAGGGTGGTTCCGTGGTGAAAATACGTGACAATGTTATGGTTAACTGCATATATTTAATGCACATAAAAATCCTCAAAGCTTTGCCGCTTACGTATAGATGGGAGAGCGAGATGCTCTATTTTTGTAGAAAATGGTAAATCATAAATATAATGTATTACTTAATACATAAAACAACATTGTTCTCATGTAGAGTATGTTCTGGCATGATCAAAATACGAAAATAACGAAAACACATCTATTTGAATTTTAATTTCTAATTATTTTGATATAGTTACCCGACTTCCTCCTACCGAAAATATTTTATGTAACGGTTTACAGCAGGTATGTAAACTCTATTCACGACAGAGTCGAACTTAATATTGTCAGTGTATCATGGAATATCGAATTGTTAATACTCCACAAATATATAAAATAGAGTCGGATATAGTTTAAGCTGACTTGTGACATGGCCGCTAAAACGTCTGAACTAAGATTTTATTTGATGCATAAGAAATGCCAGTAGTTATCAAACAGTTCTCTCCTGTAACAGCAATGATGTCGCTAAATAATTATAAAATAGGAAAGATGTCATAAAATGTTAAGATTATTAATTTTATCATTTTAGTGTAATTCTGGTTATACAGTGTTCGCCATAAAGTTGGCTACATATGGAAAAGAATTGTATTATTGACATTTCTAAACTCTATTGGGGATTCGTTTATGCATGTCCAACAACAAAAAATTACATTTTGACACATGTCATGTGATCACCGGTTTGATAGGAATGTAAAAAATAGTTGCGCTGGTACCGAAAGATGGGTCAAATTGTTAAGATACCGAAAAATTTTACCAAGAAAAGTGCATAAAATACAACAAAGACCCCATATATCAATTTTGAAGCAGATATGAGGAAAATAAAAAAAGTGCAAATTTTACCCCTACTTACCTTTAGTTACTATATGAAAAATAATAAATTCTTGTGTCTATTTCATAGATATTTGATTAGTTTCGGCAAAAACTTTATGTATTTTAGTTGATTAAAGGTATTTGCATGTAAAAAAAAGAAACGAACTCCCAATACAGTATTTTTTAGAAATCTCAATAATACAAATTTTTCCCATATGTAGCCAACTTTATGGTGGACACTGTACGTATATAGGCTCGGGCACAATTGAAACTGAATACAAAAAATGAATTGCCCAATCCAGTCAATAACAATCAATGAGTTATCAGAAAAAGACATCAAAGACTAATATTGTTACAGTCCAGCAAGAACCACGGGGAGGTATGGGCATTTCTTGCCAGGAAAGGATAGAATCGTGGTATTAGTAGGGGAAATGATGTTAGTAAAAATAAAATATTTCGTATAATAAAAAAACGCAGAAATCCCTGAGAATAACGAAATTAAATTATTTCTCTTTTAGCGGTAATAAATAAAAATTCTGGTTGACAAAATAAATACTAAAAAAATTAACAATAATTTTACAACAAATAAATTAAAACAATTCTGAAAGAACAACGCATTGGCACGTTTTCATAAACACTAAAACACTTAAACACTACACTTGAACAATTTACGACACTTTTTCATAAACAATACAACACTACACTTGAATAATTCATTTACTCGACGCACGTTTCACCATTCGTGTATTAATATATAACGTAAGAAAGTCGATTTTATTAGAGATAAACACGCGCTAGTAATAGTGAAAGACACATTTTTGGAGAAAATAAAGTTAAACTTAATAGTGCTTAATCAAATAAAAAAAGTAGAAGTGAGGATCGAACTCGCAACCAACCCATTTACATTTATTGCTGCTCGAGTATCTTACCGATTGAGCTACGCGATCCTATGTTCAATCTTTTCTAAAACGTGTAATTTGTACGACTTAGAAAATTGTAATACTCAGTGGTTTGACATTGTTCGTTTGACGGATGAATATCCACTATTTACCACTAAAAATAACTTAAATATTTCGTATAAAGATGTTTTTTGTATTTAGAGTGGTGTTACTTCACGGAAATAAATAATATTCGTCGTCAAATCACACAGTTTGAGAATCACTGAGCTTAAGACTATGTTTCTCACTCCTCAGTGTACATTTCATATTTCCGTCTCAAAAGAAGTATGAAGAAATCTTGGTAGACATACATTGACAATGTTTTTAGGTTATTGCTTTAAGTTTGTGTGCAAGAGATAGTGAAAACGTATGCGCAACGTTAATTCATACATCGGTCATTTTAAACTGGACCCGACTCAATTATTCCTTGACACAAGCAAAACAGAGTAGGTACTTAAAACTTTATAATTTATCATTGCACCAAATAACTATTTAATTACGTAAGGGGTCATCCATAAATGATGTCACGCTTTAAGGGGGGACGGAGGTTCTGAAAGTTGTGACCCTTTGTGACAGGGGAGGGGGAGGGGGCTAAAGCAATTGTGATGTCACAATACAAGAAAATAATTATATGCCCAATATCTTAATTATTCATCATCAGCACCCTTGATATTAGTAATTTATATAAAAATTACTGTGAAGTGACAGACAGGGGGTGGGGGGGGAATCGGGCGAGCGTGACAATGTGTGACACAAGGGGGGAGGGGGTCAAAAATTGGCAAATGAAGTGTGACATCATTTATGAACGGCCCCTAATAGTATTGTTATGATACAGCCCCTTGGAACTGGAAATTGATACGTCTATAATAGTGACTGGAAACTAGTAGAAAGAAATGGACTTTTCTGGAGTGTGGTAAGAGAAGATTCTTGATTGTTTCTGGATGGATCTAGAGAGGCAATTTCGGAGTATCTACTTACACTGTCGTTTTGAAGGCCCTTTTTAAATGGTTTATGGCGATAAAGAAAGCTGGGCAATAAATAGTGTCAAAATGAGACACATGTGTTTACAAAGCAATATAGACATACTAGTTGTGCTGTGAGTTAAAGTAACAGTGTGCAGAGGAAGTTCTTTTATGTGGATGAAATCAGCCCAAGAAAGGAAAGAAAATGAAACGGCAACCACATGACCAGTCTTCACAGAGAGATATAAATTGTTTCATTTTATTTTATTCTATTTTGTCTGATTACTTTAATAACTTTACCAACTTAATTTCAATTAACTCAATGTATCAATTCAGAACATAATATTTTATTAAACAGTTTCTTATTGAACTCAAAAATGAACCTGTGCTGAATGGGGAGCAGGTAATAAAATAAAAAAATACGCGGAATTGGAAACGAGAAATGGAACTAATTAATAAGTTCCAACTAATTACTACAAATCAAACCAATATACAGGGTATACAAAATAGTATCTCGGATATCTTTCTCATAACCGGCTGTAAAACGCTCTTTTTTACAGCAAGACAGTGCACTTCCTTGCACTTCCACCGCAAATGGATATTTACCTGTGGAACGGTTAATAAGTAAACAAAAGCTCCATGCGACGAATGAATGTATTGTTATGAATTACACCCCCTTGGAACTGGAGATGATACGCCTATGCCTACTAATAGTGACTGGAAAGACTCTAGAAAGAGCCATGGACTTTTCTAGAGTGTGGTGGAAGAAGATTCTGGTTCAATCTAGAGGTAATTTCAGAGTATATAAGGCGCGATTACCGGCGCAGAAGTGGAAGTTTATTAAGAAGGTAGTTTATAAAAGTGAAAAAGTTGAAAAGTGAAAAGTGAGGTTAAATATCAAGTAAACAAAGTGTAAAGGTTATTTTGAATTTGAAATATTGTATAGTCAGTAAATTGTTAAATAAAGTGGTGTTTATCTCTTGTTGAAATTATTTAGAACCCACGGATTCATACAGGGTGTTTCCTAAAGAGGTGGAAATACGCAACAGTATGTATACCTTGGCACACAACATATTCCTATATTCCTACCCCATGCGTCATGTGGCTCTCGCCGATAACAACAAGCGTGTCCCATGTCCAACCCAGCGTACGCAGCCGGTCCGGTCCGGCGGTATATAAAACTTCCAAGGTTTGGTTCCGGCACGCGGTTTGGTCCTTCGTTAGGCGTGCTCGGTGGACGACCGAGCTGCGTGTTGGAACGAACCTATAGACTGGATGCCGGAATTGGCAGCAATGCTCATCTTACGTTGGCAAAGCAATCAATCAATCAAGAACAACACTTCTAAATTTCTACCGTTATTGCGCACAAAAATGTAAGTACGGCTCTGTGGGATATCACTTATGCTAACGAGACAGAGATTTAGGGTCGGTTTTTATGTTTTTTTATGTGCATTAAATATGTGTGTCAACTACCTATAATACATAATTGAAAGAAATTACTAATAAGCACCCTGACTGTGTTTTTACAGACTTTGGATTTATAGTGACTTTTGTTACGCTCTCTCATTTCCAAATAGACTATATAGTACACATATCTGTTCTCAGCACTCTCAAGTCTTTAACCGACTGAACATTTTCAAAAGGAAGAGAACCTCAATTCGACCCACATATGTTTTCTATTTTTATTTTTACTTAATCATTTCTCTAGAATAACTCAAACGACTGGACGTGGACATCTTTGCAAACTCTAGAATATGACTTGGTGGTGGTTCCAATATAAGGTGAACAATAATCCGAAACTTTTTTTTTTCTATTTGAGGATATGAAATACGGCGAATGATGCGGAGATAAAATTGTGTTAAAATTGGTAGTTATGTGTTTTCGGGGCAGCTGATTCTGAATCTCATGGAATCTTATACATTTTTTTTTTATTTTAAACAATGATTTTCTTCTAAAACTGAATTGCAATAAAAAATAGAAAATAATTTTTATTCGGTGATTAAATTACGAGTTAAATTACAAAATGATGATGAAAAATAAAACCATTGCACGCTCATAAAATATAATATATTACCTTTACCGACAATCAGCATTGTGATAAAACATTATGAATAGTATGTTGTAATATAACAGTAACAGCAATACTTTATGAGCACCCAATGGTTTTCTTTTTCATTATTTTGTAATAATTACTGAATAAAAATTATTTCCTACTTTTTAATGCAATTGAGTTTTAAAAGAAAACCATTGTTTTTAAAAAATATATACAGGGTGTAATCAGTTTCATGCCATTAAAAAAAACTGGTAATGGGGACCGCCTAGACAAACAAAAAACCTTTATGACTTTGAAAAAACCTGATCTTGGTCAATATTTTTAATATTATGGTAGACAACTATTGAGAACCGCTGCTTTTCTTGGTCACTGAACTCCTAGTTCCCAATTATACAAATTTTAAATTGTCATAAAAAAGTGCTTGCCGGCACATGCGGCGGTCTGCTGTGTCAAAGGATCATCGACCGCCTTTGATGGACCGCCTCAACTGAACTGAGGCAAGTATAAAAAGGTAAATAATTCGTTCTCTCTTCGTGCACAATTGCAAGCAAATGATGGCCATAGAGGTTTAAACAGAGCATTTCTTTACATGCGTGTTTTTTAATTAGGAACAAAATATTGGATTGTTTATAATTTAGAAAATTTAAATGCGGTTTATTAATATTTGTAACATAAATGAGTGTCCTGGGTTAAAAGCTACCTAAATGATTCAAAATCTCTGCATCTGTATCAATACACAGTTCGGTACGTCGAATTAAGTACATACGCACTTCGTTCAACACTAAACACTAAACTATCAACTAACGTTGTCAATAAAGAAAAATAAAAACTTGGTACAAAAGCCAAAAAGGAATACAAAAAGAACGAACAAGTAAGTTGTGTCTGTACGTAATCAAGAATTTGACAACTTGAACGGTAAGTCAATAAAATAAATCTTAACTAAACACACAATGATGCGAAATTAACAAAAACAACGAACGGCTGGTTGGACACGTGTACATAACTAAACACCGACAGTAACTAAAATATTGCACAAGGGAGAGTTAGAGTAGGTATAGTTTTCGTCAGATCAGATCTAGATCTAAACCTACCTCAATATTCCAGCAGTTCTCAAAAAAATTTTATTGAAAATTTGCGAATTTTTTGTTTATTTTTTTTTTCTCCAGAACTATGAGCTTTAGACCACATGTTATTAAGGTTTTTTTGTTTGTCTTGTCGTTCCCTACCATCAGTTTCTTTTAATGACATGAAACTAATTACACCCTGTATATTAATTTATTTTTTACTTTTTAGTTTCCCATCTGGCTATTTTTTTTATTCAATCGCCATCATTTTGTTTACTCTTGGCAAACTCTTTCATTTGATACCCATATTAAGGGGGTTGTAAAGAAACAGGTAATCCGCCATTTTGTGTCGGCCGCCATATTGGATTTAGTATAACGCCACACAGCTTATTGTATTTTACTTGTCATACCCTTGCATTTGATACCTATGCCGAGGGGGTTGTAAAAAAAAATAGGTGATCCGCTATTCTGTGCCGGCCGCCATATTGAATTTATAATTACGTCAAACAGGTTATTGTATTCTACTTTATATACCCTTTCATTAGATACCCATGTCGAGGGGGTTGTCAAGAAAAGGGTAATTCGCCATTTTGTGGTGGCCGCCATATTGGATCTACAATAATATTGAATATACTATGTTGTATTGTCTTCAAACCCAAAGTTGTGTGCAAAATTTCAGCATGATTGGATATCGGAAAGTGGTCAAAAATTCGATCACCAGATTTGAACATACATACGTATACACACACATTTCGAGGTAAAGAAAACTATTGAAAAAGGCATAAAAAAAAATTTAACTGGATCGCCGATGGTCACTAAAAATTGTGAAATTATAGTTGTTCGGCTAATACATTATGTCCTAATGTCGATATTAAGACCCGCGTAAAAATTGACAAACAAATTCGAACGTATTTTTACCAATCTTTAATGTCGATATTAGATTATAAGGTTCACTTAATCGAAGCAACGCATTTCTAATTGCCGTCACTGCAAAAACAAAACGAAAAAACATTATTTTTATAATGGTTGTCGCAAGTGTCAGTGTAGTTTAATTAAAGTGCGATAACTGGAGCTGCTTATCTAATGATTGATAAAACTAGGGCAAAACATATTTTTATTTGTGCTCTGTGGCTCTGCTCATTGTCTCTGATCGTAATTTATATACACAAAATAAAAATTAAAGGATTTAAATTCACTCCATTTGGCATTTGGCGATCTTATAAATACATTGAATTTATTTCATTTAAATTAGAGCATAAATGTTATTTTATATGTAAGAATAAAAATCGCTAAATCTGTTCTGATTTTCCCTGCGTCAACTTGGCTTGCAAATGTACCAATCAGAGACAAGGGCACACGTTTCCTATCTTTGCAACCACTGCATTTTAAACTGAGATTAACTATAGATTATCTTTTGAGATGATTCAGGTGAAGGAGTGAGGGTTAAGTAGAAGTAAATAGGGGAAAATAAGTAAAGCCAGCTGGTAAGAGTACAGAAATTTTGGATTTGGTGTGTACCACCATCGCCTCCACTTGATTGGTAAAATAAAATTGAAATATTCACTTGAAAATTAGTACATGTAAGTACCTATACGTATTGTTATGACATCTGATTGATATGATTCCGTTGAAGGGGTAGGGGTAGAAGGTTGTGAATACAGGAAAATAAGTAGAACAAGCTAAGAAGAGTCCAGAAACTTTATTTTTGATATACCTATATGCTAGAAACCGCAAGGCCTCAAATTTTTCTATGGCGTCTGCCCCAAATACTAAAATTCTATGACAAATAATTTCCACTTGCTGTGTCCAAATCTAGTCCAGATGTTTCCTTTAAAGCGACTTAGACGGAGAATTTGGATGTGGAAATAGTGATTCCTTAGGCAGCGATTTTTATATACCTATCTTGCTTAATAAAACGTTCCTATTATTTTTCTCGAAAAATACAAAAAACTGTATGATCAGTGGTCACCGATCAATAACGACAAAAACCAAATCCATTTCAAAGATAGCAAACTCCACATTCAATATTTAACTCTTATAATTATAACATAACCGGTAGTAGTCTGTGATAACCGGCAACTGTATTAGGTACCCACGTTTTGTGGATAGCAAACACTTATTTGCTCTCCAAGACCACTAGATGTATTATTATAATATCGTGTTCACTTTCGTCTAGAAGCTTTGTCGATGCCTATAGTTATTAGTTGATACATTTTTCATCTTAGCATATGCGAGATATAATATATCTAACGGGCATTGGTTAAAAATAGAAATATAATCCTAATAATAGTGTACAGTTAAGGGTGGAAAACTTACTTTTTTAAACTATGATCGTTGCTGGTTACATTAAGGGTTATATTCGGCCCTTGATGGTACCACTTATAAAATTCACTTTCAAAAATATTCGAAGGTATAAGTCCATTGTTTTCTTTGATCTGGTGAGGTAGACAGAGGTAAACATTACCCTGAACAATATTCGGCAGCGTCAATTCATACCGTGCCAATTTAAAGTCGTTCGTAGATACTTCACTTATATTATAATTAACATTCAAGTTCTTGCACTCAGTATTTCTTTCAGATTTATCTTTCGTAATTTTAATTTGAATACCGTTCCGCAAGTTTCTGCCGCGCACTTCGAAAATAACTTTTTTGTAGTCCTCATTATGAATTAAATTGTCTATGGTCGATATTTGTACAACTGAGTTAATTTCGGGAGCGAATTCGTCGCCTTGCACGTACGTGGGCAATACAGAGTTACCGGACAATACGATTAAAAAACATATCAGTTTTTTTGCGAGACGAGATGAAGATCTCGCCATGTTACACACAACTGAGAACAACAAACCGCACGTCTCCTTATAACCTCTACATTTCAAACGTCAGAAATGACATTTGTCAACGTGACCAATAGTGGCACAGAGACGGAAAATCCCTGCTCTCTAATTCGAAATTAGCAAAGATAAAATTCACCTGCAACTGCTAGAATTTTATTACTCTGGCTTAATCATAAGACAATTATAATAAATTATAACACTTATTTAGGTATATGCTCCTCTTGTGGTTGTGACATTGTGACTTAAAAAAAGTTTACAATTCTGAGAATTGTCTGCTCTCGTCATTAGAATAGGTAGTTTTTTGTTTTCATATTCAGTATTAGATATTAGGTGTATGAAAGTTATTTGCTACATAACTTCCCTAAATTACAAGCCAAATAAGCCAATAAGGAAACTTTCAGTTACTGTTTACCATAGACATATATTAATAAATAGATGGGAATTTCTGACCTACTGTGCTGATAATATATGTTTCTACCATGCTGATATCAATGCTCGAGCGAGAGAGAGAGAGAGAGACAGAAGGTGCGAGAGGGATGGATAGGATTTTTCTGTCTTCGTTGGTCACGTGATTGATAAAAGTAAACTGCTTAAAGTGAAAACAAATTCTATGATGATTATGCAATTAACTAAACAGTGTGGAATATTTCTAGTTGCAGAACTTAACTCGCATCCTATTTGAATTTTAAAAAGGATGGGCACAGACGGCACAGTAGATGATTGAATGTAAGAAAACGGTAGAGATTTTAAACTATTGGTTCTTTGATACAGAGTGAACTCAACAATGTTTCTTTAACCTCCTCTATCATACATTTCCCAACAAAGATTATAATAAGGTTATCATTAATTTAAGTTTTTGTTTGGCAGTAATTTTCAAACAAGACATTGTTAAACATCTTCTGTTATCGTATAATTCATTTTGACGTGTATTATTAAACCAACAACGCGCCTACTTGTATTTTGGGACATCGCTTCATAGGTAAATATTTGTTTTTGGTAATTTCGTTTGAGTTAGGTTAAGTCGCGTTTAGAAAGGTGATTTTTTTCTTTTAGCCCCGATGAACAATGATTCCTTCAATTGGCAACAAACTTTTGATTCGTACGTTTCAATATACCAAACGGTATGCCGATAGTAATTGCAAATTAGTCAAGGCAATGTCCACAGCTCAGGTTTGTACTGATTTATAATTTTTCTAGAGTAACAGTACCCAAAATGATAATTGTAAATGGAAAAATACTCGTTTTTATATCTTTAAGGAACAAAAAATTGATGTCAAGGGTCAAGTTATTAACTATTTGAAAGTGGGAAGTGGAGATAAAAAAGTTCTTTGTTTTCCTGGAGCGCTGGGAACTATTTGGAGTGATTTTAAGCCTCAAATTGAAGGACTGGATAAAGAAAAACTTACTGTAGTCGCGTGGGACCCCCCTGGTTACGGATCTAGCCGTCCCCCAAATAGGAATTTCGGCATGAAATTCTACGAAAATGATGCCGACACTGCATATGAGTTTATGACGGTATATTTATATATCTATGTCTATCTACACACACTGGCTTTAAAGAAACGGAAATTAGTTGGCAATTTTTTCTGCATAATTTCTTTTTCTCCTACCCAATTTGGACGGAAATCAAAGCCGCATGCTATTTTGAAGCCTGTTTAAAACATACTTGATATAAAAAATAGCGTCTTTGCAGAAAATGAATACTTAGTACATTTTGACTTGTTTTAAACATTTTGCCATTAATCGCACTACTATCCCTATGCCCGCACCATTATTGAGCCTACACCGAAAAAGACACTAGGAGTTAAATTGAATTGTTCATTTTGTTCTCCTGGACGTCGATATACTCTTTCCCAACCATCAATCGAAATTATAGGTAAAAAAGGCTCCCATCCGTGAACACGCCTTAACCCCACTGATCATATCATTCATTTTGGTGCTCCCGAGCAAAGGCAAGTTGCACTACTTGCTGATGTCTCTGGAGTTTTGTGGTTTTATTTGACATACAGGGTGTAATTAGTTTCATGTCATTAAAAAAAACTGGTGGTAGAGAACGATAAGACAAACAAAGAAACCTCATATAACTTGGGGTCTAAAGCTCATAGTTTTGGAGAAAAAAAATAAACAAAAATTTCGCAAATTTTCAATAAAATTTTTTAACTGCTGGAATATTGAGGTAGGTTTAGATCTAGATCTGATCTGAAGAAAACTATACTCTAACTCTCCCTTGTGCATTTAGTTACTGAGGGTGTTTCGTTATGTACACACGTCCAGCCCGCCGCCGTTCGTTGTTTTTGTTATTTTTAAATTTCGCGTCTTTGTGTATTTATAGTTAAGATTTATTTTATTGACTTACCGTTCAAGTTGTCAAATTCTTGACTACGTACAGACACAACTTACTTGTTTGTTCTTTTTGTATTCCTTTTTAGCTTTTGTACCAAGTTTTTATTTTATTTTTCTTTATTGACAATGTTAGTTGATAGTTTAGTGTTGAACGAAGTGCGTATGTCCTTATTTAGAATAGAATAGAATAGAAATTTATTCACCAATAATAGATACACATTTGGTACATTTGGCAAGTCAACACATGTATAGATAAAAATGTATACTCAACAAATCGAAACTTACACATGTATACACACATACAGATTCAGAAAGTATTCGTTTTGGTATGGCAATAATTGGCAATAAGTGGAAGCGAGAGCGAAGCAACTAGGCTATTCTTTTCTATCGTATGTATAACACATCGTACAAAGCGCCACCTGCTATCTTCACCACATGTGTGTGGACATCCCTAGAGTTTAAATTTGTTTCCGTCTTACACACGTCAGTTCTCGTTTTGCCCTATACGATAGAAAAGAATAACCTAGTTGCTTCGCTCTCGCTTGCTCTTATTGCCAAATATTACCATGCCAAAACGAACACTTTCTGAATCTGTATACATACATACACACATACAAGTAATGGAAATATATATTATACAACATAATAAATAAAATATGTCAGTGGCCCTATAGGCAAAGTCATTGGAAATATAACAAATAGTAAATAAAGATTTAGTTTTTTAATCAGACAACCAGTTAATAGAAACAATCCTTAATGATTATCTTGTTTGTTCAGAAAATCAGTAATTGTATAATAGCCATTTCTTAGCAGATTTGTTTTTATTTCTTTTTTAAATGTGTTCGGCGGAAGATCTCTTATGTTATGTGGTAGACTATTAAATAATGTAACACAATTATAATAAGGTGAATCTTTAAAAGTTGTTGTTTTATGAGTAGGTATCAACAGTTTATCGCCTTGCCTGGTATTATGTAAATGTCTGTTGTTTAGGCTAGTGAAAATTTGTGGATTGTGTTTAACAAATAGCAAACACTTATATATATAAATGCAAGGGGTGGTGAGAATTTCCTTTTCAATGAAGATATTTCGACAGCTTTCATTATAATTCATGTTAAATATTAACCGGAGTATTCTTTTTTGTATTATAAAAATTCTTTGACAATGCTTGCCCCATGCTAATATATTGAAAGAGATATGCGAAAACACCATCGCATAGTATATATTTAACAGACCATATTCATTGAGAGTATCTTTCATTTGTAATATTGCATAATAAGATTTATTCAACTGCTTACATATATGTTCAACCTGGGAATTCCAGGTTAACTTATTATCGACATAGGTCCCTAGGAATTTAGTGATATCAGAGAGTGGATGAGTTTCTAATTTTATGGGTCTTCTCATATTCGACGTACCGAACTGTGTATTGATGCAGACGCAGAGATTTTGAATCATTTAGGTAGGTAGTAAGCTTTTAACCCAGGACACTCATTTATGTTACAAATGTTAATAAACCACATTTAAATTTTCTAAATTATAAACAATCCAATATTTTGTTTCAAATTAAAAAACACACATGTAAAGAAATGCTCTGTTTAAACCTCTATGGCCATTATTTGCTTGCAATTGTGCACGAAGAGAGAACGAATTATTTACCTCTTTATAATTGCCTCAGTTCAGTTGAGGCGGTCCATCAAAGGTGGTCGATGATCCAAGGGCTTTGCGTGTGCCGGCGAGCACTTTTTTATGACAATTTAAAAGTTGTATAATTGGGAACTACAAGTCCATTGACCAAGAAAAGCAGTGGTTCTCAATTATTGTCTACCGTAATATTAAAAATGTTGACCTAGATCAGTTTTTTTTTTCAGTGCCCCTAGAGGGAAAAGTCATAAAGGTTTTTTGTTTGTCTAGTCGGTCCCCATTACCAGTTTTTTTTTAATGACATGAAACTGATTACACCCTGAATATGACTTCATACCAAATTCTTGCAGTCATCTTCTAACTGTATGCTGACTTATTCTGGTTTCTCAAACTTCTTCCAGTTGACTGATTGATTGATTGATTTGCCAGTGTAAGGTGAACATCCAGTCTGAAGGTTCGTTCCAACACACAGCTCGGTTGTCCGCCAAACACACCCAACGGACGGCCAAACGGTGTACTGGAACCAAACCTTGGACGTTTTATATACCGCTGGACCGACTGCATATGCTGATTTGGACATGGGATATACATATCGTAGGGAATCATGTAGATACTAGTTTAACCTGCCTAGCCGTAAGGTACTATGTTGGATGCTAGTGTTAAAATGAGAATGGCAAATAAGAATTTTTACTTGTTAGCATAACCAGAAGTCAGGTTATCGAAAGAATGCAAAGATTTCATTAATATTTTTATGTATAGTTTTTCCTTTAGTTCTCATAGATAGTTTTTCTTTCCACTGTTTGCAAAATGCTATAAAGAATATGTTTCATTACTATAAGCAAACAAATAATAAATAATTCACTTTTAAACATGGGATATACTTGTCAGCAGCGAGAGCCACATGACACGTGGGGTAGGAATATAGGATGTGTAGGTGTTTCTGAGATACTTGTTTTAAGTTTCCATGTGTCATCATTGGATGGGAAGTGTAGACGTGTAGGCGTCAAGTAATTCATAACTCTCTAGACTTTCAAATTTGTTACAGGAGAAAAGAATTATGTACAAAAAAATGCCGATTTATCCCTGTTCCTTTAAATTTGCCGGTGTGTGTACATATTTATTCCATTATGTGTTAGAATCAATTTATTGCAGATATTCTTGTAGCTATTAGGCATCGAAAAGTTTTCTCTACTGGGATGGAGCGATGGAGGTATCTCAAGCCTTATCTTGTCTTCCAAACATCCTGAGAATGTCGAGAAGCTAATTGTATGGGGCGCAAACTCTTATGTAATACCTGAGGAGATTGAACGTTATGAAAGTATGTTAACTGCATTATTTAGTTTATTTTTGCTTTCCGTGAGACCGTATATGGTGAAAGTCAAATCTAATACTAATTTGGAAGGAACGGAGTGGGATTGATTATTGTCTATAATTGTTTATTTGTGGCGTATTCAGATTTTCTTTTTTTTTATTTGGTATTTTGCCAGAGAAAAATATTTAAAAATTTTAATGAAAAATCCTTTGCGCCAAACGGGTCAGACAGAGGTTGGTTCTTGAATACTTGGTTGTTACAAAATGTCTAACACCTAAAAATATATAAACTAGAACAATGTTATAAACTAAAAACTGACAATGAAAACTAAGGACAGTTAACGTTTCGGAAGATTATCATCTACTTCCATTCTCAAAACTCGTTCGCCGACAACCATGACAGCTCGTTGTTTTTGTATTTCCATAGTCACGTGAGACATTAAATTATATTTATCTAATTTTTACTTCGTTTCTCTAAGGATGGCAACCAACTAATATACGATTAAAATGTATTGACCCCCACTTTAACCGCGAATATCTCAGAAACGGAGAAGCGAAAAAATTTTTAAAAAATGTGTTCATTATGTGTCAATTTTAAATCATTCACTAAAATTTGTATATTGTGTATTGGACAGTTTTGAAGTTCTGCTAAGTTATATTGAAAAATGGCCTACTATTTAAGGAAATTTCGACCATACCAGTTTTAAATGCATTATATCTTGGAAAATATGCCTACTAGGTAAATAATATTTTAGATGCCGATAAAGCACGGCATCCTTTTTATGAGGAAATTTTTTCATAACTTTTTATTCTAAAATTTTGCAGTTATTCTCAAAAACATTACCTCATGTGTATTCAGTTATTTATCAATGTATTTAAAATTTCTTTATAATAATAATATTTATTGCATTAAGTACGCATAAAAATAAAAGTGTACATAACACAAAGGGGAGTTGTTCATTAGAAAAGAAACGTTCTTCCACAATCCCTACAAAAATACATACAGATTCAGCAAATTTAGTTTTAGAAACGTAAACTTGTTTCTGCGCAGATAAACCACGCCTTGTCATAGAACAATGCAGGGCATTGGTCCATCGCTTGACCGCGATGAGTTGAAAACAGCGCGAGCGCACCCATCCTGCTTTTAATAGCGTAGCTGTTTAGACGTGTGGGAATAAAATAAATTAATCTCAATCTCGTTATTAAAATGCCGTGTGTTTATACAAATGCAGAAAAAGGCAAATTGTGAAGTGGTACTTCGGGGGCCATTCCACTGATGACACAATAAATTTATTTACTGTGCCATATCAAGACAGACCAATCCCCTCAGCTACCATAATTTCATACATTATTAAAAAATTTGAAAATTTCGGGTGTGTCGTGAATTATTGTAAAAAATGCTGTCAACCCACAGAAAGTTAACGTGTGGGCTGGAATTGTTGGGACTACAATATTGGGTCCATTTCTTATTCAAGGTTTATTAGATAGCGAAAAATATTTGGAGCTGCTCCTACAAAACATAATTCCAGAACTCGTCGCACGGTATTGAAACGGTCAACAGGATGGCGCACCGCCACATTATTCGGTAATAGTGCATAATTATTTAAACGAAATTTTCCCACGCAGATGGATTGGTAGACGCGGATCAATAGAATGGCCAGCTAGATCTCCGGACCTAACCCCATTGGATTATTTTTATGGGGTTACCTTAAATCTAAACTTTATTTTAATAGACTGAACAATATTGAGGATTTAAGAGACAGAATTACTTACGAAATTGGAAGAACTGGACCCGAAACAATTATTAACGTTTTGCGAGAATTTCAGTTTCAACTTGGATATTGTCAAGAAGCAAATGGCGCTCAATTTGAACGTTTAATCTAATTATTTTTTGCTGGGTTCTTAAATTCTTGTATTTTTGTTTTATTACATTGTTATAAGTAGTTAAGATTTTTTTCTCGATAATTTCGTCGTGCAATACTCCCTAGAACTTAACGTACTGTATGCAGAAAAATGTGCTCTTTGAAGTGACATTTAAAAAAATGGAATTTACCATTTTTAAAAAAATGGCGATGACGTCATAACTTTTAAAAAAATATTTGCAGCACTTTTTTTAAAAATAAACAGATTGAAAAATGTATTTAAAAATCGACAGGTCTGAGCGAATTTTTGTCACTTTCAGCTTTCAGCTTTCGTAGGACTTCCCAAAGTTTGTTTCTGTTGATTTGTGATAAATCGTTGTCTTACCAATTAATTCAAATCTTAATCCCTCTTAACTTAGTGTTAAATTCTCAACAGTTGGTCAGCTTAACGTTAATTTATTAGAACTAGAATATTAAATCTAACAAAATTTCCTACTAAAATTGGTATAAATGTTACTCTCTCTCTCTCTCTCTTTCTCTCTCTCTCTCTCTCTCTCTCTCCCCCCTCTATCTCCTCCCCCCCCCCCTCTCTCTCTCATTATAAAATAGACTTTTATCTTATAATACTATTATAATTACCCTAGATCAGTTAGAGACCACAGATAAATAGGAAATTTAACTGAAAAGCTGAAATATGTATTATTTATTTGTAGAAATCAGAGATATTAGTAAATGGTCTGACAAAATGAAGGCTCCTCTCTCTCTCTCTCTCACTCTCTCTCTCTCTCACATTATAAAATAGACTTTTATCTTATAATACTATTATAATTACCCTAGATCAGTTAGAGACCACAGATGAATAGGAAATTTAACTGAAAAGCTAAAATATGTATTATTTATTTGTAGAAATCAGGGATATTAGTAAATGGTCTGACAAAATGAAGGCTCCTCTCGTAACTCTTTACACAGAAGAAGGCTTGCAACGTATGTGGAACGAGTGGTGCGACTGTCTTACAGATATGTGTAAAAGTGGAGGCGACATTTGCACTAACTGTTTGAAGAAGATAAAATGCCCTACTCTAATTTTACATGGTGACAAGGACCCAATGGTGGCTGCCGAACATCCCGAATACTTGTCTACTCATATAACGAATGCCAAGTAAGGTTTCGTAAGAAATATGTCTTTCACTGTTTGTACTTTTTTTGCTTTCTAGGTTGCATAGATTTCCAGATGGTAAACACAACATTCACTTGAGATATGCCCAGGAATTTAACAAAATTGTGACGGAATTTTTACTCCATTAGACGAAGCCGCAAATATACCTCTTATTTGTTGTTAAATATTTTTAATTTTGTAAATAAAATGTTGCAATATGTTATATAAATAATGATATATTATTTAGTGTAAAGTGCTTATTTTGGTAATGAACATTTTGCAATTTAATTGATTTAATTGATATATAGTCAATTGGGCTTAGATCTGACTTTTTAGGTACCATTGATCATATGCTCTGAAATATGAATGCCATCAATCGCAATCGATTAAAATGAACTGAAAGTTGGAATTTTCCAGTACGTTACTAGAAGAAGTATAATTGTGTAGTGATTATATACTCTACAAATTCGAAGGAGTCCTCTGTGATCGAATGCAGATGGCCCTGAGAATAATCGAAAGATGGTGCAGAGAACACTCTCTGTCGGTCAACCCCAGGAAGACAGAGCTGGTCCTCTTCACAAGGAAAAGGAAATTGGGGCCAATGACGGCCCCCGTTCTCCTAAATACCACACTAAATTTCGCATCAGAAGTAAAATACCTTGGAGTAACTTTTGATGCCAAACTAACATGGAATCTTCATTTAGACAGAAGACTAAAGAAGGCTTACATCTCTTTTGAGCAGTGCCGCAGAACCATAGGGAAAACCTGGGGAATGAAACCCAAAGTGGCTATGTGGATTTACACTGCTATAATAAGACCAATGATAGCCTATGGAGCCATCGTCTGGTGGCCTAAGAGTCAGCAGACTGTAGCGAAACGTAAGCTCAGCCAGGTACAACGAGTAGCCTGTTTAAACACAATTGGAGCTATGAGAACAACACCAACAAGAGCAATGGAAGTGATGCTGTGCCTGCCACCACTAGACATATATCTAGAAGAGGTGGCCCTAACTACTATGGCACGTCTCAAATCCGTTGGCATACAGCCAAACATAGGATGTGGAGTGACCAGATGCCGGCTGTGGAATGAGGCAATTAAACAAATGCCACTTCTGCAGGTACGTGCAGATGGTATTTCTCCACAGTTCATCTTTGATAGACCCTATGAAATACACACCAACAGTAGCAATGAGGCCGTCAGTGAAGGAACAGTTAACATCTTCACAGACGGATCGAAAAAGAAAGAAGGAACAGGTTGTGGGGTATACTCCAGGAACCTGCAAATTCAAATTAAATGGGCTATGGACAAACAAGCCAGTATAATACAAACAGAACTGGCGGGAATAACCATAGCCGCAAAAGAAATTTCCCGTAGACAAATAACGGGAAAAACAATAAGAATCTACACTGATAGTAGACAATCACTACTGGCCCTACAGAGACACAAAATAACAACAGGGTCAGTATGGGAATGCCATCAGGCACTCGTGGGCGCCTCCAGCATGAACAGTGTCATTCTATGCTGGGTCAAAGGGCATGCACAGTGCAGAGGCAACAGGGAAGCTGACAGTCTGGCTAAGAAGGCAGCCAGTCTAAGTATACTTGGACCTGGCCCTTCCAACATACTGCCGACCTCAGCAATAATGCTAATGATTAAAGAAGACACCCACAGAAAATTTAAAAAACTGTGGGATGAAACTCATAGTTGTCAGTTGGCCAGGGATCTGCTTAGATACCCTGACAAGGATACAACGATGATCTACCTGGGAATGTCCAGGAAGAACCTGCGCTTCGCGACAGGAATTCTTACTGGTCATTGCCAGCTGAGAAAGCACCTTTACAACATGAAGTTAAATGACACACCCCTATGCAGAGGTTGTGAACAAGAAGACGAGACTGTCCAACACGTACTCTGTGAGTGCCCGGCAGTCTCCTCTAGCAGAGAATCCATTTTGGGAGAACGTTGGCCTACACTGGCCGACTTGAGGGATATTCCCCTAGGCAGCATCACCACCTTCTTCACAAGATTAGGATGGTTGGAGGCCTAGGTGGAATCCTGTATCCCTCGGGAGGACGTACAAGGGGCCCAATGGGGCCTAGGTGCTGCGGTCACCTAAATGTGACTGCCTTCCCACAAACTCCAAACTCCAACCAACTCTACAAATTCATTACTTTGGATATACTATCAAAGCAAAATTGTAAAAATGCCGTATTTTATTTTTTGGTGTATAAAACCAACAAATACATATACCTATATATAATTTGATACAGATATTTATCGAGTTGATTTACCTTTATAAATATTGAAGTCCCTAGATAATATAATATGTACAGTTGTGGCTAGAAAAAGGTTTCTGACCTAAAGAACATTACTCCTGTATGAATCAGGCTCCTTAATATTATTTATTTTCACTCCGCCTACTGACAGATGAATAGCATAACCTCGTTGATTATAAGTTTTTACAAAAAAATATATTAGCAGTAATCTGCTTCAAATGTCATTGACCTCATTAAAGACATACAGTAACTTTTTGTTGGAGTATTTTTTAAAATATTAGTGTTAATAACGGTTCTACCTTTACACAATAAGGTAACCATTATTGCTATTATTATACTAATTTGATTTAATTAAATAAATATATTATTAACAGGACAAAAATTGTAAATAACAATGGTAGAAAAGACATTTTTGTATGTTTAAAATTTTGGTCAAATTGGTTATGGAGGATGATCGTCAGCAGAGGCCTGCAAAGTATCATTTTTATATAAATTATGTTTTATTATAGTATAATTTTAAAGCAAAATGTTAAAAAGGTTTTTAATTAGTGTACGTGCATTATTAATAAACTAAAAAAAAATTCTTTGAAAAAAATTAATTTGATTTTCGCAAATGAGAGGGCGATAAAAGTTTCCGAATTAAATTAATTTTTTCCGTACAAAAAAATAAACGAAAAAAATTTCCCATGCTTTCAAAAAAGTTTAATCATTTCCCAGCATCAGTTTAAAAGTATTGACAAAAAAATCGATTTTTTGAGCATATTTGACCTATTTTCTTAAAAACGCAAAGGTCATTTTGTAGAGACTGGATTATTAAAATGTGGGTAAATTTTTTCGAGGAAAAATCGCAAAGAATTATTTATTTAATTTTTTATCTAATTTTATTGTAGTATTAACTGATATTTTAATGATTTAAATAAAATGTGGATTAATCGACTAATACGTTCAAATACGTAGCATGCAGTTAATATTTACAACATTTATATGTTCATGAAATCCAACAATCTTTACATGATTCATTAATTCATTTGCAAAGTTTCCAAACATCAATGGTTGTATAGTACATAGTAGTAATTGAATGAAAGAGCCGGCACGTGTATAAATAAACATAAAGACTCTGCTTTGCCGACACGGAACTCCAAATATTTATTATTGTGGTATTAATTTCAAAAGCATTCGCTTAGCGCCAGCCGCCTGGGCGGAACTTAGAAAACTCGGAAAGTCATACTCACGCGGGGAAAATATGTTATCCAGGTTGGAAACCTTTTTCTCACCACGGCTGTACCATGATCATGATCCATGTTTGTACTATGAGAATGATAGAGGCGTTTCAGAATCTCATGAGCCGCGAAATGCGCAAAAGGCAAAGTTTAATCCAAAGAGTTTCTCTTTGGTTTAATCTGAGTTATAAATATGTTTTTGAAGACACTGGAGGCTGCCTTGCTGTATACATAAACAACAGCTCGGGATAAATTGTAAACAATAAATATAATATTTTTAAGAAGTGTAACTGAGTCAACAGGACGGATTATGTCTCTGCGCATATGAAGGTCACGGCTCATGAGGTTTTAAAACACCTCTAGTATGTACCCACAATGATGAAAAATCATTCTTGGATATGAGCGACATTTACATTCTAGAAATCATTAGCTATTATTATTAAAATAGTAAGAAGTACAGAACCAAATGGGAAGTATTAATAAATCTAAGAAGCAATTTGTAGAAGAAGTAGAAATCAACGTGAACTACTAATATAATACATTTTCAACTTATAAAGTAAATAGTAAATATAACTACAGTGGTATCCGATCAGATTTTGTAGGTATTTAGTCATTTAGTGTACTTGGTAAAGGGTGTTTTATTTAAAAATTGACTGAAACATTCAAAACACAGAAACAAAACTAGCATGTAATCTATAATCTAACCTTTGAAATGATTTACGAGTAGTGATGGGCGATATATCGCGAACTGTGATTTAATCACTGATATTAAAAAATCACAAGTAACGACTGTGAATAAAGTTGGAAGAAAAGCGTGACGTGATCACGACTTTCCATATATCAATATATTCTTGACGATATAAATATCTTGTTTGCGACCATATGTATAACACGTAAAGCAAACGATTTCGTGACTTAACGATATTAGGTATAGGTACGCGTTTCACAAGATAGATTGATCTAGCGCGTCTCATACTATAAAGATATTTATTTACTTATCTTTTTATATTTTTTATTCACTGGCAATTAAAGGTAGGGTCGTGGGGGAACATTTCTGTTACAAGAACACCTACTAAAACCATGCGTTAAAATATTTTTTTGATTAAATATACTAGCAATTTTATTGCAAATATTGAACATCCACATCTCGGCATATATGGCATATAATAAAAATATGGAATTCGACAATTTTGTGTTCTTTTTGATTTTTAAAATTGTGAAATGCTTAGCTCCAAAACATGTTTTAGATAATTGTGTTTTTGTTGGAGAGAAATAACCACAACTTCTACATCGAAAACACATCGACTAACCATAGTACCTAGAAATCATCTTTTCTCAAAGGGTTTGCAATTTTGTAATCAACTGCGAAGATGAGTATCCTATAGGTATATAATGTGCAACAATTAATAAAAAAGTACAGTAAGTTGGCGAAGAGTATAATGGTTATAGCTTGTATATATACGTTAGAAGTGCCGCCTTATGCCGTTGACCAAAATTGTAAGGAACAAATTTTTGATAAATATTTGAATGGGAGAAATACTTGAACTTTATTAAATCAAATATGTTTCCCATTAAATAATAGCAAATAAGAATAACTATATAAATAAATATTATATTCATTATTTAATTTGTACATTTTTATTAAAATCCGAGGCTTTTATTAAAAAGGTAGCAACACTCTTATAACCCAATTAGCATTTTCATATTCCTACGATATACTATACATATTCCAAAATAAAATTAGTATATTGGATAAATATTTGAAACTAATTCAAAATAAGTTGTATACTGGTTGTTTTGTCACAGGTTTTCACATTGTATACATACTCCTGCAATATTCATATGTATGTTGCTGACACGTTGTAAACATATTCTGAAATGTATATTCATTCTACAATATAGTTACAATATACACAAACCTTTTCCGTACATACATGCAACATTATCCATGTATACTTTCAATATACAATGTATATTGCAAAACAACAATGGTATATTGAATAAATATTTAATACTGATTCAAAATAAGTTGTATACTGGTTGTTTTGTCACAGGTTTTCACATACTATACATATTTCTGCAATATACACACACATGTTGGTGACACATTGTAAACATATTCTGAAATAAACATTTATTTTACAATATAGTTATAATATACACAAATGTGTTCCCTACATATAGGCAATGTTATCCATGTATACTTTCAATATTGCAAAGCAACAATAGTATATTGAATAAATGTTTAATACTTATTCAAAATAGATTATACAGAGTGTCCCAATAAAAACTCCCATGCTGGATATCTTCTAGATGAATAGATATTTTAATTCTGTAAAAGTCAGTTTGTAGTACATAAAGAGTGCTTCAGTATTAAATATAAATCATTTTTTAATACATATATGACACTGAGCAAGAAATATTTCGACGAGAGGAACTTTGAAATGTGGTTTGTGTAAAGGGAAATGCATTTCTAAGTAAATATTGTTAAAAAAAATCGCAAATCCAACTGTTTTTGAGATATTTTTATCCAAACGTTGCTATTTGCTCCTGTTAAATAATTATTTCCGAATCATTTCACTATTTAAGTGATTTAAAAAAAAATCACATTTAAGGCATTTTCATATAAATCAAAATTTCAAAGTTTATGATATACAGATTGTCCCCCTTAAAGACTAAATAAATCTTTCAGAGATTACAACTATTCAATAGGAACAAATGGCAATATTTGGACACATCTCAAAAACGGCTAGATTTGCCTTTTTTCTTAAGAACAAAATCTACTTAGAAATGTATTTCCCTTCCACAGAAACCAGGTTTTAAAGTTTCTCCCAAAGAAATAAGATTTATTTAGAGCCCAGCACCATCTACACATTGATATATTCAAAAACCAATCATTTATATTCAAAATTGAAGCACTATTTATGTGCTACAAACTGGCTTTTACAGAATTAAAACGTCTCTATTTGTTTAGAAGATATCCAGCCTGAGACTTTTTACTGGAACATCCTGTATACTAATGGTTGTTCTCATCCCACAGCATATCGTACACATACGTCCTGTAGATCTGCATGTATGCTGGAAAAATATTGTAAAGATATTTCGAAATATATATTTATTGCTTCTCACAATGTAGGTACACTGCATGGAAAATTTGTTTTTACCATTACTTTTCAGTTAAACTCAAACATGTTTTATTGATCAAATTTTGTTGAATGGAGCACACAAATGCTAAATAAACCTACCAATAAAACTGCATTTGTCATAACAATACTTTACAAAGGCCCAAGAATATCATAGCAAAAAAAAATACTTTTACGTTAAGTTTACGTTTTAAGTTAATAATAAGATCTGTTAGAAACCATTTTAAAATGCATCACACATTTATCACTCTGAAAACTTCAGCTTTAATAGTCATATTTAACATGTTATTTACGAAAGTCTGATAATCATATTACGTTACCTTAAAGTTTTTCTAATTCAAATCATGTTTTAAATTGTTCAGAGCAAAATATGACTTTATTCTATTAACTACTTTACATCGTCGTAACAATTATGTATCTTAAATTATAAAATAGGAAGAGTTATAATTAAAACAGTTGTGTTACTTTAAATATATTTTTATTTTTTGTTACAAAATGAATTGCAGTAATAAATAACAGTTGTGCCAAGAATTTAAATCGACATTTTTAAACAAAAAAATGTGCTTTGCAACTTATGAACTGATTGATATTTTTTTAACAAAAAAATGTTGTTTGCAACTTATAAACTGTCATATTTTACTATAAGAAATATTTGGTCAGTAAGTAAAAAATAGTCAAAACTGGAGGGCTTACATTTTCAAAACCAGTGTCCGGGTGTTGCCGATGGTGCTATTACTTGTAATTGCGAAACTCCACTTGGCATTCTGAACACATCACCTGTGATTACTCCTATTGGCTGAATACTTTCTTTTGGCTCTTCCAATTTTTGGGAGAAGGTATTTTTTTCCTGAGTAGAGAGGAGGTGGGGATACACGAGCTATAGTTCCAACTATAAAAGAAAAAGCAATTAATTATATTTGAATAGGTATTTCAATTTAAAAACTGTCCTTGATGAAGTTAATAAATAAAATAATAAACACATCTTACAGAAAAAAATAAAAATAATCAAAAATAAATTAAACAAATTGATATTATCATAAAACAAAACATAGGTATAGGTATTTTTTTGAAATACGGAAATGTTTGTGATTTTAAATGCCTACCAGAGTTATTAGAAGAACACATATTCTCTTTCAACTTCTAGTAAAGACAACATTTCTTTCACTTTGGGAAATCGACGGCTTCCAATACGTTCTTCGATATCACTATGTTCATCTGACAATAATAATCTTTTCGGAGGGCTAATATGCTTTTTGTACCTATAGTTACCATAGTCCCTTGATTTGTTTCTGTTCACTCTGAACATCAGATGTGATTTCTGATTTTTTCCATTTACCTAATTGCAGCTTTTTATAATCCTCTGAAATAGATATAAAGCAAATTAATACGAATAAATATAACAACTCGTATGTTGTAATTAAAACCAATGGCTGTGATTTAAATAAACAAAAGCACCTTAATATTGAAATAGATCGAACCTACCTTCTTAAAAATAAGATTTAGACACCCTGTAAAGTGTCCAAGTTTCATCTGGGATTTCTCCTGTTTTTCAATGATTTGTCCTTTTCGCAGAGTGTTACCATTCCGAATTAGACTACCTCCGTTTCTTTTCAAAAAATTGGTGCCTACAAACGCCGCCATTATTATAACAACAGGTAAGTACAAAGGGATACATTAAACTTTAGTATCTGAATATAAAATATCTGCAAATAGCAAATGACAACAAAGGGGGTCATCCTTAAAACTATGTGGTAGGTAGTTGTATTGTGTACAATTGTAAAATACTTACTGCAATGCAATTAATGTACCCACACATGGACTAATAATTAATAATCACGGGCTGTCACGGGAAAACGAAACACAAACGAATTGAAATCGACATTTGACAGCCTGTGCCCTGTGGTGGCAAAGAGCATGCGCTAATCTAAGGACGTGGCGCGCATTTAAAAAATTCGACAAGGGGACGATTGTAACTACATGGAAAGCGGAAATCTAATTATAACGATAAAATGTAATTAAATAATCATTTCTCAAGTCCGAACTACCTGCTTAAGAAATGCCGATAGCTATTAATTAATTAAATACAGTAGGAAAATTGAAAAAGGGATGAATAAGTTATCATTTTTATTATTCATTATTATTTAATAAACGATCACAAGTCCAAAGTCTGGATTCAAAATTTAAATCCTATTTCATATCTACAATTTTAACCAACGATTTATAATTTATAAAACGTATGCCATTCACCACAGGGGATGATTATAAATGCACTTAAACCAAGCCTAGATAGAGAAATATCGATTTGTTTTTGTTATGAGGTAGATAGGTACTATATACCGACACTGGCGTAGAATTAATATTTAACTTACCATAATTTTTATGTAATATAGCCCAAATGCATGCAGCATTACGCTGTCAAAATCAGTCAAAAACCGCATAAATCTTGTTGGTAGGTACTTTGCAAAATGTAACATGTGCAATATTACTAGAGCTATATTGTTTCAAGTTTCGGTTGCAATGTTGCTAAAACTGCTTTGTCGGTGGGTATACATAATTTACGTGTGCCAACGATTGGCTCAATATGTTTACACCCCATTCTAAAATTTAATTTGTGTTTTATTGCATACAGCTGTAGTGTACATGTGTTCAACTTTTGAATGTCATATTTTGAGTATTAAAAATACAAACATGAATTCTATGTTGCGGAAATGTTCCACTGGTACATTATCAGGATATATATGATGATACACATATATTATCCATTAAATGTTTATGTGATATTTATTAAAGATTTCAAAATTAATATAGCTTTTTGTATATGTCTACAGTATACGAAAATATCATGTTGTAAAAATATTCCATTTGTAAATTGTAAAAAGATTGAATTAAGTACGTAGCATAAATATTGCCTATTGTATATCTATATAATATTTGACACATCAGTAAATTTGTGAGAAGATTCGTACAATATTCTGTGTATATCGCAGAATCAACATTATTTCATGTATATTATAGGTATATATAGGAATATCGTACAACGTACTGGCAATATCTTTCCTATATTGATATAAGTACGTCGCAAAATGTATATTACGGCTATATGTAAAAGAAGTTCTGAATATTGTTTGAATGTAGACAATGAGTTTTGAATGTTCATTTCATATCGCGTGCTATGTGGGAAACAATAACCCAGCAAAAATTAAAATCCCTGATTGATAACTAGCAACCTAAAACCTAAATAGTTTATTGATGCTTCCGAAATGTTTACATATTTGTATAACTTTACAAACATATGCTATTACGAAGTTCAAACAGGCGTCCCATTTAAAACTTTAGTGTTTTGGCTTTATCACCAATCCATGTCAGGTTACTCAGGTTAGTTGGATAAGCAAATCATAATATCAACATGTATGTATATGTAAATATCATACGTATTATATATCTACGGCTGCACAGATTACCAAAGTAGCGAATTCACCAATTCACGAAAATTAACAATATTTCCTATTCGCCGTATTATGAAAAGTCGTGATCACATCACGGTTTAAATTCACTGATATCAGAAAATCACAGTCACGATTCACGTTGTGATTGAAAAATCACGATATCGCCCATCACTATTTACGAGATTTTTTTGCATAACTTTGAAGACAGAAAAACCACAGTATAAAACACTGTGGAAAAACTTTGAAATTTCTACATTTTGTTATTGGCAGCACTGGTTTCTTTTTAGGTTAAAATTTCAAAATTAGACAACCAGAAAATGTTACAACTTTTGAACTTTAAATCCTAAATGATGACTTGCTTTATTGGCAACAAAATTCTAACTAAATTTCTATGTACCAAATGTGTCAATAAAAATTTTGTCAAATCTTTATCTTCGGGTCTGGTGAGTACCATTTACAACTTTTATATATCTAGAAAAATAATTGTTCAATTCTTTATTTAAGGAACAAATAGTTGATGTAAAGGGACAAATTATAAGATACTTAAAAGTGGGATATGGAGATAAAAATGTTCTTTGTTTTCCCGGAGCTTTAGGAACTATGTGGACTGATTTTAGGCCCCAAATTGAAGGTTTGGATAGACAGAAAATTACTTTGATCGCGTGGGACCCCCCTGGCCTTGGAGGCAGTCAACCCCCAAGGAGGTGTTTTGGCCCGAAATTCTATGAACATGATGCCGAGACTGCATTTGACTTTATGATGGTATTTAATATCTAAAGCGCTTAGGCCAACATGAATAAATTGATTTTATAGAGCAATTTTTGTAGAAATTGGGCATTAAAAAGTTTTCTTTGCTGGGATGGAGCGACGGAGGTATTTCTAGTATCATTCTTGCTGGGAAGCATCCAGAGAGCATCGAGAAACTAATTATATGGGGTGCAAAATCTCACTTATTAGCAAAAGACATGGAACAGTATCAAAGTATGTTAATGCGTTATATTTGGCTTATATTAATTTTTATTTGGAATTACTCGCATTGAAAATCTGTCGTGACTGGTCATCCTCTATATATACAAGTGCAAATGAAGAACGCCCTGGAAATGGATTGTGCACCACTCTTTTGAGTTGCCACATTAGTGAACTCTAACAATAATTGACCTGCTACGCAATGCTCCCGTCTTTCAAAGTGCTAAAACATTCATAAATAATAATTTTTAGAGTTTAGGGATCTGAGTAAATGGTCTAAGAAAATGAAAGAGCCGTTGATAGAGCTCTATACGGAAAAAGGTCTGGCGAAAATGTGGGGTTACTGGTGTGACTCTATCACAGGTATATTCAGGAGAGGAGGAGATATTTGCAAATGCTATTTAGCAAATATACAATGCCCCACTCTCATTCTGTATGGCGACGAAGATCCAATGGTGTCTGCTGAACATCCCCTCCACCTATACAATAGCATATCAAATGCCAAGTCTGTCCTTAAATAAATATACAGTGTGTTGTCGGACTGTTACCGCACTCTTCTAAACATTTTTCTGTTGGTATTTCAAGAAAATATTCTTCTTAAAAAATTTTGCTTAAAAATAGAATTCAAAATTATCTAGGAAAGTATGACATATTGTCAAACAATCAATTCAGATTCAGAGCACATCGATCAACAGATGACGCAATGGCAAAGTTAATTTCTAACATAAACAGTGCAGTAGACGAAAAGACTCCAGCTCTATATATATTTTTAGACTTAACAAAAGCCTTTGATATGGCTAGCCACATCAATGTTTTGGAAAACATCGGCTTTAGAGGAACTCCATATAAACTAATGGAGAAACAATCAGAACACAGTGTACCAACCAGCGCTGGATTATGACTTTTTTCGCCCATAGGCAACTATATTATATATATTATATAATATAAAATAATATAGTATATAAAAAAAACAATATACAATCCTCCGTAACTTGAAAACCGGTTAGGAAAACATTTTAAACACAATCGAAAAAAAAAAAACATTAAATGGAAAAAGTTAAACAAGTAGGTATAATAGTTATATATGATTAAATGTTAAAAATGATATTTAATCTTGTGAGTGAGGACAAAATAATAAAAACAGATATTTTGTAAATGAAACATCATTTTTACCACTTGTATCATAAATAACTTAAGTATGTATGTTTTCTGGATATCTTACTGGCGAAGTTATTTATAATATCAGTAAAAAGAAAGTTACAGACGACAGAACGAAGTTACAAACGCACTAATTAAGTCATGATGATTGAAGTGCTCAGAGCGCTCAGAGCCTAGGGAAATGTTGAAAAATCACCGAAAAATATTTCTGAAAAAAATATTCATCAATATAAGCGTATAGTCAATTATTTGGTTTTGAGATAAAAAATAAATACCAAAAAAACTTCACTCTCGCAATCAATGAAAATCATTCACTTTTGTTTACATGAATTTCCATTGCTCGGCTGGATGTGAACAAAAATGATCCCTTTTGGGCTTAAACGGTTCCCTAGACTAGCGTTGCCATATGACTGCAGGAAATGCAGAAAAAGATTCAGTAGTTATTTTAATGTAAACAAATAACTCAAAATTCCACGTTTTCTATGTTTCTTATAGAATTGATCTCAGTTAGGCATTGAAACTCTAATGGAATTACTTACACTTTGCATTAAAACAACATACTTTCAATTAAATAATGACTTCTATCAACAAGACTTTGGGATGGCCATGGGTTCTTCATTATCTCCAATATTAAGTAACATTTTCATGGAAATTTTTGAGGAAAGTAATATTAATTTTCTTATAAACCCATTGTATGGTGGAGATATGTAGATGACATTTTTTCTGTATGGCCTTATAGTACAGAATGTTTAAGTAATTTTTTGAATCAGATTAACGAAAAACGAATCTTCAATTAAATTTACAACAAAAATAGAAAATAATAATGAATTACCGTTCTTAGATATTTTAATTAAAAAATTAGATAACATACCAAATCAGTGTATGTATATAGAAAACAAACACACACAAACAGATACTTAAATTTCAATTCAAATCAACATATTAGTGTTAAGAAAAGTGTTGTTAAGTGTTTGTATGATAGGGCCAACATTATTTCTTAAAATGATGTAATATTAAGGAACGAAAAACAATTTATAAAAACTGTCTTATTAAATAATCAATATCCTGAGAGTTTTGGTGATAGTCAGTTATTGAACATTGGTAGTAGAGAGAATATACTATCACAACCTGAGGTATTTAGGTCAATGGCAGTAATTCCATATATACATGGTTTATCGGATAAATTATGATAAATTGGGAATAGGTTTTCCGTATGAACGTTTTTTCAAACGGGCTCCACGCTAAGATCGGTTTTATCAAAAACCAAACCTTTAAATATTGTTCAAAATTCAAAGAATTGTATTTACAGTGTTCCGTGTGAGTGCGGAAAACATTACGTAGGTGATTCATCTAGACCTTTCAACATAAGGCTTGGTAAACATAGAAATTACGCTATAAGGGGAGAATTTGAAAAATCCAAAATTTGTGAACGCGCGTGGGATAACAATCACAGGATTAAATGGGACTCAGCGAAGATTTTGGAGAAAGAGAGCAATGGAACTAAAAGAAAACTTATAGAATCTGCGATTATTTTATTAAACGAGGATAGATGCGTTTCGAATTATTCAATAGATTTTTGTACTAGTTGGTTGCCCATCCTTAGAGACGAAGTAAGTAAAAATAAGATAAATTATAATTTAATGTCTCACATGACTATGGAAATACATAAACAAAGAACTGTCATGGTTGATGGCCAAAAAGTTTTGAGAACGGAACTAGATTCTCTTCCGAAACGTTAACTGCCCATAGCTTTCATTTTTATTTTTACTTCCCTCGCATACTGAAGGGAAGTATTGTATTCGAGAAAAAATCACCCTCCGAAATTTTTTCGGATTTTGACGTTTCGGATCATGTAGATTACGAAAATATAGGTTTTTTCCAATTCCGTCTGTCTGTCTGTCTGTCGGTGCATTAACTAAACAACTACTTGACGGAGAGCAGTCAAATTTGGTAGGTAATTGACGTTACTGTCAGCGAAGAAATGGTTAACCTTTCGCTGGAAAATATACAGGGTGGACCGTCTAAAGGGAATAAAGAATGAAAAAAATTTTTTTTTGGTCAAATTTAAAATTTCCACGTTTCATGACACGCTAAACCTATTTCAGAAAAAAAAAATTGAAAATTTTTTTCACCAACATTTTTGAAAAATTTTTTACCACTAAAAATAGATGGAATTTTTTTTCTTTGTTCAAATTTAAAATTTCCAGGTGTCATGGCATTCTAAACCTATTTCAAAACAATTTTTTTTAATTATTTTTTACCAACATATTTGAAACATTTTTTTACCCCCAAGATAGATGGAAATTTATTTTTTCTTTGTTCAAATTTAAAACTTCTACATTTCATAGTGATCTAAAACTATTTAAAACAAAAATTTAGAATTTTTTTTTACCATTTTACAAAAAATTTTGCCAATAAAATCGATTTTTTTTTCTTTGTCCAAATTAAAATTTCCACGTTTCCATGGCATTCTAAACCTATTTCAAAAAATATTTTTTTTGAAATTATTTTTTACCAACATTTTTTACCCCCAAAATAGATGGAATTTTTTTTCTCTTAGTTCAAATTTAAAATTTCCACATTTTATAGCGTTCTAAACCTATTTAAAAAAAAATTTTGAAATTTTTTTTATCATTTTTCAAAAAAATTTACCGCTAAAATCGATTTTTTTTTTCTTCGTCCAAATTTAAAATTTCCACATTTCCATGGCATTCTAAACCTATTCAAACAAATTTAAGAAAATTTTTTTAAACATTTTAATCTATTTTATCACTATAAGTACCTACCATAGAGTAGATGAAATTTTTTTTTTCTCAAATTTAAAATTTCCACGTTTCATGACATTCCAATTTTCCAAACCTATTTCTGAAAAAAGAAATTGCAACATTTTTTTACCATTTTGGAAAAAAAAAATTACCACTAGAATAGATGGAAAAAACTCTTTTTTGCTCAAATTTAAAATATTCACGTTTCCTGACATTCTAAACCTATTTCAGAAAAAAAATTTGAAAATCAGGTTTTCTTTTTAATAATAGTGGTAACTATATTCCGATTATTATTCTCAATGTCATTTCGTAATTAATAATTTTTTAGAGTGACCGCCATGCACAAACAAAGAGGGAAGTTCTATGTAAATACCTTTACCGATTTTTTAGTTTATAACTGTTAAGTAATCACAAAATTAGTTTTAGTATTTTAATTTTAGGTTAATACATTATCATTATTATTATTATTTTCTCTTAACAATTGTTTGGCATTTCAAATAATACTTAATTCTTTTAAAATATTTACGCGAAATACTGTCAATTCTCGTCGAGGCTTGCCTTCCGTATGGACGGCAGGATATATATAAGTTAGAATCGACACGGTCCGCATCGCTCTCCAAAAAGTGTAATTTACCAAGAATTAACAATTTTTCTGAGCTCTCTTCGCCACTCCTGTGTGAACAAGAAGTGCCTCTCATCATTGTGGTAAGTCAACACGTATATTGACAGTCGTTATTACTCAATTGTTTATTTAATTACAATTACGCTATTTACTCTATCCATACATTTTATTGCTATTTTTTATTATTAATTGCCTTTATTAGGGCAGCGCATTTAACATTGGTCCTTCGATCCATGGATTATTTATTCAGTTATTACTCGCTAAACAATTGTTGGGAGGAATTAGTTATTATTTAAATTGTTAATTCACATATAAAATATACAGGCGTCCGATAATATATCGCCTTAAAATAGTGTAAGATAAAAGGTATAAACTCTTATCACTATAGTTTCTTTACGCGCTTTTTCTATTCGCCAATATTTGTGCTGTGTATCTTTGGGACATTTGTTTGTCCGTATTCTATTAAATTACTTTGCTTTGAGACCCTTGGTGCATTGTCTAGTTAACTAAAATTATAATTTTACATATACTCAGTGTTATATATACATACCTTTTTGTTGACTGACTAATGTAAAAAGATACCACAATCTTTTAAAAGAAAAACAAGACGCTCTTAATATTAATTTAATTAATATAGACGTGCTTATACCGGGTGCGCGGGTATTGTCTTACTAATAATATATATAGGCAATTCTTAATTGTTTTTTATTTTGCATTTATTTATTGTTATATAAGTTTCGGTAGATACAATATTTTTCTTTTTTTGATATTGTATTTTTTGTAAAAAAAAAATGGCCGCTAGTTCTAATAAATTAAAACAAGCACGTGTATACAGGGGCACCGCTATTAATCGTATGGCTGAATTGTATAATGTTGCCCAAAAGGCAGTTGATGATGATTCAGTCCATACTATCTTTCAAATGCGCTATGAGCATATAAAAGTGATTTATGATGACTTTAATGATCACCACACTACCGCTCTGTCAATCTTATCTGTCCAAGAAAACATGGACGTTAAGGCAGAAGAGGAAATACGCTCACAATTTGATGACAAATATTACACAGTTCAATCAATTTATCATAAATTGTTTAAACCAAATGCAAATTCGCAACGTCAAGCACAAGTTAAACAAAACAATGTTAAATTGCCAAAAATTCAGGTACCTATTTTTGATGGAAATATATCAAATTGGCACACATTTTATAGTTTATATAACTCATTAATTCACAAAAGAGATTCCCTCAGTAATAGCGAAAAATTTCAGTATCTGTTATCATATCTTGAAAAAGAACCTCTCTTATTAATTAAAAATATTCCCATCAATGATGAAAACTATTTAATTGCATTTGACCACATATATACAAGGTATCAAAAACCTCGTATTCTTGCCACTCATTATTGGGAAAAAATAACTGATGCTCCTAAGCTTACATCTGACTCTCCTAAGGCTCTTAGACAATTGGTTGACACGTTTACTGATAATATTAACGCTCTAAAAAATCTTGATTATCCTACTGAGTCTTGGGATTTTATCTTATTTAGAACTTTAATTACAAAATTAGATCCCGAAACCATGAAGCGTTTCGAGCTACAGTATGACTCATCTGAAAATCCTACCTATAAACAACTAAAAGATTTTTTACTAAAACAATGCAACGCTTTGGATTCTGTATCTCGTGCAACTAATAAAGCTTCAGTTGTTAATAAACGCTCATTTAATCCCAAGATAACTTCTCATACGTCACTTGTTTCTAGTACACATAATAAGGGCTGTCCTGTCTGTAATCAAGATCATTTAATTTATAAATGTCCCATATTCAACTCAAAATCTCCAAGGCAAAGATACGAAACAATTAAACACAATAACTGGTGTACAAACTGTTTAAGTTCATTACACACCCTAAAAAACTGTAAGTCTGAGTCAACATGTAGGGTGTGTAGGCTCAAACATCACTCTTTGTTACACTTTGACCGCAATGAAAAGGTATCTTGTCCGGTTGCTGCGCCAGTTGCTAACCCTACATCAACTGTATACAATCAGATGTCTGAATCGGTGCCTTCAACGTCTCAAATAAATACTCTGACTAATATGATTCCTTCCAATTCCACTATACTTCTTTCTACTGCCCAGATCGAAGTTTTAAATGACCGCGGTCACTATGAAACAGTTAGAGTTTTATTAGACAGTGCAAGTCAAGCCAATTTTATTACCACAAAATGTGCCAACAGGTTAGGTTTACCTCGCTCTAACTTATCGCTCTCTATTAATGGATTAGGGCAAATGGGATTTTCCGCTTCATCGGGAATAACTTGTACTATTCGTCCTCAAGGTCAAACCAACACCTCTCTCTGTATCGATATGATTATATTACCAAAGATATGTTTGAATATGCCATCTTCAAACATTTCCATTTGCGATTGGGAACGCCTAGCTAATTTAAAATTAGCGGACCCGCATTTTAATTTGTCTAGTTCCATTGACATGCTACTAGGAGCAGATGTTTTCTCCCTTATTTTAAAAAATGGTATCATACCAGGTAATTCTAAAGAACCCACCGCCATAAATACTATATTTGGTTGGATAATGATGGGAAAAATAAATGATTCTGTTTCATCCCCCTCAGTTAACTCATTCCTTACTCTTTCTACTAATTTATCTCTCGACTCTACAATAAAAAGGTTTTGGGAACTTGAATCGGTTCCTGAAGTTCCAAAAATGTCACCTGATGATGTCCTTTGTGAACGATTATACGTTGACTCTCATTATAGAAACAACTCCGGTCGTTTTACTGTTTCTCTGCCTTTTTGTGGTCCCTCGCCTTCTTTTACTAATTCTCGTTATCTCGCACTAAAAAGATATTATTCGCTTGAAAACCGTTTGCTCAAAAATCCCTCTCTATATACGGAGTATTGTGCTTTCATGAAAGACTATCTTGAAAGTAATCATATGACACAAATAAAATCCGAATCTCTTAATTTGTCCTCTGATAAAATATATTATATTCCTCATCATGCCGTTCTAAAACCCGACAGTACAACCACTAAGCTTCGAGTAGTGTTTGACGCCTCATTTAAATGCCCCATTTCACTTAATGACAAACTATTGGTTGGTCCGAAATTGCAACAAGACATAACCAGTATTTTAATGAATTTTCGTCTTCACACTTTCGTCTTCACTGCAGATATTAAGCAGATGTATAGACAAATTTTAATGAATGAGTCTCACCATGATTATCAACGAATTCTCTGGAGATTCTCTCCAAACGATCCTGTTCAAGACTTTCGCTTGAACACAGTAACATATGGAGTGTCATCCGCGCCATTTTTAGCTATTCGTTCTCTTATTCAGCTCGCTAATGATGAAAAAGATAAGTTTCCATTGGCTTCCGCCATATTGTCAAAATATACATATGTGGATGACGTAGTTGGTGGGTGTGATTCTCTGGATGACGCAACACGTCTCCAAACACAGCTTATTTCCTTGTTAAGCTGTGGTGGCTTTGAACTCCGAAAATGGGCTAGTAATAATCTTACTCTTCTCGATAATATCCCTCCTGACAATCGTCTAACAAATAGTCTATCTTTTGATAATGACGATGTGACTGTTAAAATTCTTGGCCTAAAATGGCTTCCCACCTCTGACACGTTTTTCTATGAAGTTGCTCCTCTTGACAGACCATGCACGAAGCGTACAATTCTTTCGGAACTGGCCCGAATTTTTGACCCTCTTGGATTTCTCACACCTTTGACATTTTTTGCTAAACATCTCATACAAACTTTATGGAGTTTGGGATTGCAGTGGGATGAATCTCCTCCCTCTGCAGTGCTTAATCTTTGGATTCGTTATAAAACGGAATTATCATATCTCACAAAAATAACTATCTCTCGATGTGTTGTGGAAAGCAATTTTCTGAATTGTGAACTTCACGGTTTCGCTGATGCCTCTGTTAAGGGTTACGCAGCAGCTACGTATGTTCGTTTTATACTTCCGAATGAACAAGTCAAAGTTTATCTTGTATGTGCAAAATCGAAAGTTGCACCCTTGAAGACAATCTCCATCCCACGCCTAGAACTATGTGCTGCCGTTCTTCTTTCCGAACTGATCAAATTTGTTATTGAAGCTTATTCGGAAAAATTAAAATTTTCTAATATGTTTGCTTGGACGGACTCTATGGTAGTTTTGTCCTGGATAAAGTCGTCTCCACATAGATGGAAGACTTTTGTTAGTAACCGCATAAGTTGTATTCAGGAAAATGTATCTCCTGAACTTTGGCATCACGTCATGTCAACAGAAAATCCAGCTGATTGTGCCTCTCGTGGCTTATTTCCATCCGAACTCGTTAATCATGATAGGTGGTGGTCTGGTCCTACATGGTTAGGCACTCTTCAAAATGATTGGCCTAAACACCCTTTAGGGTCATTTATTGAGGGTCATGAGGAAGAAAGGAAAGTTACCTTTTCTACTTTTGTTTCCCTAGATGCTTTAGATAACTTATTCGAGAAATATTCTTCGCTTTCTAAAATTAAACGCATAATCGCATATTCTCTTCACTTTATTCATAACACAAAACATCGTGCTGATAAAAAATATAACTCTTTCACGATGTTTGAACTTCAACAAGCCTTATTATGTTTGGTAAAACGAGTGCAACATTTAGTCTTTGCTAATGAAATTTCTAGTCTAGAAAATAAATTGCCCCTTACAAAAACATTTCGTAAGCTTCACCCATTTCTAGACAAGGATGGTCTCCTTAGGATGGGTGGTCGGCTTTTTTTCTCAGGTCTCTCTTACGACCATAAATTTCCTCTTATTTTGCCCAGAAATCATCGTCTGACTGAGCTCATAATTGAAGACATTCACCGTCATCATTTACATCCCGGTCCCCAGGCTTTGCAGTTTTTGATATCCCAACAATTTTGGATTTTATCTCCCAGGCGTGCTATTCGGCATGTCCTCTCCAAATGTCTCAAGTGCTTTAGGGCTAAACCTTCCGCGGTAACACCTTTCATGGGTGATTTGCCTTCTCCAAGGGTTAACCAGGTAAAACCTTTCCAGTGTGTAGGGGTTGACTTTGGAGGACCGTATTTTGTTACACTAGGCAAACGTAGAGGTATTCAATCGCAAAAGGCATATATATGTTTATTTATCTGCTTTGCCACTAAGGCGATTCACATAGAGTTGGTCTCGGAGTTATCGTCCGACGCCTTTCTCGCGGCTCTACGACGTTTCATATCTCGTAGGGGTCGTTGTACTCGCATATTCAGCGACTGTGGTACAAATTTCGTCTGCGCTGCGAATGAATTATCACAGTTCATGAAAAGGGCCTCTGAATGCGAAAATATTGAGTGGTCCTTTATCCCTCCATCTGCACCTCATTTTGGAGGTCTCTGGGAATCAGGCATAAAGTCGGTAAAAACCCATCTCGTTCGTGTTGTTGGTATGCAGGTTTTAACTTACGAGGAATTGTATACTGTTCTCGTGCAAATAGAAGCTGTTCTCAATTCTAGACCGCTTTGCCCTTTAAGCACCGATCCCAGTGATCTATCTGTTTTAACTCCCGGCCATTTCCTCACATTAGAACCTCTTACCTCTCTACCCGATCCTGATCTTACTAATCTAAACATATCTCGCTTAAATCGTTGGCAGCTGGTCCAGCGACTGCATCAAGATTTTTGGAAAAGATGGCATTCTGAGTATTTGCAGACCTTACAGCAACGCAACAAGTGGACCAAAGATACAAAAGCCATTGAGCCGGGTACGCTGGTTTTAATAAGGGACGACCAGTCTCCTCCGCTACATTGGCGTCTGGGTCGGGTAGTTCAAACTCACCCCGGTCACGACGGTATTTGCCGAACCGCCACGGTAAAGACTGTGCAGGGTCTCTTACAACGACCTGCGGTAAATTATGTCCTTTACCTCTACAATAATACCCTACTGAAAATACGAAGTATTTTGGTGGGTGGTATGTTAAGTAATCACAAAATTAGTTTTAGTATTTTAATTTTAGGTTAATACATTATCATTATTATTATTATTTTCTCTTAACAATTGTTTGGCATTTCAAATAATACTTAATTCTTTTAAAATATTTACGCGAAATACTGTCAATTCTCGTCGAGGCTTGCCTTCCGTATGGACGGCAGGATATATATAAGTTAGAATCGACACGGTCCGCATCGCTCTCCAAAAAGTGTAATTTACCAAGAATTAACAATTTTTCTGAGCTCTCTTCGCCACTCCTGTGTGAACAAGAAGTGCCTCTCATCATTGTGGTAAGTCAACACGTATATTGACAGTCGTTATTACTCAATTGTTTATTTAATTACAATTACGCTATTTACTCTATCCATACATTTTATTGCTATTTTTTATTATTAATTGCCTTTATTAGGGCAGCGCATTTAACAATAACATTGTTCTAGTTTATATATTTTTAGGTGTGAGACCTTTTCAAACAGTCAAGTATTCAAGAACCAACCTCTGTCTGATCTGTTTGGCGCAGAGGTTTTTTCATTAAAATTTTTAAATATTTTGCAGCAATATTACATTTTTAACATTTTTGAGCACCCTGTATATGTAAAACTTTTTATAGAGAATAATGTTTTCTTGGAAAACCAACAATAAAAATTTTTACGAGAATTCGGTATCCTATCCAGGGACGCACTGTGGAAATTGCTAAGTTCATATTTGTTTTCGTTTTAGGTTGTACAGATTTCTGAAGGGCAAACACAACATCCACTTAAAATATTCAGATGAATTCAATAAAGTTGTGATGGATTTCTTATTAAGTAAACAGTGTTTTGGAGGAGTTAGTATGAGTTTCTAATAATAGTAATGGCAATCCATGAATTTACACGATATAAAGAGATGAATATTAATTGTTAACGTATAGTGGTGTATTATTTTTTAACATTAAATAAGATATATCTATACAGGTTGTCCACTTTATCAGGGCCTTCAAGAATATCTCGCTTAATAACGTATCTGAAGTTGCGAACATTCATTTGAATGAATTTCATTATTAATTTTTCTCTTTGATATGAAATTCGTTCAAGTAACCGTTCGAAACATAAGGTACATATTATTATTTGAAGATGAATGAATTTCATATGAAAATGAAAAAGTAGTAATGAAATTCGTTCAAGTGCACAAAAATTGTTTATAAGAAAAGTGTTTGGTAATTTCGGATATTTTTTAAATAAAATTTATTTCCATTAGTCCAGTGTTTGAAGGCTTTTCGCTCAGAATTCTTTCAGGAAACAGCGATTGACATGACATTTGGACAGTAAATACGGAATGGCTCATGGAACAAAAGTTATATAGTACCTACGTGCGCTTTTACCCTGGGGGTGGATGCCACCCCTTCGACGGGAGTAGAAATTAATGCGCTCGAAATAGATAGGGGAGTGAATTGTAAGCAAACAATGTCCTATGAGGAAGTTTTATCGATAAATCAATATTTTTTGAGTTATTCGTGATTGAAAATGTTGATATTGTATCTAAAAAGTGCATGTATCAGAGCGATTTTTACGAATAACTCGAAAACCTTATGTTTTCTCAAAAGAATCATCAAGTAAAAATGAAGCTTATCAAATAGCAAATAGTGTTTAAAATACTTGAAAAGGCCTTTAAAGTGAGCTTTAGTAGAAGTCGTTAGCATAAAGGCTTATGAAGTTATGATGGTTTCAAAATTACCTTAAGAACCGAAAGCAGTGTACATGCATAGGTAAAACAAAAAGCTCTGAAAAGACGGTACTGTGTGGGGTCCCCCAAGGCTCCATCTTGGGGCCCACCCTGTTTTTAATATATGTTAACTCTGCGTCAAAACTGGATTTAGTAGGTGACATGAGGCTGTATGCCGATGACGACCTTCTCGTTTACTATGATACAGACATAAACATTTTGAAATCCCATATATACAGACTGTCTATTTTACGAGGGCCACACCAAATATCTCGCTTAATATCTATTGTAGAAGAATAAAGTTTTAGAAACAGTTATCCCATTTTTTGTGAGCTATATTTCAGTAAAAAGAAATTTGAAATCCATAGCCTACTTTATGAGATATATTACAAAAACCTGAAAAATAGGAAAACCACAAACGGTTATAGCTTCCTTATTTGAGGAGATATGAAAAAAGTTAAAGGAATGAAAGTTGACGGCAAAGACAATAAGAATAATAACGTGTAACAAAAAAATCGAAAAATGCAGTTGGCTTTGACATACGCTATTGTGCAAAAATGAAAAATACATATCTCAAAGTAGGCCATGACGCCATTAATTCCGTTATTTTTTTCTCATTCCAACGATATAAAACATGTCACAGAAATTTTAACCGATAGTGTCAATATTTAATATTTTACGAATACCACAATTCATATAATTGAATCGTAACAATCAGCTGTGCCATAATTAGTGAAAAACAATGTATACAGTTATTAATAAATTTGACAGATTGTCACTGTTGTATGTTGCGTTGTTGAGTTCTAAGACAAATTTTATATCAGTAATTATGGTGTACACCAATAATAACAAATTCGATATGATTAGCATTTATTGTCAGTGCAATTTTGACGCTGAGATGGCAGTCACGGTTTACGGAGATAGATTTCCAGATGCTCCGCAGCCAAATCGAACTATGTTTAGGAAGTTAGTTCAAAATCTAAAAACGCACGGTTCATTTTCAAAAAAAGTAGTAAGGCGAGCGCATGTTGCGGATAATGTAAGAAAAGTGAATAGAGTAATGAATTATGTTAATCAAAATGAGGAAACCTCTTTGAGACAAATTCAGAGAAACTGTCGCATAAAAAAAGACAGTGCAAGAAAAATATTGAAAAAAAACGGATTTCGATGCTACAAAATGAGGAAAGTTCAACATTTAAATGAGGGAGATAAGCCAAGGAGAGTAAGATTTTGTAGATGGTTATTAAATAAGAAAAGGAATGACGCGCTGATATGTAGCAAAATTCTTTGGTCGGACGAATCAAATTTTTCTAATAATGGATTTTTCAATAGAAATATGCATTATAAATGGACACGAGAAAATACACATTGGTGCAGAGAGACTGCTTTCCAAGAAAGATTTTCTACAAATGTTTGGTTGGGTCTTTTAGGGACTAAAGTAATTGGACCTTATTTTTATGACGGCAAATTAACCGCTCGAAGATACCTTAATTTCCTGCAAAACGAATTTCAAGATTTTCTTTATGAATTAACAGTGGCAGAAAGATTAAATTATTCATATTTTCAACAAGATGGGGCTCCACTTCACACTGCTGTAATATGTACAAATTATTTAAATCAAGTTATGCCAGATAGCTGGATAGGCACCTATGGACCCATTCTATGGCCAGCTCGATCACCAGATATTACTCCCTTGGATTTTTTCGTCTGGGGTTACATTAAAGACAAGGTATTTCAAACTGCCCCTGAAAATATTGAGGACATCAAAACCAGAATTCGAAACGCATGTGAGGCAATTAGTCCTGAAATGCTCCAAAATGTAATGCGTGACGTGTCTCGTAGAGCACGTTTATGTGTCAGAATGCATGGTGCACAATTTGAGCATTTGTAGTTAGAAAAATAAATACACACAATTTCTTTTCAATATAGTAGTAGGTAGTACTGTTATACATAGTTTTTCGTTTTTTTCTTTGGATGTTCGTTTTGTACTTGTATTTTTATTTATGAGATATTTATTGGTTTGTATTAAATTGTAATAAATAATTACGGAATTATAATTATTATAAAGTGAATTTTTACTATTATGGCACAGCTGATTGTTACGATTCAATTATATGAATTGTGGTATTCGTAAAATATTAAATATTGACACTATCGGTTAAAATTTTTGTGACATGTTTTATATCGTTGGAATGAGAAAAAAATAACGGAATTAATGGCGTCATGGCCTACTTTGAGATATGTATTTTTCATTTTTGCACAATAGCGTATGTCAAAGCCAACTGCATTTTTCGATTTTTTTGTTACACGTTATTATTCTTATTGTCTTTGCCGTCAATTTTCATTCCTTTAACTTTTTTCGTATCTCCTCAAATAAGGAAGCTATAACCGTTTGTGGTTTTCCTATTTTTTAGGTTTTTGTAATATATCTCATAAGGTAGGCTATGGATTTCAAATTTCTTTTTACTGAAATATAGCTCACAAAAAATGGGATAACTGTTTCTAAAACTTTATTCTTCTACAATAGATATTAAGCGAGATATTTGGTGTGGCCCTCGTAAATTCTGACACTTCCTAATTGAAGAGTGCATAAATTTTAGATTTAATAACTTTTTTTTCTTTTCTCCTTTTTAATGTAATTCTGACACTTCTTAATTGAAAGTACATATATTTTAGATTTAGTACCTATAGGATGAACCTATGTAGAATTTTTTTGTATTCTTTTATTCAATAAATTGCTTTCTCTTTCTCTCTCAAATATAATGGTTGTCTTGTTTTTTTTTTTTTCGGAGAAAAAAACAGCAATGAAACCAATGGCTTAACTGCCTTAATTTTTAAGATATCTAATCACACGAAAAACCATTTTGCAGGAAATTTCAAGCGCTATATACAAGGCCTGTAAAGTTAAACTTGCTTAAGCCCTTCGTTTTTGAGATTTTTGAGTTTAAAGGGCTCGGCGAAGGTGTTCTCACTCAAATGCAAGCTAAAACGGAGATATATCTTAATTAATTGTCATCCTAGAGAAATAAAAAAAACCTACATTTTCTGCAAAAAAAAACACCAACATTTTGTTCTCTTGCATTGTTTACGTATCTTCTTTAGTTTTTGAATTATTGTAAAGAAAAAAAAAGAAAAATTTCAAAATTGAATCAAACTTTTTCAAATTTAGCTATAGGCATTCTAAACCGTTCAGACTTGTAGAACATATTGCTTAATACCTAAATAAAGTAAATTGTCAATGAATTAAGTTTAATTTTAATTCTTTCCGTTAAGCCATTGGTTTCATTAATTGCTCATTTTTTTCTCCGAAAAAATGATACGACCATTTTATTTTCATTATAACATAAGTTTTTATGCTGACAACTTTATTAAAGCTCATTTTAAAAGTCTTTTCAAGTATTTTTAAAAAAGTCTGACAAGTTTTCCGCCAATAATTCGTCGTCTCTCCCTATTTAACGCTGAAAGGTTCGAATTCAGTTTTCAGCGAACAATCATCTTCAACGAGCCATAAAAACTCGATCCGTATCTACAGAAATTAAAACAATCGATTTACTATTTTATCAGCTTCATTTTTGTTTCTGATGATTTTTTGATAAAACGTAAGGTTTTTGAGTTATTTGAAAAAAATCGCTCCAAAACATGCATTTTCTTAGATGAAAATTTTCAATCGCGAATATAACTCGAAAAATATTGATTTGTCGAAAAAACTTCATAGAACATTTTTTGCTTTCAATTCATCCCCCTATATCGATTTTGAGTGTACCAGTTTCCACCCTCGACACATATAAGGGTGATTGCCACAATAATGAGTAATCTAATGTCCCACGTCTTAAAAAATAAAGAAAATCAAATTTAAAAAATGAAACACTGAACATTGTCTTCGCATTTTAAGTACCTAAGAAACCGACAAATTAATTTTTTTTAATTTTTAATTTAAACTGAGTTATTAAACAAAATTCCGCATAAACATCAGTTCCGTGTCTGTCCCAACTACCCATTGAAATAGTAAACTACCAAATATTACATATTAAAGATGATATTTTGAATATTTTTATAGATAAGAAACTTTTAGTTTTACTAGGGATTAATTTACAGGTAATAATATTCAAAAGAAAAAATATGTTTTCTCTAAAACTTTGCCAAAAGTTTGTCTTTTGTTTCCTGCGTCAGTCCCGTGCGGCAAAGTTTAAATGTTTGTAAGAGTGGGGACTAATAAAATAAAGCTCCAAAACAAGAGCTAGTGAACGAAATGTATATTTAGTCTTTACTGTGATGCGAAAGAAGTTACATTGTTGGTTTTTGTAGTGTCAAGTTAATCAACATTCGCAGATTTTACAAGCTGTAACTTATTGGGGCATCAGTTCCGAGGTAAGTAATATTAAGCTGTATTTTTTGTATATTTGACATTTTTTTACATAAAGACAAAGTAGTAGCAGTTGTTATTATTTCAGAATATGTGTTATGGCTTAATATTGTTTTGTTTTTTTATTACGTTTGATTAATGTAAAAAACATCAGTTCCGTGCCGTCAGTCCCGTGAGAATTTGCTGGCACGGGACTGACTCGTTTAGCATGGGAAATACATTTTTTAGTATGCACATTTTGACAAGAGAGAGAAGCGTTTTAATCTGGCATTGATTGTATTTTAAGGAGGTATAATGGCCAGAAAAAAAGTGAGAGCAGCGAGGAGCAAAAGCAAAAAAAAAAAACGAGAACGCGAACGCCGTAGAAGAATAAGAGAGGATCCCATAACGAGAGAAGAACAAAAATAAAAAGAGAAACAGAAATATTTAAAGCAAAAAGAGAAGAAAATAAGAGAATCCATTATTGATATGACTGCTAGAGAACAAAGAAGTAAGCGTAAAGAATGGAAAAGATACTCAAAAACCTATAGATTAAGAAAGAAGCGAGAAGCTGAAGAAAATAACCGATTAGAACAGAATACCCCACCCTATTCCGACAATGAAATTGATAAAAATCGATCTGTTTCCCCACAATCGAGAAGATAAATAGGAAGAAAAATGGCAAATAGGAACAAAATAAGACGTCACAGAGAAAAAAAAATATCTGCAAAAAATAGCTGCACTAAAAAGACAATTAGACATGTATAAAAAGCGGTATCACAGAGCAAGACAGGAAATGGAAAAAAATAATCTCAATGCCTCAAACAATGTGCCAAGTCCATTGCTCACTCCTGGTACTCGAATAAACCACCTATTAGAAGAATCAAGATCTGATGAAACCAAAGTGGACGCTGTAAAGAAAAAACTCCTTTTCAGTGAGGTAATTAAAGATCAGCTTTGTGACATTTATAAGATTCTTAGCACTACTCGCGAAAAACAAGTATTTAAAAAAATTGTAACAGGGAAAGTAGCAAAAAAAATATAATTTCCAAACAGAATGTTCTAATGTTTTCAAGTTCATTATGAGTTAGGTGAATTAAGTTAGTATGAAGCTAGTAACTCCACCGACTCTGATTGATTCCTCTAATGATACCTCTGAAGAAGATCTGCCTTTGGTTAGATTCATCAATCAACCCTCTTCAAAAATCAAATATAGAGATGTATATAGTGACAATGAAATGAATGTTGATGAACCATCCTGCTCAAAACCACCACCTCTCATAAAAACTGGATCTTACGTACTTATTGCTGTCGCCAAGCATAAGAGTAAAAAAACCACTACCAATGTTAATGATTATAAATACGTCGCGGTTTGTCAAAGCGATATGGAAAGCGATGGAGAAGTAAAAGTAACTTTTTTGAAGATAGTCGATATGCCAATGAGCAATCTCAAATTTTTAAAGTAGATGAAAATGATATTAGTTATATAACTGAAAAACAAATAATACAAATTTTGCCAGAACCGAACTTATTATTAAAAGGTAATCACTTATTTTATAGTTTTCCAAATACTATTGACATATTAGAACGTGCCTAGAAAGTTATTTTAAAAAATGTTGTTGACTGATGTTATACCTCAGAAATCCAAACTGATAGCTTTATACCTATTGATGTCCTTAGTTATTTTTTAATGTATGTTATTGTACCTAGTATTAGGTTAAGATATTATTTATTTGTTCTCTTAGTTCCTATTTTACTACTTTAAATGAATGTTGACTGATAAAAGTTTCTGTTACGTTACTTATAGTTATAAATGTTACAAAAATACCTATAATTTTTGTGATATACTCACTAACTATACGGTTTTTATTTGAAATAACTCAATGAATTAAGAGTTAGATGTTCTGTTTTCCAATAAAATATAGTTTTTAAATACTACTTGCAGTTTCTGTCATTCCCGTGCTTTAGTTGTCAGCCCCGTGTTTCCATATTTAAAAAAAAAAAGAAATAATTCAATAAATTGGCATTATTGAACTGGTTATCTCGTATTGTAGGCATAAATAGGTTTAAACGCAACTTTTAATTCTATTACTCATATTTTATTTGAGTTTTTTTAAATGGACAAAATTTGTATGTAAATTACTCACTATTGTGGCAATCACCCATAAATCCCATATGCGACACTCCTTTGATCTAGCAGAAATGCCGCCGATGACCTCGGACTTTTACTATGGATTTGACACGTCAAGATTAAATACGCTCGGGATGATTCGGATAATCCGAATCGGAATTTTAGTACCTGGCTGAAGTAGGAATAGAGGATTTTAATCGTATGATTATAATATCTGTATCATATACAATACATTTACCTACATCGCATAATTCCTTACATTACCTATTTGTATCATTTGTAACACTTATTTTAAAATAATAGTGAAATTTGTACGTCTTACGAAAATTCAATCTTTTATTGCAGCTAAACTGTTATGCGTATGAGTCTCGGCTCTTTAACCTGGATATATCTCTGCTAGTGTTGCACAAAATATCTCTGTCCTTTTCAGTGTCGCATATGGGATTTATATGTGCCCTCGAGTGGTGTCTAAAATAGTAAGGGACAAGTATATATGAGTATAACGACTGTACTCGTGTACTCTGCAGTCCCCGATTACTATACCTTAATTACCTTATAATTTGGTATACAATTCAACCTATAAATACCTATTATACCTACTTATGTAATTTGATAATGATAAGTTGAGTCTGATTTATATAAATCTTACACGTTTCATGTTTATATACAATTATAGTGAAACACGTACGGTTGTATGGGGATGAAAGTATGCACCTAGAATAATTAATAATCAGTCGTTCTTGGATATAAGCCACATTTAAATTCTACACTGAAAGAAACCGACCAAATAGAATGTTTTGCTAAGATGATCTGCATTATCATAAGTATTTTTTTTGTTAAGACTACATTATCATTATCTAAGCATAAGAAAAACTGTTTTGCTAATGAGATTTTGCAACGGTAAATCTTTGACTATTTGTCCCAATAGCAGCACTTACTTAAACTAGGTAAAATATTCTTATAAGTTTTCTTTTTATTAGGGGTAACTAAATAATTTCTTACGATAAATAAGTGCCTTAAGTTAAAGTTAACTATTTAATGGTTAAAACTCAAATAGACCTATGGTTGGTAAGTCACCTGTTAACTGTAAAGACGGGCTTACTAATAGTAACGTGTCTTACTTATTTATTTTTGCACGTGGCGCAAGCGCAATTGAGTTTTTATCATCGCGCGCCATTTCATCCATGCAGCGGCGCATGCAATAACTAGTAAGAAATTCGGCGTTCGACGAGACAGTTGTGGGAAAGGTTTTATGCAAAGAATTTTTATAAAAAAACTTGTGTTTTATGTTATTGTATATTAGTTGCGTTCGTTCAGCAGAGTGATTCATAATCATAATAAACAGGATTTTAATGAACAGTAATTATATGATGCAAAATTGCATGGTATAGGGACAGAGACAAAACATGAAACAGGTAGGTGCCTTATCATTACGAATCACTGCTGAACGAAAGCAGCTATTATATAGTAAACTGAGATTGTGTCTTCTTACAAGTCAAAGTTCCCCTTTTTTAATAGGCACCCTGAATTGTTTATTAGTCGTTTGTTTCCTTAAATGAATCATTTATTTTAATTTTACCAACAATAATTCTTTGTCTGAGTCAACATAGAAATGTATTAAAAACGTGTTTTAATATGAAGTGTGAAGTCTAAAAAATATAAAATTAAAACATTGAATTTACAAGTAACGTACTTGCAAAATGACATTACTAGGTCAAGAGAGATTATTTGTTGCCATTATAATGTAAGCTGCATAGTGGTTAAAAAGTCACCTATTAGCAGCAGGAAAGTTCTTTTCCGGTTACAAGGTAGTAATGGTGTAGGGAATAGGAACTTATTAACTATAACAAAAAACTTATTAAGATTAAAATAGGTGGTGACTCCTGATAGCAAAGCTATCAACCTACAGTAACAAATAAATAATAAGAAAAACTTTTATTAACGGTAAATAAGTGCATCTTAGCAAGATCGTTTTTGTTGCGGTTACAGAGCAGTCTTGCTGGAGCCTATTTAATGCAGATATTTATTAGGGGTTAGTCAATTTCTCTTTATGGATAATAGAAATTTCTTTCAGTGTAGGTTAGAAAATATTTTAATATTAGCTCAGCTAATTTAGCTTGTCATTTCAAATCCACCAATTATTAGAGTTGTATTATTATGAGAAGATGCTCGGGGCGGAGCTAACGTGCGCGAATATTTTTACCGGTGACAGCATCATCTGGGGTAGAAAATATAATCAAATTTTCGAGGTCGAGGAGCTGTGCAATGTAGAATATTAAAACTCCTCACACACTGGTGTTTTCGATGAAGACATTCTTCACTGAAAGTAAGGTTATGTCACTTAATTCAATCAAAAACGGCGAACACAACAAGTATGCTGCAGCACTGATCCTGTGACTGCAGATTGACGGTGCCACTGGCTTCGACGTCAAATATGACGCAATTCGTTCTCATTGGCCTAAAACAATGGAGGAACACAAACTCGTTTCTGCGCATTATTTTTTGCAAGCATCTCATAATAATACTACTAAGGTTTGTTCATTTGTGTTGATTTAAAGCAGCTTCAAGCAGTTAAATAAAGATAGTGCTGTCACAAATAATGTGAGTATGAGAGAGATAACGTGTTTCAAAGTTGCTATAAATCAACACAAATGAACAAACTGATAGAATCAAGTGGGATCTATTAAACATTTTCAATATCAATTTTAAGTTCTTCTAAAAGCGTTAATGAAATAAGAACGCGAACTACTAAACATTTCATACGACAATTCGTGTATTTGTAGATGAAGAAGTAGAATTCAACGCGAACTACTGAATAATCCAATTAGCAATTTGCATGCAGAAGTAGATTTCTGTGTGAACTACTACACATTCCTAGTGGCAATTTGTAGAAGAAGAAGTAGAATTCAGCAGGAACTACTACCTAATCGTCCCGAACCTTGTGAACTACTACTACACATTCACATTGCTGGAGGCAATTTGTAGAAGAAGAAGTAGAATTCAGCGGGAACTACTACCTAAACGTCCTGAATCCTGAACCTAAATCAAATTGTAGATGAAGAAGTGTCGTTCGTGTTAAACACAAAGGTTAAACAAAGCATTCCTAGTGGCAATTTGTAGAAGAAAAGTAGAATCCAGCGGGAACTACTACCTGAACGCCCTGAACCTATATCAAATTGTAGATGAAAGTGTCGTTCGTGTTAAACAGTTATCGTATCGAATGGCGTTCCTATCGTATCGAGCTCGACTCGATACCAAGTTAGAATTCCGCTGCACAACTGGTGAAATCCAGTAAGAATATGATATTAAATCATTTTATACACGATACGTAAAATCATGGCACAAACATATATTTGTACCATGCGTAAAATATATGTATAAACAGTGGTATTATACAATCATATTTTACATCTAATTACCATGTAATTATCGAAAAATTACAATATTGACATTATAGTCGATCAGTCGGGTTTACAAGAAGTTACCTCTAAGCAAAGATAGAGAACTAACCTTAATCTTTGGTCTAAGCATGACTGCATGAGCATGCAAATTTCATCTTCTAAGCTTTTGGTATAACAAAAACAGAGATAGTAATACATATAATATACCTAGGCACTAAATTTTCGTAGACCTCTACTGCTCTACTACTTATTACAACACCTACTCATCAGAAACGGCTGAATATTGCAATGCGATAATAAATTAATAAAATAAAATCCTGTAATTTGAATGTACTCGGTGGAATATTTCTATTATTTTATATTTTGTTATTGTCTCTGTTGGCAGCACTGTACGTCATATTCATCAATTCATCCCATTCGTTTCTTTGCCGGAGAGTTTGTCATTTTGTAGGCTCTTGAAAAAACGTATGTTTTGAGAAATGTCGATTTTAGCCAGCCCCTTGTCAGTAGCAGGTTCCCGGACCTCAGGGGCCCCTGTACGCAGTCAAAATGGTACGTACACGAAATTTTTGTTGTCTTGTTTGCGATACTTAACCTAAATAACACCGTCACGCGGCAAGGTGTGCTGCAAATACTCCCAAATTTGGCATCATAAAACTGATTTCTAAGGACTGTTTTCGATTTTCAGTAATGGCAGCAGCCACTATAGCAAATATAGTAAAAAGCTCGTTAGGTCCCGTGGGATTGGACAAAATGTTGGTAGACGATATAGGAGATGTCACCATAACTAATGATGGGGCTACCATTCTGCGCCTTTTGGAAGTGGAGCACCCTGCCGCACGAGTTCTAGTCGAATTGGCCCAGCTTCAGGACGAGGAAGTTGGTGATGGTACCACATCTGTCGTTATAATTGCAGCTGAGCTGTTAAAGGTGAGGTCATAGGGAACAATTTTATTTCTCAAATTTTTATATACAGGGTGTCCCAGCTTTATTTAGACAAGTATTATCTGGGAAATGGTGAGACATAGAAAGAAATGTTAAAAAGTTATTCAGTTTAAAGAGATGCGTTTTATCGTTATATTTTGATATGTACAAGGCACCTTTAATAGGCGACAGGTTATGCAACTTTAATTTTTCAAATAGAACAAGCTGTATATTTTTATTTTCGAACAAATTTTATTAGCCATGTCCTACACCTCTATGTTTAACTATTGAGATATTAGCAATTACATTTTTGAGATAACATTTTTTTTAATACAATACAAAAAACAGTAACTATTATGATTATTATAAACGATGCTCAAATTATCGCCCATATTCTGACTCATACCTCCCTAAATATTCTCATGTACAAGAATTCATGTTCCGCACCCTTTTGGGAACTTGTAAAGAACAAATAAAGGCTCATCTATCGTATCTATCTTCCTTATAATTTCTGAGGTTATATGACGGCAAGCATGAATTATCCTATTCTTTAAACCATTAAGATTATTTTGTTGTTCAGTGTATAAACTTGCTTTAAATGACCCCATAAAAAAAATCGAGAGGCAACATATCAGGTGATCGGGCAGGCCACTTAACAGGTCCCTGATTACCAATCCAGTTCCATCCAAATCCCTGTCAGGAAGCGTGTCACAATGTTCGAATTATGTAGTGGTGCTCCATTTTGCTGCCACCACTTATTGAGGTGCCCATTTTTTAAAATTTATTTCTTTGTCGGCTTGTGACTTTTTTCTACATTCGCCGTAAATGGGTAGCATATCAACGTAGATTAGATGTAAACAGTGATGCCATATTTCTGATTTGAAAATGAAATAGTCTTAAAATTAACAACTGTCAGTGAAACTGCCACGGAATAACTGTCAATATTTTCTGCTTTTATATGTATTCAAGGCCAGTCTTATTAGCTTTAGAAAATGGAACATTGCGGAATCCATGGTTAATAAAATTTGTTTGGAAATAGAGAGATAATCCAGAAATATAAACATGTACAGGGTGTTCCATTTAAAAAAGTAAATTTGCGTAACCTGCCGCCTCTTTAAAGCGCCTTGTACATTTGACAATAAAATTATTAAATGCATCTTTTTAAACAGAATAACTTTTAAGTTTAAGATTTCTTTTCCGTCTTTCCGTCAGTTTATCGCATAAAAAAATACAACTTTTATAAAGCCGATCTTCCTAAGCTCTATGAACTGATATTTAATATGGATTGGTCCATATTAAACAATTGTATCTGTGCCATGCTCACTTTTTTATGAGATATTATACCCACTATTTGACAGATGCGTTCCTCTATCAATATTTCATAAAAGAACATTTCCAGTGTGGTACACCTCAGATATCATAAAAAACATAAAGCGGAAGCATAGGATACACAAGAAATAGAAAAGAACCAAATTGCCCATTTATAAAGATCAACTTAATGAGATTTGTGTTCTCACAAAGCAGCAAATTGCCACAGCATACAGGAATTATTGAACTAAAGCTGAATCAAATATAATATCTGACCCCAATCAATTTTGGTCTTTCATCCAGTCAAAAAAAGCGACCTCTGGAGATCAGCATTACAAGACCCCAAACGATATAGTAAACGCCTTTGCTAACTTCTTTATGAGCGTATATAACACGCCATCAAATACTGTCAGTATGTCTGTTGAGGACTCTATTAACAGTCCACATATTATGGTAAATCACTTAACCAGAGATAATGTCCTAAAGGCACTAAAAAGCTAAAACCCAAATTAACTCAAGGCCCACACAACATTCCGAGTTTTATTATTAAAGACTGTGCCGAAGCCTTCGCCACTCCCCTATGTATCATATTCAATCTCTCTCTGAAAACGAATACCTTCCCAATTAATTGGAAACTCGGAAGAATCAGACCAATCCTTAAAAAAGGCGACCCGGGTCTTGTTGACAATTATAGACCAATTTGCATGCTTTCCAACTTTGCAAAGGTTTTCGAGATGTGCCTATATGATGAAATATTTCCTCAAGTTATATCCACTATCTCCCCATCGCAACATGGCTTCTACTCGTCAAGAAGCACCATTACTAACCTTGTTTCATTCACAGAATTCGCAACTTCAACCCTAGACGCTCATAATCAATTTGACACAGTTTACACCGACTTCTCGAAAGCCTTCGACAGATTGGATCACACCATACTCTTAAATAAGCTACGTATCGTAGGATTCGACAAGGAACTCCTACTCTTTCTTCATTCTTGTTTGTCAGACAGGGAGCAATTTGTTGAATACAGAGGCCACCAATCACTTAGATTTACCGCTACCAGCGGTACCCCTCAAGGCAGTAACCTCGCTCCTCTGCTCTTCTCCCTATTTATCAACGATATCGGCAGGCAAATTAGAAGCAATATGCTTCTATTTGCTGATGATCTAAAAATCTATAGGTCTATCCAGTCATTTTCTGACTGTCTGGATCTACAGGAGGATCTGTACCAAGTTGATAAATGGTGTCTAGAAAATAGACTACCCCTCAACATTAAAAAATGTAAGGTCATAACCTTTAGCCTAAAGCACAACAAAATCTTATTCAACTATACAATTCAGTCGATAAGCCTTGAGCGCTGCACAGTGCTTAAGGATCTTGGTATCACCATTGACTCCAAGCTATCATTCAATATGCACGTAGAAACTGTTACCAAGTCCGCATTAGAAATGTTAGGTTTTATCCTCAGAACCTGTCGATACTTTTCTAACGTTGCTTCACTTAAAACTTTATACTACTGTTATGTAAGATCTAAGCTGGAGTATGGTTCAACAGTATGGAGTCCTATATATAATGAATACACATCTAAACTAGAGCAAATCCAAAGAAAATTCTTGAAATTCCTAGCTATGAAATTAGATGGGGTTTATCCTCATCAAGGTACAGATCAATCAGCTCTTCTTAGCAGATTTAACATTCCCTCACTTGAAGCTAGAAGAAAATATCTTTCTCTACAATTTTTATGCAAGTTGTGTAACAATCAGATGGTCTGTGCTGAGCTGAATGCTCAACTTAACCTACTGGTTCCCAGATTGAATACTAGGTCCACCTCACTATTTTACCTTACTAGGGCTAATACAAATCTGGGCTTTAGGTCCCCCCTCTATCGCATGTGCTCACTTTATAATCACCTATCATTCCATTTAGACATTTACCACAATGATCATCGTCAATATTCTAATAAAGTCAAAGAATTGCTTTTATCTCATCAATAACGAGCCACTCATAATCAAGAGTTATGGTTAGTAATGTGTGCCGTATGCATGCAGAAGGCGGTTGGGCTATTAACAATCTTTTATTCTTAACTTTTAAACTGATTGTAACTTATTCAATTATTATGTTCTTATTTGTACTGTCCTCCTTAATTGTCTTGTAAATGGGATTTTCCTGTTAGAGTAGTATTATTATCAGAAGATGCTTGGGGTGGAGCTAACGTGCGCAAATATTTCTACCAGTGACAGCCATCATCTGGGGTAGAAGGATATATAATAATTGTAATCAAATTTTCGAGGTCGAGGAGCTGTGTAAAGCAGTAGATTAAAACATCGTCACACTCTGGTGTTTACGATGAAGACATTTTTCACTGAAAATAAGGTTATATCACTTAATCCAGTCAGAAACGGCGAACGTTGTGCACAGCCCCTTTTCATAATCCATGTAAATGATCTACAAAACATTTTTGCCAGAAATGTATCTACAATTGTGTATGCTGATGATACAATATTTGGGGTGCATATTAAAAGAGATACAGTTCCTGGGGAGGTCATGCCTAACAGGGCAAATATATTGGTAACAATGTTGACGTGTTCAAAACTTTTAGCCTCGTAATGAACTAAATATATAACAATGATTTTTATTTTGATTAGAATGCTGACGAACTTGTGAAACAAAAAATCCACCCAACGTCCATAATTAGCGGGTACAGGCTGGCATGTAAGGAAGCTTGCAGGTATATACAGGACCACCTGACGATCCCAGTGGAAGATTTAGGAAAAGAATGCATAATTAATGTAGCCAAGACGTCCATGAGTTCAAAAATAATTGGAGCGTATCCTTTTTAAACACACTTTTATTAGCTTAACCTGTAACTTTATATGTACAAAAAATTTGCAACCATTGAGTGAGTGAAAATTATTTCACCCGCTTCCAGATGTCATATTGGCTTGGAATTTTGCATGTGTATATAGTTCATATACTTAGTGCATTTTAATCATTTCAGTTGGATTTTAAAAGCTTGTTTTTTTTCCATGCCTAATAAAAACAAAATTTTTGTTAGTGTAGTATTATTACATGATTTTTTTCCTTAAGCATGCCTCAGTGATGCAGACTTATTCTCTGCAATAGTAGTGGATGCGGCGAATGCTGTGAAGGTTACAGACGCCAAGGGAAATGCCTTGTATCCTATCAAGGCAGTGAACGTCCTAAAGGCCCATGGCAAGAGCGCAAGGGAGAGTCTCTTGATTCAAGGCTACGCCTTGAATTGCACCGTCGCCAGTCAGGCCATGCCAAAGAAAATCGTAAATGCCAAGATCGCGTGCTTGGACTTCTCTTTGCAGAAGGCCAAAATGAAGATGGGAGTACAGGTAGGAACAAATATTTTAATACTTGTTAAGTTTCTCAGTAGGTATTCCCCAAGGTTCAATATTAGGCCTGCATAAATGGATGGCATTACTGGAAAACGATCCAGCCACCATTTTGAAGTTTTGAGTAATCTCGGCCTAAAATTTTGATTCCTTCAAAAATTACCATTTCTGTGTTTCTAATGTTTTATTGTGGATTTAGAATAATTTAGGTTTTTGTTTAATTGAACTTTAACAGCCGGTTTTACAATCGCTAGTTAACTTCCAGTCAGAGTTAACTTTCAGGTTATTATAGAATTTGGGTTTTACAATATCTGGTCATCTTCGATGTGGTAGTTATCTAGGAGTTAACTTTACTAGCAGATGAGGTGTGGGTAAACTTGAAGTTGGCGGTTTACTGGCAATTTATAACCTATAAAATAACTGTCACAAAATAATTTTTTGATATTTTGCCTAAAAATGGATATGTGCGAAGTAAATGCATATAGCACTGATGAGTAGCCAAGGTAATCCTGTATAGACCTAACTTTTTCGAAGAATATGATGGAAGAGATTTTTAAATAGATCGAGACTAAATACTACCTACTTAGTAATAGACCACTAACTCATAAATTGCTTCTGACATTTATATTTGAAGCAGGTGACGTGACTTTGGACCAAAATTCATACATTTTATGTATATTACCCATTTTTCCAGTACCAACATTATAAATGTTATTCACAACCTCTTGTTTACAAATCATCACTTAACTTTATATTGAAAAACGCATGTGTCGGTAAAGTTATAGTTAACCTGCAAGTAAAAGTCAACTAACATGAAAGTTAACTTGTGATTGTAAAACCGGCTGTATGTGTTCAAAGTAAATTTTGTAAAACTTTTTTTTTATTGGTAAATTTGGCATCTCCTGCTTAGTTTGATTGGCCTATTGTGTACTTTCATTAAATGCATTAAATGAAATTTATTGTGCATCAGTAATTGCAAAAAGTATGGCAATTAAAATAATTGAAAAATGCTTCATCATCATCAATGCCTACTGAAAATTTTTTGGTCAATTTGTAATTTATACATTATCGAAGGTCTTGTAAATTTAAGAAAAACTGTAGAAGATAGCCATGTGAAATATTATATTTTTGAAATCGGCGGAAAATGAGGATTACGATTCTCAAGTTAGTGTTCCATTAAAAAAAAAAAAATTAAATAAGATTAAAACGTCTTTGTTTTCTCAACATGATGAAAATTATTTAATTTGATTTGATTGATTTGATTTTTGGAATTCTTTAATTGGTCCAGAAATAACTAAATTAGGGAGGGGGGGCATTTATGATGAATCACCCTGTACATATATATGTATTTTATTCAATTTTATATTTTCACCAATTTTAAAATCGCTATTTTATCGTTTGTTGATAACCACAGCCTTTTGCAATGTGATGGTTAACATTTTTCTATTTCTACACATTATTGCTTTAAAAACCACTATACAAAGAATCAAATAACACAGGTGGTTTCAAAATATTTAAAAAGAACAAAGCGACAAACCTGAACCACTGTAAAGTATAAAAGGAACTAATTGAGCAGTAGCACCGTATGACTAACATAACCTCAAATTTTACGTTTTTGTAAGCTTATCCTTAGTTTTAATGGTTTTGTTCTCATTTCTAGATTGGGTCCAGTTTAAACTGGAACCAATGAACTCCCAAATATTATACAGAGAATTTATTAATATTGTTCGTTTAAAGAAATGTACTGTTATTTACAGGTTATAAATCCAACCTATAATTAACAGTGTTTTTAATGTTCAACGAGATTAGGAAATTATATTTATTCTATATGAGAGAGGTTGTAAATGTTACACTGAATCCAATCTAGAAACGGGAATAAAAACATTAAAAATGAGGATAAACTTACAAAAACGTAAAATTTGAGGTTATATAAGTCATATGGTGCTACTATGCTACTACTCTAATGTTGCTTGGTCTCTTTTATAAAAAAACGAAACTCTCTATCTTAGTCATTGCTGTTGGGTTCGATTACCAACAGAGCATGCTAGGCGGTTTCTATTGCTTGATTATTTTTTTTCATTTTTTCAAATCAATGTTTGCGCTTAGATCATTATCGTCATCCTTATGATCATCAATTTTCCTTTAGGTGCTCATCAATGACCCAGACAAATTGGAAGGAATCCGCGCTAGGGAGCTTGACATCACCAAAGAACGCATCCAGAAAATCCTGGCGACTGGTGTCAACGTCATCTTGGTATCTGGAGGAATAGATGATTTATGTCTTAAATATTTCGTTGAGAATGGCGCGATGGGCGTGAGGAGAGTAAAGAAAGCTGACCTGAAACGTATTGCGAAGGCTACAGGGGCCACTTTCCTCACGTCCCTTACAAACATGGAAGGTGAGAATTTGTATATTTTTGTTAGTATATAAATAATTGTATTTATTTTCTCATTTAATGCTTTGCTATTCATTACAAAGGAAACATACAAAATTAGAATGTAAGAAACTACATGATAAACATACGTTCATCTCTTTCATTCTTTCATGTGGTTAAAATTCATAAACTTTCACAATTTTTTTATTTAAAAAGAATTTAATAATGACTAAAAGGTAGAAATAATTCGTTTAGTTGGTGACAGAACTGGTTCATACAGGAAAATAGCCAGCGAGTAGAAATTCTAAAAAGCATAAAGAAATATTTGTTTTAAAACTGTTTCAAATATTACTAATATTTTCACTAATGCTGGTAGTGTTTCGAAGTCAAGACTAATTTATATAAATAATAATCAGATTAACCGGGTGACTGAAGAAATGATAGTGAATACATTACGTGCTAATGCTAAAGTAACTGTTTGAAAATTAAGTTTGCAATTAAATGCTTTAATTAGTGTGGAATTGTCTCAAACGTCATAAATTAAAAGCATATAAACCGAAATTTCTGCATACAGCTATAAGAAAATAATGTAAGAAAGTACTCAGAAAATTAATTTTTTGTACAGAGTATTCAATGAAATTATTATTGGACTTAATTTTTGAAAATAAATGAATTCTGAAATGTTTTTAAATTCTGGAAATACCCAGTTGCAGGACATTCCTGATGAGTTACCACTACTCGTACTAGGGAATTTATATCTACAATTCGATGGGCACCCGTTCATCATTCAAGGGTAGTTCGCACCCCGTTATAAGAACACTTTTATTTGCACTGGATAGAACTCAACAGCCTATTAGTACACTGGCCACCCCGATCTCCAGACCTGATGCCACTGGATTTTTATTTATGGGAATTACTGAAACAACAAGTGTACAAAGATTCTCATAGCAATAGAGATGAATTCTTAATGATTTTTTTCATTTAAACAAAGCCATGTTTCTATAACTTTTCTTTCTCAATAGGCCGTGATCAATGAAGTAATTTTTAATGTTATTTGAATGTATTCCATGCGTGCTATTTTCGAGAAAATCCACTTTAAATTTCAAATGTCATTACATAGGCATTTTACTTCCCTCGCATACCGAAGGGAAGTATTGTATTCGAGAAAAAATCACCCTCCGAGATTTTTTCGGATTCTGACGTTTCAGAACACGTAGATTCCGAAAATATAGGTTTTTCAATTCCGTCAGTCTGTCTGTCTGTCTGTCTGTCTGTCTGTCTGTCTGTCTGTCTGTCTGTTGGTGTATTTACTAAAAAACTACTTGTCGGAGAGCAGTCAAATTTGGTAGGTAGTTAACCCTGCTGTCAGCGAAGAACTGGTAGAATTTTCACTGAAAAATATACAGGGTGGACCGTCTAAACGGAATAAATAGTGAAAAAATTTTTTTTTTGCTCAAATTTAAAATTTCCACGTTTCATGACGCGCTAAACCTGTTTCAGGAAAAAAAAAATTTTGAAAATTTTTTTCAAACATTTTTGAAAAAATTTTTACCAAGATGAAAAAAATTTTTTTTTGCTCAAATTTAAAATTTCCACGTTTCATGACGCGCTAAACCTATTTCTGGAAAAAAAAAATTTTGAAAATTTTTTTCAAACATTTTTGAAAAAATTTTTACCAAGTTGAAAAAAATTTTTTTTTGCTCAAATTTAAAATTTCCACGTTTCATGACGCGCTAAACCTATTTCAGAAAAAAAAATGTTTGGAAATTTTTTTTTACCAATATTTTTGAAAAAAATTTTACTACTAAAATGAATTTTTTTTTCTTTCTTCAAATTTAAAATTTTCACGTTTCATGGCATTCTAAGCCTGATTAAAAAAAAAAGTTTTTTGAAATTTTATCACTAAGATAGAATTTTTCTTTCTTTGTTCAGATTTTAACTATCCACGTTTCCATGACATTCTAAAACTATTCAAACAAATTTAAAAATGGTTTTGAAGAATTTTTTAAAAAATTTGAAAACATTTTTAATCCATTTATGTATCACTACTATAGAACAGACGAAAAAAATGTTTTTGCTCAAATTTAAAATTTCCACGTTTCATGATATTCCAAACCAATTTCGGAAAAAAAAATTTGCAACGTTTTGTTACCAGTTTGGAAAAAAATTTAACACTAGAACTCTCAAATTCAAATGACATTCTAAACCTAGGTATTTCATAGCATTCTAAACCTATTTTAAAAAATATGTGATTTTTAATTTTTAAACTTTTTTTGGCACTACTGTAGAATAGAAAGAAACTTTCCTTTTGGTGCTCAAATTTAAAATTCTACGTTTGACATTTTAAACCTATTTCAGAAGAAAAAATTTTGAAAATTATTTTACCATCTTTTGAAAAATTTTTAAAAAAATGAAATTTCTTAACCACACACTATACTTCCACTCCATTACGTGAATGTTGGATTGAAAATGTGACAGATGGCACTAATATCTGGCATATGCAACTATTATACTTTTATTGAAAAATGTACAGGGTGGTCATCCCAAGAAATAATTCAGTCATGGTGGACATTTGCAAAGGTATTTGCGCAAGCCTGCCATATGTGGTACCTGCTATTTAGTATTGAACTTTTGCTGTTGGATGAGAACTCTGTATATTTTCTTGACCAAAAGTTATCAGGTTTTCTTTGTAACAATAGCAATAACTATATTCCGATTATTATTCCCAATGTCATTTCGTAATTGAAAAATTTTTAGAGCGACCTCATGCGCAAATAACGAGGGAAGTTCTGTGTAAATACCTTTACCGATTTTTTTAATCACATTTCCAACTCTTGTATTTTAAAATGATTTTTTTTTATTTTTTTTTTGTATTAAAGCATATTCTTTATGGGATTTGGCAAACGGCAGAAAAAACTATCTATGAGAACTAAAAAGAAAAACTGTATGAAAACTTCCAATCTTTGCATTCTATCGATAACCTCCATTCTGGTTATGCCAGCAATTAAAAAATTCTAAAATGTCTATTTCTTATTTGACATTTCTCATTGTAAAACTGGTATCCACATAGCCACTTACGAATATGAGGAGTAAGTTTAAAACAAGAACGAAAACCTATCTATCCATTAAAAAAATTAAAATCTACTTGTCAGAATTAAACTTTTTACTTCCCTCGCATACCGAAGGGAAGCATTGTATTCGAGAAAAAATCACCCACCGACATTTTTTCGGATTTTGACGTTTCAGATCACATAGATTACGAAAATATAGGTTTTTCAATTCCGTCAGTCTGTCTGTCTGTTGGTGCATTAACTAAAAAACTACTTGATGGAGAGCAGTCAAATTTGGTAGGTAGTCGACGCTACTGTCAGCGAAGAAATGGTTAAACTTTCACTGGAAAATATACAGGGTGGATCGTCTGGCGGGAATAAATAATGAAAAAAATTTTTTTTGCTCAAATTTAAAATTTTCATGTTTCACTCTAAACCTATTTCAGAAAAAAAAATCGGTAAAGGTATTTACATTTTTTTTTTCCGAAATTGGTTTGGAATATCATGAAACGTGGAAATTTTAAATTTGAGCAAAAAAATTTTTTCCGTCTGTTCTATAGTAGTGATACATAAATGGATTAAAAATGTTTCAAATTTTTTATAAAAATTCTTCAAAAACATTTTTAAATTTGTTTGAATAGTTTTAGAATGTCATGGAAACGTGGATAGTTAAAATCTGAACAAAGAAAAAAAATTGCATCTTAGTGGTAAAATTTTTTAAAAATAGTAAGAAAATTTTCTAATTTTTCTTTTAAATAGATTTAGAACACTATGAAACGTGGAAATTTGAAATTTGAAGAAATAAAAAAAAATCCATCTATTTTAGTGGTAAACAAATTTTCAAAAATGGTAAAAAAAAAATTTTTTTTTAATCAGGCTTAGAATGCCATGAAACGTGGAAATTTTAAATTTGAAGAAAGAAAAAAAAATAATTTCATTTTAGTAGTAAAAATTTTTTCAAAAATATTGGTGAAAAAAATTTTCAATTTTTCAATTTTTCAATTTTTTTTTCCTGAAATAGGTTAAGCGTGTCATGAAACGTAGAAATTTAAAAAAAAAAATTTTTTCATCTTGATTTTTTCAATTTGAGCAAAAAAAATTTTTTTTCACTATTTATTCCGTTTAGATGGTCCACCCTGTATATTTTCCAGTGAAATTTCTGTCTTCGCTGACAGTAGCGTCAACTACCTACCAAGTTTGACTGCTCTCCGTCAAGTACTTTTTTAGTAAATGCACCAACAGACAGACAGACTGACGGAATTGAAAAACCTATATTTTCGTAATCTACGTGTTCTGAAACGTCAGAATCCGTAAAAATCTCGGAGGGTGATTTTTTCTCGAATACAATACTTCCCTTCGGTATGCGAGGGAAGTAAAAAGTTGATTTTTTTTTCATTTTTGAGAAATTTTTTACCACTAAGAGATGAATTTTTTTTTCTTTGTTCAACTTTAAAATGTACACGTTTCATAGCGTTCTAAACCTATTTTTTTTTAAATTAGAAATTTTTTTTTACCATTTTTGAAAAGATTTTACCACTAAAATAGATGAACATTTTTTTTTCTTTTTTCAAATTTAAAATTTCCACGTTTCCATGGCATTCTAAACCTATTTCAACAAAAATTAATTTAAATATTCTTTTTGAAAAATTTTTAAAAAATTTATGAAATTTTTTTATCTATTTATCACTACTATAGAATAGACGAAATTTTTTTTTTGCTCAAATTTAAAATTTCCACGTTTCATGACATTCCAAACCTATTTCGAAAAAAAAATTGAAGCATTTCTTTTACCATTTGGAAAATTATTGTACCACTAGAATAGATGGAAAAAAATTTTTTTGCTCAAATTTAAAATTTTCACGTTTCATGACATTCTAAACCTATCTCAGAAAAACAAAGATTGAAAATTTTTTTCACCAACATTTTTGAAACATTTTTTAATACTAAAATAGATGAAAGCAATTTTTTTCTTTGTTCAAATTTAATTCTTCCACGTTTTATAGCGTTCTAAACCTATTTAAAACAAAAATTAGAATATTTTTTTTCAATTTTTGAAAAAATTTTACCACTAAAATAGATGGAAATTTTTTTTTGTTCAAATTTAAAATTTCTACGTTCCCATGGCATTCTAAACCTATTTCAACAAAAACAAATTTAAAATGTTTTTTGAAAAATTTTAAAAAATTGTTGGAAATTTTTTGTCACTCCTATTTATAGAATAGATGAAAAAAAATGTTTTGCTCAAATTTAAAATTTCCACGTTTCAAGAGATTCCAAACCTATTTCGGAAAAAAAATTTGCAGCATTTTTTTACCATTTTGGAATATTATTTTACCACTAGAATAGATATAAAAAAATTTTTTTTGCTCAAATTTAAAATGTTCATGTTTCAAGACATTCCAAACCTATTTCAAAAAAATAAAAAATAAATTTGTAATCTTTCTTACCAGTACTATAGAAGGAAACTTTCCTTTTTGCTCAAATTTAAAATTTCCATGTTTCATGGCATTCTAAACCTATTTCAAAAAGAATAATTTAAATTTGTAATCTTACCAGTACTATAGAAGGAAACTTTCCTTTTTGCTCAAATTTAAAATTTCCCCGTTTCATGACATTCTAAACCTATTTCAGAAGAAAAATATTTTGAAAATTTTCTTACCAACATTTTTGAAAAATTTAAAAAAAAAAGAAATTTCTTAAACATCGCTATACTTCCACTCCACTACATGAATGTGGAATTGAAAATGTGACAGATGGCAATAATATTTGGCATATGCACCTATTATACTTTTATTGAAAAATGTACAGGGTGGTCATTCCAAGAAATAATTCAATCATGGTGGACATTTGTAAAGGTATTTGCGCAAGCCTTTCATATTTGGCACCTGTTATTTAGTATTGAACTTTTGCTGTTGGATGAGCACTCTGTATATTTTTTTTGACCTAAACTTATCAGGTTTTCTTTATAATAATAGTGATAACTATATTCCGATTATTATTTTCAATGTCATTTCGTAATTATTAATTTTTTATAGTGACCGCCATGCACAAATAAAGAGGGAAGTTCTGTGTAAATACCTTTACCGATTTTTTTTGTATTATTTTGAGGACTAAAACACAGATAAAATATTGTTTACTAACAGAAATTCCGATAATAAACAATACTATCTAACAAGGGCAATATAATAATATCTGTGATACTTTGTATAGCGATATATGTTCTGAATGACTCCCTTAAAACTTTTTCCTACGATGTACCAAACACCCTGTATACAGTTTCTATATATCTTACGAAAACTGAATTTTTGCAGGTGACGAAACGTTTGACTCAAGTATGGTGGGTGAAGCTGCCGAGGTGGTACAAGAGAGAATCTCCGATGATGAACTTATAATTATCAAAGGGTAATGATTAATAATCATATAGTTGTTTTTGTATTATCGTTTTTGTTTATCAGTCATATACTGCAGTCAAATTAGACTAAAAGAGACCAATCTGTGGGAAAATTCCCGTCTCGCAATCTTTCAAAAGTCCCCATCGACAAAATCCAGCTAGATGGGAATTTTTCCGCAGCGAATGGTAATTCAACTGGGTAATAGTTCAACTTTTTGCTTATTTTGAACGTTTTTTACAGAAATTCTATAATTCTTTCATTTTCCACAGCCCCAAGGCCCGTACAGCTGCGTCGATAATCCTCCGAGGCCCCAACGACTTTTACTGCGACGAAATGGAGCGTTCCGTTCATGACGCCCTCTGCGTAGTTAAGAGAGTTCTAGAGTCAAAAAGCGTAGTCGTCGGAGGTGGCTCAGTCGAAGCAGCCCTCTCGATCTACCTGGAAAACTTTGCCACGACCTTAAGCTCCAGGGAACAGCTCGCCATCGCCGAGTTCGCCAAGAGCTTGCTCGTCATACCAAAAACACTCGCAGTGAATGCCGCGCAAGATGCTACCGACTTAGTGGCAAAGTTGAGGGCGTACCAAAACTCAAGTCAAACCAAGAAGGATCACGCGCACTTGAAGTACGTCGGACTGGATCTTCTGGAAGGTACGGTGAGGGACAATAAGAAGGCTGGTGTTTTGGAGCCAACAGTCTCCAAAGTGAAGTCATTGAAGTTCGCTACCGAGGCTGCCATTACTATTTTGAGAATCGACGATATGATCAAGCTTGACCCAGAGCAGAAGGGCGGAAAGAACTATCAACAGGCAATGGATAGCGGCGAGTTGTACGATTGAGTTTAGTATTATATTTTACTAATTTATAGCTTCGAGAGATATCAAATAATCTGTTAACTTTGCATTTCCTTCACTAATTTTTTTTTAATAAATTGTTTTTTCACAGTACGGTTTGTTTTATTCTTGGGTATCTGTAGCAAAAGAACTGATTTTGAAGCAAAGCGGTACCAGAAACTTACAAAAGTAAAAACGCAAGACATGTAGAATGGTTTACCTACGATCACTACAAATAGGAAAAAGCACATTAACTGCAATCACTTGAGTTTTACACATTGTAAGCACATACACACCGTAAACAAATCACACAAACAGAGCAGTTATAGGTGTTTCAAAGTTGGTAAAAATGAAAGGATGCCATTTTTCTTTCATTCCTGCCGACTGGAATTTACGATATCTATCTTGCAATTCACGATGTGGTGAAAGTGCCAATTTCAATTTTTCGATAGTGATATAATAGTGAAAAAATGAATATCATGAAAAAATGCTTGTAACCCGGAAAATTAGGAAGTTATAAAAAAATCCAAGAGACAAAAAATGTTTAGAAGGCTCAATGCTCAATGCATACGACTAAATTTTTTCAAATATTTAAATTACATGTTTTTAAAGCTCTACAATTTCAAAGAAAGGGGTAGTTTTTCATGTTTTTCCGGAAAAACTCGATGAAAATGTACTTTACAGAAAAGTCTTGTATTTCGATGATACATTCACCTGATTTTTTCAACTTACGTGTGCCCCCCTCCCACTTTTAGGAATATTAGAGTGGCCCTATCTCGAGAAATGTGCATTTTTCTAAAAAATTCACAAGAGTAAAAACATCTAATTTTGAGCAAAAGAAGAAAAATATTGTTTCCCTTCCGATCTTGTTTCCAACGTTTACTTCCCTCGCATACCGAAGGGAAGTATTGTATTCAAGAAAAAAATCACCCTCCGAGAATTTTTCGGATTTTGACGTTTCAGATCATGTAGATTACGAAAATATAGGTTTTTCAGTTCTGTCTGTCTGTCTGTTGGTGCATTAACTAAAAAACTACTTGACAGAAAGCAGTCAAATTTGGTAGGTAGTTGACCCTACTATCAGTGAAGAAATGGTTAAACTTTCACTGAAAAATATACAGGGTGGACCGTCTAAAGGGAATAAATAATGAAAAATTTTTTGAAGGCTCAAATTTAAAATTTCCACATTTCATGACATGCTAAACCTATTTCAGAAAAAAAAAAGAAAATTTTTTTCACCAACATTTTTGAAAAAATTTTTACCACTAAAATTGATGAAATTTGTTTTCTTTGTTCAAGTTTAAAATTTCCACGTTTCATGGCATTCTAAACCTATTTCAGAAAAAAATAATTTTTCAACATTTTTCAAGATATTTTTACCACTAAAATAGATGAAAACTTTTTTCTTTGTTCAAATTTAAGATATCTACGTTTCATAGCGTTCTAAACCTATTTTAAAAAATAATTTTAGAAAATTTTTCTACAATTTTTGGAAAAATTTTACCACTAAAATAGATGGAACATTTTTTTTTCTTTGTTCAAATTTAAAATTTCCACGTTTTCAGGGCATTCCAAACCTATTCAAACAAATTAGTTTTTTTTTTTAAATGTTTAAACATTTTTCATCTATTTACTAATAACTACTTACTATAGAATAGATGAAAAAATTTTTTTGCTCAAATTTAAAATTTCCATGTTTCATGACATTGCAATCCTATTCCGAAAAAAAAAAATTTGCAACATTTTTTTACCATTTTGGAAAAAAAATTAACTACTAGAACAGACGAAAAGAAATTGTTCTCGAATTTAAAATTTTCACGTTTCATGAGATTCTAACACTAAACCTACTTCAGAAAAAAAAAAAAATGAAAAATGTTTCCACCAACATTTTTCAACAATTTTTTACCACTAAAATTGATGGAAAAATATTTTTTCTTTGCTCAAATTTTAAATTGTCACGTTTTATCACGTTCTAAACCTATTTAAAACAAAAGTTATTTACCACTACTATAGAATAGAATGAAACTTTCCTTTTTGCTCAAATTTAAAATTTCCACGTTTCATCATGACATTCTAAACCCCTATTTCAGAAGAAAAAAATTTTCAAAATTTTTTTACCAACATGTTTGAAAAATTTCACGAAAAAATTAAATGCTTAACCACCACTATACTTCCACTCCAGTATGTGAATGTGGAATTGAAAATGTGACAGATGGCAATAATATTTGGCATATGCACCTATTTTACTTTTATTGAAAAATGTACAGGGTGGTCATCCCAAGAAATAATTCAGTCATGGTGGACATTTGTATTTGCGCAAGCCTTCCATATTTTGGCACCTGTTATTTAGTATTATCAGTATATTTAGATTTTGCTGTGGGATGAGCAGTATATTTTTTTTGACCAAAACTCATCAGGTTTTCTTTGTAATAATAGTGATAATTATATTCGGATTATTGTTTTCAATGTCATTTCGTAATTATTATTTTTTTAGAGTGACCGCCATGCCCAAATAAAGAGGGAAGTTCTGTGTAAATACCTTTACCGATTTTTTTATGAAATTAATTGAACTGAGTCTGCGGTAGGTTCTTGGTGAAACATACTAAATAGAATAAGGATTAAAAACACTTGGTATTACTGTTTCACAATTATTATTCAGATTTCTCTGACATATGTTTCGACCTTTCGACCATTATCAAAGAGTTATAACAACTAAAGTTGTTATGAAAAATCTTTTAGCAATGGCGCCATTGACCATCCATTGACTTTGACATTTAAATTTGAGTTCTCGCAGTTGCCATAATGTGACAATCAGACGGAGGCACTGAACTGTACCATATAAATGGAATGCCAATGTCTATTCCTATTTGTATGTAAAATTGAATCTCGCGCAAGTATGGCGGCGGGAGGTCTCGGCGCAATCGTATTGTGTAACCCACCAGGGCCGGCTCTATTTCTATTGCAAGTGTTTTTAATATGTCTTTTTTTCAGAAATCATCAAAAATACGCGTGTATAGATTGACATTTCTTATATAGTTAACCTTTGTCTTAATTTTTATTAAAGAACAAAAAATGTTGCCATTCCCAAAACATAATTATTTAATTCTTTCTAGTAAACGTTTTTGATAATGCAGGATCATATTGATGAGAGTTGAATATAGAGTCCACCAAAAAATTAAGTCATATTTTTTACCTCCTAGATCGAAATATAATTTAGAATAGAATAGAATAAAAATGTATTGTGTTACAAAGTTACACAAAAGATATGAGGGCTCAACGTGCTTAGTTGATTTTCAATCCTACCCGCATGTAATAAAAGATTACAAAAAAGCTATTATGATGATAAATGTTTTTTCTAATTATTATTATGAAATAATAAGTAATTAATTGTAACATAAATAATATCAATATACAAAATAATTATTAACATATGATGATAATATAAATACAAAATACACATAAGTACAAAAAATAAGATTAGGTAATAAAAATAATACTAATAATGCAATAAGAATTACTGGGAGTTAAGGTCACATAAGTATAAACACAAAGCAACAAGGACACAGTATAGGTATAATTGCATGTATTAAACATAATCTCTTATTTTGTTTTGAAATTGAAATTAGAATAGATCAAGTCAATATCAGTAATGCAAATAATGTTGGATTGTTTAAAATTATTTAGGTAGATACACAAATAGCAATGAACTTTAAAATTTACAACGGAAATTCGAAATTATGGAAAATAGGTGAGGTTATATAGAGAATTTTGTATTCTAAATTTCCACTGAATTCTATATATTTATCATGTAAAGTTAAGTAGATATCTCGGAAACTATAGCTAGCCTATCGAAAAGTTTTCAGGCAAAATTACCCACGTTAAAAGAAAAGATCGCAAAACTCGGAGTTGTCGCCGATATTTAGATAGTAGTATATTTTATAGAATAGGCAAGAACAAGGTACTTACTTAAAATATAACAAACCTTTGGCCCGATTCTTGCAAAACAGTATCTACAATACCATTCCGGACCATATTGTTTGATTAACTTATCACGAACTGTAAATACCTGCTAAATAAAACAATCGATAAAAACGAGAGAATTGTTTGACGACGGCTCTGAAATTCTGTATCAATCCAAGACCTCCCGCTATGGGAGACAAATCAAAGAATAATGGCGTCGGCGCATAGTGTCTTCAAGAAGCATTCTGACTCAAGCACCAACATACTTTTAACATTAGATTTCCACTGCGGCGACGCATATGCCGCCGACCCTCAATCGCGTGTAGGCCGTATTTTGCAAAGAGTTTAATAACTAGAGAAGACAAGCCGTGGATTTGCCGGGAGTCGCGATTTGGTCACAGCATGCTGTGATTTCGTTGTCTTGGAAACGTTAGGCTCTTCGTCCTTGTCGCAGACCTCGTACCCTCTCTCTCCACTCTGTTTTACAAAGCAACACAGCGCTTTGATTTCACAAATACCGTCAATTTTTAATCTTTGTTTTGAATAGCGTTCGGCTTTATTTACAATTACAAGTAGTGTTTTCTCAAATTTTTCTTCTGTTTATAACGTTTAATCTGTTTATCACGAAAAATGTTGCTGAGACATTAATTTTAAATATGGTACAATTTAAGACAAACTTGAAAGAAAAGCTACATATTATATACCTAAAGATCTGTTGAAGTTTATAAATTAAGAGTGAAAGTTCAAAGTATAGTTTTCATCGATGATCTGCGGACTAAATGTACCTATTGTTTTAAACTATATATTGCGGTTATTTAAAAACTACTCAGTGCTGAATTTTTTAATATTTGAAACCTGAGTCTAAACACTGACTTTAGTCCATTTTCACAGTTTTGTAATGTAAAACAACAGAATTGAGTAGTTTTTAAACACCACACGATATATTTTAAAACAATACAGATCATTCGATGAATTTAGTATAAATTCCATCTAAGTTATATTAGAAATGTTAAACTTGTTGATAATAAACAGTTATATATTTAGTAAATATATTTTTGTTTAATTCTCATTTACAGACATGAATGTAGAAGTTCAGAGTAGTCAGCATTCAACTTACTGCTAATGATAGTAATGACATAAATAAAACAATAAAAGGAAAGGAGAATATTTAATAAAATACATAAATTAGACAATAATAACATTAATATGACATGACAAAAAGTTTTTACAGAAATTACAATGATTTGCACAGCTCCGTGCATAAATATACCATAGACGATGAGTGAACCATCAGATAAATTGTGTCTACCTTATTATAACTAAGTCCTTTGTTTCTTTTCATGAGTAATTTTACAAAATCTATGGATTGTATCGCACAATGGTTAACTGCTTAGCCATAGCCATTTTTACTGCTAAAAAACTAAAAGGAGTGACGTCTCATCGCCTCACTCTGTACCTTATAAATTGCAAATCAGGCTAGCGAACGTGTTTTGCCTGTATCTGCAACACAATTACAATGAGTACTAACAACTCATTTGGATCGACTGGATCTGCAATAATCCAAGGAATGATGTTTTTGTTGACAATGTAGTGAGACCATAACCTAAAAAAATGGATCTGTGTTAGTAATTATTCATAAAACAACCTTAAATTATGCAAGTACATGGCGAAAATGATTTATAATTTATAACTAATCCTTACCTTTGCGATAATAAGCTGCTATCTTGTAAATTTCTTGGAGAACTTCTTTCACCCAACTACTAACAAATTGGTTATAAACTTCGTCTTTTCAATGCCTTGTACTCATTCTTTTAACTATGCACTCCTTTAAAAAATCATGTAATTACAATATATGTATGTCTAATATTCGGAAATACATCGGCATCTGTACTAAGGTCTTCTTTATTTAAATATATAGCGATTTAAATTGATAGCACCAACTTTCTTCCATACACTGATCCTGTACATCATAAGGTAATTTCGTAAAATATAAACTCATCTCCATCTTAACAAACAAAATTCGCCACATGAATTGATTAAACATAATTGTAGATGTTAAATAATCCAAAATTAAGTTTTAAAACATCACAGAATCCACAAAATATACAGTTAAAACAACACGTTCGATCGGCGATTTACACAACGCCCGCCATTTGTTTTCCCTCAGGTCTGAAAAGTTATGACGCACGTCATACTGTCATTGTATTGCAATAGTCACCACCCCTCATGTACTGTGCGACAAAGAGAGACCGAACTGTGTGAGTAGGATGAGAATGCTACAGTCTACCGGCTGCTTATACATTACGCTTATGGAGCTTGTCTCCTCTATTTGTTAAACTCTTTGGTATTTTGTCCACGCGCATATATCTGTATTGGTCTTCCATTTATTATGTAGAGTTCAGTGGACGGAGGAGGTAACATTAGAAAGAGAGGCTAATACAGTGCTGCCAATTGGTGTGTAATTACACGAAATGCGTGTAATTTCAATAGGTGGTGTGTAAAATTCTAACAAGCTCGAAAAGTGTGTAATTTCGTGTATTTACGCAAAATGGAGCGTGTTATTTCGTGTATTTTGACAAAATAGTGTGTATTTTCGGATATTTAGACCGATTTAGGTAGGTATGTGACTGAACCTGTTTCTGTTGCGGTGGGTGGTAATACGTATACGACGACGAATCAATACAGGAAGGACGGCCTTTTTGGCACCAGTGTTTATTGCATCTGTGCTATAGTGGCTTGGAGAAAACAATCTTTATTTCTTATGTCGTAGATTAGTTCATTTCACAAGGTCATATGCTGTCTTTAATTTTAAATTTAAATTCTCGCATCAGTGTTGCCGATTGGCGGATAATTTAGGAAGGCGGAGGATAATTTTCTCACCCTGTTAAAAATCGGATAATTTCAATCCATTATTAATATTTATTGCAGTGTTGCCGACTGGCGGATTTTTGTCCTATTTTCGGACTTTGAACATATTCGGACTTTTTTTTCGGATTATTTCAATATTAAATGTGGAAATGAAGATTTGTTTCGTGTAATAGCGAATAATCGTCGAAAATTCCCCCTCGCTCTTAAAAATTCCGAGAGCGGAGAAAATGTGTAGAGAAATTGCCCTCCAGTTCTCTAAAATTCCGACCGAGGGGAAAAATGTGCATTAGAGAAATCTCCCCCCCCGCTCTTCAAAATTGACAAGGAAACATTTTCAACGAAATCTACCTGCCTTAATATATATCGATATAGCCGGAAAGGTTGCGGCACCACCGAATCGGACATTCTTGGACACTTTCATGTCAGTGGGCGGATAATTACAGCTAATATCATCGGCAACACTGCCTCCCATTGATAAACCAGCATCTAATACAAAAAATATACTGTCATGAGATTCGCGTGTAAAATCGTGTAATTTGGGTATGCTCGGTGGAAATTTTTACATTTTGCTATTGGCAGCACTGGGCTAATAGTGAAAAATGAACGACACTGTCCTTATCAGCTAATAACTGTCAATACTCAAGCTCACTAAAAAAAAAGAATTTATATAAATTCTTTCAAACAAATTAACAGGTTGCTTTGTAATATATATGTCATATGAAGTATTTATAAGTTTATATGTAAGGTATCTATTTGGTTAGGATAGAATTGTACATTGAAAGAATAATTTTGAAACTTTTTTCTGTAAAATGAGGAAAAACAGCCACACGCAGCTGTCATCGAGGTCTATGCGTGACGTAGCCCTTGTCGATACTAATGAGTCAACCTATCTTTTAGTAAGCTTGGTCAAATTCATTTATTGCGTACCCGAAAAATCCAGAAACCGTTTTCGGTTTTCGCTGGATGCCATGTCCCTTTAAATTGTAGTTCACAACTAACTGTCTTCGTCTTCTCCGTCTGACGGTCCTGACTGCCCTATCTTGTTAGTTCTCTAATCTTTGACTTAACCAATTAACCATAGGATAACTTTACCTCGCATTGACAAACCGGTGCTAAGTGACATTTCATAGGTATAGTAATTTCTAGAAGTTGTTCTTCCTCCAAAAGCAAGGAGGGGTAGATTAAAAATTCTACCCTCCTTGCTCTAAAAGCGATAATGAAACCAGAAGAATGAGTAGAATTCTGCGCGAACTACTAAACATTTCAAACCACAATTTGTGGCAGAAGTAGAACTTAGCGTGAACTCTACTATAAACAATCCAGCGCAAACTACCTCTACAAAACATTACCAATTAGCGTTTTTCTAATAAAAGTGTTAATAAAATAAGAAGTAGAATTGATATAGTAAATCGATTTGATTTTCAGTTAATAAATGTTCGAAAATTATATTCAAATTAGCCATCAGATGATTCAATCTGTTCCCTGGAAAGAACTTTTACCACGAACAAATAGAATTCTTGAATTTCGCTAATTACCTACCTACTTTTGTGTCTACCGTGTATTTCATTCGAGATCATTCCACTGAACTCTACTTATGTAGTTCAGTGGATTATTCACGAATCGTAAAAATTTGACAAGAAAATACTTGTCTTGTAACATTCTGGTATTTTTAAAATGACTCATCTCATCTGAAATACCCAACATGACCTCAATCCCGAGATAAAAAGAAATGCATTTCTACATATATGGGTATAATTGTATTTAAATGAATTCAATTGTATGCAAAGTAATGGCCGAATTATATCATTTTATTTTCGAATCATTGAAACAATAAAAGCAGAAATTTACATCATAATAAAATACTTCAATAAAAAAAATGTGCAAGTTATTTTAATTTGCCGCCCGATTAACGGTATGCTGCGCAAGCGCATGTTGACTGTTGTCAAGCCAAAGTCGGTCGCCATCTTGATGGAGTAACAGAGTTGTTCTGTGTTTATGTTTCAGTTAAAGATAATTCCTTCGGGAATGGAAATTATTATTAAATCGCCTTCCAGATTTGATTTATGTATTCCAATAACCACTTAAACTATTTAATTTTCATAAGGTGAGTGGGAGCCCGCACGCTCGGCGAAAATAAACTTTTTCGGCGCCAACGCTAGATGTTTGGCCAACAAGCTGTCATAAACTCTATTGTTTTCTTTCGATTTTCAGGTATTTTCCAGCGCTGTTGTAGCTAACAGAGCTTTAAAATGTTTTACGCGCATTTTGTGCTGGCCAAGAAGGGGCCTCTGGCCCGAATTTGGCTGGCAGCACATTGGGACAAGAAACTTACGAAAGCTCACGTATTCGAAACTAATATAGAGAAGTCCGTGGATGGCATACTACAACCTAAAGTGAAGATGGCACTGAGGACCTCGGGTCACTTGCTGCTGGGGGTGGTGAGGATTTATTCGAGGAAAGCGAAGTATTTGCTAGCAGACTGCAATGAGGCGTTCGTTAAAATTAAGATGGCATTTAGGCCGGGGATGGTGGATCTTCCGGAAGAGCACAGGGAGGCAGCGGTTAATGCTATCACTTTACCGGAGGTTTTCCACGATTTCGACACGACGATGCCTGAGTTGAAGTAAGTTGAAAAGTACAGTCAGACAGGTAATGGTATCTGGTTCCTTATCATGAGAGTCCATTGATTAGATCAACACTTTAGAGAATTGAAATTGAAAAATTTTGTCATTTTCACAAAGCGAAAACACATTGGCAGGTTGGTAAGTTGAAGAAGGTTAAATATATTTTGCAAATCGATATAATATAAACAACCTTGTAACTTTGTAATTGAGCAATGCCTGAAGTTAGATTTTTGTCCCGATTTCATTACCGTTTCGTTACTATTTTGTTATGATTTATAGATTGTAAGGAAATGTCTCTCAATATAAGTTAATACCGTCATTTTCTCAATTAAATAACTTTCATTTGACGCAAGATAACTGCTTTGTGAGACATTTGGTCAAAGGTTATGTTACATGGAAGTTGGACGAGAACAGTAGGTATTTTTGCTGTGTTAGAACCTCAGTATTTCGAAAATGGTACGCAAAGGAGCATTTTTATGAACAGGGTTCAATTCGTCAAAAAAAAAAATCTAGGAATAATGTATTATTTTTCTTAGAACAGATAGCCTAGGCAAAAGAGCCAGAAAAGATGTTTTAAAAAAATTATTATTTTAATCTGCAAGCTGTCGTTTACCGACGTATCGGCTATGCTTTAAATAACGGTATAGACGTTGTGCTACATCACATGTAGAAATTAAACGTCTAAGACGTTCTGCCCGTCAATGTATTAACAAATAAAGTTACAGAAAATGAGTTTTTGGCTTGTATAAATTTATCTTTAGGTTCTATGAAAATACGCCCATGGAGGAAGTTAAAATCGGTTAATTCGTTTTTAACAAAATGCAAAATACTGCTAAAAAGCTGTTTTGTCATTAATTTTTATCTTTTTAAAATAATGAATGTAGACGTAACAAATTTTGATCGATTACAGGTTTTGCTGTGTAGAATGAGTGGTGTTTGGAAATGTGTATTTGTATAATTTTTGCAAAAAAGCATTTGTTTATTAAGCAGCCACTTTTCTGAAAATTAATTCCTACAGCTTAGGGATGTCGTAGTGTAACATGGTTGGGCTTATTTTGTCCTCAAGAGTTGTACTTTTTACAATAGCAATACAAATAATAATTGGGCAGACACTTTCACAAGAAAGGAAAATTAAAAGAGATCCGTTTTATGGACCAAGATGCTTTTTTTTTGGCAAAATTAATGTGACATTTCGTTCTTTCCCCTCGAGCTACCCGAAATCGAATGGCTGTAACTTTTTGCACATCCGCAAGAAGTTGAGATGATTATGATTTTTGTATTTTGAATTTCATTCAATTAAAACAACGGTGTATGTAGATGTAAATAATATGATGTCACAAAAGCTCCTCCCCTCTTGTCACACTTTATGGACCCTTTCCTTCCCCTTCAAAGCATGACGTAATTAATGGATGGCCCTTAAGCGCCTTTTTGTATTCAATTGTGCGACACCTATGTTGCAAAAATTGATTTGTTATAAATGAGGGATCGAAAGTGCACTCTTTAGGAAGAAAATAAGCCCAACCATGTTACGCTATGACATCCCTAAGCTGTAAAAGTTAATTTTCTAAAAGTGGTTCTAATTTATCACATGCTTGTACTTCTAGTGAACTCAATGATCAGTCCATCTTTATTTATCCAGTTACACTTGATGAAATAAGGCAAATTATATTTGAATTAAAAAATAACAAGCACTCCACTGAGTTTATCAAGTATGCATGTGATTTCATCACTGAACCATTGTACATTTTGATCAACGCTTCTTTTCAATTGGGTATTTTTCCGTCCATCTTAAAAATAGCTACATTTATCCCAATATTTAAAAAAAATAATTCTTTGGAACCAGAAAATTACAGACCGATATCCATCTTAAGTGTGATTTATAAAATAATGGAAAAAATTGCATTTAATTGAATGATGGCATTTTTAACTCTTTCAAAATACTGACGGATCGCCAACATGGGTTTCGCAAAAATCATTCTACTGTCACTGCTACAGTTCAGCTTTTGCAGTTTGTTTATAATGAAATGGACAAAGGGAAACTCCTCATGGAGTTGTTTTCTAACCTATCACGAGCGTTTGACTCTCTCAATCTGTCGTTTATGAAAGAAAAATTATTTAAGCTAGCCATTCGAGGAGCTTTTTTTACAGCGGATCATGTCATATTTAACGGACAGATCTCTTCAGCTAAAAATCAACCAACTGATTTCAAAAGAACATGATGTTAGTCTTGGAGTGCCACAGGGCTCGGTGCTGGGCCCTTTAATATTTTTGATTTTTGTAAACGACTTTTCATCATTCATATCAAAAAGAAGCATGTTTGCCGATGATAACTCCTTTGGCATATCTGCACCAAGCCTTACGGAGCTCCTCGATGATGCTATGGCTGTTATGACAGAATTTGGTGACTATTGCTGCAGAAATAATCTCATATTAAACTTTGAGAAAACTGTGTGCATGTATTTCTCACAAAGAAAATCTTTACCTTCCAACAAAATGACCCTGCCTTTTAGCTCGTGTACAAGATTTTTATGTGTTTCAATAGATACAAAATTAAGCTGGGATATTCAAATCGATGACGTATGCAAAAACTTAACATCATATTACTGTATACTAGGGTGGACCTTATTTTCAAACCTTGTTTTTTTTTTTTACGTCGCCCTCTAGATTTTTTCCATTTTGTGAAAAATTGTCCTCTGTCAAATTTCAGATCAATTGGAAGACGAAAAGACGTGGCACATCGAATTTGAAATTTCGAATTTTAGTAATTTCCCGCTAACTGAAGAAGCAACTTAATTCTCATATTTATGGTTGAAATTTTTAATAATTCGTTATTTAATAGTAAATTTTATCTATAAGAACAATAATTGTCATGATATTTTTTCAATTTTATTACCTACTATATTGGTTCGATAAAGAATAACAACAGCCAATGTAGGCGAGCCTACTTGTTAGGAGTTGAGAACCATTTAATTTAAATGCTGAGAACAGACCTACTAGGAACCTACTAGAAAACGATAATTACTTGGGTTCTAGAGTTTATTTACACATGACGTCACTACAGGGCGTGGCGCAAGAAGTAGTACAGTTAAAATCATCCTCAAGTTCAGAGCAATCTATTGATGAAGAAATGAGTAACACGGCATCTCACAAAAATCTGGGGGATGTCACAGAAATGCTTCAGTTTGCGTTGCGAAGTCTGCAGCAGAACAAGCAGCCTAGTGAAGATTATCGCGAATTTCTCGAACTTATAATTTGTCATCTCGGTTGAAGTCCTCCCCGAGGGATCTCTTTTCGAGTTCCAGGAGCCTTCCACCACGCTAGGTGGATGGCCAAGGCACTTTATTGTTTGAAAATGTTTCTTCTTCGAGAAGAGTTCGTTATGGAAACCGCAGAAGAAAAGGGAATACGTGATATATGCATTCTTCTCGCACAATTACACTTTCAAGCTTGGTTTCACGCACCTGTTGCTGCAGAAGCTTCTCGCCAAGATTTGCAATTTTTACAAAACCCAAAGACATAAGTAGTGTCGCATTAAATAAGTTTTGCAATCACCTGTAGTATTTAGCGCCAGAGGCAGCGGTGTTGGCATTTCTCGATAAAAACCTTTCAACGGACACTAAAAAGCTGATGGTACAAGCTTTAAGACTTAACGAGAGCTCTGATGAATCTAGAAAAAAAGTGGCGATTCTCCCTAAGGAAATCAGCCAGTGGGTCAGGAAATCGATCAGTTGATCTATAAAGATTCACGAAAATTCTTCGAGAGATTTTCGATATCAACAGACTTTTTGGATAAGGATCCATTAGAATGGGAGTTGACGATGGCTATAAAAAAGGATTGGAAATTGTCAAAGGACTCAAAGTTGTAAACAATTCAGCAGAGAGAGAAGTTAAACTTATGCAAGATTACAATGATATTTTGTCAACAAAAGAAGACGACAAACAGTTCATCCTACAAGTTGTTTCGGAGTATCGACGTCAGCATCCAGATGTGAAAAAGTCTATGTTGATGAAAAATTGATTTTAATTCTGTTCGTACAAGTATGTTCATTTTTTCTTTACGTATTTAATATACTTATTTCTTTTATACTCTACTTATTTAATATTTCTGTTTCCTAATGAATGTTCTGTATCTGTACTATTCTGTATTATTATATTATTACAACATAAGCGAATTGATTTCTTTTAATAGAATATTTCATGTTAGGTCTAATCCTTAAGATTTTAATAAATAAATTTTAATTACTATTGTCTTTATTAATGAAAAAACAAAATATATTCTGTGTCTTATATGACAGGATGTAGTACCTAAACAGAATACTTGACAAAATTGTAATACTTGGTAGGTATTTTTCAGTTTCTGGAAAAGTATTATTTTCTCACGAATATGAGGGATGTGCCACGTCTTTCCGTTATGTGATCAATCTCAGATTTTATAGGAATTATTTTCTCAATAAGTGGAACACATTTACGGGGCGGCGTGAAAAAAAAAATCATTTTCATTTTTTTCATGTATAGTTAAGGTCCACCCTACTGTATACGTAAGCTCAAGAACTCCCCAGATACTGAGGCTTTATTGCAACTGTATTAGTCAAGGGCTTATTGCCATATATATCCTACAATATTATAATATGGGGATGTGTAAAAAATTTGCAGCGAGTTTTTGTCTGCCCAAAGCGCTTAACTAGATTTAATTTTTAATCTTCATTTCACCACATCATGTAAAAATTCTTTTAAGTCACAGAGTATTAACGGTACCATCCATATATCTTTTTTCTCTGTTGAAGTACATCAAAAGTAACATTGACTAATTCAAAACTGTTGCAACTTACCATAATTATAATACTCGTCATGATGACTTACTAGCTCTGCCTCATCATAATACCTCTCGTTTTGAAAAATCACCTCATTTTTACTTGAGAAATGTTTATATTCGTACAATGAATGTTAATCTGTATTTGTATCATATTTGTTGTTTATTATCTTCAATATTTCAATATTAATATTATGGTTCGTCTTTTTATAGTAGAAGCATGAAAAACTGCTTAATTTTTTATATTCAGTCTACATATTTTTTGCATAACATGTGACATTTTTATGTCTAATAAAAAATGCAAAAAAGTGAATAAAATAGTGAGAGTATGATAAAAGGAATAATTTTGGAAAAAATGTAGGTACGGTTGAAATCATGAATTTTGTCGTTCACATCATCTTGTAATTTCCGAATCAAATCGACTCAAGGTCACACAGAATATCACGCATGAGCATACCATTTAAGGGGAGTTTTCTGTAAAATAACAATTATTACCGGGTAGAATGGGGTGGATAGAAACTTAAGGGTCAATAGAAACAAAAACTGCGAACGTAATTCAATGATACCTACAGAGCATCAAATTAAATTTGGTGATCTTCTGTAATAATGAGCCCTTCGTTATTATAAAAGATCACCAAATTTTGTTTGATGTTCTGTAGGTATCGTTGAATTACATTCACAGTTTTTGTTTCTATTGACCCTTAAGTTTCTATCCACCCCATTCTACGGTACTTCATACAATTTTAATATTATAATATTCATGTCAAGCGACAACACTACTTCAGCGGTCGGATAGACTAACTACAAAAACTACAAAAATCAACTACGCCACAGTCTGTATCCCTTACATCCATCTTCCTTGCCTTCGCCAAGTCCTAAGTTTTATTTTTCTTCCTGGGTCCATATTTTGCCACAGTAGTATTTGGGGCCTCCTCTTCACCGGTTTCCTTACTAATACGTTGCATACAAATATCCAATGCATTAGAAGTACGCCAAAAGAAAATTTACTTTATAAACATCTGTCACGTTTAATTTTGCGATTCATCTCATGGACTGCTTGAAAAAGTAAAAGGAGACCTCCGTCGCATTTTTCCTGACTCAAATACTCAACTAATTTCACTACCATGGCTCTCTATTGCATACAGTGTTTTGCTGGGCATTTTGAGATTAGTTTATTTACAAACAGTAAAACTAAAACACTCACACACTGTTTACTCTGCAATTTACATAATTACAGGAAACTTAAAACACTGCCTAAAAAAAATAAACTTATATAAATAACGAGGAAATAGAAAATCGTTAAATTTGACAAATGCGCCAACTGCACGGTACTGAACTGACAGCACGCTAAACGTTGATTGTGGCTACAAAAAACAGTTGTTCGTCTCTAAAACGTTTGGAATTTCTGTTGTAGTCCCATCAGACATCACTCTGTTAATTTACATAATAATAATAATAATAATAATAATAATATTTATTAGTTTCAGAAAATGTACAATTACAGTTAAGAAACATCGTCGAAATACAAAGAAAATATCAAAAATAACATTGTAAAAACATATAAGTACACACAAAAGAAAGTAAAAAACGTGAACAGTGAGCAATTAAACAAATATTATAACTAGAACTATACAAAATTAGTTCCACATTTTGTATAAAATTCGTCAACACTGTAGCTGTTTATGTCCAACAAAATTGACTTTAATGCCTTTTTAAACTTAAAAAATGTTCGCATAGATTTAATGTTGCCCGGCAAACAGTTAAAAAATTTACAGCCCATGAAACAGAGACTTTTTTGGTACAAAGCCGTTCTGTGTTCTTTTGGTAAAAGGAGATATTTATTTCTAGTGCTATATGGATGATCAGTTCTAATCTCATTATATTTACTTCTATTTTTGTAAACGAAACATGACAGCTCATAAATGTAAATAGAGTTCAAAGTAAGAATGTTTAAGCTTTGAAAGGCTTCCCTGCAGGAAGTATTATATCCCAGATTGGCTATTATACGTATTGCCCTTTTTTGTAGTAAAAAAACTATTTGCTTCAGATGAGGAACCCCAATGCACTATACCGTACTTTATGCAAGAATGAAAAGTAGCAAAATACAACTGTCTTACTATTGATAAGCTGCATTGTTTGGATGTTATAGCCAAAGCATAACAGACCTTTGACAGTTTAACACACATATCATGAATGTGATTAGACCATTTAAGGCTACAGTCGATTTTCAAACCGAGCATTTTTTATTCATTGGCATACTCCACACTTGTAGTAGGAGATAGAAGGATATTAGTGTTGAAGACAATATTAGACTGCAAAGTTTTAAAGAGAATACAGGTTGTTTTACTTTGGTTAATACATAGTTTATTATTTTCAGTCCACAATATTACTTTGGCATATATAGTTTTTGCACAGTTTTCAGTATCAGCGAGAGTATTAGATTTTATTAAAATGTTCGTATCATCGGCATACGAAACTGTCAAACATGATGGATATTGAATATAATTCAGCATGTCATTGATATAAAGAATAAAAAGTGTGGGCCCCAAAATAGATCCCTGAGGTACTCCAACGCTGACAGTCTGCGAGTCTGATATAACATCCTCAATACAGATCTGCTGATTTCTATTTGAAAGATATGACACAAACCGATCGTGAACAACACCTCTAACTCCATATTTCTCAAGTTTTGTCAATAATATAGAGTGATCTACACAGTCAAACGCCCTTGAGAAATCTATAATGAGTCCCAGAGTTATTTGTCCTTTGTCCATGGACGTTACAATACCGTCCACAAAGTCGCTTAAAGCAGTGTCTATGCTTCTTTCTTTTGTAAAACCATGTTGACTGGGAGAAAGCTTATTGTGCATCATTAATAAGCTTATTAACTGAGAGTTTACTGCAGACTCAAAAACTTTTGACATACTGGGAGAAAGGCTAATGCCCCTAAATTATCAATCAATTTTGGGTCGCCTTTTTTAAACAACGGAATAACTTTTGACAATTTTAAATCCGATGGATACATTCCCTGCTCAAAAGACAGATTTATCAGATAGGTTAAAGGTTCAACGATATATGTAGCTATACGTTTTAATAATATATTTGATATTTCGTCGTGACCCGAAAAGTTGGAATTTTTCAATTTTCTGATTAAAACTAAAGTGTCCTCCTTCCTTAAGCTGATAGAGAAATTTCATGTCCTTGATAAGTAAATAAATTGATGACGTGAATGACAAGATTCATGATTCTAACTATATCTATTTTATTTCTGCAACAACAAATACCTGTTGATTTCTGTTTGTGGAGTGACAATTTTTAACCTGAATTTTGATGTGAACTTTACATTTTAAATACAACTCCCTGGATATTTGCACAGATTTTAATAGCAGATTAAAAAACATGTTCATTAAACTGCGCCTATACACATACGGATAATTTCTGAAACATTTAGAAAAAAACTGAAAGTCACTTAACGAGTATCAAAGCCGATGAATAAACTTTAACATAACTACTCTTTAAAGTAGTTGTTTAAACTGTTGTCCGTGTACTGGACAGCATTCGTGAAGTCGACAATTATTTTGAAATTGTTGCCTTGAAAATCTAGACGAACTGGCTCTCTTTAGTAGGCCAGAGCTAATCATGAACATTTTACATACTAGTGTCTTTTTAACCTTTAGCGATGTGGATATCGAAGCACAATTCAGCTTAAATCAGTCGAGAGCAGAGGAAATTACCATGAGGGAAGATTACGGTAACATTTCATTGGTGAACAACGATGACGGGTTTGGCGATATGGGCTTTGACACGGACGCTCCAGATTTGATGAGGCACGCTTCTGGATTAGAACCATCGATGGAGCAGAGCAATTTACTGTTCAGCGAACCAGTTTTGGAACCTGTGGCGTTAGAAAAGGAACGGGAACCAGTACCATCGACTTCAGGTACGCAACATCAGGAAACGCCCATGGAAATTGAGACGTCTGGCCGAGATGACGGATTTGGTGCTAATTTGGACAATAACATGATATGTAAGTATTTTATGTAGTTTGTCTTATTTTTGTTTTCTAATTATTTTAAAACCCTCTTTTTAGCGGGTGGTTTATTTGAAGGTGGCCTCTTCGATGATGCCCCGATGGGTGAAGTACCTCCCGTAGATGCGAGTATACCAGACCCAACGCCGCAGGATATACCGCCACCTCCGGAGAGTGACGATGATGATATGGATCATTTTGGAGGGCCCCCGTCAGTCGGCGCGCCAAGGTGAGTTTTTTCTTGCATTTTGTCATACTTAGAAAAAAAATTGCCCCACTTCGTTCCAATATAAACTATTCTTGTTGGGAGTAAGTGGGGCAACCCAAATATTTTCTAAACATTTATTTACATTCTTTTTATTTCCAGTTCTGACGAATCTCGCCCACCTTCTACTGTACCTCAGCTGCCTCCTGCGCCTACTCCCACTCCCTCGGTGCACTCCTTGCACTCTTTGCACCCAGAACCGCTTCCAGAACCTCAGCCTGAGGAACCGCCGCCAGCGCCGCCTGCTGCTGAACAGACCACGCTGATACAGAATGAGGAGGAAAGTTTTGCTCTCGCTCCAGTGGACGCAAGTGCTTTAAAAGGTAGGGATTTATTGTTTTTGTAACTTAAATTTAGGTTTATGTAAGGTCTGCGGATAGGGCTTCGTTTAAAATACTCTTGTGTCATTTTCTGACTGACAGTTGTCACAAAATGGCAAAATACGTTGATATTAAATTTGAGTTTGTTAAACGAGGCCTACATAAATTTATGCATGTCAAAACTCAAAATGTAATTCAGCATTATTTCAATTGCTTTGAAATTTCGTAGCATCAGAATGCCACTTTCGATTACAGTTTTTCCACTTCATGCTGGCTAGCGTTTTTGTGCGAAATATAAATATAAAAAATATAAGATTGAAATTAAGAATGCCGTTTGAGGCTCCTTAGGGATTTCATTTCAAAGAAATAAATATTCTGGTGGATCATTATTACCATATACAGACTGTCTATTTTACGAGGGCCACACCAAATATCTCGCTTAATATCTATTGTAGAAGAATAAAGTTTTAGAAACAGTTATCCCATTTTTTGTGAGCTATATTTCAGTAAAAAGAAATTTGAAATCCATAGCCTACTTTATGAGATATATTACAAAAACCTGAAAAATAGGAAAACCACAAACGGTTATAGCTTCCTTATTTGAGGAGATACGAAAAAAGTTAAAGGAATGAAAGTTGACGGCAAAGACAATAAGAATAATAACGTGTAACAAAAAAATCGAAAAATGCAGTTGGCTTTGACATACGCTATTGTGCAAAAATGAAAAATACATATCTCAAAGTAGGCCATGACGCCATTAATTCCGTTATTTTTTTCTCATTCCAACGATATAAAACATGTCACAGAAATTTTAACCGATAGTGTCAATATTTAATATTTTACGAATACCACAATTCATATAATTGAATCGTAACAATCAGCTGTGCCATAATTAGTGAAAAACAATGTATACAGTTATTAATAAATTTGACAGATTGTCACTGTTGTATGTTGTATGTTGCGTTGTCGACTTCTAAGACAAATTTTATATCAGTAATTATGGTGTACACCAATAATAACAAATTCGATATGATTAGCATTTATTGTCAGTGCAATTTTGACGCTGAGATGGCAGTCACGGTTTACGGAGATAGATTTCCAGATGCTCCGCAGCCAAATCGAACTATGTTTAGGAAGTTAGTTCAAAATCTAAAAACGCACGGTTCATTTTCAAAAAAAGTAGTAAGACGAGCGCATGTTGCGGATAATGTAAGAAAAGTGAATAGAGTAATGAATTATGTTAACCGAAATGAGGAAACCTCTTTGAGACAAATTCAGAGAAACTGTCGCATAAAAAAAGACAGTGCAAGAAAAATATTGAAAAAAAACGGATTTCGATGCTACAAAATGAGGAAAGTTCAACATTTAAATGAGGGAGATAAGCCAAGGAGAGTAAGATTTTGTAGATGGTTATTAAATAAGAAAAGGAATGATGCGCTGATATGTAGCAAAATTCTTTGGTCGGACGAATCAAATTTTTCTAATAATGGATTTTTCAATAGAAATATGCATTATAAGTGGATACGAGAAAATACACATTGGTGCAGAGAGACTGCTTTCCAAGAAAGATTTTCTACGAATGTTTGGTTGGGTCTTTTAGGGACTAAAGTAATTGGACCTTATTTTTATGATGGCAAATTAACCGCTCGTAGATACCTTAATTTCCTGCAAAACGAATTTCAAGATTTTCTTTATGAATTAACAGTGGCAGAAAGATTAAATTATTCATATTTTCAACAAGATGGGGCTCCACCTCACACTGCTGTAATATGTACAAATTATTTAAATCAAGTTATGCCAGATAGCTGGATAGGCACCTATGGACCCATTCTATGGCCAGCTCGATCACCAGATATTACTCCCTTGGATTTTTTCGTCTGGGGTTACATTAAAGACAATGTATTTCAAACTGCCCCTGAAAATATTGAGGACATCAAAACCAGAATTCGAAACGCATGTGAGGCAATTACTCCTGAAATGCTCCAAAATGTAATGCGTGACGTGTCTCGTAGAGCACGTTTATGTGTCAGAATGCATGGTGCACAATTTGAGCATTTGTAGTTAGAAAAATAAATACACACAATTTCTTTTCAATATAGTAGTAGGTAGTACTGTTATACATAGTTTTTCGTTTTTTTCTTTGGATGTTCGTTTTGTACTTGTATTTTTATTTATGAGATATTTATTGATTTGTATTAAATTGTAATAAATAATTACGGAATTATAATTATTATAAAGTGAATTTTTGCTATTATGGCACAGCTGATTGTTACGATTCAATTATATGAATTGTGGTATTCGTAAAATATTAAATATTGACACTATCGGTTAAAATTTCTGTGACATGTTTTATATCGTTGGAATGAGAAAAAAATAACGGAATTAATGGCTTCATGGCCTACTTTGAGATACGTATTTTTCATTTTTGCACAATAGCGTATGTCAAAGCCAACTGCATTTTTCGATTTTTTTGTTACACGTTATTATTCTTATTGTCTTTGCCGTCAACTTTCATTCCTTTAACTTTTTTCGTATCTCCTCAAATAAGGAAGCTATAACCGTTTGTGGTTTTCCTATTTTTCAGGTTTTTGTAATATATCTCATAAAGTAGGCTATGGATTTCAAATTTCTTTTTACTGAAATATAGCTCACAAAAAATGGGATAAACTGTTTCTAAAACTTTATTCTTCTACAATAGATATTAAGCGAGATATTTGGTGTGGCCCTCGTAAAATAGACAGTCTGTATAAACAATTTTACTTACTTTTATTAGATTATATATTGATTAATCAATAGTGGAGTCGATTTAGCCAAAAAAATAGCGAGGTTGGGAAATTTCTTAAGATGAATGCAGACACTGCTGAAATTGTTATGGCGAGTATAGGTATAGGACACTTTCCGAAAAACAGTACACATTTGTAATAGCTAGAGACATTATTAATCCTGTTCCTTAGAACATAGCAGCCAAAGAAAGTGATATGAGAAGTTTTGTTAGCGGTGCAAACTTAACTAAACAGCTTTAGCTTATTTATGTTTTTACAGTTGGTAATGTCGTGAGCAAAAAGAAATAGGACAAGTCTTACAATAGACCAAGATCCCAGAGCCGCCAGACCTACGTCAGTTTAGCAAAGCTGATATTTTGGCAACAAATACTGTGATATGTAGTTAAGAACGTATGCATATTTGCTAGCTTGAAAACGGGGCTCTTTTACAGATAACAGGTACAAAAGGTACAAAAAAAATCCTTACTAATCTACGTTAAAGTATGATAGCCGGTTTTCATATATGTTTGACATAATACTGTTAAAAACCAACATTCACTATTGCCAGACACTTTCCGTTTTTTTAAATGTTATAACGCAGTGCTATATGTCTCATTGACAATCCATTTTCTGCTTTAGCAATAACTGCAGCATTACAGTAAAAAATATAATAAAAGTGCTAACTGTTTTATTTCGGTTACTTGTTACATATTCAAATAGAGACAGATTGATATCATCTCCAATACACAGTCTGGATTTAGAAAGGGATTTGGTACATCAACGACCTTATGTTCCTTAGTAGACGACATTCTCCGCTCTTCTGACAAATCTACGGTTACATGTTTACCACTCCTAGACATGTCAAAAGCCTTTGACAGTATAGACTCGCAATATTTATTATCAAAACTCCAATACTGGTAATACACTGGAGTGGTGTAAGAATTACTTACAGGTCTGCTCTCAGTATGTCTGTATTAACTTATCTAACTAAACTGATATCTCGGAAGGAAGAGTAATAAGATCGGGTGTACCCAAGGGTTCTATCCTGGGCCCTGTATTTTTTTTATCACTTTCATTGCAGACTTACAGTTCTTCGCAATTTTCTGGGTCGAGGTTTCGGTGTTGAAAATTTTAAGCTTTTTTTATCTTATTAATTATTTGTTTGCCAGAGACCAAAAGCACCAAAAAAAAATTAGGGCGCCAGCCTATAATAATAATAATACCAATTTATTGTATAAAACAAACCACTAAGAAAAATTCTCATATCCCTCGTCTGCCATGATTTAACGTAAAGGATTAATCATGTCTCTAGCTGTTACAAAGGACAGGAAGTCTGAAAATTACAATTTTCAGATAAAGAATTTTGTTCATTGAACAATAGGCTCTATTTTGAAAATTATTAGAACTAAAACGTTTTTTTTTTTTTTGTTTCATATAATATTTTAATTTTCGAAAAACTGCAACTCTACTTTGAGAGATTCATAGCTTACAATCTCTTTGGTTTAGATAGTTGTTTACGTACTTTAACTCGCCTTTAAAGCAAATATAAGTAATCATGAGAGGCAACTGTATTAAAAAAATTTGAAATTTGTGAAGGGCAAATGTGGTAAAAAATTGTATTTTTTTGTGTATGTTTCGAAAATGATTCCTTGACGACAACATGATTTTTTTATTTGTAGTTTTGTGCAGAATTGTTTTTGCCTACATTTTTGTAATTTTCATCGTTCCCAAAAAACTTTCTGGGTCCCCGATTGAGTTAAAATGCACAAACTCAGTGTTTTTTTATTATCTAAATAAATGATTTAGTAAGCAAAAAAATCCATGATTACCAATCCCCGGCTCTAAAGTAATTACGCCAGAGACAATCCTCACACACATATAAATATAATGTTTTGAATCGAGAGTATTATGATTCATATAAGCAAATAAATACATTATTTACATGAAACAAATACTTTTGCGGTAAGAAATAAAAATTATGACACAAAACTCATAAAGTAATAAATAAATAATTTATTATTAAATACTTGGAGAAATTATTTATTTGGTGTAGTTGGTCAAGTAGATGTAAAAGATGTTTATTGAAACTGGTGGATAAAAAACACCAGACTTCGGTGACACATTATACCTGCAGCGTTGGTCTGATTGTTCCACCAAAAAACAAAAAACACGGCACTTTCACCAGCATACACCACTTCAACGTTTTGTATCAATTAAGGAAATGTAAACATCTCTTATATGCTTCTTCCCAACTATATTAAATAATTCTTAATTTAAAATATTATTTTTATCTGTGCACATAAGGGGCTGTCCATAAAATACGTATGCAGAAGGGGGGGGGGGATTGGCTAGCGTGATGATATGTGATGAGGAGGGGGGGGGGTGAGGGTCCGAATAGACGTGACGTAAAGCTACATTTGAAATGCCTGCTATTCCTCTCTTCGTTATAAAATTCTATGAAAACATTTTAAAAATGGCACGCAAAACGAAAAGAAGGAGGTAACGTAACGACTAACAATAAGTTTGATTTATTATTAAAAATGTTTGAGTAAATGACATTGTTAAACATAATTTTTGTGTTACCAATGATCATAGAAATAATCATTCACTTGTGTGGGGGGTCCAGGTTTTGTGACGTATTATTAGGTGGGGGAAAGAAATGTGATGCAGCGGGACAAAAGGGGAGGTAGGGGTAAAAAATGAGTACATTTTGCGTGACGTGTTATATGGATGGCCCCTAACAAAGTCATAACTACCTCGGAGCTGGGGTATGATGATGACCAGACTAATTAATAAAATTCAGTACAAAATCATTTGAGCGGTTTTATGAAAATAATAAAAATTGGAAGTGTACTGTCACTTGTCACTTCTGTTTTATATTAATATCCTTAAGGTATAATTAACCATTGTGAACTTTGCCCTTACTTTTTCAAGTGATAAATTCTTTAATATTAAAAAATAACTTTGGTGGTGCAAATTTTTATAGAAAATTTAACTAATTGTCTAAATGTTGATGAGACTGAACAGATCGTTCTGGTTTAAATACGGGGCGTTCTTTAAGTAACCTTTTTTCGAAAGAATTTAGAAACGTGATCTTGGTGAATTTGAAGAAATGTGAACACCCTGTAGAATATTATTGAGTTGTGGTTATTATAACTTGCCTGTACTTTTTTTTATTCAATTTTATTTTTTTTATAAATGTTTTTAATAAGTGTGTGTTCTATACAGAGTGTCCCAGGACTATGGGGCAATACTTGTGCGTTTAAATAGTTTTGGTCAAAATGGCACTAAAAGTACCTCCATTTTTTTCCCTTGGGCGCCACTAAAAGGTTTTTTGTTGATGTTTTTAAACTGCTTTATCAGTTGTAATGAAATTTAGATGGTGTAGATAGTACGAAGATATCTTTGATTCGGAAGTAGGGTGCCTTTCGTATCTTATCTAGAAAGCCAGGAATGGAACACCCTTAATGATTTTTACCCCTAAAGTTTGTCAAAATATTTTTTGAAAGTTAAAATAACTTTTTAAATTCTTTAAACAATTTTGTAAAAAGGTATGCTTGGTCGATACGAATAAAGTGACCCGTTTACGAGAAAAATTGATTTTAGTGATAAGGGATGAAGGCTGACATCTTCGTATTTGGAAGAATTGTTAGAAATATGTTCCTGATAAAATTGTTTGGCTTCCAGACCATTACCCATAGCTAACTTGTACATAAAATGAATGTTGACAAGTTTACCAGATGAAAAATTCGTTATGCTAATATACCAACTAAAATATTCTACTGTATTATCTTAAATTAATAAAGGACCACGCACTAATCTTATGGGGAAAATGGTACCCATTGAATTGGCTGAAATTTTGGTATTAGTGCACTAAAAAAAGAGCAAATAAACGATGAGATAGACATAGTCTTGTAACAGCAATGTTATAATTGCATACCTTTTGGGGTTTCACCAGTAGTAAATATCTGAGATCTGAACTTCCAAAGCCTATTGCGTTTTTTTTTATGAACAATTTTGTTTTTTGAACAGCGTTTTCTTTAGGTAAAAAGGTGAATATCTCTGGTTCTAGAGGTCCGATCGGGACAAACTAAAAACCAAAAACCTTCGAAATTAAAATTCTAACAAATCTGGTTTTGGGTCATTTGAGTATGTACATAACGTACAAAATGGAATAAACTGGATAAAAAGCGTTTTTTTCCATTCTAACGCCAAGGGACATCAAGAGTTCCGATCGGCTTCACACTTTCAGAAAATATATCCTTATACTTTGGGGCCCAAATATTGAACCTTGTGGGCACAAATGAATTTGTATTCTGAAATTTGAATTCCCGCCATTTTGTGCCACGAAGTGAATCATTTTTTGTTCAAAATATAGATCTGGAGGCAGCTTTCCGATAACATTAAAAAGGATTTGTTTTAAAATCATTCTGGTTAGTTCTTGGACATTTCTTTATAAACCAAATGACAACAAATTGATTTTCCTTGGCTATTTTGAAAACATTTTTTAAATTTTTTTACCAGAGAAGAAAGGGAATGTGAGAAATTAAAATTAAAAAAAGTTAATTTTCGTCCATCTGAACTGGAGGTATTTAACTTTTAGCATTTTGGCCAATTGTTAATTAACAAATGGCTAATATTTGAAACATATTTACTTAATATGAAGCGCCCAAAAAACATTTTTAACTTATAAAAACTAATTTGCAAGCATTTAAAATTCAATTGTTGTTAATTATCCTGAATAGCTTTTCTTTAAATTTATATATCAAGATTACCTCTCGTTTTGTTGCACCATACTGAATTATTTCCGGTTTACTTAAATTGGTAGTTAACATATGTATTTAGGGGAACTTGATATTCTGCTAACTTCTCTTTATAAAATTATAACCTTATTCTTCTTGACTAATGTCAAATATTTGTTCTGTTCAGAGACAACTCCTTTTCTTTGTGTGTGTATTTACTGCTATTCATCTTTTTACAGGATGCTAAAAGTTCAGATGAACAAAAATTCACATTTATTTTAAAGTTCTCGCAATTCTCTTTCTTTTCTGATAAATTTTTTTCCAAATATTTGAGAAAATCTATTTGTTGTCATTTGGTTTATAAATAAATGCCAAAAAAGTGGCCAAAATTACTTTAAAGGAAAGAGTCACCGTAAAAAAGGCATAAAATTCTATGTTTTTGCATAGGAGATAGCAGGCCAAGAGAAAAAGCAAAATAAATCCTATAGGGCTCAAGTTAAACTATAAGAAATTTTACGATGAGCGTATTTTTTACTTTTTTGAAAAATTCAAAAATTTAAGGTTAGAAAATATTTTAAAAAGGTAGTATATACTGTATATAAAGATTATTTAAAAAAATAAAACAACAATTTTCCCTGTAGATGTGCTGCTGTCATCCAGAACTACATTTTGGAAAAAAAAGATCCATTTTGGACTTAATGGCACAAAATGGCGGGCAGTTCAAATTTCAGATAACAAATTCATTTCCGTCAACAAGGATCAATATTTGGGCACCAAAATTTCAGGATGTCTTGTTTTTGACAAAAGGTATATTTTCTGAAAGTTTGAAGCTGATCGGAACTCTTGATGTCCCTGGGCATTAAAATGAAAGAAGAAAAAAACAGTTTTTAGCCAGTTTATTCCGTTTTGTACGTACTCAAATGACCCAAAACCAACGCAGATTTGTTGAAATTTTAATTGCGAAGGTTTTTGGTTTCCAACAATAATCTTGCATATGGGCCGAAAAAATATTTTTTTGCGTTTTTCCCTCCCTGCCAGTAGAAAGGGATTTTATTAAAGCGATGCTTCACAACTTGGGGGTAAAGAGCGTATACTTACTATTTATACTGTCCAAACTTTATTACAATCGATATAGTTGTTTTCAAGCTGTCGGCAAAAAACCTCTTCAAAATGTAACCTTTAAGGTGTATTGCAAAAGGTGGCATTTGAGGAAAAAGTACAGGTACTTATAGTATTATTTCATCCCAAATTATACACTCTCGAAGTTATGCCATGTAGTCCTGGAACACCCTGTACATACGTACTAGTAGAACTCTCCAACCCGCTAATCTAGCACAATCTACATAATCTCAACATCTGGCAAATTAACAAAACGAAATAAATTCAAAATTGACAAAAAATCCACATGCTTGAAAATTACATTGTATGTAAAAATTCACCGTGTCCTTTTGGTATTAAAAAATTTGCTCCACCAACTTATACCCCCTTTAAAAATTGTTGTCGATAAATTTAACATAAAAAACAGATGAATTCTACCTAGGTCTTACCAAGACCAAACGGAAACGAAAACTCATTGTGGACGAGGTGAAAAACATATCGGGGGAGGAGATGAAGAATCAGCTCAGCGACACCAGCGACATCGTCACGACGTTGGACCTGGCACCGCCCACCAAACGGCTCATGCACTGGAAGGAGACGGGAGGAGTGGAGAAACTGTTTGCCTTACCTGCCAGACTCATACCCGCCAGGATACTGTTCAAGGTAGGTGTCTTGCGTCGTTTCTTTAATAAATACAGTTCTTTAAAAAAATTCAAAAACAACTAAAACTGTTAAAAAAGTGCAATAAAGAGATGAAAATAATGTTAATAATAATTATTAGGTTAATAAACATAAAAACGTGGGGCATTCAATAAGTGAAATTTTCAATTTTTCTGAGTATGTTAAATGCCCCACGCTTTTACGTTAACATAATTATTATTATTAACATTATTTTCTTCTTATTGCATTTTTTTTATGGTTTCGTTGGTTTTTAAAAGAGTGTTTTTTAATTTTTGAACATTTAAAAAAAGGAGTTTAATATTAAATAACTTAAACAGTAGTAATTGAAAGCACCTAAAATTTTTGTCATTTGTTTTACAATGTATAAGGTTCGTATGGTACAAAGATTAGCGCAGGTCTAAGCAGGTGTAATTTTTTAACTCAACGGGAGTTTTGTCATTTAATAATCTTTATCAGCGAAGTTCATTAAAATAAGGAAACGATTGTACATTTATATCCATCAATGTTAAGTAGCATTAAGGAGTACATACGTTGAGGAATTTAATCCATGTTAAAGAAATTTTTTAAAGCACAAAGTCCAGCGTAAGCTCACACATAAACTTTATTAAACTTTCACAGCTACAATTCCAAATGAACAACGCTGACTGTGCATGTACTGCAAAGGGTGTTTGCAGGCAGTAAGGGTCGTTTATTATTCTTGAAACTATTACCTAACTATGTACGCATTTCGATATGTAATTCTAAGAAGTTGGTTTTTGGGTATTTTGGCCAAGTCCCACTGTGAGTGGGTGAAAACTGAGTCACAAGATTTTCTAACGTAAAAAGTTACGAAGTTAATAAAAGTATGTTAGAAAGTATCATGAAATGGCTCCCACTCTTTTATAATAATAATATATGCAGCTGTTTGTACAAGAAAATTGTCACAGCCACATCAATACAAAAGATTAGTAGGATAGTACATCAAAATAAAAATCTTACAATAATAATAATAATACAGTTCTTCTTGGCTTGAACGATCAATTTGTCATTTGGCACCTAACAATTTCCTATCTCTTTAAGACGTCAGATAATTCAATAAGATCCTCCTCTACGCTAATTGAAATTCCATGCATTTAACTAATTTTGAACAACTTTTCAGAATTACCAGCGGCATCTAACGCTTCGTGCGATAGGCATGGAGGATTTTGCGATATTGGGAGATCCAGACTCTTTGGCTTTGGACCAGATGAGAGACCACGAGGAACAACCGAGCATGGAAGTGCAAACTCCGGCGAGACGGGGGAGGAAGCGGAAATTGGTGGAAGAAGCGGTAAGTAAAAATTATGTTTATAAACAAATAAATATTCGTTTGAAAAATCAATCTGAACCGGAAATTTTTTATTTGCAGAGAAACTCCTTGTATATTTGTCACGTTTCTTCAATATTTTTTTCTCTGAGGAAGGATCATTTTTTCAAAAGTTCGGCACAGAAATTTTAATTTTCTTAAAATTATACCCATGTGATCATAACTTACATTTTTGTTTTTCAGAGTCGGACACCTTTACACCACCCAGAACCGGAAACGCCGCAGCCCCTCCTACATCCCGAGGAGTCCCTAGCCGCCTTGATGCCGCCGACGCCCTTGGCTCCTCCAACGCCGCTCCCACCACAGACCCCGTTACCCCCTCAGACGCCGTATTCAGCGCCGCCTACGCCTCTTCCACCCCAAACGCCTCTCATGCAACCGATGACGCCGTTGATGCAGCATATGCAGGAAGATATACACATACCTCCTGGTACGCCGCAGGTCTTGATGCCACCTCCTACCCCTCAAGGTAAGAGGAAAGTAGTTAAAAAAGGAATAATAGGTATAATGTGATGTTTTGTTCATAGGTATGATGCCACCTGGTACGCCGCACGGGCTGATGTACCCACAGACTCCCGGATACCCGGCACCGCCTACCCCATTGCAACATATCGAAGAAATGCCTCATTTACCTGCAGATCAAGTGAGTACGAAAATCATGTTGAATAAATAGGTTTTAAATTTAATTTATCACACAAAAGTGCCTTGTAGGGCAAACTAGTTGCAAAGTTTTTATTAGCATAAAGGAACATACGAATGGTTGGGTGGTTTTAGAAGCTTTTTGGTCGTTAGTGATGACAAGTTTGCAGGTGAAAATACACAAATTGTGACATTTATTCTACATAGTGTTTGTGGGATTTTTCAACTTAAGAAAAGTCGCATTAACTTTGAAATTAGATATTGGCTGATTGACAAGGCAATAGTACCCGCGTCACGCGTTGATCAACTTTTTTATCGTCAAATAATTTGATCCAAAGGTTGATTTTAAAATTTGCGCTGTAAGAAAAATTTGCTCGGGTCACTTTTTTTGTAAGTCTTTCGATTTTGTTCTAGTTATGCCAATCCTTCAACAAAGTAATATGTTTTTTTATCATTGGATTTCTGAGAACAATTTTTTTAAAGCTACACTCGAAAAGTAAGCATCAAAATAGTATGATAGTAGGGGAGCCCACGACTAAAATCGTGTAAACAACTTTTTTCCTTGCAGCAAAGTCCCAAAGTGTTGCGAAAGGGGTGGAAATTCATTTTCAGTCGCTTTCATTTGGACCAAAATTCACTAAACGTGAAGAAATGCCCATTTTTTTTTCGTTTGTGTCCAGCTGAATTTTCGATTTGGACCCTGCAGTTTATGATGTCGATACATCGCCGATCTTCCTATTTTGATAGAGACATAACGAGCTTAAATAGTTACGAACATTTGAAAATTCCATGTTTTTCAACTTTTTAAGTTGAATTTCGACATTTTCTGATAGGTCCACATAGGCCATTTTTCTTTCACTCTTGCCGAGTCGAATTTCCGATTTTGTTGATACAATTTGGTATAGGGATAAAGCGCCAATCTTCCTCTTTCCATAGAGACATCGAGCGCCCTCAGACTCGACGTATTTAATATTTTAATTACATAGTGAAAGAAGTGGCACCAGAAAAATAATCATAATAATTAAATTGTAAAAAATACGTAGTAAATTGGGCAGACGATGTCTATAAGGCATATTAGATTAAGAGAACACTTTCTAATGCAATTTCTCCAGCGGCTGGAGATGTTTTAAAACTCTGGGGTTATTACATTGCAATTCTTTGCCGTTCGCAGGTACATTCTATCCTCCAAGAGCAGGAAAGTATGGGTAACGTTCCTCCCATGACGCCCGTCCACACCGCAGAAGAACTCCTTAGCAGTCACATATTGAGCGCACCGACGCCGCACCACTCAGGTATCGACGCAAATCTACCTCCCGAGCCTTTGGAAAATCTGCAACACGATTTGCCGGCTATGGAAAATATGGGATACGATCAGGTAACGTAAATAAATTTAACAGATGATAATTTCTTATTAGCCCAGTTACCAAAGGTTTTAAACTCCCAAAAAAATTTGGCACGTGGTAATATCAAGGTAATAATAATAGTAATAATATATTTATTCATGTAGCGATTTTGCAGGATATGAACAGTGTAAAGAATAAATTTTGAAATACACGATACATACACCTTCGACATTATTTTACAAGACAAAATATACAGTGTGTCCTGCTTTTCATAAATCCACCCTAATATCTCAGTTATTAATAATTCGATTTTCTTCAAATTGGGGTGGTAATTATATGTTGGAAAAATGAATTATTTGGCATAGTAAACATTTTCATTTTTCATAGGCGTGTAGTTTTAGGGGGTAAAATAGAGTAGGTTTTTTGGCAAAAGGATATTAGGGCTTATTTTAGTCAAATTTTTCTACCATGTTTGGATTCAGCATGTTCAAAAATTTAATTAAAGGCCATACATAATTTAAAAGCCTTTTGAAATTAAATAGCTTGTGCCCTTATCGAACGATAGCACTGTGGTCTGTTAACGAACAATCAAAAAAGTTATCACTAAATACGAAAATTCTGTCATCAATAATTGCAGATGACACCGAAAGTGGCGTGATGATCATCTTGCCTCGGGACAGCTGCGCAACCACCCACAAATTTATGGCGCATGGTCGCTCACCCAATGCACTGAATTTTAATTAAATTAACGTTCAAACTTTAATTATATTTTAATATAATTACTGCTTCAACCAATTTTACAAGTTTTTCAATGAAGTGCCCCCTATAGTAGAGATGAAACCATTTTAATTTTTTTAATAATATACTTTGAAAATATCCTGTGCCAAATTTCATCTATTCTTTTTTCCCCCCAAGTTTGAGCCCTTTTCACCATTGGCAACTGGACTATGTTATTTGGTGATTTAAGAGTAGTGGCTATTCATTAACTAATCTGTGCACTTGTGCATGCAATCTCTTTTTTGACTGACTTTTAAAGTCGTCATTTTTCCAGAATCAAATGGCAAATATGGGTTATGACGAACAGGTACGTGCCCAGACGCCAACGGGAGGAATGTCCGAGAGAGTTCACTCACCTTGGGCTGGAGATTACGACTTCCCCCATTCACCTGGACCTGTAAGTAGATTCGTTGATGATAAATGAGTCTTATTTAAAATATTCAATTTTTTTTCTCCCAAGGCTGAGGAACAGCAAGTGGACGAGACGGACGAGCAGTTCGAGGAGCGGGTTTTGAACAAGAGGGCATATCAGATGTTCACGGTGGTTAAACAGAAATTGCAGAATATGGACCAGATAACGCTGACGGAGATGTGTCATCGAAACAGCAAAAAACAGGTTAGTCTCCTTTCTTTTTTTTTTTAATTAGTTCGATTTTGATCATTGTCTGCTGCTAACGGGAGTTTATTTCCTTTCAGGCGGCGCAAAAATTCTACAGTTTGCTCGTGCTGAAAAAGTTCCACGTTCTAGAGTTGGAACAGGAGGGCGCCTATGACGAGATTTACGTCACTAAGGGCCCGAAATTCGACAACCCTGTCCTGTAAATTGCTTTATTTATTATACTATATTTTCCTCTCCTTTATTTCGAACCTAAAATTTGGGGGAATATTTCCTATAACTTTGTACAATGTCTTTATATATATTTAATATATTTTGAAACGTTAAAAAAAATTATTGTAAATACGTTTTACTTTCTTATAATGGGAACAAAGTATCCAAATTTTAATTAAGTTTGTACCAAAGTTTTACGCCTTTATATTCGCAACAAAGTTGTCGAGGTTCTTTAGATTAGTGGCCTACGTTCAACGTTAAACAATACATAAACCGACATGGGGCAGACTAGTCAACGTAAACTATATTAGACTAAGGAAACGTCCCAGATAAAAACCTTTTACTTTGGAGCCGTTTGTAAATACTTTCAAACACGTCTTTTTATGGGGGATGTTTCGAAATCGTTTTATTTTTTCAAGCTAAAATCAAAACCCTTAGGGAAGTACTTTGAATCCAACTTACCGTATGTCCAGGAATGTTTAACGTTGAGCGTATGATTGTATAGCCCCTTTCAATATTGTTGACATTGGCAATGAGAAATTTAAAAAATTGTATATTTTTCGTGGGTGATCCAAAAACAAATTATACTTAAGTTAAGTACCAAAGTGTTGCGCCTTTAGTTTATTTGTTTCTTGTCTGCGGTCAACATTAAACAAAGCATGGCGTTTTCAGGGTTAATGATAATCTCAGAGGTATTTGCGGAATCGCATGGAAATTTCTTTAAATCGTTTTAAGAACCAACATTTTATATTATCGTTCTGAACTTATTTTAATTATAAACAACGTAAATAGGTATGTATATTAGTTAATTTTTATCAATGTATTTTTTTATTAGCTCATGCCCTTGCGTTAATCTTAGGGTTTTTCTTCCACCATTCAAATCAAAATATGGTCTATTTTTATAAACAAATAAATGAAATAGGCAAAAAAAACACAAAAGAGCAAAAAACAATAAAAACATTTTTTTTCTAAAATGGAATATTTCATTCATTAAAACGTATCGTAATATTTTTCTAAAGTACTGTATTGCCAAATAGGAAGAGGCATCCTGGCGCAAATTAAGTCCCACCCATTCTTTCTAACACTACATCACTGTGTTACTGACCAAAATGGATATGCAATAGTGTGGGTCGCTTGGCCAGATAAGTAAAATAAAACAAAAACAAAAAATCGTTTAATATCTTCCGTTCGTGCATCTTGTGACCCAAGGATGAACTTGGCTCACACTTGTATCATCACGCTCCAGCATTGGCTAGTTTTACGTATATCTGTTTGCAATAATCAATGTTCCTTTTAACCTGTGTTTGTTATGAGTTATTAATCACATTAGTGTGATGAAAACTTCCAAGAAAATTCATTACTGGATAAGCGTTTGAGTGCCTCTTATTCGGCTATCCGAGAGACTTAGTTATGAAAACTTCCAACTCGTCAGGACGTCCTCAAATGTTGTTTTCAGGAACGTTACAACTTGGCTCTGGAGACTAACAAGAAGTGTGTTAGTTTTTCTAAAATTTCGTCGACACTGGCACAGAAAATAAAATCAGTGTTTGACAAAGCATTGATACCAACTGTTTCGGAATACAGAATTGTGCAGTTAACTAATGAAACTAAAATCGTCTTAATAATAATAATAAATAGTTTATTGTCCAAAATGTCAAATACATTTGTACAAAAGGATTAGATTTATAAAGTATAACATTGTTGATAAATATGATTGTGTGAAGTAAACGGCGATCTTCGAGTTTAAGTATTTGTAAACTTTTTGACAGGCATAGCTTCATGAGCATCTTTCAGTTTGACACATTTTAAAAAAGACGATTATTATTGGAATTTCAATAAGACGATGTGCGACTGGAAGATCTCTTTGTTTTATTTTACTTATCTGGCCGAAGGGCAAGTTTTCCACGGTATATAGCGGATTAAAAAAAAAATTTCTGCCTAGCCTATTGATCAAGTGTCATGTAATGCATCCTAGCTCCTGTACTATAGTTTTTAATTCGTAATTTTTTTTTCTAATATTTTTACAAATTTTTGTATATGTATATAAATTATGGAAAATAGTGTCATTCTTAGACTTTTCATATAAAACAGGCGTTTTTTTTATAAATAATGGTTTTTCCTCGTTAACTTAACAAACAAAAAAGTTTTCCCCTTTCCGAACTGAATCCCTGGACATACTGTATAGTACAGCATGTCTCACTCGGAAGGTACTTACCCATCAGGAGATTGTCACGGTAAAATATTTAAAAGTCCACCAGTGGCATTCGTCCTTACGAAGAAAAATGAACCTAATTTTCCAAAAAAAATGTATTAAGCAAAGTTTTAACTGTAACACAATCTCATAATCTTATTTGTTGTTATCAAAATGTCACTAATACCGAATATCAATGAGACAGTGTACTTGGTGTTCACGTAATAAGAAAATAAAATTTTCCTTTTTAAAGTACAAATTATTTTTTCTTCAATTCTTTGGGACTTCCTGCCACATTTATTTTTTCTTTTTAAGCGGTGCTCAGGGAATCTACAAAATATCACAATTAACCAGTATGTAACTGGTAAATAACCTCTACGCCTGTGACTTTTACGTCAAAGGATCAGTTAGAGGTTGCTTTTTTAAATAAACAACATGAATAAGTATAAAAACTTGAAATTAAATATTTCGCCGACGTTTCGGAAACTAATCTGTTTCCTTTATCAAGGTTTTTCTTGAAAAATCTTTTTTGCTGTGTATATTTCCTTAGGTTTCAATATTTACCTCGGTCAAAATTTTTCATTTAAAAGTATACCTTTCTCATTTTGCCCAATGCGAATGCTAATCTTCGACTTCGGATGAAACCCGGGCCCCCTCAAAAACTGCCGGGCTTGGAGGGAAACACCCCCCCTCCCTGTCGGGCCTGTATATGACTGCTAACGTATTACTGACAGTACTTATAAAACAACATTCTAGATTGAAAGCTACAGTTACGTACAAATATTTTTATTTTTATTCTAACAATTACAGGAACACCAAGCAAACTATCTTATTGAAATTCGGTATTAGTGAATTTTTGATATCAACGAATAAGATTTTGAGATTGTTTCACAGTTGAAACTTTGCCTAATATATTTTTTTGGAAAATTAGGTTCATTTTTCTTTATAAGAACGAACGCCACTGGTGGATTTTTAAATATTTTACCATGAAACAATCTCATGATGAGTAACTTCCAGCCAATTTTTTTTTTTTTATCGCATTATTAATAAGGGAGCTGTGATATGGGAATCATGAAAACTGAGACATACTGTATATAAAAATTTTGTGGTATCTCAAAGTTTTATTACTCCCCCTCTTTCTTGCTTTATTTCTTATGTCTTGATATTCTGATATTCATCTTTTGTCAAATTCATTTCAACTATTGCTGTTTGTTTTAGTAAGTAATGAGCATTTCGTCATCCACTAAGAGTTATCGGCATGAATTTTATATTTTTTACGCATTTTTAAGACATCTAACATAAAAACTAATGACCATTTCGTCATCCACTAAGAGTGATCGGCATGTATTTTATGTTTTTAGCACATTTAACATAAAATGAACATTATTTTTAAAAGTAAAAGATAACTAGGATACAAGCATGAAAAAAAATATCTATTTTCTTTTTTTGAAAACGATGTGGTGGCGTCAAAATCAAATATTTTTCTTATTTATCGTCTATGAAATTGTGGTTTACGAAGCCTGAAAACGTCAAAAAAATTGTTTAATGTTGACCACATTCATTCGTATAGTCTGTTTCAATACTGTTGCAGCGAGTGTTAGAAAATTTTGCTGTATTTACGACTTCATATATGTAGAATGGGTTAAAAGAATTACGACTATTTTTGTATATTAAAAAACATGATAAACACTGATTTACTTTTTGTAAGGTTGCAAAATGTTGGCCAAACAATTACGTATGCGCGACAAATATGGGCTTTTTAATGTTATCCTTTTTTATCGTAGGATCCCACACGTTCCTTATGGAGAGTTACTCTCGGTTAAATTGACTAAAAATATAGTATATTATAGTTTTTTAACTCACTGATTAAAAGTTTTCATGGCCGCAAGGTTACAATTATTTGCGTTCTCATTTAGTTCGCATTTCGCCATTACACAATGTCAGAAAAAAAAACTTTCATGTGATATTTCGGGTATAACCTCTTGAATATCGTTCATGAGTTGTTGGACTTTGTTTTTAGCTTGTTTTTCTTTCAAGTATTTGCGCAGAAAAGAGCCTCACTCGCTGAACACAGCAATTAATCGAAAAATTGGGGGTTCACTCACAGCACTTTCCTTCTACCTTCTATTTAACTCACTTTTTCCTTGGCATATTGGAACGACAACTTTGGAAAATATTTTCGCAATACGCAAATGTGAACCATATAGCCATCAATTAGGAATTTCCTACATCTGCACTTGTCAAAAGTCAAATTACAGCTACCAGGAATTTTTCAAAGAAAATGACAGCCAACTTCGAGTCCTATATATTCTTTTAACCCATCCTGTCAGTTGATAGGTCTTCTTATCTATTTGTGAAGTTGGTACAGATCTGTTTATCGGCATTCATTTTCTTGGGTTTGGCTCCTTTTTCTTACAGTTCCAACTTCTCGTGAATCACATCCAGTATGTAATTTACGAGATTGAAAATGTAGAAAATTGTCCACCATTCAACTATATTGAAACCGACTATACAGTATATTGTTTATATGTACAAATTTGACTGTTTTACATATTTATGTAATTTTTACTTCTACTTTTTACGATTTTTACATACTATAGATTTTTCCTTGTACCTTTGGATATTTATTGCATGTTGTTTTTTTACATTTTCCGATTTTATTTAAAAAAATTAGAAGCAAGAATCCTGGTAGAACAGACAAGTTTAAGTATGCGAGTGCGACTCGTCCAAAAAATTTCTAAACCAGTGGGAAACAATACAAAACACCAAAATTTATTTTTGTATATATTTATAAGAGTTTCATTTTGGATTGTTTTCTTGAATGATCTCGCCGAGTTCTTTGGACCAGTCCAGACTTGATTTTAAAGGTTGTTAATTGTGTAAAGTCGTTATTTACTATTTTTGTAAATTCTAAATAACAAAATAGGTTTATTGATTACGTTTACGAGTGAGGGCTTGTTTAACTTCTATATTATATTTTTCACTTGTAAATTTTTCTCTTTATTCAGTTTAGGTTAGATAGTTTCTAAGCAGATTTAATAATTAAAGTAATGTTTAATATTGTTACTACATTGATAGTCTTTATAGTAAAATATTTTGCCAAAAATAAACGAACTTTGTTTATTTTTGCAGGTCTGTATTGTCAAGAGCTAGTTTGTCATTTTTTTAATCAAATTGTTTGTAAAAAATATAATAAAAAATATCCAGAGATTGTGTTTTATTGACAATTCCTACCTCAGATCAATCTACGCCTTGCAAAAATTGTTGACAGGATAAAAAAAACCGCCGTGGGTACACTCCTGTCGAACAGGAGCCGATTGCGCTCTCATTAGGTAGGGAAAGTAATTCTTAATGCGACATCGTGGCGGTGCCGTTACTCCCATTAGTTTATAAAATTATAATCTTTACTTCAATTTGCTGTTTGAGTGGAACTGTTGGTATTTGTGGAATATAAGCAATATTTACTTATGCACGCACCCAGTGTCTTAAGATCAATAAACCATTACACTGGTTTACAAAAAAAAAAGTTGTCTGGGTCTGGGGTCAGATCATACGTTTCTTATGTACTTTTCTGTTTTTAGTTTTGCTCTATCACGTCAGGATTTTGAGATATTCTAACCTAAAAATTAGACATATTTGAGGTTATGTAGCTTTGAGATTTTTTTTTACTCAAGAAACCATGTATGGGATCTTAAAGTACAAATCTACCTCTTTAAAATGCCGTAGAGTTTGCTCAAATATCTTTTTTTTTTTTTCATGGAGATATCGAATTTTTAAAATTGTCTGTTCATATCATATCTTTCCCAATACATTTAATTAGTACGGAAACCTTATGGTCATTATTTAAATTGCAATATCTCGGCGAAAAAAAAAAAATTTGAGCAAACTCAACGGTATTTCAAAGGTGAAGACTTGTAGTTTAAGATCCCACACATGGTTTCTTAACAAAAAAAATTCTCAAAGCTACATAACCTCAAATATGTTCAACTTTTAGATTAGAATATCTCGACATCCTAACGTGATAGAGCAAAACTAAAAAGAGATTCGAATTCAGCGTCGAAAAATACATAAGAAACGTATGGTCTGACCCCAGATCCAGATAACTTTTTTCCTTTTATAAACCTGTGTTATTATTCAAGATAAAAAAAAGATTTTATCAATACATGTCGTTTGAGACTTGTAGCGACCTATTATCTTTGACCGTTCAATGGTGGTAAGCAAGTCCTAAGTTAACAATTTTTTTTCTGTTCAACAAGAGGTCATACGAATACTTTATTATGGTCAAAATGTTGCATTTTGTTCATGGAATTTACCATTTTTTCTGTGTCTATATCTCGCGTATTTTGCAATTGTTTAAACAAAATGACGTAAGGATTCGCACCCTGAAATATTACCACGTCATTATGAAACACCCTATATAAAAAAATAATTAAAGTTAAGAAAATTAAGAAATAAAATAAAAATACCTTTAAATGACTCTTTAAACCACTTTGAACCACTTACAGGGCATTTAAAACCGGTCGCGCTTTGAATTTTATATATATAAAGTCGCTCAGGGCGTAGATGCAAAAAACGTAAGACGTTCATAAATTAATTGTTATAAAAGCAAAAAATTTATGAAAAAACCAATGGGTTTTTGTGACAATTGAAAACTAGTTAGTTAAATATAGTAACTTTATGTTGTCAGAAGATGTTATTAAAAAAAATTAATGAATAAACAATTGACAGTCGTATACGCAAAATGGCCTGTCTCTGGTTTTAGCTTACGGATCCTTTTTTTATTATCTTTCATTTGCCGATAATTCATTTCGATACGACATTCTTGAGCTATTTCATCAGTTTACTAAGCATTTTTTTTTTAACGGAGGGGGGGGGGGGTTAAAAAGAAAGATAAACGGAGAAGACCACATAAGAGTGGTACTTATGTAAATATTTATCGATTGCCGGGGGTGGACAGTGCAAAAAATGCCATGGAAAGTCGCAAATCCTTAATAAACAAATATAGACCAGTCATTAAAGCACAAAAATCGGTAAAGGTCTTTACACAGAACTTCCCTCGTTATTTGTGCATGGCGGTCACTCTAAAAAATTAATAATTATGAAATGACATTGAGAATAATAATCGGAATATAGTTATTGCTATTATTACAAAGAAAACTTAATAAGTTTTGGACAAAAAAATATACAGATTGCTCATCCAACAGCAAAAGCTCAATACTAAATAACAGGTGCCACATATGGCAGGCTTGCGCAAATACCTTTACAAATGTCCGCCATGACTGAATTATTTCTTGGGATGACCACCCTGTACATTTTTCAATAAAAGTATAATAAGTGTATATGTCAGATATTATTGCCATCCGTCACATCAATCCAACATTCGCGCATTGGAGTGGAAGTATAGTGGTGGTTAAAAAATTTCATTTTTATTTTAATTTTTCAAAAATGTTAAAAAAACAAATTTAAATTTTTTCTTCTGAAATAGGTTTAAAATGTCAAACATAGAAATTTTTAATTTAAGCAAAAAGGAAAGTTTCCGTCTATTCTATAATAGTGGTAAAAGAAGTTTAAGATTTGAAAATTACATATTTTTTTTAAATAGGTTTAGAATGTCATGAAACGTGAAACTTTTAAATTTGAGTAAAAAAGTTTCCATCTATTCTAGTGTTAATTTTTTTTCCAAACTGGTAACAAAATGTTGCAAAAATTTTTTTTCCGAAATTGGTTTGGAATGTCATGAAACGTGGAAATTTTAAATTTGAGCAAACCAAATTTTTCGTCTATTCTATAGTAGTGATAAATAGATTAAAAATGTTTTCAAATTTTTTTAAAATTTTTTCAAAAACATTTTTAAATTTGTTTGAATAGTTTTAGAATGCCATGGAAACGTGGATAGTTTAAATCTGAACAAAGAAAAAAAATTCTATCTTAGTGGTAAAAATTTTTAAAAATAGTAAACAAAATTTCTAATTTTTCTTTTAAATAGATTTAGAACGATATGAAACGTGGAAATTTTAAATTTGAAGAAATAAAAAAAAAATCCGTCTATTTTAGTGGTAAAAAAAATTTCAAAAATATTGGTAAAAAAAAATTTCAATTTTTACTTCCCTCGCATACCGAAGGGAAGTATTGTATTCGAGAAAAAATCACCCTCCGAGATTTTTTCGGATTCTGACGTTTCAGAACACGTAGATTCCGAAAATATAGGTTTTTCAATTCCGTCAGTCTGTCTGTCTGTCTGTCTGTCTGTCTGTCTGTCTGTCTGTTGGTGCATTTACTAAAAAACTACTTGACGGAGAGCAGTCAAATTTGGTAGGTAGTTGACGCTACTGTCAGCGAAGAACTGGTAGAATTTTCACTGAAAAATATACAGGGTGGACCGTCTAAACGGAATAAATAGTGAAAAAAATTTTTTTTTGCTCAAATTTAAAATTTCCACGTTTCATGACGCGCTAAACCTATTTCAGAAAAAAAAAATTTTGAAAATTTTTTTCAAACATTTTTGAAAAAATTTTTACCAAGATGAAAAAAAATTTTTTTTACTCAAATTTAAAATTTCTACGTTTCATGACACGCTTAACCAATTTCAGAAAAAAAAAAAAAAATTTAAAATTTTTTTCAAACATTTTTGAAAAAATTTTTACCAAGATGAAAAAATTTTTTTTTGCTCAAATTTAAAATTTCTACGTTTCATGGCACGCTTAACCTATTTCAGGAAAAAAAAATTTATTCACCAATATTTTTGAAGAAATTTTTACTACTAAAATGAAATAATTTTTTTTTTCTTTCTTCAAATTTAAAATTTCCACGTTTCATGGCATTCTAAGCCCGATGCAAAAAAAAAATTTTTGAAATTTTTTTTTACCATTTTTGAAAATTTATTTACTAAAATAGATGGAATTTTTTTTGTTTCTTCAAATTTCAAATTTCCATGTTTCATAGCGTTCTAAATCTATTTAAAAGATAAATTAGAAATTTTTCTTACTATTTTTAAAAAATTTTACCACTAAGATAGATTTATTTTTTTTTGTTCAGATTTTAACTATCCACGTTTCCATGACATTCTAAAATTATTCAAACAAATTTAAAAATGTTTTTGAAGAATTTTTTAAAAAATTTGAAAACATTTTTAATCCATTTATGTATCACTACTATAGAACAGACGAAAAAATGTTTTTGCTCAAATTTAAAATTTCCACGTTTCATGATATTCCAAACCAATTTCGGAAAAAAAAATGGCATCATTTCGTTACCAGTTTGGAAAAAAATTTAACACTAGAATGCTCAAATTTAAATGACATTCTAAACCTAGGTATTTCAGAAAAAAAATTTTGAAAATTTTTTCCACCAACATTTTTCAAAAAGTTTTTACCACTAAAATAGATCGAATTTTTTTTTATTTGCTCAAATTTAAAATTTTCACGTTTCATAGCATTCTAAACCTATTTTAAAAAATATATAATTTTTAATTTTTAAACTTTTTTTAGCATTACTATAGAATATAAGGAAACTTTCCTTTTTGCTCAAATTAAAAATTTCTACGTTTGACATTTTAAACCTATTTCAGAAGAAAAAAATTTGAAAATTATTTTACCAACATCTTTTGAAAAATTTAAAAAAAAATGAAATTTTTTAACCACCACTATACTTCCACTCCATTACGTGAATGTTGGATTGAAAATGTGACAGATGGCAATAATATCTGGCATATGCACCTATTATACTTTTATTCAGTTTTCAATATGGTGGATGACAGCAAGGATGTGTCATCTCAGGCTGATTGCAAATATTGTAAAAAAGTAGTTGCCAGTGGTTTAAAGTGTACGGATTGTGGTGCAGTGTATCACCCCTCGTGTTCTTTGAGAGTTAGTGGCTGCTCCTTTAAATGTTGTAAGTTAGAACAAGAAAATCTAAAATCCTCCACTAGCCTTGAAGGAAAAAATACTGTGCATTTTGACCAGGATGCATATAAATACCTTAAACTTTTGGTGGAAGAACAAGCACTAACTAATAACCTACTCAAAGAAAAAGTGGAAAAGCTAGAAAATGATTTGAAAATAGAGAAATCAAATTACAATTCATTAAAAATCAAACTTTATGAACTAGAAAAGAATGCAGACAAAAAACAGCATGATAAACACATAGGAATTATGGACCCAAAAAAAAACGTATCAACAAATAAAAACTTGTCTACAAATAAACTCTTATCTACAGCTGATATTATTACAAAGAGAGCAAATAAAGAGGGAAATTCAAATCCCAATAGCCCCAATCCGCAAGATAAAGATAAACATATAAACAGTGACCCCTGCACTCTGGAGAGTCAAGAAAGTACTGAAGAATATTCCAGCAATACCAATGCAAACTCAATACATCAACCAAATGAATTTAAAACAGTAACCTCTAAACACAAGAAACCAAAAAAAAAACATACAAACAATATATGCTATGGAACTGCGGCAACATCTGAGGAAGAACAGGGTTTCTGTGGGGTAGAAAAAAAACTCTGGCTCTATGTATACAGGGTGCCAAGACACGTAACCGAAAAAAATGTAACTAATTATATATCTAAAAAACCCTCATTTAAAAACATACAAGTGGAGGCCAAAGAACTTCCCACCAGTGAGAATCAAAATAAAGTATTTTTGGTTACCGCGCCTTTTGCAATGAAAGATGAAATGTATCTGCCCGATTTCTGGCCAAAAGGAACAGCCGTAAAACGGTATGATTTTAATAAACAAAGAAAATATGACCAAAGAAATGCTTTTTTATAGATGGGCAGCAACCTACTAATAAATACCCCCAAGTAACCTGCTACAGTACAACATTCGGACTAGCAGAGGTGAAGGTTCCATATTCTATGGCGACTCCAAACAGTGCTTCTATTCAGGTAAACAGAAACCGGTCAGGGAAGAAGAGGCTACGACTTCTACATATAAACATACAAAGCATACGGAATAAAATAAATGAGCTGGAGGCGTACCTAGCTGCTAAGGAACCTAATATGGATGTCATATGCGTTAGCGAACACTGGCTACAAGAATTCGAAATACAACATACCAAAGTCGGCGAGTTTACAGTAGCAAGCCATTTTGCAAGAACTGAATCTATTCATGGGGGCACATTAATACTTGTGCATAAATCGCTTGAATTCTACCCACTCATAAATTTAAATAAATTCTCTATTGAAAAACACTGTGAAATAGCTGCAGCAAAAATAAAAAACCTTAATGTCACAATTTTAACTATCTATCGCTCTCCACTTGGAGATTTCAATGTTTTTATAGATACCCTAGAAAAACTACTAAACTCTGTCACTAGCAAGCAATTAATTGTTTGTGGGGATTTCAATGTAAAGTTTAACACAGGGAACTACCAAGATGTAACACTAATCGACCTTTTTAAAACTTTCGGCCTGGAGCAAACCATTAGGGAAAGCACCAGGGAGGCGAACTGTATTGATAATATTTTTATTAATTTCTCAACAGATGACTACAATTCCTACAGCTCGGAGAGTTCTTTATCTGACCATAAAAGTGTAATTCTCGAGGTAAATACTTTTAATCATACTATTAAATATAAAAAGACGTGTCGTCCAATTACTGAAACTGGGAAATACATTTTTTACGAACAGCTAGCCTGTGTCACATGGGAATTCATTGATGACGGCAACTTAGATATAAATATGAAATGGAACATGTTATTAGATACTATCCTATTGGCATATTTTGAATCATTTCCAGAAAAACTATTAACATTTAAAAACAATAATTTGTCAAAACCTACATGGTTCACAAATGAGATTAGAACCATGAGGGACCATTTAAATTTTTTAAATGAGGTGTGCAAGCGGGCTAACACAGAAGAAAATAAAAAAATAAGAAACCAATTCAGGCTCAAATATAGACAAACTATTAAACTCGAAAAAATCAAAGCAAACGATGACATCATAAAAAAATCAGGAAACCCCGTGAAAACTATGTGGAGTATAATAAATACACAAAAAAGCAATAAAATCACCGAAAAACCTAACATCACTCCCACCGAATTTAACAATTTTTTTGTGCATATCGCGGAAAATATTACTAGCAATCTACAAGCTACTAACATAGATCCATTACAATACATGGAACCCGTTAACACCAATCAGCCATTTAGCTTCCACGAAGTCAGCTACATAGAGGTTCGAGATATTATCAACAGTTTAAAAAACAACAATAGCAGGGACACGTATGGTTTAAATATCACCCTCCTAAAAACTGTAAAAAATCTATTACTTATTCCCATAACTAAACTTATAAATGAAAGTTTTAGAACAGGTGTATTTCCTGACATCCTAAAGGTAGCATGTGTTATACCTATTTTTAAAAAAGGCGATAAAGAAGATCTTGGTAATTACAGGCCCATCTCTCTCCTCCCAATAATTTCAAAAATATTTGAAAAGGCTATAAAAAGCCAAATTGTCAAACATCTGGAAAAACATAAGATATTAAATAAGTATCAGTATGGGTTTAGGGAAAAATTGTCCACATCTGACGCCATTCTAAGATTTACGGAACACACTTTAGAATGTTTCGAAAATGGCATGTACTCAGCTTCACTGTTTTGCGACCTCAGCAAAGCTTTTGACTGCGTCTCACATGATATTTTACTAAAAAAATTAAACACACTTAACTTTAACGCAATTAGCATAAAACTGATCAATTCGTATCTAGAAAATCGCAAGCAGTCAGTCCGGATCGAGGGTGAGAACTCGAGCGAGTTGTTTGTCAGGGCAGGCGTCCCCCAGGGTTCGATTCTGGGCCCTGTGCTATTCCTGCTGTATATTAACGACCTGCCAAACGCTCTTGGCAACATTGCTTGTTTGTTCTACGCTGATGATACAACTCTTTCGATGTCTCATCACAACCTAGAGCATTTAGAAAATCAATGTAAAGAGGCACAGTCAATTGCAAAAACTTGGTTTGCCGCAAATGAGCTCTCATTAAATGAAACAAAAACCGTAAAGATGATTTCGTCCACGCGTGAAATCAATGATGCAGTGAACAATCCTGCTTGCACCAAATTTTTGGGTGTATTTCTTGACCCGACTCTAAAATGGGATGCTCATGTTAACTATATATCAGATATTCTGACGAAAAATATCTATGCCCTACGGCAACTTTCTAATTCCGTTTCGATAGAAGTACTTCGATCGGCCTACTTTGCTCTCTGCCATTCTAGACTGTCATATGCCATTCTTGCATGGGGGCATTCTACTGGAAAACGAAGACTTTTTGGTTTGCAGAGAAAGGCGGTCCGAATTGTAGGTGGGGCTGGGTACCGCGAAGACACTAAAGTTTTGTATACACGCCTAAAAATTTTAACTTTCCCTAGTATCTATGCACTACAATGTGTACTATATGTCCACAACCATCTAAATAATTTCCGTACACATGCCGATTGCCATGATTACAACACACGAAATAGAAACAATCTATACTCGAATTACACTCGATTATCTCGAGGCCAAACTGGCACCTCCTATCATGGTGTTAAGCTTTACAATGAAATCCCAAACTACGTAAAATCGCTTTCCCCAACAAATTTCAAAAACAAAATAAAAGAGTTTCTCCTAAAGACTGCCCATTTCTCAGTGGATGAAATAATTAGAGATTTAAAAAATATGTAAGCCTTCTGGCATTTTAAAATTCAGGTTTACCTACGTAGGTGAAAATCTTTATTTGTGTGAGTTACTCACTAATCTACTATATGTATACATATATCGATGTACAATGTTTGTCCTTTTAAATCTAGGATTTAATATATTCCCTGTTTGTGATCTATTTTTATAAATTGTTAATAAATTCCCTGTTTGTGATCTATTTTTATAAATTGTCTGACTTATGCATGTATTTTATACTTTTAGCATTAATAAAATTTCTATTTCTATTTCTATTTCTATTGTAAAATGTGCAGGGTGGTCATCCCAAGAAATAATTCAGTCATGGTGGACATTTGTAAAGGTATTTGCGCAAGCCTGCCATATGTGGCACCTGCTATTTAGTATTGAACTTTTGCTGTTGGATGAGCAATCTGTATATTTTTTTGACCAAAACTTATCAAGTTTTCTTTGTAATAATAGCAATAACTCTATTCCGATTATTATTCTCAATGTCATTTCGTAATTATTAATTTTTTACAGTGACCGCCATGCACAAATAACGAGGGAAGTTCTGTGTAAATACCTTTACCGATTTTTTTTTCTGAATCAGGCTTAGAATGCCATGCAACGTGGAAATTTTAAATTTGAAGAAAAAAAAATCATTTTAGTAGAAAAAAAATTTTCAAAAATGGTAAAAAAAAATTAATATTTTTTTTTAATAGTTTTCGAATGCCATGAAACGTAGAAATTTTAAATTTGAGCAAAAAAAATTTTTTTCATCTTGGTAAAAAAATTTTCAAAATTTTTTTTTTTTCAGAAATAGGTTTAGCGTGTCATGAAACGTGGAAATTTTAAATTTGAACAAAAAAATTTTTTTTTATCTTGGTGAAAAAAATTTCAAAAATTTTTTTTTCCCGAAATAGGATTAGCGCGTCATGAAACGTGGAAATTTTAAATTTGAGCGAAAAAAAACTTTTTTCACTATTTATTCCGTTTAGACGGTCCACCCTGTATATTTTCCAGTGAAATTTCTACCATTTCTGCGCTGACAGTAGCGTCAACTACCTGCCGAATTTCACTGCTCTCCGTCAAGTAGTTTTTTAGTAAATGCACCGACAGACAGACAGACTGACGGTATTGAAAAACCTACATTTTTGTAATCTACGTGTTCTGAAACGTCAGAATCCGTAAAAATCTCGGAGGGTGATTTTTTCTCGAATACAATACTTCCCTTCGGTATGCGAGGGAAGTAAAAGGTATGACAAATTGCGAAAGTCTTTAATCTTTGAAACAATATTGTAGGAGGTGAAAAAATAATGAATCCGGTTTTGCACCCTTTTCCGCCCCCCGGAACGTTGTTTAATTAACAAAAAACGTTTATTTTCAATAACTTTTTGAAAAAAATTCCGATATTTATGCAAACCTTGGAGAACATTTTAATAATTATTACACATATTCTATCAAGTTTGCACCCTGCTACGATGAACGGAGCATTGCAAATAGTTGTTTTCTTTATAATGAAATATCTCGTTGAAAAAAATTGCGAAAGTTATGCAAATGATTGTTTATGTAACAGAGTAGGGTCACAAACCCGTTTGTAATTTTGCATAACTTTCTTTACCCCGGAAGATTTTTTTCATAATTTTTTTATCTGGCATGGACACGATTTTGACGTTTTAAGCAACAAGTAGGGGTCTAAATAATTGCGAAAGTCTTGAAATTGGGTTGCAAATATTTGTAACACCAATAACTGATATAATCTGAATTTGCAACCTCGTAAATGTCCCGGAAGTTAATGAAATTACCTATTATTTAAATAATGAAGCTATGCTTGACTCAAAAAAATTGGAATGTAGGTGCCAATGATGAAATTTTGTGTAGTTATAGTTTTTAATTGTAGAAATTGCGTAAAATTATTGCCAGAAGTCCAGGTCGGAGATTAAACGTTGCCAGAAGTCGGTAAAGTTGTAAAAAAATGGTTCAAATTATTAAAATTTGACATTGGTCAAGGTGCAGTTCTGACGATTTTGTTTTTATATTTAAAATCTCCCTATTCTTCCGGGTTTTCCGGTTATTAACGACCAGTGACATTAATGGAACAAAAAACAAATCTAATTCGCAAAATGTCAAAAAATGCTATTTTTCGTTCACTTATGTCGTCTCGAATTTTCGATTTCGCCCATGCAATTAACGATGCCGTGAAAATGCCATTTTCGATATCAACATTACGGAGCCTTCCTGCTGATGCATTTATTTAGTTATGAACATTTAAAAATTTCATGTTTTGCTTTTTCCGACAAGACTAATTGAAATATCAAGTCCACGCTGACCGTAGACCATCGCGTTAAGCGACGACATTCACAGCAGATTTCTCGGTTCGAATCCTGTACGGGTGTACTTTTTTTAAAAGATTTTTACCATTTCAAGCTGTCTTTTTATTTTTAGCTATCCTACATTTCAAACTTATTGCCTAGGTGTATATAAAGAGCACATATAAAACATAACAAGATTACAGACTATTTTATTGATACATAAAAACAAGTACTGAGGGCCGCTTAACGTATATTAGTGCGTGGCTGGGCGGAAAAAAAAATCCTTTATGAACACGTAGAAAATAAAAGGAGAAACCTACTCAAAGCAAATGGGTCATTAGTTAAAAAGACAGGGGATAGTTTTTAGAGTTTTTTATATGTAAAAATATTTTTTAGGGTGTTTTAGGGGGCATGGTATGGCGAGGAAAGGCAGGATAGTGGGTTTTTGTATTTTCATGTGTTGAGTATGTGCGAGTGTATGTTATTGTCACCCTCTTTCAAGGAGATTTTATTTATTTAAATCATGTTCCGCATTAATAAATGGATTGCAATTTGATGTTAAGCTATGTATTCACATAATTAAAACAATGAAGGAAAGCAAAGATAGATAAATTATATTCCTGATATTTTGCGAGGTTGTGAGTATTTATATCCATTATTAGAATGCTATATGAAATTTGCACCTATTTTCCAATTTTTTTCGAGAAGCATAGCTTCGTTATTTAAAAAATATGTAATTTCATTAACTTCCGGGACATTTATGAGGTTGCAAATTCAGATTGTATCATTTATTGGTGTTACAAACATTTGCAACCCGATTTTAAGACTTTCGCAGTTATTTAGACCCCCACTTATTGTTTGAAACGTCAAAATCGTGTCCGTGCTAGATAAAAAAATTGTGAAAAAAATCTTCCGGGGTAAAAAAAGTTATGCAAAATTACAAACGGGTTTGTGACCGTTCTCTGTTGCATAAACAATCATTTGCATAACTTTCGCAATTTTTTTCCACAAAATATTTCATTATAAAGTTAAAAAACAACTATTTTCAATGTTCCGGTGATCATAGCACGGTGAAAACTTGATAGAATACGTGTAATTATTATTAAAATTTTCTCTAAAATTTGCATAAATATCGGATTTTTTTTCAAAAAGTTATTTGCAAATTCAAGTTTCTTGGATAGGCTTGACGTGTGAGCACCCCAAGTGAATTTGCTGTCAATATGAAAGCCAAGGAGTTTTACGGGTTCTGTGTTTATGTTGTTTGGTTTCAAACTTATAGTGATTCTTTGGGTTTTATCAGTATTCATTTTTAATTTTATGGAGGAAAAATATTCTGCTTGAGTTTCAGCTTCACTTGACATGCTCTCGGCCAAACCTATATCCTCGTTGCAATTTATTAATGTGGCGTCTTCCGCATAGAGGATTAAATGTATCCATGATACCGCTAGGCAGATCATTGATATAGATGGTGAACAAAATTGGTCCTAACACGGATCCTTGCAGCACCCCATAAGAAATTTCTGTAAGGGCTGACTTTCCCTTGGCCACTTCAACGAACTGCATTCTGTTGGAGATGTATGTGTGAATTATATTTAAAGGACTCCCTGTGATACTATAATGTTTGAGTTTATCCACCAGTATCTCATGGACAACATAATCAAATGCCTTGCTTAGGTCAAATAGTGTGACAAAAGCAAGACATTCCTCCTCCAGTGCAGACAGCACTACATCAACAAACTCCACCATTGCAGATGTTGTTGATCTACTTTCACGAAAACCATGTTGTTCATGTGAAAAATTATCATTTAATTAAAAATAATTCAATAACCTTTTTTTAATTACTGCTTCTAATATTTTCGAAGTTATCGGGGCTATTGATATTGGACGATAATTTGAAGTGTCGTCTAAACTGCCTTTCTTATGCAAAGGGATCACTTTTGAACATTTTAAGACATTCTGGAAAAATTCCACTCCTTAGGCATTGGTTTATCAGATATACTAAAGGATCCAAATTGGCATCCATAATACCGGGTGAGTCACGAATTGCGCTCGCCCCGATATTTCCTAAAATATTTGGAATAGAAAAGTGAAATTTGGATATTACACGACTAAAATGCCATCTTTTCAATAAAAATCAAGTTTGGTGCACATCTGGTTTGACCGGAAATGCCCACAACTTTCGATTTTTAAATGGAACACCCTATATATTTTTACATTTTTGGAATATAGAGGAAATTTTTAATACAATACATCCATTTTGGTCACTTTTTGATAAACATTAAACATTTTATTAAAAAATCTATTTCTGAATCCAGAGTGCTGTGGTGCCCAAAATATATTTTAGTTTGTGTGCTACGTTACTATAAAAGTAAAAAGAGCAATATGATTGCATTACTTAATTCTCTAGAGGCGTTTAAAATTTTTAAATGTGATTTTTTTACCCACTAACTCGGTTTTTTTAAATGGGAATTTAATCGTTCACCAACATTTTTAAATACCTCATTTTCATACGGATCTAATGATACCAAAATTTTGAAAATCCGCTCAGAAATATTTGAGATTTCAGCCAAAATACAATGCAACCAAGCTTTTAGAAACATGCGGCTAATAGATAATAGATTAGTGGGCTTTGGAAACTAAAATGGCACATTTCCGTGTAAATCTGGTAACCTAATAACATTGGACAAATCATAGTAGCCATTGAATGTAATAAAACACTATCAGCCGTCAGACAGATACAAAATAAAGCGTTCCGAAATCTCTTTGAGTAAAAATTAAAGAAAATGAATAATTTTAGTAGAAATGGAAAGGTCGATATGTTACTGATATATGGAGAGCGTCTCAAAAATTCAACTGCAGCTGCAGAACTGTATCAGTAACGATATCCCAACAGACGTCATCCAAGCAGACACTTGTTTGCCAGAGTGGCAAATTAAGAAACGAACCCAATCAACAAGATGACCATCAAACATTTATTGTAAGTGAGGACAAAGAAATTGATGTATTAGGATTTGTGATGGTACACCCAACAACATCAACAAGGGAATTGTCAATGGAATGCGACATTAGTCAGTCTTCGGTTTGCAGAATTTTAAAGAAACATAAGTTTCGGTCTTATAAATACCAAATACACCAACATCTTTATGGAGATGATAACGACAGGAGGCTAGTATATTGCAACTGGTTCTTAAATGCAGTACAACAAAACCCAGGTTTTCCTTTTCATATTTTATATTCAGATGAAAGTAGATTTACAAACCAAGGTATGTTTAACAGAAATAATACTAGGTACTGGGCTCAAGAAAATCCGAGGTTGGTAGGGCGGGGGAATATTCAGGAAAGATTTGGGTTTAACTGTTGGCTTGGAGTACTTGGAGATCGAATAATTGGACCCATATTTTTTTATGGAACACTTACTGGCAAACGATATTTATTCTTTTTACAAAACCAGAGAGCAGAATTCCTTGACTTACTTCCTCTTGCCATTTACAAAATCTGTTTTTCCAACAAGTTGGTGCTCCCCCACATAATTCCAGAAGAGCGATGGAATATTTAAACAACTTGCATGGTGAACGCCTTATCGCAAATCAAGGTCATATCAGGTGGCCTCCTAGGTCACCTGACTTAACACCCCTCGATTATTATGTATGGGGCACTCTCAAAAATAAAGTTTATAAAACTTCTTCGAATACCCGTGAAGAGCTGCAAAATAAGTTGTACGGGCTCTTAATGAAATAACGCTGGCTGCATTGCGTAGAGCCATTCAAGCAACTGTACGCAGAGCCGAATTGTGTATAGAAAAAAATAGTGGACATTTTGAACAATATCTATAAATGTCAATTTATGGTTTATTTTAGTCGTGTAATAAGGCCTCCAAATTTCAATTTTCTATTCCAAATATTTTAGGAAATATATCGGGGTGAGCACAATTCGTGACTCACCCGGTATATTTGATCAAGCTATTAAACCACGCATATCTTTTGCTTGTAAAGTGCTAAGTTTTTAATAATGTCCCTTATTTCAGCATATGTTAGTGGTTCTAGGTTAAAAAGTAAAATATTTTCAGGGATTTTATGTTTACTTAAGTAATCTAATGGTTCTTTGTCTACTGTAGCAACTGTGTTGACAATGTTTTCAGCAGTACTTGAAAAAATATTAAAATCATCCGCAGATATAATATTATTGCTTTGCAAAGGTTCATTTGGCCTATGATTTTGTTTTATAATTTGCCAGGCTGACTTACATTTGTTGCTGGAATTTTGAAGAAAATTATTATTTGCCATTATTTTGGCCTTCTTAATTTCATGTTTAGCCAGATCTCTCGGAAAATGAAGGGTTTCTCTAATTTTACATAAATCATCAATTCTATATAAACCATCCAGAAAGAAAAACTATCTACTAAGAGGTACATATTCCCGTTGGCATTTTTTTTTTTCCGGGCTAATAGAAAGTATTCGACATTTACGTAAAACTTCCATACACCAAGTTTTTTTTTTGCTACCTAGACAAAAGATAACATTAGCCCAAGACCTCCCCAAATTTAAATTTGGCATTTTCAGTCAAAATTGTGTCAATTTCTTTTACACTACAAAATTCTCAGTCCCAGTTTTTTGATGTCTTGTATACCCCTTTTATTATATTTTACAATTTTCTTCATATCATGCTTAGCACCCCCGGCCCCACGAACCCGAGGCATTCGGTCAGGTCAATTGCCTCTGGACAACCTCAATTGCAACATCACCTTGATTTCTCCAAAAAAAGTGATAAATCCTTACAAGTCGGCAAGGGAACACATTGTCCCTGAGAAACCTTTCGGCTCAGTCCATCAAAAATGTACGGCTTGTTTAACTATAGCTCATCAGGTGAGTAATTGATTATTTTAAAAATAATGCTTAGTCTATACAGGGTGTTCCGAGATGTAAGCAAATTTTGATGCATTATAGGGGACACCAAAAGAAGCAATTTTTTTAACAAGTTGATAACCTAAGATGAACCGTTTTGGTAGTAGAATACATTAATCAGATTTACAAGTCAAAATTTTTACCATTTACTTCTAAAAATGGGCCCTTTGGATAAAAATCTGCCAACAATAGATATATCAATCAATTTAAATTTAAAAAAATGGAGAATATCCTTATGACATTGTACTTTCGGGTAATGCGCTGTGGCTAAGTTTAATGTATGAGTTATGGTTCATACATTAATAATAATAATAATATCTTTATTTAACTACATGCATATGAAAACATATTTGTAGCAGGTCAACAGGAGAATACATAAAAAATATAATAAGGTATATGGACATAGATACGTGTCGCTAACATAGCACAAACAACATATATTAGGTGTATAAAATTAAGTAAAATAAACCGCTGAATGATTGGTGGGTACACTACATGTCAACTGTTGGTCAATATCTCCATGTATTCTTGAGATGAGTAAAAACAGTGCAACAATAAGAACTACGCATTGTAGTTTAAAGATCTTAAATTTACAGGTAATTTATTGTAAAGGTTTAGATTAAGCGAGTTTCGTTCGGAGATTGAGAGTTTAAACCTGAGTGTCCTCAAGATGTCACCTGACCTTGTAGGATAGTTATGCAACTCAGACTGGACAGAATATGAATACTTATTTTTATGTATTTCTAATACTGAATAGAAAATATACAGTGACGGAATTGGTAAAATTTTATATTTTATAAACAGGGGTTGGCATGGGTCATCAAAACCAGCATTAGCTATTAGTCTTATGGCACGCTTCTGTAGGCGAAAAACTCTAATGGCCTGACTAGAGTTCCCCCACAGCAGCACACCATAGGACAAGTGTGAGTGGAAGATTGAGTAATAGGCTGTTAAAACAATGTGACGACTGACGACATGCTTTAGTTGTCTCAGTACATAGAGTTGGGTAGATAGTTTTTTGCAGAGGTTCGCAATATGGCTTGTCCATTTTAAACCGTCATCAAGGGTGATGCCCAGTAGTTTTACATTATTGCCATTAGTAACATTATTATTAGAAGAAAAGACAATTTGTTGTGTCTTCCCTCGATTTAATTTAAGTTGATTAGGTGTAAACCATTGTTCGGCCCTGTTTTCTGCTTCAGAGGCCATTTGATTTAATTTTGAAATGTCGCTATGAGACTCAAGCAAGGAGGAGTCGTCAGCAAAACATATGCATGTTCCAGGGAGTAGTGAGCAAAAATATCATTCAAATAAATAATAGTGGTCCTAGGACTGATCCCTGGGGCACACCGTGTGTGACTTTTAAGTAGCCGGATGATATACCATTTACTACGACTTTCTGTGTCCTATTTAGTAGGTACACTGAAAGAAACCGACCAAATAGAATGTTTTGCTAAGATGATCTGCATTATCATAAGTATTTTTTTGTTAAGACTACATTATCATTATCTAACCATAAGAAAAACTGTTTTGCTAATGAGATTTTGCAACGGTAAATCTTTGACTATTTGTCCCAATAGCAGCACTTACTTAAACTAGGTAAAATATTGTTAAGTTTTCTTTTTATTAGGGGTAACTAAATAATTTCTTACGACAAATAAGTGCCTTAAGTTAAAGTTAACTCTTTAATGGTTAAAACTCAAATAGACCTATGGTTGGTGAGTCATCTGTTAACTGTAAAGACGGGCTTACTAATAGTAACGTCTTACTTATTTATTTTTGCACGTGACGCAAGCGCAATTGAGTTTTTATCATCGCGCGCCATTTCATCCATGCAGCGACGCATGCAGTAACTAGTAAGAAATTCGGCGTTCGACGAGGCAGTTGTGGGAAAGGTTTTATGCAAAGAATTTTTATAAAAAAATTTGTGTTTTATGTTATTGTAATATTAGTTGCTTTCGTTCAGCAGAGTGATTCATAATCATAATAAACAGGATTTCAATGAACAATAATCATATGATGCAAAATTGCATGGTATAGGGACAGAGACAACACATGAAACAGATAGGTGCCTTATCATTGCGAATCACTGCTGAACGAAAGCAGCTGTTATATAGTAAACTGAGATTGTGTCTTCTTACAAGTCAAAGTTCCCCTTTTTTAATAGGCACCCTGAATTGTTTATTAGTCGTTTGTTTCCTTAAATGAATCATTTATTTTAATTTTACCAACAATAATTCTTTGTCTGAGTCAACATAGAAATGTATTAAAAACGTGTTTTAATATGAAGTGTGAAGTCTAAAAAATATAAAAGTAAAATATTGAATTTACAAGTAACGTACTTGCAAAATGACATTACTAGGTCAAGAGAGATTATTTGTTGCCATTATAAAGTAAGCTGCATAGTGGTTAAAAAGTCACCTATTAGCAGCAGGAAAGTTCTTTTCCGGTTACAAGGTAGTAATGGTGTAAGGAATAGGAACTTACTAACTATAACAAAAAAACTTATTAAGATTAAAATAGGTGGTGACTCCTGATAGCAAAGCTATCAACCTACAGTAACAAATAAATAATAAGAAAAACTTTTATTAACGGTAAATAAGTGCATCTTAGCAAGATCGTTTTTGTTGCGGTTACAGAGCAGTCTTGCTGGAGCCTATTTAATGCAGATATTTATTAGGGGTTAGTCAATTTCTCTTTATGGATAATAGAAATTTCTTTCAGTGTAGAAATTTAATTTATTTATCAGAATGTCGTGCGAGACACAGTCGAAGGCCTTGGTGAGATCACACAACGTAAGTGCTGTGCTGTATTAAACTTAAGGGTTAAAATAGGAGTTGAAGGTTTAAGGTGGTGACAATTCGAGATTCAAGTGAAATAAAGTTTAAGTGAGCAAAAGTTGTTCCTCAGTGTTTTTTTGATGCCGATATCATCTTTAATCTTACTCGAATCCTATCAATCCTTCAAAAAAATGGAAACAGGGATTGATATAATATTATCTATTGCGCTCGATAACTAAATTAATATTTGATATTTATCAATTTTCAGAAAATGCTTACATTTTATATAATTAACTATTTCATCAATTTTTTTTTAAATAAACTGATAAATAACCGAATAAACATGAGGTCACGTTTTTGAGAAAAACTTCAAAATTTTAGAATAAAAAATGATGAAAAAATTTCCTCGTACAAAAAATGCTGTGCTTTATCGGTATTTAAAATATTATTTACATAGTAGGCATATTTAAGATATAATGGATTTAAAACTGGTATGGTCAAAATTTTCTTAAGAAGTAGGACATTTTTCAATAAAACTTATAGCCCGGAAGGCAGCGACAGTTTTCGTGAAATCATTTCTATAAGGCTAAATTTTTTTCCAAAGAGAGTTTAGATAGTATTTATAATGAAGGTGCAATTGTACCAAACTCTTAGTGGTGCATAAATGAGTAAAATATTAAACATGTTGCAAAAAAATCGATTGATTGATTGATTGATTGATTTGCCAGCGTAAGGTGGGCATTGCTGCCAATTCCGGTGCATGGAGATTTGTTCCACCACGCAGCCCGATTGCCCATCGATCATCCCACCGTGTGCCGGAACAAACCCCAGCTGCATACGCTGGATTGGACATTGGACATGCTTGTTGTCAGCAGCGAGAGCCGCATGACGCATGAGGTAGGAGTATAGGATGGAGCGTGTAGGTGTTTGTGAGATGTTTCTTCTTGTTTTCCTTCTGTCTTCATCGGATGGAAAGTGTAGGCGTTTGTGAGATGCTTCTTTTAGGTTTTCGTGCTTCTCTTTACTTTCAGGTTTTTGTGATATGCTTCTTCTTAGTTTCTGTCTGTGATCATCTTCTCTCCTATTCTACTTCTGAGTTTTCTGTTTCGTCTGTTTCTGAGTCTGGCAGTGTGTATATCCTTGATATTTCTTTATTGTATTCCATTTTTTGTTGTGCCAGCTTTTCCCAGTGTGTATAATCCTTTCCTAGCTTATTCATAATCCTCTCGATTGTTATCCATGTGTAGCATGGCCTCCCTATTTTCAGTTTGTTGCTGTTCATTCGCAGCGCTTTCTTTAGTAGGTGTGTCGAGTCCCGTCTTTGGATGTGTCCCCAGTATTTCATTGCGTATGATTCTATTCTTTTGATTATTGTTCTTCCCTCTAGTAATGTTGACGTTTTCTGTCGATTTTGTGGTTTTCCTGTAGATGGACAAAAATTTTGTTTTTCGAATTGTCAGAAAATGACGATTCGCCTTTGCTCCCGCTGGCCCCAATTTTCGATTTTCACCTCGTGATTCACATTGTATGGTCATTGCCAACCTTCTCCTCGCCATCGAGACATAGAACGGGTTTCCGATCGCTGTTTTTATTCAGTTAAGTAACATTTTGTAATTTGACTCGTATTAGTCTATTAAATAGATAGAATATAATCCAATCTAGGAAGGTACCCCTAAACCCCAATCTGTATAATTTTCAGACAAAAACTCTATAGCAACTGTGTCAAAAGCTTGACTGAGATCGAAAAATAAACGTAAAAGTGTACCTTTATCCACTTCATCATAAATATATTCATGATATCTATGCTACGAATTTGTTGTGATGTAGTAATTATTTACAGGATTCGGACTCGTATGGAAAACCTGGAGATTCTGGAAAACTTGAGGAATTTAAAAATCTTTAAAAAATACCTGGAAATATCAGGGAATTTTATGAATTGTATAAAAAATCAGAGAATTCTGCTGTGCAAAGTCTGAACCCTGATTTAGAAATGTGTTCATTTTATTATATACAGACTCCTTGAAGGGGAAGGGGGAGAGGGGGTGCTAGAGAGGAATGGCTAATTTTGAAATTTTTCCTATGAAGAACCCATAGTGTAGGCAAATTAGTGGATTTTCACGAAACTGTGGATTCTGTTTGTTGTGATGTCTAGATGAAACTAACAAAAAAATAAAAATCGGCCACTACTGCCCTACAATTGTTATAAACAATGATTTTGTTACTAACTTGTTAAATAGCAAAGTTGCGGCAAGTTAGAGAAAGAAATGTATTTTTCGATAATTTGACGAAAAATAACAACTTTTTACTCGTATAAGATTTTCGAAAAAATGCATATTTTCCAAGTAGGCCAGGCGTCGATTAACATCGTTTTAAATCTGGAACAAGATTTTACTGTTGGAACCAGTTTATTGTAGGCCTCTTTTAGACATACTAATTTTTCCTCCTCGCCGGCCCTCCGGAACACCCCCAAATTTGGGGCAATATCACGCAAAAATGATTTTTCTGCCAATATCTCAGTTCTGAATGGTCCTACTTATCAAAGTTAAAGATAACTAAATTCCCTATCGAAGTGGTTCCAACATATTTTTACGTAGCATTAATATTCTTGAAGTTATAGGCGGGAATGTCTACAACTATGAGTGGTTACTACCATTATGCACTCGTTTCCACACCACCTTGCGGTAGAGAGTTTGGCGCGTTTTAAGTGGTGTACCCAATCAGCCTATCTACTTTTTGTTTATTTGGTTAACTTACTTCTAATTCTTTTTCTCTTTACTGTCAATGCATTATATTAGTTTGGATTTTTTCGAAGTTGAAGGTTCAAAATGGTCTCTTGTTTCGATAAAACTGCGAGTGTCGGTTTCATTATCGTCTGCATCGTCTTTACCAGATTCAACTTCCTCGTGTTTATCGTGTTCCAAAAAAGCTAATACATTATCTTCAGGTTCTTCAGCTTGATCTAAGTCGTCTACATATATTTCGATATTTGTACACGGTTGTCCTTGACATCCAGAACATCTTAGTCTAGCTTTCCTACAAGTACATGCGGCTTTGCAGCCTTTTGTAATCCTGCAGAATTTTGTAATAATTTAAGGAATTTTGCTTTGCGTTGCCTAAAAATATGCAGAAGTTGTGTCACATCCACTGATTGCGTGAGGGAATAATATGTTATCGGTAATTTCTTTTGGGTATTTAAAAGAGTTCGAAAAATGAATTCGTTCGTCTGTTTTTCCCTTGCTTGGTTTGATATAGTACATGTTTGAACAATGTTTAAAGATCAACCTCTTCACCAACCCACACAGCACAAGGACATCCTCAGAACATACTGGGGACAACTTTTCAGGACATATAATATGGGATATCCTGGGAAGATCCCATTATCACCTTAGGATGTCCGTAGGATATCCAAATGGGACAGTTCGGGCTTTGCTGATGACGTCCACAGGACATCAGTACGGGTGTGTATAGGACATCATCATCATATGGGTTATGCCTGGGCTTTACTATGAACAACCTGAGGACATGTAAGACATCCCCAGTTCTTTTAGGGTTTATTGGATATTTCTAAAGACAGCAAAAAATACATATTATTTTATAGGATCATTGCTTTTAAACTGAGCCAATAAGCGAAGACAAAGGAATACAAGTTTATATAATGGCAGAGGTAAAATTACTAATGAAAATGTGATACATATATGTACAACTCCATACACATATTTGTATCTATCAATTGGCTTATATCGCTTTAAAAATAAATCTACCAAACTAATAGAGGTTATATATAGTTCAATGAAATAGGTCGACAAATCAAAATTTTTAAGGTAAATACTTGAATTTTTGATATGTTACTTTGAAATATTTGAACACAATTAATGAAAGAATTTTTTTTTTCAACACCGAGAAGGGGTGAAAAAATATTAACAAAGTGTTTTTTCAAAAGTGCTCAAAATGTGTAAAAGATAGTAAAAAAAAGTTTCAAATAAAACTTGTAAAAGCATGAAATCTTACATAAAAATTGATCTCTTACCTTTTTTTGGTATTATTAAAATCAACAGAGTTTAGGGTGGTTAGAAGTTATAAGGGATGATATGTACAACTTTAAAAAATCATAGCGTGCTGAAAAGTTGTAATGAATTTAAAAAAATGCTTGACTTCCCTGCCTATAACTCCAAGAATATTAATACTATGTAAAAATGTGTCGGAACCATTTCGATAGAGAATTAATTGTTAACTTTTTTTTTCGTAGGACTGCTTAGAACCGAGATACTGGCTGAGTTTGATCTAGACATCAAAACAAACAGAATCCACAAAGCCTCGTGAGAGTCCATTCATTCGGTAAAACGTTTCAAGTTTTAAGTCGATTTTCGTCTAATTTGCCTACACTACCACCTTAATTTTCAATAAGGAATTAGTAGTTACATTTTTTGCATTTATTATGGAACACTCTATATACTCATATGATCATAATTTTTTAGTTCAAGATTATTAATGCAACCATGGCGCAAAATAAAACTGAGGAAGAATGGCAAGAACTTGACAATGAGAAAATCTCCAAATCAATTGCAGAGTTATGTACCAAGGGATTTAAAAAGTGATTGTCCGAATTAAATCAATTTATTTTTTTTACTAATTGCTTACACAGGGTATTACTACTAGTTCGACAAAGTTTGACAGGTGAATGTTGATGTGATTTGAAGAAAATAATTTTATGGGGATAATACCGATTTATTTTACCTAGCAGAATAAAGATGCTCTACAGCAACTACAATATTATCTATTATTCTATTACACCAATGGGAGAGAAGACAATATAAAAGAGTTAATGTTTCAGACAAATAACGAGTGGGTGCTCCAAAGTTTTCGGGTGATATCAGCAAAAAACTGAAGGAAGAAACTTTCACGGATTTGTACACCTAACAGACAGTCACGACAGATGCAGTGATACTGTCGGACGTTACATACAGCAACGGGCGGTCAACTGGACTATTAGATAGATAGATAGATATATAGATAGATTGCATAGATCACGAAATTACATTTAAAGTTAGCTAACATGAATTGGACCAGATATGCTCATGTAACATGCTTTTTCTCAAAATCACATCAGTTTCGATCTATAAAAGTTTGTCATAGGACTAGTGGATCACCGTGTATTATTTTTTAGTTATGAGTTACGTAAATTCAAGGAAAATAAGGTAGTAACTGATATGCTTCATTGCACAGTATATTCCCGTTCCTCTATGAATGGAAAGTGGACCAAAAAGTAAGAAATAAAACACTAAAATAGTTACCCAAAGTAACAATTGTGGTTTTAAAAGAATCTATAATAGCCCACTAAACATGAAAACATTACCGAAATAAAACAGTAATGTATCATCGTTACTTTGTAACATTATTCAATAGATAATTTTAACGTTTATACAACAAGTATGTTATAGATTATGTCCCAGTCAGCAATGTTACAAAGTTATATTATTAAAAACACAACATTAAAGCAATATCCTCTCAACATATCTACATTAATGTTTTAATGTTATATTTTAAATACTACATTATGACTACATTTTTTAAATGTAACAAAATAAACGTTTTAATTTGATTACTACAATAATATTTCAGTGATATTAAAAGAAACATAATTTAATTATGAAAATTATATTTAAATAATGTTCTTTTGATGTACTGTTTGTTAACATTTATACAATTCTATATTTTATAAATATTTACAGGGTGATCTCTAAATGATAGCTACAAGATTCTTTAATGATGCTTCGCCTCTATGTTCTTTCTTTTGGTTTGGAGATGACTGAATGACATTTACACAACTCTAAAATTGAATGGATAAAAAGTGGAAATGTAGACTCATATTTAAAAATCTAATAGCTCAAAATGTAAGGAATATATAATATGCTACTGTACAGAGTATAGTCGCCATTATATTCCTTGCATTTTGTGCTGTTAGATTTTTAAATGTGATCTTATATTTTCACTTTTCATCCCTTCATTTTAGAATTGTGTAAATGTCATTCAATCATTTCCAAACAAAAGTGAAAAAGCAGAAGAAACGTATTATGCGAAAGAACCTTGTACCTATCATTCAAAGACCACCCTGTAAATAATTATAAAATATAAAATTGTATCATAGAATCATAAAAATTAATTTGAGAATTTATAAAACATAATATCACAATTATATTTCGAATTTTAAAATCAACTAAAGTGCATGTATTAGAAACATCTTAGAGATCACTTGTGCGACAACTGAACAGAATTATCTAGAGGTTTTTGTATTGAAAATAAAATAAAAATTTGAAAATGCACAATTATGTGTAATAATTGTGCGTTTATACATAGTGTATTACCTGTTCTGAACCAGCTTATAAATAAAACCAGCAGAAATGTATAAATGTTCTTTATTATTCAAACCCGGTTAAATTATTAGTACGGATGATATAATATTTACCACACAAAATTTTTTCTGATGGACTTTATCATAATCAATTTGGTTTTTATAGTGTATTTTGAGATAATGTGCATTATTTAATATACAAAAAATAAACATTGATTTATAAATTGTGTGAAAATAGCATAAAATATTTTGTGTAGACATATTCTTTGCTTTGAAAATCGTAGACACTCGAAATTTCGAAACATTCTTTGGTGGTATTCGGGAAGCAACTCTAAACCGCATCTGAAATTAAAACAGAGCAAATTGTTAAAATTATTGATAGTAGATGGAACATTCTAAATTCGGTGTCATGGGAAGGAGGAAGTTTAGAAACGAACGCTCGTTTAGGGGGGGGGGGGTCCATAAATGTTACAAGGGAGAAGGGGTTGCTTTTTCCAAACATGTTTTTATTTGGATAGTCTCTTAAATGTCAAATTTATCACAACACAACCTATAAGTTTGACATATACTTATTAACAAATTGAATATTTAAAATTAAACCATGCAATAATAATACTGAACTAATGGAGTAGGTAGGTATATTAAAAAAATGTGGAATACCATTCTTGCAATCAAAAAACTTTTATTTAATTTGTTTTAGTAAATATTAAGTCAATTTGTCAGTTGATCCGAACTAATTACTATACGCAGGAGCAATGAAGCATAAGAAAAAAAACTACAATGAAGCACATATTTTCACCTTTGTAGTCGTTGTAAATTTCAAATTATTAATAGAGAAAAAAATGCTTGAATAAAAGTTGTAACCTTTATTTCCTACAATATTGGTAATAACTAATTTCAGGGTAGAACTAATGGGAAAGCAGAAAATCAAGAAAAAATTATTTTGACCGACAATTTTCCAATATAAAAACTTAAAATGATTGTTCCATGTATAGGTATATATATATAATATCAAAATTTATTTTTAAACATTAAATATCCTATATAGTTTCACTTACCGATTCTCCATGTTATTATCTGTTTTTAGTTCTTTTACTAGCAGAAATTCATCGAATTTTGTCGTCTTTCAACAAGTCCTTTTTAATAGTTTCACCACTTTCATTTACTGCTTCTAAGACTAAGATCCGCTGCATCAAGTAAGAGTTGGAATTTATATAAGAGTTGCTTGATCTAGATTAATTGCTTTCTAAAATAGGGATTTAAAACATTAGTTCATTAATTTCAAATATACATAAAACACATTTTTACATTTTCAATAAGTGTGAACCGTTAGCTAGGTAAGTACCAAAGTATTTTTCATCTCTTCTCAATGTAATTTATCAATGTGAGCTTGATTTTTAAGGAAACCGAACTTTCGAAAAAATGTTAAATATTACTGAAACTTAATTACAAAGTAGCCCTGTGCAGCACAGTACATCTTTAGGATGAAGGCAACAGTTTTGTAGCAGAATATATGAAATTATATTTTCTTAAATCTAATATTAATAAGTGTAAGCTTTTTTCACTTGGATTATCAGAAATTCCCACTTGCGAAAAGAAGTATCGCATTCGTTGCATAAATAAATAACTATCAAGTACGTGTACAATAAACACTTAATCTACTTACCCTTTATTGTTTTCGGACATATTGAACACTATATAACCAAAGATAATCTTTGACTATAAACTATTATAAAGTCGCCTTCGCGAACAGGACTTCAACAATTTCGGACATACTGAACACTATTAACTATTAAGTATTATAATGCTATCTTTGCAAACAAATTCGAGGCAAAATGGCGTGTGAGACTATTCTCCTTTTCTTCTTGTTTATCCGTCTCGGATGCGTCCGTTGCGTTCGGTCCGGAATGGCCAATAAATAGCATTTAGGCGTATCACGTGACTATAGATGAATGTTGGTTTAATAACATTTATCATTATAACCTATAAATGTAACTTTAATTTAACAACAATGTTAATAACAGGTGTTGTTAATATAATTTTATAAATATTACATAATAACATTATGGAGCTGTTATAGAATAATATTGCATTATGTTACATTCCAATAATATTATCAGAGTGTTTATGAACAATATGGCATGTATGTTATATTTTAAACACATAAATAATATTGATTTCTTGTAACATAGCTGTTTTAATAAATAATGTTTTTTGGATGTATTAAAATAAAATTATAATTACATAAAAACAATATTACAAAAAAACATTGACAAAGTAACTTTAAAAAAATGTTTTTTAATATTTTAGTTATGTTTCATGTTTAGTGGGAGGTGTTCCTGTACAACTTTGTTCTCTGAAGTAATGCTCTAGCACTTTGCTGGGAGGCGCTGGAACGCCTTAGATTACAAAAATTTAATTAATTCAAAAGCATTTTTAGTCATGTCTGAAAACGATTCCACAGCATCTGTAAGACCTCAAAGTCACGGCAAACCTATTTTCAGACAAGTCACCCTTTGCAAAGAAATTTCCCAGCATTTGAGAAAAAAAGACAAATTTGGAAAAAGAAAACAAAGTGCATTTCAAGTTGGAACTTGGTGGGATGACACATTATACAGGGTGTAATTAGTTTCATGTTATTAAAAAAAACTGGTGGTAGGGAACGACAAGACAAACAAAAAAACCTTATATAACATGGGGTTTAAAGCTCATAGTTTTGGAGAAAAAAAATAAACAAAAATTTCGCAAATTTTCAATAAAAATTTTTGAGAACTGCTGGAATATTTAGGTAGGTTTAGATCTAGATCTGATCTGAAGAAAACTATACTCTAACTCTCCCTTGTGCAATATTTTATTTACTGTCGGTGTTTTGTTATGTAGACACGTCCAACGTTCGTTGTTTTTGTTATTTTTTAATTTCGCGTCATTGTGTATTTATAGTTAAGATTTATTTTATTGACTTACCGTTCAAGTTGTCAAATTCTTGATTATGTACAGACACAACTTACTTGTTCGTTCTTTCTGTATTCCTTTTTGGCTTTTGTACCAAGTTTTTATTTTATTTTTCTTTATTGACAACGTTAGTTGATGTTTAGTGTTGAACGAAGTGCGTATGTACTTAATTCGACGTACCGAACTGTGTATTGATACAGATGCAGAGATTTTGAATCATTTAGGTAGGTAGTAAGCTTTTAACCTAGGACACTCATTTATGTTACAAATGTTAATAAACCACATTTAAATTTTGTAAATTATAAACAATCCAATATTTTGTTTCAAATTAAAAAACACACATGTAAAGAAATGCTCTGTTTAAACCTCTATGTCCATTATTTGCTTGCAATTGTGGACGAAGAGAGAACGAATTATATACGTCTTTACACTTGCCTCAGTTCAGTTGAGGCGGTACATCAAAGACGGTTGATGATCCTTTGACACCGCGTGTGCCGGCCAGCACTTTTTTATGACAATTTAAAAGTTGTATAATTGGGAAGTACAAGTCCATCGACCAAGAAAAGCAGTGGTTCTCAATAGTTGTCTACCATAATAATAAATATTTTAACCTAGATCAGTGTTTTTCAAAGTGCCCCTAGAGGGAAAAGTCATAAAGGTTTTTTGTTTGTCTAGTCGGTCCCCATTACCAGTTTTTTTAATGACATGAAACTGATTACACCCTGTATATCAAAGATTTATGTGAAGAAAAATTGTCGCTCCAGGTCTCGCCATTTTATTATTACAGTTTTTTTAAAATTTGTTGGGCCCAAATTCGCAAAATGTTTGTCATGTCTGAAATTGTCTCCCTGCTTTCTCAAACACCCAAATATTATGGAAAAATAAATTTCCAAAAAATGGGACATTGCTAGATCAAATTCTGACAGGATGATTCAGCACTGCCGAGAGGCAAATATCGTTCAGTCGAATGAGCGAAAAAATGACAAGTGGTGATCAAGACGAGCAAGACACGACCCCCCAACGTTTATTGGGCCTCTGAATCAATTGGGATAGGTCTCAACAATCCCCCGCTCTTAGATTCATACCTGTTGGCTAAAAACCACCCCCAAAACGGGTTTTCAATCTAATGCTAATGCGACTCTCTTTTGTTTTTTTGTCTTGAATCGCTGGCTTGGAATACGGAGAAATTTGAGGCGCGGTTTTACTAATCGGAAAAGGGTGATGCTGAGTAGACTAAGATAGGTTTCAACACCCCCGACCCATAGACTCGCCCCTACAGATTGGTAAAAAATCACCCCTGAATTTATAAAATGTTCTAAATCGTCGCGCAAAAAGTAGAATCTCCACTTTTGGCCTGAATTAAGATATGTTTATTATTGGATATGTTTGCAATAAATGTTTCTATAGCGAGTAAAAAATTCACAAAACATTGATTTTTACTGATTGTGACAATTTCTAATAACGTGATCGTCCTACCGAATATTAGCCTGTATTGCCCGTTGTTTTTTTTTGAGAGGCAGATGGTATCTATCTGAACGATTTTCTGTAATCACTCTGTTGGGTATTGGTCTGTATTGTCCAAACTCGGTGGTGCCATCATTAGATTCAATAAAGTAAAAATTAATTCAAAATTAGATCATTAGATTAGATATCAAAATATGGGAAACAACAATAAGGAAAACCGAAGATATCCTTATAGTTGCCTAAAACTTTCAACGATGCTGAGTATACTGTAAAACATGTAAGTATTAGATAGTTCTTAACAATTCATGCCCTCCCTAAAGACACAATTTTTCAAAAATATAAAATTTTTTTTTGTGACTTAAGAAGTAAAGACAGCTTTAGCATCTGCCCATAATATAGTTTAGTATACAGGGTGTCCCAATAAAAACTCCCAGGCCGGATATATTCTAAACGAATAAACATATTTTAATTCTGTAAAAGCCAATTTGTAGAGCATTAGGAGAGCTTCATTTTTGAATTTAATTGTTTTTTTAATATATCAGTATATAGATGGCGCTGTGTTCCAAAGAAATATTTCGATGGGAGAAACTTTGAAATGGGCCGGGTTTATGTGAATGAAATTGCATTTTTAAGCAGATTAAATACCATTAAACTAAACCGTCTTCGAGATATTTGAGTCCAAATGTTGGCATTTGCCAATATTGAATAATTGTAATCTCTTCAACATTTCAGTCCTTTAAGTGGGACAATCTGTATTTAATTTACAAATTTTAGAAGAAAATATTTAAAGAATATTTCATATCTTACGAATTAAATTTATTTGAAGTAACCCTTGGAAAAAAAAACTAAAAATATTATTTATCATATAATTCAAACATTTAAGGAATAAAAAAAAACAATTACGAACATAAAACAATTTTTACAAACTAATGAAATTAAAATGACTATTTTAATAGGTCTTCAAAATTATTGCCATTTTCATTAACACACATTGTAAGTCTATTAATTAGTTCAGATCTACAAACTTTTAATAATGTATGCTGATTAATGCATGTCGGCAACACTAGCATAAATTTTATTATAAAGATCTGCCATGTCTTCTATTGGTTCTTTGTACACTTCACTTTTTAAAAATCCCCATAAATAAAAGTCTAATGGAGTAATGTCAGGAGATCGAGCGGTCCATCTAAATATTCCATTGGTACCAATGCATCTTCCTGAGTGTTTGATTTAAATAATTAACAACGTTGTGGTGATTATGTGTGCCTGCTCCATTCTGATAAAACCACATAATATCCAACTGAGCGGACAAATTCCTTAATAGTACTTGTAAATCATTTTGCAAAAATTGTAAATATCTTTCACCTGTTAAATTCTCATGGTAGAGGTATGGGCCAACAATGTAACCATTAACGATACCACACCAAACATTTACTCCAAAACGATTCTGGGATCTGGTATGTCTCATCCACCTAGCATTCTCTCGAGACCAGTAACGACAATTATGTGTTGTGATTACTCCATTGTCGTGGAAGAGACTTTCATCACTCCACATATAATTGTATCTAAAAGATTTGGATTTTCTTCTAAAATAATTGAAAATTGCAGGTGGAACGTGCAATATTTCTTTCTTCTGTCAACTTGCGTACTGACATGTTTGGATTATTTTGTACTTGATGTAATACCAATGTAATATTTTCATCAGTTGCAGTTCTTTTTCTTCTTGTTGTTTCTGGTTTCTTAAAACCTCCATTATTTTTCAAATTAGAACACAAACTTACAAAAGTTTTCCAATCTGGTAAAGGTCTGTCAGGAAAACATATTTCATATAAACTTAAAGCTCTTGAAGCATTTTTACGACATTCCCCATAAATTAAAATCATGTTTAATTTATCTTCGTTTGTATGAGAAACCATATTTAATAATAAATATTCATAAAGGAAACAATAATTAGGTACAATAATAAAGTTCTATTGACACACCAATAAACAAAATGTGATTGAAATAGTTGAAATTGAGAAATGTCATAACAATTATTCCAAAGGTAACTTTAATTGTATTTCATTTATAAGGTATAAAGGGTTATTATCAAAGAGTTTAATAACTAGAGGATACAAGCTCCATAAGCGCAATGTATAAGCAGCGGTAGACTGTAGGGTTTTCATCCTTCTCACACAGTTCATTCTCTCTTTGTCGCACAGTACATGTGGGGTGGTGACGACTGCAAATACTGCAATACAATGACAGATGACAATAGGTGTTTTATATCAATTTATTCAATTTGTAAGCTTTTAGTGAAAAAAGTATAAGAGAATAATGAGTTGTAAGAATAGGAAAGATGTGCTAAAATGTTCAGTGGTGGATTGCGATAATACTAGTTCGAATTCGGAATTGAATTTTATTCATTTCCCACATCGAATCCAGTATTTCCAAGTTTGCTAAAGTAGGGAAACATCAGACATGGTTACGTGCAGTGCGGAGGCAAAAGTAAGTTTAATATTAAATGAATACTGTATTATTTGAAACTTTTATGAGAGATCATATTATAATAATAATTGAATTAAATTTCAGATCCGATAGTTCTCAGTGGATTCCAAATAAACGGAGCCGCAGCAGTCATTTCGTAGGGAATAAACAAATCAGAACATCCCGAGAGTCCGACTTATAATCCATCAGTTCACAAAAAATCCAAAATAAATTCAGGCACTAGTATTTCCAGGTTGGAAATTGGAATGTTTAATCCATAATCCATGCGCATTTGACAGCTGACGAGATTGGATGGTACACAACCCCAATCTTTCAATGTAAATGTAAGTGATGTGAAATTAACAGTTTTCGTTTACTTTTTCAACTTATCAGTGCTATCAGCTATTGAAATAAATATTAAGCTTATACAGGTATCCGTTTATTATTTAACATTAGAATTAAGAGTTTAACATATTTAATAAATACGTAGCAGTAAATACCTACTGCATGCACGAAAATAAAATTACAGTAGTCAGATTCCCATCGATTTACACCAAAAGAAAATTTTGTGCTCAACCAACGGAGCAAAACTAAATGTGCCTTAAAGAGATCCGGTCTTACTGAGTCGGTGATGAAATATAGTTGTAGTTATAGATATTTCTTAACAGGTAACTTTTATGAATAATTTTATTTAAATTTTATACTCGCTTTTAGGAAAATCTGCTGAACAAAGTGAAGTAATTCATCTAAATGGGCTACTAATTAAATATAAGTGTTATACAGCTTTAATGAGTTTATTCATTTTTCCCTTTTTTGATTGAGCACAATTTTTTTTTTCTTTAGTGTAAATCAATAGCAATCTGAAATAACTCATTTTCGTGCATGTATTAAATATGTTACATAATAAACACTAAATTCTAATGTTAAGTAATTATCACATACCTTTTAAAGCTTAAATTGATATTCGGCTCGACTTCGACAACCAAATATGTACCATCCAATACGACGGCTTTTTGTTGTAAACTGGAATCAGAATAATTAACATTGTTTAAATCTTAAATAATCTAAATATGGTCTATATATAATAAGATTAATTCTATAAATTGTTTTAAAGGTGAAGAAAATAATTAAAAACGGGTAAACAATCCCACATCTCTCCAAATGAAAGGAAATGTTATTATACAAACCACGTAATTGGCTATCTATAATGAAAACTAAATCTAAAACTATATATTTCTATAGCTGATAGTACAGGAAAGTTAAAAAAGTAAATGAAAACTGTAAATTTCAAATTATTTACATTCCATGCCTTCTTATTTCGTCAGCTGTCAAATTGCACATGCGCCCTATAAGATATACCGAGTGTCCAAGAAGTCTGGAAACGGTCAAATATCTCGAAAATTTTAGGAAATCACGAAAAAAAAAAACATTTTGCGATTACAGCGCCATCTGCCACGAATCGAGAAAAAAGGTTGCAGACAAACTTGACGTAATTTTTATCGTAGAATCCGATTCGGCAATTAAAAATAGGGGTACCCGTTTAAGATTTTAAAGATGTCTCCCGCCCCACCCCAGGAGGTGGGGGGTGGGGGATCGCGTTTGGTGTTATTGGATAGTGCTTTTAAAATGATTAAAGACATGTTTTTTCTTTTTTTGATCCAATGTGTATTTTTCGAGATATTGAACCGTTTCGAGACTTTTTGGACACCCAGTATTACATATCCTTCAAATCTACTTGCTATTCAACAACAACAATTCGTTATGTTTTTAGATTTGAACGTCGAATGAAAAGATTGAAGCGTTCATCAGCTGAAGATCATAATCTCCCATAATTTATAGTCCATCAATATGATAATATAATATTTACCTCAAGAGCCACCTTGTAAGGAGTATCACCAACATTTGTCATTGACGCTACTTTGAATGTGGATGGTGGCGCGACGTTCGGCCTTGCATGGAGCCAATAAAACAAATTTTTTTTTTTTCATTTTTTTACTGTCCTTTAAACATAACAAGTTTATTGCATTTTTGCTTAATTCTTTTATTAATTATAGGATTTTTATTTATTAAAAATTTTGTCTGTTGATTGATTCTACAATTGAAAAATTTTGTTAAAATTTTGTACCACCAACTTCTGCCCCCAGCAGGTTAGGAAGTTGAGGTTGCCCGGTTCTCGTTTAGATAGTGGAGACTGGGTCGTGGTTCGGAAATTATTCAAGAAAAACTTTTATTTTTTTTGTTAGGCGCCAGTAGTCATATTAAAAAAAGCATCTATAACGTACTTGTCTAATTGTACGACTGTGACTACTCAGAGATAATTAATGTTATAGATACTCATGAAATTATCAACACTCAGTTAAAAATATCTGGTTTATTGACTCTATTATAAAACTTGAAATGGTTTAATTTAGATTACTTGAAATGTTACACCTTATGGTTGGATGTAGCTACTTCCTTACAGAAAGTTATATTTTTAATTAATAAGTTTGACTAGGTTGAAGACCAAAAAATTTACAAAATATGACAAATTATTGCTAAACGGTGATTAAGTAATTAAATTGAAGAAAATTAATGATTAGCTGAAGGCAATATATAACATAAAACAATTTAGAAATGTATAAAAGTTTGTCGAAGGTTGAATAATGTCGTTGAAAGTTGAACGTTGAAAAGAAATGTTGAAAAGCAAATTCAGTTGATACATTTACCACTGGCTGGGTTCTGCAGTAACCAACCCTGGTCCTCGTCTTACTGAATCCTCGTGTTGCCACCACTCGATTATTGACTCTGTAGAGATCCCAAGAATTTAGACGCCGGAACTGTTACCAAACCAAACAACTTGGTGCTCTCATCCAGCGAGGACTATTTCATACCAGGCCACTCCAACCTTGGATTCAAAACTCCTTGGCAAATAGTCTGGTTCTCCTGGATTATAGCAGCTACCCAATTTTCCTGGCACACCGTTAAGCCAAATGTATGGTAAAATTCCCAATTTAAGGATTAACTTCAAATCTGAAGGGTCAACTTAACATCGAAACTGAAGGGTCAGCTTAAACATCTCATTCCTACAAGAGTTATCATCTGTTACTACGCTTGAAATTACTTGTTTATTAGTGGGCACTCTTAGTGCGTTTGATAAAATCCCCACGTTAATGCATTACTGGTATATCTCTAAATAAATTACATTAACATGCCCTTCTCGCCCCTACTAATATCGAGTTAAATTCTTTTGAATTTTAATTATTCGACAAGGTTACGAAAACGTAATTTAATAAATTCGAACTGTCTTTAAACCCTTATTAAACCTCAATTACTCATTAATAAAATTTACTTCTAAATATATCTTAATACTGAGTTAAACACATGTCTCGAAATACCCCGTTCATACATTAACATGACCGCGTCTCTTTCAAGCCACGCGCCGCGAATGAAGGTAATTTGTGATCAACAAACATCGCGTTTAATTATGATAAATTCAACAATTAAATTGCAAATACATGTACAACAAATGCTACAGAAGGTAATTATATTTATATTATCAACTATCTATTAACATACCACACTAGATGAGGTGCTAATCGGACAACACGTCCGTAATTGCTCGAAGTCAAAAGGAAAATGGCTATCACGAACTGTTCGGATACCTTGTTTGATTTCTAACAACTAGTTACACTTCTATACGCGAGATGTCGCAGGTAGTGGGAACATAAATCATTCTTTAAATATAATACAAATCTACACAATTACTGTACTGCATCATTCTCATGCATTCATGAGTTCCAATTCAATCAGAATTATCGATTTATAATTTTGTTTATTGATTTTTGGGATTTATTCACTTATACAGATTTCTTCTTTTAAATATTTGCTGTACCAGATGACTTGTAGGTGTTTATCAAGAGAAGTAACAGATGGCGCTTGTATGCTAATTTATAATTTAAAGTTGGATTGACGAACACAATTCCAGATTCCAGATTCAGTAAGACTAGGGCTTTGGGATTGGACTGAAAAATTAAATAATAAGTTTACTGAATTGTGGTTTAAGACTACAAAAATTCATTGCTATTAGAATAAAAATTAACAAGTGGCATTCAGGTAATTTTGAATGTCACAATTTTTTCTATTAAAATATTCCTATGAACATGACAATTTTCTTTGTTATCAATATTTAAAAATAAATTATTAGGTAAAATGTTTAAAACATCGCACATTAAAATGTTAAAAATGTTTGATTTTAATAACGAATTTGCATGTTTAATAAAAATATTTTCTGCCTCATAGCAAATGAAAAGCATGTCATCTGTGGCATTTGACAAACCTCCATTCCAGTTCCTTTTTTTTGATAAAATGCAAGATGTATTATTGTTTGTACGAATCAAGTCGATGCAGTTCTTACAAATTGATTTTGGTTTTAAATTTTTTCTATACATTTTACATAAACTTGACACAATGTGTCCAGCTATATAATGAACAACCATTTTTTTAAAACTAGACAGTTTACAATAATATTCTGGAAAATTTATAGATCTATCTAAACTAAAACTATTATATGATATATTATTTACATCGAAAATCTTTGGTTTTAACACTTTTTTAACTTTAGGTACTGTAATTGATAGTAAATTGGTTCTATCTTGTAGAACGCAATTTGCTTCTTTGGAAGTAGAGACTTGAATTTTATTATACATTAATTTTTTTATTGCGGATTTGAGTTGAATCGATGTTGGATTATTTGCGTTTCCATTTTGACGCCTGATCAAGGAAAAAAACAGCTCCACGTGGTCTTGTGATAATTTGTAAGAGAGTACATAATTTACATATTTTTTTTCTAAAATGTCTTTACTTAAATTATATATGTTTCTCAGACAAATTATCAGACCCGTAAAGCCAGTTTTTACTGATTTATGTTTTAGAACACTAGTTCTTTTCATCAATCCTTTTTTTATATACTGTATTTTACCTTTTTTATTTTGTGTCGCAAAAACATTATCTGTAGTCTGAATTTTATTTACGTTTCTAATTACTGTAGAAGTATCGACATCTATTTCAAGTTTTTTTATGTAATTTATAAAATCAGTAGTTTTTTTTAATAATTCAGGAAGGTTTTGAAGGGTAATAGGATTTCTAGTGGGACATCGATCGTATGAATTATTACAATTTAAAATATCAAAGATATCATTCATGTTGCGACAAAAAACTTCTGTAGGTTCGCAATTTTTGAAGTCACCATGATTTAATTCAATTCTTAAAATAGACAAGGAATCGGCAACACTCCGACTGAAGACTTGCACTGCTAACTTTACCTTCATCTTTTCGTTATGATAATCAACATGTCTTTCCGATATTTTATTAGCCAAGTGCAAGCCTTCAATCGTTTGCACTTGATGTAGATGTCGAATGTACTTCCACTCAATTATTTGATTTTCATAAAAAATATTGAATTTACTTAAATAATTTCTTACTAATTTAACCATATGACAGGGGTCGTAAAAAATATAAATTGGTTCTTTAGAAATTGGATGATCCACAATAGGTCGATACAAATTTGATTCTACGTTAAAATTGGCACCCATATTATTGCAAGCAATAATATGGGAATTATCGCCATTAAAAGTTATCCCTTTAACTAAAATATTGTTTTCGTGTAAAACTTCAAGAAGCTCTTTTAGACGTGAAAATTTTTCGACCCCTGTCATGCTATCTATAATGTAATATGCCACTGGGGCTTTAAAATCAGAATTAAGAGAAACAAGCATGAAAACTAAAGTCTTATTGGCTATCTTAAGGTCTTCTGCGGTGTCGTCATCGCCAACTTCAACCATCCCTTCCCATTTTTGCGAATGGGAATTCCAATTATTCTTCTCCAGCTTCCGGATGTACATCTCATCGAAGGTGATACTGAACACGGAATTTTTACCTTTGCTAATCATTCGGATGGTGTTGATCATGTTGAGGCAAATTCCTGGTTGGAAGTTATTGTCGATCGTCCAACGATGTAATGTTTTCACTGCAGGAAGTGAATTCGCCAACTGTTTCCTTACAAACTCGTAAGCAGCAGGTGATTGAAAGTGCAGGGATGACGAAAAACTCATCAGCTCTGGAGAATACGGTTTGGTGAGTTTGCTCTCGTTGATTCGATGGGTCACTTCATTAATTATCCCAGGCAACTTGTCATTCTGAAATATAAAAATAAGTTTTCCATTTTGAGAAAGTGAAGAATTTTTAATTCAAGAAAAAATTGTCAATATAGAATACCAAGAGAACCTGAGCTTTACTGGATTCGTCCAAAGATTTCTTTAAATTAGCAATTTCATCGTTTAAATTTGAAATAGTCTTATCTCGCCTACTTAATCTTTTCCATAAAACGCTATACTGCCGATTTTTATAATTTTTAAAAGCTAAGAAATCAGCATAAGCTGATTCTGATACAAAATCATGCCTATAAAATGTTTGTTTAATATTCAGTGGTGCAGGTCCACTATTTCCATTAGTTAAAGAAGTATCAACAATATTCATTTTGCTAGCACTTAGTGGAGTATCAATAACACTATTTTCATTAGTTAACGTAGTATTAACAATATTCATTTCACTAGCACTATTTTCAGTAGTTAATGGAATCTTGACAATATTCCTTCCGCTAATAAATAATTGATTATTAACAAAACTAGTTCCATTAGTTAATGGAGCATTAACAACATCCATTTCGCTAATAGTTAATGAAATATTAACATTACTATTTTCATTATTTGATATAATAATTTCATTAATCGAGTCAAGACATTCAATATCTTGCATAATTGCATCAGTGTCCTCATTCCCATTATTAAATTCAATTTCTCTTCCAACTGTAGGTGTAGAAGGATAGGCATCTTTTTCCAATAATTTATTAGCTCCATATATTTTCAGGAACTTAGAATGAAAATGGTCACTGCATATTTTTGTAGTCGCAGTAATTATATTTGGAGAAATTTTTAACATTTTACACCATTTTTGAACCATTTCTGGAGATTTTGGGAATCTAAGGGCAAAAATAGGGAGATTATATTATTGCTAAGTACAAAAACAAAAAAGGTTTGTTGACGGAAATATGAAATTATTTACCGAAACATACTCCTGGGACTTATGGGTGACTTAGTTTTTTTACAAATTTTACAAGTATAAACCATTGTCACAAAAAAAATTATTAAATAATATACAAATTAAATGTAACGGAAGAAAAATTTGAGAAAATACGTGTAATTGTGAAAAAGGCAGAACGCTATTCAAAACAAAGATTCAAAATTGACGCTATTTTTAAATCAAAGCGTGCCGGGTAAGGCTGTGTTACTCTGTACAGAGTGGAGTGAGAGGGCTGTGGAGAGGGTACGAGGTGTGTGACAAGGATGAAGATGCTACCGTCTCCAAGGCAACCAAATCACAACTACCGGCAAATCGACGGCTTGTCTTCTCTAGTTATGAAACTCTTTGGTTATTATACTCACTAGATATTAAATATTTTTGATTATAATCTAACCTAATAACAAAGCAATTATATGAAAAATTCTTTAAATATTTTCTTCTAAAATTTGTAAATTAAATACAGTTTGTCCCACTTAAAGGACTGAAATGTTGAAGAGATTACAATTATTCAATATTGGCAAATGCCAACATTTGGACTCAAATATCTCGCAAACGGTTAGTTTTATGGTATTTTTTTGTTTTTTAGAGCATAATCTGCTTAGAAATGCATTTTCTTTCACATAAAACCCCATTTCAAAGTGTCTTCCATCGAAATATTTCTTTAGAGCACAGCGCCATCTATATACTGATATATTAAAAAAACAATTATATTAAAAAATGAAGCTCTCTTTATGCTCTACAAATTGGCTTTTACAGAATTAAAATATCTATTCGTTTAGAATATATCCTGTCTGGGTGTTTTTATTGGCACATCCTGTATGTAAATTGTTTTTATAAAACATTTCTATTAGACACAAATTACATTTTTTTGTTCACTCTGGGACATTCCCAATATGGCTAACCGTTATATTCCTCGACGACTGGAAATAAAATGGCGGCTGTATGTATGAACCGTATAAAGCTGTGAATAATAATTCTACTTTAAACATGTTTTGTCTTATAATTACTATTTGCTCTTTAGATACGTATGCCGATTTATTCTTGTAAAAGTATATTTTAAGCTCATTGGTTTTAATATATTTTTTAAAACTTGTAGGCTTATCTTAAAACCAACTTTAAACCATTTGAGCTCATAACACAACCGATTTATAACCTATAGAATTTATGGTGCTCGGATAATATAACTTAAAAAGTCAGTTGGCCGAAACACTATTTGGTACATGGCCACTAAATGCTTGCCTCGCCCGTTTTTTATCAAGTGTCTTGGTTTTACTAGTGATATTTTAATTTATCATCGATCACTGCTCCACTACACAAACAAAATGCCGACGAATATGTATATATCTTATCACAGTTTTAAAACTACCTATTTTAAAACATTAAAGTCTGGGCAAAGATAAACCAAATCCTTTTATGTTTAAGACTGATTTATTACAGATCTTTGTTTGCTTCGTTAGTACTCTAGCAAGCAGTTAGTTTTATATAGGTTCGATCTGAAACTTAGTGATTTCAAAGCACATTAGATTAATATAGTCCATCATTAACAACCATCTCAAATTAATTTCATAAAGCAATGATAAAACCACAACATTTGCTTAATCTCTATAAAACTTGATCCTCCTAACTTGAACTTAACAGCTATAAAGTTTTATTGAAAGCTTGACAAATACCTTTTTGATAAGTCAATCACATAAGCAAATAAAGACTAAAAGATAAAACTTAGTTTTGATGTAATTAAGTTCTTTTGAAGGTCTTTCTAAAATTTTCTTTAAGACAAACTAATTGCATTTGGAATTTAATAAATCTGGCCTAAATCAGTGGTTTATGAGGTGGCCATTATAAAACACTGATAAAACCTAAATAGATCTAAAAAGCATTTGAATTGTTACTTGGGACACTTACCACCAATTATTTCAGTAGCTTATTTTCAAGCCACTGAAATAATTTCCAAAAACACATACCAAGACAAAGTTTTATTCACCTCCAGACGATTCCAACTTGCTTGGTGAAATCAGTGTAATATTCTGATTTATGAATAAATTATTTCAGGTTACGGGAAATATGCAGCTTATATGCCGCACGCATGGATTTACAACACATTACCACCAGTTATGCAGAAAACCCTGAAACAATATATCAACATTTATGCTGGTACCTATAATCACATATAGTAGGGAACCGAGGCATCTGAATTTCGTAGGTTGTATATCACTCGAGGACATACAGAAACTGACAATTGAATTATGTAAAATGATCTACGAATGTACGAATCAATTTGGAATTGCCAAATCAGTGATTTTTAAATTTGGGACTTTTTGATATTATTTGTTTAACTCCATATGTTTTTATTAGTAAGTTTATTAACCTGAAATTTAAAACAGGTAATATTCAAATACTTCTAAGGACGTTGAAATGACCAAAGTTAAAAAATTTAAGATAGTTAGATAGATAGATAAGAGGAAAAACAAGTTCCGTAGCTTTTTGTAACTTGCAGCATAAAATATAGTCCCTTGTTAACTTTATTATTATTAAAGATAACTAGGTACTATAAAGGACAAATTGTAGCCACTGAATCAAAGAAGTTTTTATTACTAAAACATTTTTTTGAAATTTTGTTTGGTTTTTTAGAATGCAGTTCGAACTTTCAAAATGTTCGTCTGTCTGTCCGTCACGTTTCTTATAAGCACGATACCTCATCAAGAACAAAAAGCCCGATTGTTTTGAAATTTGGACAGTATATTAGTGTTAGCTAGATGAAGAACCCTATCGTTTTTGAACAAAATCGATGAATAAGTAAAAAAGTTATTATTTATTTAAATTTAAAAAAAACAACATTTTTTTATGTTTGGTAATTAAATAAAGAATGTCTAAAACTAATATTATTTGCAACAAATATGTAAAAAGTGCAGTAAATGGGTGAAATGGGAAATGGTTAACTTTACAATTCGTTCTTACAAAACTTATTTGTATTGTCAAATTTTGTTGAGAGCATTAAATTTAAACGTTTTTTTAGTGAAAACAATATCAATAATTTCTGTCATTTATTAGAGAATACTGACTGGGCGGAGGTTTATGCAATCCCTAATTGCAATGTAGCTTTTAAGACTTTTATGGAAACTATCACTTTTGCAGACCTAAGTAGAAAATACCCTCAGTTTAGAGACAGTTTCAATTAAGGCAGCAAATAACGAATACAAACATATTTTATCAGACTTTTTTAAGGACGTAACGATAAATTAGTTATGTCCTCTAATAATAAGAGCAAGGCTATGTGGAGCATACTAAATAATAGGCTAGGAAAATCAAAAAATAATAATAAAGCCGGTATACAAATAAAAGAAAATAACGAGGTTTTAAATAATAGTGAACTAACAGAAAAATTCAATACTTTCTTTATTAACGCTCCCAAAGTTGTTACCTCTAACTTACCTCCATATATTGACTTTCACTTTGTAGATAGATGTTTGGAAGTCTCGAATCATTCTCTATTTCTTAGGCCTCTTTCTAAGGAGGACACTTTAGTTTTAATCAGAAAATTGAAAAATTCCAACTCTTCGGGACATGACGAAATATCAAATATATTATTAAAACGTATAGCTACATATATCGTTGAACCTTTAACCTATCTGATAAATCTGTCTCTTGAGCAGGGAATATATCCATCGGATTTAAAATTGTCAAAAGTTATTCCGTTGTTTGAAAAAGGCGACCCAAACTTGTTTGATAATTGTAGGGGCATTAGCCTTTCTCCTAGTATGTCAAAAGTTTTTGAGTCTGCAGTAAACTCTCAGCTAATAAGCTTCTTAATGATGCACAATAAGCTTTCTCCCAGTCAACATAGTGTTACAAAAGAAAGGAGCATATAGACACTGCTTTAAGCGACTTTGTGGACGGTATTGTAACGTCCATGGACAAAGGACAAATAACTCTGGGACTCTTTATAGATTTCTCAAGGGCTTTTGACTGCGTAGATTACTCTATATTATTGACAAAACTTAAGAAATATGGAGTTAGAGGTGTTGCTCACGATTGGTTTGCGTCATATCTTGCAAATAGAAATCAGCATGTCTGTATTGAGGATGTTATATCAGACTCGCAAACTGTCAGAGTTGGAGTACCTCAGGGATCTATATTGGGGCCCACACTTTTTATTATTTATAACAATGATATGCTGAATTATATTCAATATCCATCATGTTTGACAGTTTCGTATGCCGATGATACGAACATTTTAATAAAATCTAATACTCTTGCTGATGCTGAAAACTGTGCAAAAACTGTATATGCCAAAGTAATATTGTGGACTGAAAATAATAAACTATGTATTAACCAAAGTAAAACAACCTGTATTCTCTTTAAAACTTTGCAGTCTAATATTGTCTTCAACAATAATATGCTTCTATCTTCTGCTACAAGTGTGGAGTATTCCAATGAATCAAAAATGCTCGGTTTGAAAATCGACTGTATAGCCTTAAATGGTCTATATAATCACATTCATGATATGTGTGTTAAACTGTTAAAGGCCTGTTATGCTTTGGCTATAACATCCAAACAATACTAAGACAATTGTATTTTGCTACTTTTCATTCTTGCATAAAGTACAGTATAGTGCATTGGGGTTCCTCATCTGAAGCAAATAGAGTTTTTTTTACTACAAAAAAGGGCAATACGTATAATAACCAATCTTGGATATAATACCTCCTGCAGGGAAGCCTTTAAAAGCTTAAACATTCTTACTTTGAACTCTATTTACATTTATGAGCTGTCATGTTTTGTTTACAAAAATAGAAGCAAATTTAACGAGATTAGAACTGATTATCCATATAGCACTAGGAATAAACATCTCCTTTTACCAAAAGAACACAGAACGGCTTTGTACCAAAGAAGTCTGTTTCATGGGATGTAAATTTTTTAATTGTTTGCCGGGGCATAGTAAATCTATGACATTTTTTAAATTTAAAAAGGCTTTAAAATCATTTTTGTTGGACATGAACAGCTACAGTGTTGACGAATTTTTTACAAAATGTGGGACTACTTTTCTATAGTTCTAGTTATATTTGTTTAATCGCTCACTGTTCACATGTTTTTTTTTTTCTTTTGTGTGTATATGTTTTTACAATGTTATTTGTGATATTTTCTTTGTATTTCTACCGACAATGTATCTTAACTGCACTTGTACATTTTCTGAAATTAATAAATATTATTATTATTATTATTATTATTAGTTAATTTACCTTGGTTTGCTTACATAAAATTACTAACGAAATGGAACAATTTGATAGGTTATTACTTTTTATATGTATATCTTCATTGTTATTTAAAAAAATATGTGTCTTTTAAGTTTGTTTAATTTACTATAAACTATTTTTACATTGAAGTTAGAGACACAATTTCTTCATAAAAACAATTATGGTATTTTTTGGCGAAATTTTGTAGCTGGCTCTTTTTTAAATTTCAACAAATAACAATCATTCCTCGATGACTCAAAATATCACTACACCAAAACGACGTCTTATAAACTTGTAATTTTCTTCAAGACGGAAAACAATATAACTGCACCAGTGTTATTGCCATCAGATACTAGCAAAAATTAGCTCCATAACTTTTTTAATAATGAAGATAGAGAAGACGTGTATTTTCGATTTTGGGGTAAAATTGACTTTTAGGGGGCGTTCGCAATCCCAAATATTAACGTGACCTCAAAATTCGAATGCGGCAGGTAATTTTCTATGAGAAACCATTTTCAGTTTATTTAGGTCCTCGAGTGGTATAGGCCACTTTTTACAAGCATTTTTCATCTGAAGGCATTTGCCTCGGTTCCCTACTAATACAGTGCGTAACTGTATACACTTTTGTTGTCATTTTTTCCAGGGGAACCGGTATATTTCGGGACTGCCAAAACTTAGATGTAAAATTAGCAGATTCTTTCCATGATTTAGGAGAATGTAAAACCTGTGGAGATTGTTGTCATATATAAAATATTAGTAAGTGCTACTATGTCTTGGAAAATAAAAAAATATTGAAAATACATTGCTTTTTCTTCATTTAACCCTTTCTCTACGGCGACCTTATTCGGCGAAGTCACTCAGGAACAGTTTGCTTTTCCACTTACGAACATATTTGTCTAGAGTAATCCGAGCCTCTTTACTCATTCATAATTATCAGAGTTCGGAATTACCTATCGGATTCCAGGGCTGGCTTTTACAGATATTATAAATTGTAAACATATACTAAAACATTCCCAAAGTATAAAAACAGAAAGACATACAACATACTAAATTAATATTATTTCATTTTACAATGTTTAGTTTTATCGAGAAACGCACCATATTAAATAAAAACGAAAAGAGTACTAGATTATTTTAAATTACAGCAGGTATACCTACTGGTAGTTTACCTGAAACCCAATCTTAGGCGGGGAGGGGAGTAATTTAACATTTAACAAGATTACTGTGTTTCTCTTACTGTAGATTTATTCGGATGTAAGTACTTTGCATGACAACTGTATTGCACTAGATGTGACAAAGCAATTTTGTGGTTATACAAAACAAATATTAATTCACAATTTCTTTCTCTGCAGCCAACATCAGAATTTACTACAATGGATGCAATGTGTTCGATCTTCGTCAATATATTTTTCAATTAGAGGGAGATATTATGCTGCGAGGGTACAAAGAGAATTCCAGACTGTTTTTAAAAAAAATCACGGTTTTGTTACGTTGACAGGTTTACACCTTTTAAACGGCAAAAAGTAGACTTTGCTACACTGGGCATGAATGTGGTGACTTTGCGAACATTTAGATATTCTAAGTATGCCTCAGTTACATCTGTCGACGTCGAGCAATATCAATAGATTTTCAACGGAATAAGATGCTGAAGTTTAACTCCAAATCATTTAGATCAGATATTAGTAATATATTTATTCTTGTAATCGGCAGTAAAAAATACGTGTGTATGTTAATTCAGTGTTAAGTACGTCTCCTTATACCTCCAGTTCTCTTCGAGTGAGTGTTTATAATAAATTGACTATCAGTTTTGGATAATATGGAATTCATTAAAAAAAATGTCAAGGTAAGATACTGTTTCACACATGCATGCAAATATTCATGCGCTGACACATAACCATCTCGAGCCAACCCTGGTTTTACCACATATCCAATAGGTCTGCTTATTTGTATATAGCACCAATAAAATGATTTGATTTCATTTCATTCATTACGTATACAAAGGAAAAAACTTTCTATATGTAACACAATAGAAATTGTATCTATTTAATACAGAGATATTCTAGTACTCCAGTACAGCAACGATCAATTATTTTTATTACTATTATTACCTACACACAATTTAATGTTTACATGCATTTTTTAATATTCCAGTACTAGATGGCGCCAATGCACAGGAATCATCTTACCCAGCTTTCAGTTTGAAAGTAATATTCAATCACTTTATTTTGAACCTGCTAGTGAATTAGAGATACTAGGCATTATTAAAACAATTAAAAAACTCAAACTCAGCTGGAGATGATAATGTAAGCACAAACTTGCTAAAAAAATGTATGTATCACATTGTTAAACCGTTAACTGAATTAATAAACTTTTCACTGAAGGAAGGTGTAGGCGTATTCCCAGATAAATTGAAACCGGTAAAAATTATACCACTACATAAATCTGGCGACAAAACCAGACTGGAAAATTTTAGACCAATATCTTTATTAAGCTCCTTTTCAAAAATACTTGAAAAATTGCTATCACACCGAATTGTAAGTTTTTTTGATAAACATAAACTCTTTAATCCTTTTCAGTTCAGTTTTCGTAAAAGTTTGTCTACTATAAGTGCCATAACTAAATTTTTGAACATATATAAAAATTTGGATAAAAAAAAAGGTAATAGGCATATTCCTGGATTTAAGCAAAGCTTTCGACTTGGTAGACCACAAAATTCTCCTGAATAAATTAGAAAGATATGACATACGAGGAATACCTCTAATGTGGCTCACCAGTTATCTTCAGGATAGAATACAATATGTTGATATTTGTAACAAATGTTAGTTTTACTATTTGAGAGTGGTTAAGGACTCTTCAATAAGACTCTGGTGTCGATTAATCGTTTATTACGTTATCACAGATATATCTTTACATGTTTTGTAGCGCGCCACTACTACACGTCCTTTCGGCCTCATGGATCGGAAGCGAGAGAGCGTTTTACATTTCTCCGTGTGGAGTCTGCGCACTCGCGCTCATTCGTCACAATATTAGTGGTCATAAATCCAGTCTACTGCCCTCTGCTGTTGTTGTACCGCAAGGTTCTATATTAGGTCCACTTTTGTATATTATTTATGTAAATGATTTGCTGAATTACTGTCCTTGATCTAAAGTAAATGTCGATTCTGTTGTTAGGGAAGCAAATTCGCAATTAAACGAAGCCAATAATTGGTTTATTCGAAATAAGTTACTGCTGAATAATAAGATATCTGTAGCTCTGAGATTTAATCTAGCTAAAAAGCCATTCGATCATAACCTGTTAATCCGGCCGAAAAGTGAAAGCCTTAAACAAGAAAATGTAACCAAATTTTTAGGTGTACATATCTCGGCTAATTTAACTTGGATAACTCACATTGAGGAAACATGCAAAAAGATCGCACCGGTGTGCTATGTTATAAATCAGCTAAGAAAGGTGGTTGACAGATCTGTATTGTTGATGTATTACCACGCTCATTTCCACTCAGTGATTTCCTATGGCATTATTATAGGTTGGGGTATTTCACATGAAAGTATCAGACTTTTTCGACTTCAGAAAAAGACCATCAGATACATAATGGGAATGAGAAAATGCGATAGCTGCAGAAAATTATTTAAGGAACTGGGTGTACTTCCACTCTGTCACGTATTTTTATATATCATTTACTGCTCTATGTTAAGTCTGAGTTAAGCAGTTTCAATTCTTTAAATGATAATCATTCCTATTTTACCAGAAATAATTTAATTTTAGAAATACCTACCCATAACCTGGCTACTTATATAAAGAGTCCAAAATATTTAGCTATAACTGCCTATAATACACTACCCAGTGAGTTTAAAATTTTAAATACACATAAATTCAAAGTCACAATAAAACACTTTCTTTTAGACAAGTCATATTATTCTCTAAATGAATATCTTGACGATTAGCTATAAGAGGTCTTATAATTTATGTTATTGTTCTATTTTAGTAATTTTATATTTCAAACTGCTTGTATTGTTTTATTTTATTTGCTATGCTTACTGACTTGCCACATATACATATAATGTATCAACAAATGGTTAATAAATTATTATTATTATTATTAGATGGCGCCAATGCACAGACTCATAAAAGAACTTTCCCAAAATGAAATTTAGCACTTTCAGTCAAGATTATGTCAGTTTTTTGACACTGCAAACATTATTCCCAATTTTTTTATGTTTTATATACCCCTGCTTTTACTATATTTTACAACTTTTTTCACATCATGTTTGTCGTGTCTACCCTCATCTACTGACGCCATTTTGCCAACTCACTTGAGTTTCTTTGATGAAGAATCTTTGGAAACTGGTGACAACCTCACGTGCAACTTCACCTTGATTGCTCCAAAAAAGGTGATAAACCCTTACAGATCGGAAATGAATAATTTTGTCCCCCAGAAACCATTCAGCTCAGTCTATCAAAAATGTACGGCTTGTTTGGCTGTCGCTTATCAGGTGAGTAACTGATTATTTGAAAATAAATACAGACTATATATAGTCCAGTCAGTAGAGGCAAAAAAAGTCCAAAACCTCGGACTCCGGTTAAGATCGATTTTCATGAAATAAATGACATCGATTCGTAGTTAATAGTATTGCGAAGTCTACATGGTCCGAAGGTGTACCTACTTTTACCTTGGGGGTGGATGCCACCTCTTCTCCTTCTTCATCTAACAAAATGCATGTTTTGGAACGATTTTTCACGAATAACTCGAAAACCTTACATTTCATCAAAAAAATCATCGGGAGCAAAAATGAAGCACACTCAGGTGACTGATATAATAACTTTTATTGCTCTATAGCAAAAAAATTGATAAAATTACTCCAAAGTGCGATCCTCTTAAGTACTTGAATAATCTTTCTGTACTTGAATCTTTTTTCCTGACTCCTACTGATACCCAAAAAATTAGGGAAATATTCACCGACATTAGGAATAAGAATACTAGCGGTTGGGATTGTATCTCTCTAAAAGTATTCTTAAAACTGCCAGAAAATATTTTACAGATCTTGGTAGGGGCTATTAATACGTCTTTTGAAACAGGAACCTTTCCGTCTTGTTTAAAAATTGCAGAGGTTGTTCCGCTATTTAAGTGTGGAGACCACGAATCACCTTCCAACTATAGGCCAGTATCATTGCTTCCTACGTTATCAAAAATAATAGAGAAATTGGTTAAGAAAAGAATTTTAGATTTTTTACATCGGAATAAGGTTGTCTGTGCAGAACAGTTTGGTTTTCACGCCTCGAAAAGTACAAACGATGCTATATTTGCCTTTTTAGAGAAACTATATCTTCAGATTAATGATGGGGAGGTGGCCGCAGCAGCATTCTGTGATTTGGCTAAAGCATTTGACTGCGTAAATCACAGGATATTGCTGGGGAAACTACAAATCTACGGGTTTAGAGGTATAACACTGGATTGGTTCAAGTCATATTTATCTGGTCGCTATCAAAAAGTTATTTTTAATGGTAAAGTGTCAAAACAACTGGAAAGTGACGTGTGGCGTGCCACAAGGTTCTGTCCTTGGGCCTTTACTATTTCTAATATATTTTAATAATTTGGCTTCTGTTAAAATTCAAGTAAAGTTCACTTTTTTTGCGGATCATACCACGATACTCTGGCATGGTAAATACATCGATTAACTCCATGAGATAGTGAGTAGCGATTTAAAAATGATAAAAGATTGGTGTGATGCTAATTTATTATCTTTTAACGTATCTAAAACTAACATCATTACATTTAAGTGCGACCTGAATGAGGTATACTTGGGAGAAAAAATTATAAAAAACCAAGCTGAATGTAGATTTTTAGGCCTACATATCGACAGAAAATTAAAATTTGAAAACCATATCTCAATATTGAGTAAAAAATTAGCTCTAATTGTTATGAAATTAGAGTGGTGGCAAATGAATTAAACTTGGACTCAGCAAGAAATGCATACTTTGCCCTTATAGACTCAAATTTATGTTACGGTATTTGTTTCTGGGGTTCTTGCTCGCAATGTTTATTTAATAAAATTTTTGTTCTGCAAAAAAGGGCTTTAAAGTACATGTGTAAGGCTAATGTAAGAGACTCATCGTGTAAACCAATGTTTTTGAAGCATGGAATTATGACGCTCTTGTGTATATTCATTTTTGAGACTGCATGCCTCATGCATAAAAAGTTTGGACGTGATATAAACAGAGATTCGGTTCGCTACACACGGCTCACTCATAATAACATCACACTTCCTATTCCATCATCGGCTCAGATAAAAAACTCAATTCTCTATAATAGCAGAAAAACGTTTAATCATCTTCCTGTAACTTTGAGGCAAATTAAAAGCAATAATAAATTTAGAAGAGAACTTAAAAAATTATTAGTTAGCAAGGCTTATTATTCACTGAATGAATTCTTTCAAGACACATTTTATTAACCCATTTTTATCACTGTTTTATACATAAAATAAATGTAATCCTGTTTGTTGTTTTTTGTTTTTCTTTGCTCTTAATGTCTGTAACTTTTACTATAGTATTTAAGTTTGGCTTTGTCAATAAAATTTTTTAATTTTTTTTCTGAGAATAAAGCATATTCTGATTCTGATAATCATTTAGATTTATAATTAAAAAAAAATTTTTGATTTTTTTTTTAAAATCATGATTTTTATCAACCCGTGTTCCGGTAATTTTTATGCGAGATAGAGGCCGCCAAAGTAAGAGGTCCAAGGATTTCGCTTCTCCAGTGACACGGGTCCGCTTCGAAAATGAGAGCTAACTGCTCGCTGTCCTATCATCGCGCAGGCTGACCATTATTTCTGAATAAACTAATAAATAAATTTTTCTTTCTAAAGGGCTTATTATTATTAGTCGTAATTTTATTTTCGGATATAATGAAGAGTTAATTAAGCTGGAGGAAGACAGGCTTTCCATTTAGAATTAATCACGCGACGTCAGTCAGTTTACTTAAGTCTAAATAAAGAATAATTGACTTGGAAATTAAAAAAAAAATAAATTTTAAACAAATTTAACATTTTTAATAAGCACCATAAGTTCAACACTAACGAGATTTGATCGATATCCAATTCCTTATATTTTCTAAAATCATACCGATAAGAGCAAAGCACATCTTGGGATTAAATTTTTGTAACATCTACCTTTTAAACATAAGTTGGGCATGACAATTATTGATCAAACTGCGATTTAGTTATAATAATAGTTTTTTTTTTTCCTTCAATTCTTTGGGACTTCCTGCCACATGTATGTTTTCTTTTTAAGCGGTGCTAGGGGAATCTACAAAATATATCACAATTAACCAGTATTTTACTGGTAAATAACCTCTACGCCTGTGACGTTTACGTCAAAGGATCAGTTAAAGGTTGCTTTTTTTAAATAAACAACACAAATAAGTAAAAAAACTTGAAATTAAATATTTCGCCGACGTTTTGGAAATCTAATCTGTTTCCTTTTTCAAGGCTTTTTTGAAAAATCTTTTTTGCTGTGTATGACAAATACACAGCTCTAAGAATGTTTCTTATATTCAATATCCATAGATACAGTTAACAGTTTTTTAGTTTTTATACAATGTTAAGTTGGTGAAGTTCTTCTTTTAACATTGGCAGCCAAGTTGTACAGACATCTACGGAACAATTCGACATGCAACTGTCCTCATTCAATAACATTATCGCAGATTCTTTAATTTTTCTTTTTTTTGCTATCTGCCTCTTTTGTTAAAATTTTTGCCGAGTCCCAGTTTATTCTATGTCCGTTCTCCCACGCGTGTTCGCAGATCTTGGACCTCTGAATTTCATTTTTTCTGATATAATTTTGATGTTCGCCCAATATCTTACACTAAAAGGTCTAGATGACTCACCCACGTATTGTTTGTTGCACTCACACGGAATACTATAAATGCAGTTTTTGCTCGTGGTTCTTCGGTTTCGTCTTTGGGCGAACATCAAAATTATATCAGAAAAAATTAAATTCAGAGGTCCAAGATCTGTGAACACGCGTGGGAGAACGGACATAGAATAAACGGGGACTCGGCAAAAATTTTAACAAAAGAGGCAGATAGCAAAAAAAGAAAAATTAAAGAATCTGCGATAATATATTGAATGAGGATAGTTGCGTGTCGAATTGTTCCGTAGATGTCTGTATAACTTGGCTGCCAATGTTAAAAGAAGAACTTCACAAACTTAACATTGTATAAAAACTAAAAAACTGTTAACTATATCAACAGTTCTATGTAAATAGTAAGTATCTATGGATATTGAATATAACAAACATTCTTAGAGCTGTGTATTTGTCATACACAGCAAAAAAAAGATTTTTCAAAAAAGCCTTGAAAAAGAAAACAGATTAGATTTCTGAAACGTCGGCGAAATATTTAATTTCAAGTTTTTATACTTATTTGTGTTGTTTATTTAAAAAAACCAACCTCTAACTGATCCTTTGACGTAAACTTCACAGGCGTAGAGGTTATTTACCAGTAAAATACTGGTTAATTGTGATATATTTTGTAGATTCCCCTAGCACCGCTTAAAAAGAAAACATACATGTGGCAGGAAGTCCCAAAGAATTGATGAAGGAAAAAAAATTAAGATAATGCCACAAATAACATTTAGACAATAATAATAATAAATATGCTTTTATTCTCAATAATATTTTACATAAGAGAATGATAACATATGCAAAACAAATTTCTCTTTTTTGGAAATCTCAATAGGAAGTTCACAAAATGTGTATATAAGTGTTATTATTTACTAAATTGTTCCTGAAGTTAAAAATAGAACTTTTTTTGTTTCCAAGTCAATTAATGTTTGATTTAGACTGTTAAGTAAATAACTGACTTAAATCACGTGATTACTTATAAATGGAAAGTCTGTCTACCAGCTTAATTAACTCTTCATTACGTCCAAAAATACAGTTGAAACTGTAATAATTGATACTTCAAAAAGGGAGATTTTATTTTTTTATTACATGAACACCAAGTACACTCTATCATACTGAAATTCATGTTAGTGAGTTATTGATAACAACTAATCACATAATGAGATTGTTTCACAGTTAAAACTTTGCCTATTATCATTTTCTGGAGAACTAAGTTCAATTTTCATCATAAGGGCGAAGGCCACTGGTGGATTTTTAAATTTTTTACCGTGAAACAATCTCCTGTTGAGTAAGTTCCTTCCACCCGATTTTTTTTTTAAATCACATTAATAAGCGAGCTGTGATATGGGAGTCATGAAAAGTGATACATACTGTATACAGAAATAAATGAAAGTCCAAGAAAAGAAAGATACTATTCCATCTAGTTACATACAGACTGTCTATTTTACGAGGGCCATACCAAATATCTCGCTTAATATCTATTGTAGAAGAATAAAGTTTTAGAAACAGTTATCCCATTTTTTGTGAGCTATATTTCAGTAAAAAGAAATTTGAAATCCATAGCCTACTTTATGAGATATATTACAAAAACCTGAAAAATAGGAAAACCACAAACGGTTATAGCTTCCTTATTTGAGGAGATACGAAAAAAGTTAAAGGAATGAAAGTTGACGGCAAAGACAATAAGAATAATAACGTGTAACAAAAAAATTGAAAAATGCAGTTGGCTTTGACATACGCTATTGTGCAAAAATGAAAAATACGTATCTCAAAGTAGGCCATGACCCCATTAATTCCGTTATTTTTTTCTCATTCCAACGATATAAAACATGTCACAGAAATTTTAACCGATAGTGTCAATATTTAATATTTTACGAATACCACAATTCATATAATTGAATCGTAACAATCAGCTGTGCCATAATAATAAAAATTCACTTTATAATAATTATAATTCCGTAATTATTTATTACAATTTAATACAAACCAATAAATATCTCATAAATAAAAATACAAGTACAAAACGAACATCTAAAGAAAAAAACGAAAAACTATGTATAACAGTACTACCTACTACTATATTGAAAAGAAATTGTGTGTATTTATTTTTCTAACTACAAATGCTCAAATTGTGCACCATGCATTCTGACACATAAACGTGCTCTACGAGACACGTCACGCATTACATTTTGGAGCATTTCAGGAGTAATTGCCTCACATGCGTTTCGAATTCTGGTTTTGATGTCCTCAATATTTTCAGGGGCAGTTTGAAATACCTTGTCTTTAATGTAACCCCAGACGAAAAAATCCAAGGGAGTAATATCTGGTGATCGAGCTGGCCATAGAATGGGTCCATAGGTGCCTATCCAGCTATCTGGCATAACTTGATTTCAATAATTTGTACATATTACAGCAGTGTGAGGTGGAGCCCCATCTTGTTGAAAATATGAATAATTTAATCTTTCTGCCACTGTTAATTCATAAAGAAAATCTTGAAATTCGTTTTGCAGGAAATTAAGGATCTACGAGTGGTTAATTTGCCATCATAAAAATAAGGTCCAATTACTTTAGTCCCTAAAAGACCCAACCAAACATTCGTAGAAAATCTTTCTTGGAAAGCAGTCTCTCTGCACCAATGTGTATTTTCTCGTGTCCACTTATAATGCATATTTCTATTGAAAAATCCATTATTAGAAAAATTTGAATCGTCCGACCAAAGAATTTTGCTACATATCAGCGCGTCATTCCTTTTCTTATTTAATAACCATCTACAAAATCTTACTCTCCTTGGCTTATCTCCCTCATTTAAATGTTGAACTTTCCTCATTTTGTAGCATCGAAATCCGTTTTTTTTTCAATGTTTTTCTTGCACTGTCTTTTTTTATGCGACAGTTTCTCTGAATTTGTCTCAAAGAGGTTTCCTCATTTTGGTTAACATAATTCATTACTCTATTCACTTTTCTTACATTATCCGCAACATGCGCTCACCTTACTACTTTTTTTTAAAATGAACCGTGCGTTTTTAGATTTTGAACTAACTTCCTAAACATAGTTCGATTTGGCTGCGGAGCCTCTGGAAATCTATCTCCGTAAACCATGACTGCCATCTCAGCGTCAAAATTGCACTGACAATAAATGCTAATCATATCGAATTGGTTATTATTGGTGTACACCATAATTACTGATATAAAATTTGTCTTATAACTCGACAACGCAACATACAACATACAACAGTGACAATCTGTCAAATTTATTAATAACTGTATACATTGTTTTTCACTAATTATGGCACAGCTGATTGTTACGATTCAATTATATGAATTGTGGTATTCGTAAAATATTAAATATTGACACTATCGGTTAAAATTTCTGTGACATGTTTTATATCGTTGGAATAAGAAAAAAATAACGGAATTAATGGCGTCATGGCCTACTTTGAGATATGTATTTTCCATTTTTGCACAATAGCGTATGTCAAAGCCAACTGCATTTTTCGATTTTTTTGTTACACGTTATTATTCTTATTGTCTTTGCCGTCAACTTTAACTTTTTTCGTATCTCCTCAAATAAGGAAGCTATAACCGTTTGTGGTTTTCCTATTTTTCAGGTTTTTGTAATATATCTCATAAAGTAGGCTATGGATTTCAAATTTCTTTTTACTGAAATATAGCTCACAAAAAATGGGATAACTGTTTCTAAAACTTTATTCTTCTACAATAGATATTAAGCGAGATATTTGGTGTGGCCCTCGTAAAATAGACAGTCTGTATATTTATATGATCACAATTTTTCAGCTCATCATGACTATTAATTCAACCATAGAGCAATATGAAGCCGAGCAAAAATGTCAAGAGTTTGTCAACAATAGAATCGCCAAGAAAATAACAGACTTATGTACAAAGGGATTTAAGAAGTGATTGTATAAATTAAACCTATTTTTTTCTCACTAAATCCCTATATAGCAATCTACTAGCTCAATAAACTTTGACAGGTGAAATCTGTTGTGATTTACATAATAGTTATTTATTGTATACGTGTTTTAGATAGCATTTTATCCACGCAAGAGAGTTCAAACTTGGGAACGAAGTTCGAGTGTTTAATTTTCTTGAGTGGATAAAACGCGACTAAAACACGAATGCTATACAACGTTTTATCCACAATCACGTCATTTAGAATCAGATTTCATCAAAAAATGGTTTGACATTTCGCTCTGTCAGTGGCTGTAACGTCAAAAATTATTGAAATTAATTTGGAAGGTGTTGAATGGTTGCTATTTAGTTTTGATTGTCTATCGATTCCATTTGTAAAGATTTGTGAAGTTGGTGAAAAATGCAAGAAAGCGATTTTGTTCCTAAGAGAATTAATTCTTCAGGAAGCTGAAGAAGCAACCCCCCTCCGATCATTGCCTGGCAAGTTCAGGGAACATTATGAAAAAGTATTTTCCGAATTTAATGAATGGAAAGAAAAACGGGGGGTAATGACAATAATTGAGGAAGTTTTGCTATCGTATTTCTTAAATTTGAAGAAGTATGCAATTTCATCCATGTGGTCGAAGTATTCGATGCTGAAGGCCGCTATAAAGGTCCATAAAAACATAGACATTGGAAAATATAGTAAGCTCACTGCCTATCTGAAGTGTGACTCGAAAGGGTACAAAGCGAAGAAAGCTGCGGTTTTGGAAAGAGCACACGTGGAAGAATTTTTGACAACAGCTTGCGATAAAGAATATTTGATGATTAAGGTAATTATCTCTTAACCTTTTAAACACTGTAGATAATAAACTTTGAAATATTTTAGGTTGCACTAATAATGTGTGGTGCTTGTCGTTGCTGTGAATTGACGAATTTGAAAATCAATGATATAGAAGACAGGGGCGCATATCTGCTTGTTTCTATACCAGATACCAAGACCGGCGTCTCTCAAAAATTCACAATTATGGAAGAAGGATTCTCTATCAATACTGTGGAGACATGTAGAAAATACACATGTCCTTATGTCCGAAGAAGTTATCCAACGACAGATTCTTTTTACGATACACTAATCAAAAATGTACTTCACAACCTGTTGGAGTCAACACTTTGTCGAAAGTTCCTTCAAGAGTTGCTTCATTGTGGCAAACGCAATCTGGCAAACGCAGAAGCTTATAGCGGCCATTGCATGAGGCGCACTTCAACAACTTTACTGGCTAATAAAGGTGCTGACTTCATAACAATTAAACAAGATGGTGGAGAAGTTCCGCTATAGCAGAAAGTTATATCGAAGATTCTATATCCAATAAGCTTGATATCGCAAGAAAAATCCAAGGTACTCCTGGTACTAGTCGTTCCTTACAAGAGGAGACATCCATTGTTTCTAGAGATTTATCAAAAACTTCGACAAGCACTATATATGCGTTCCGAAACCGATGACAACTACAAGTTTGTTATTAATGGAAACGAAGTGAAATATGATACAACAAATAAGGATATGTCTATTAATATAAACGTTAATATTAATATTAATAAAAATTAAATAGAAACATCATCACTCAGAGCCATCACAAAATATCGACACCCAAGAAATCCCTTGCACAATCCACCAAACGCTCTTCTTTACCAAATAACTAATACAGAGCCAATTCCACAGAGACTGTTTAAATTATCCACTAAGTTCGCCAAGAATGACCACAACGTAGAAATACTTCAACCTCTGTGCAAAACAAGAAACCATGAAAGACCCAGCAGCAGGAAGTTTCCGGACAAAACCCTGTGGGCACACATTCGTGAAATAAGGACCACATGATACAATGTTACAATTATTATTGACTTTTTAACATATTTACCTGATTTTTTTTTTTCTCTCTCATGCTATCTAAATTTTGCTGTCTGTTATCCATACTTCTTATTACAAAATTTGTTATATTATTGTTAAAAAAAGGCTGAAGGACTTCGGTCAATGGCTATTTGGGTTTTTTTTACTCAATAAAGTACTTTTATATATTATTATTATTATTAAAGATTAAATAAAATGTAATTGATTTAAGATTGTTGTTTTCATTATTTCACTAGGGGATAAAGCGGTACTTTATATGCTTCATAAGCGTGAATAAAACTCCAATTATAATGTGATTGTGGATAAACTAATTTTATACGAGGATAAAAAGGCTTATTGGTTTTAAAACAGTCTGCAGATGCTCAGCAACGAATACAATTTTACTACTGCGACTACACACCGCCTCGACAATATAGAATAATTAATGGTGCAAGTAGAATCAGATGATGACCAGAAAGTATGCACTCTGAAACGTTGAGCTGTTGTCACCAAGAAACTATAATGAAAAAAAAACTTTGATCCAGCTTTACACCTAACAGACAACCACGACAGATGGCGTGGTTCTGTCGGACGTGTCACACAGTAATGGGAGGCCAACTGGACCAATGCATAAATCACAAAATTACATTTAAGTTTAGGTATAATATTAAAATGAATCGGGCCTATATGCTCATATATAACATGTTTATTCTTAAAATCACATCAGTTTTCATCTATCAAAGTTTGTCATGGGGCTAGTGGATCACCATATATAATTTTTCAGTTATGATTTACGTAAATTTAAGGAAAACAATATAATTACTGATAAGCATCTTTGTACAGAACACGTGCATTCCACTATGGATGGAATTTGGACAAAAAAGTAAGGAATAAAATGCTAAAAATGTTTATATTACCACTCACAGCTTCTCTTCTTCCGCACCATACAATTGACTATGTCAAATAACCTTTCTTCTCACTGAAATAATTTCCAGAAACATGTCAAGTCAAGTTTTAATCATCTTCAGTTCCAGATGATTCGAACTTGCTAAGTGAATCCCTGATTTAATAATAATTTATTTCAGATTGCGGGAAATGTGTAGCTTATATATATCACACATGGATTTAGAACACATTACCAACAATTATGCACAAAACCCTGACGAATTAAATATAGATTTATGCTGGTAAACACCTAATCACATACCTGTGGTAACTATTCAATTTGTTTTAATTGATTTCCAGGGGAACTGGTATATTTCGTGACTGCCAAAACTTAGATGTAAACGAAGGCTTACCAACTGTTTTAAGGGACTTAGGAGAGTGTAGAACTTGTGGTGCTTACTGTAGTTAATAAATGATTAGTAAGTGCCAATATGTCTGAGAAAATTAAACATTATTGAAAATAAATTTCCACTTTTTTTACTTAAGAAAGAGCGATGCCTTTTTGTTTCATCGATGTACCTACGATCTGCATACGTACTAACCTTGGAAATGTTTCGAAACAAATACATAACGAACAGAAAAATATATTTCCATATGTGTTCCATATTAAACAAAAGTAAATATAAAATAATCCCTTAGGAAGTAAGTTCATAACTTTCAGTGTTCAGTGGGAATATTGTGTTTTGGGTTCAATCTACCGGTTACTAGATGGCGCCAATACATTATTCACCTTTAAAACAGAGAGAATGCCTTTAACATAATTTTTTAGTTTTCTTTGTTGAACAATGTATTTTCGTTTATTATCCTTTCTATTTCCTCAACAATGAGACGTTCAGCAACCTGCATCACTATTATTGACCTTGCCTTGCCAATCATATGAAACGTGTATATATAATAACCATTGTATATAGTCTATATACAATGTAATAACACACAGGAACAGATCAGAGAGAATAACAGATAGTCTAAGCTGTCTAAGATGAAATAATCATTCATTCTCATTCTAGTCAATAAACGTTCATAAATTTCAGTCTCTTCTCCATAGAGTTGCTACATATAGCAACATAAAATATAATATGATTTTTATTTATTTAGTACTATGATAACTTGTGTGTTTATATGAATTTTGGAGTGCCGTGAAAACTTCATTTCTGCTTTACCTGGAGTTTCTCCACGATCTCCAGCCAAAATATTTTCTTTTGTTTTGATTTAAATCAATCAGTTGTTAGATAGCGCTAATACATATTATGTTATCCATTTGCAGATTTCTATTTCTGCTTCGCCTGAAATTTCTCTGATGAAAATGTCCTGCTTTATCCACTAGTTGCTAGATGGCACCAACAGACAATCTCTGTTGATCAATTTATTTCTAAAGTTATTATAAAATAAGGTAGTTGCTTTTCAAATCGAGTTGGTACTACGCATCACTGACATCTGTTACTTAACAAATTTAAAGATTTAGGGAGTTGTATAAATACTAACATTTATTTTATTTTTATTTATAAAGTAAATCTTACTAAACTAGAATTCTGTGACTTACATTGTTGATGTTTACAGTGTGTCCATAGGTAGATGGCGCCACTGTCGCAGAAACTTCCGGTCGGTAATGTTAAATTCTAGAGTCAATCTCTTGAAACATGGCATTTCCATGTGTAATTTAGATGGGAATTTTTCCTATATATTTCCGTAAAGTATAAGGCTAATTGTGTCCCAGGTGTTATTTCTCAAATTTAATCATAGCAGTGAGTGAAATATGAAGTTGAACGTTTCGTACCCCGCGACGGGATGTCAAAAATTGTTTGAGGTTGTGGACGAGCATAAGATCCGCATTTTTTACGAGAAACGTATGGGCCAAGAAGTCGAGGCTGATCTCTTAGGTGACGAATGGAAAGGATATGTTTTAAAAATTGCCGGTGGCAATGATAAGCAAGGTTTCCCAATGAAGCAGGGTGTTTTAACGAATGGCAGGGTACGTCTTCTCCTCTCAAAGGGCCATTCTTGCTATAGACCGCGCCGTACTGGAGAACGCAAAAGGAAATCTGTGCGCGGTTGCATCGTAGATGGTAATCTTAGTGTTCTAGCTCTTATTATTGTCCGAAAGGGTGAACAAGATATTCCTGGACTGACTGATACCACCATCCCCCGTAGACTTGGTCCCAAGAGAGCTTCTCGAATCCGGAAGTTGTTTAATTTAAGCAAAGAGGACGATGTTCGTCAGTATGTTGTAAAACGTCCTCTTCCACAAAAAGAAGGCAAGAAATTACGTACAAAGGCTCCCAAAATACAGCGTCTTATCACTCCAGTTGTTGTGCAACGTAAACGCCATCGCTTAGCTCTCAAGAAGAGGCGCTGTTTGAAACGCAAAGAACAAGAAGATGCTTATGCTAAATTGTTAGCCCAGCGCAAGAAGGAGTCCAAAGCACGTAGGGAACTAATGAAGAGGCGCAGGTCAGCCAGCATGCGTGATAGCAAATCTAGTTCTCATAGCGGGCCAAAATAATTTGTATTTTTATATTTAACGTATGTAAGTACAATGTGAAATAAAGTTCTTGCAGAAGTTGATCATGTATTTGTTGGTTTATTTAAAATAAATATTTACCTATACCGACCTATTTTTTAAATTTTCTCTGTTTGCATTTCTTTTTTTGTTACTGAAGATGTGCTTACAAAGTCCAAAGTAAAGTGTGGGTAAAATTAAGTAGAAAGCAATATTTGGGGGAAATTAAAATTTTGTGTTATAATGTATGAGGAAATTGCCAAATAGAGAGAACTTTATTTTATATTTTTTTTTCTGCTCTTGACAATGGGTTTTGTACGTTGCCCTTAGATTTTTATCTCGAAACCCAGTTATTCTTTCAAAATTGATGCTATTTCGAAATTCCAGAAATTTTTTGAAAAATAGAGGAATATTAAACAATAGACATATTTAAATTTAATGATTTTTACAATTCTAGTGTCATAGCCAAGAAGATAGGATTCTGATGGATTTTGAGGTTGGTGATTATGACTTTATGTTTAACAAATTGAAACTCAAAATGGCTGACAAAATGGTGGATGCAATATCTCAAAATAAGTAGCCGAGTTAAAAAATAATTGAAAATATCATACAATTGTTAGAATGGAAAATTATGACATTTTTTTTTTTTGTAGAAAAATGTTTTTATTTACAACAAAAATCATCGATAATTTAAAGAATGTTGATGGTTTTTGAGGTTGCTGGTTATGAAATTATGTTTAACAAATTAAAATTCAAAATGACTGACAAAATGGCAGATGCAATATCTCAAAATAGTGATTGTAAGTGATTGTTAGAATGGAAAATGGATTTTTTTTTTTAGAAAAATACCTATGTATTTGCAACAAAAATCGTATTAAAAATTATAAACGATTTTTATCAAAAATACGTTTCTCAATTAATTCATTCTCTTGAGTTGCTTCTATTAAAAAAAAAAATGTTTTTTCATTTTATCCATACTAAGATTTTTTAATTTTTTTTAGTTATATGTATATTTTGTAATATTGCATCCGCCATTCCATTATTTTAAACAAACACCATATATATACCTTCAGATTTGGACAAAAGACGAACAACTTTTTCATTAAATTCCCTATACGCATATCACATATTTATTATGAACAGTTTCTGAAATATTTGGAAAAAAATAGAACAATTACTTAACTAATGTCAAAGGTAATGGATCTTAAACTTTAACATACCTTAACTACTTTCTAAAATAAATATTCAAACTGCTGCCCATTTATACTTATTGACAGCATTTGTGAAGCCAAATAATTATTTCTTCTTGAATATGTTGAAACATTTCTGGAGAAATCAGATGGACTGCCTGGCGCATTCCACAAGAAGAAATCTAAGGGGTTAAAGCAGGTAACTTTGGTGGCCACTCAATATTTCTCGTTCCGATTCATCTAACAACTACCAAACGAAGATTGTGTAGTGCGGGGAATGCCATCTCGTTGAAGCAAAAGATATAACAGAAAAAGTATGGTGAAATGCCGTAGAGCCGTTTGGACCTAATTCGGGGTCAGTAGATCAACAATAGGAAGCCCCCTATCGCCACTGGTAACCTCTGTACCCTAATAAGTATAATTTTTCTTGAAACTATGTATCCATACTTTTTTCTGTTTTATTGGTGCGGATACTGCCATTGCGGAAGAGGATGACAATCTCCAAAGTGTTGGTCAAATGATCGTAATATAAACATCAACACTCCATTATGGGTGTATGTTATTCTTACTATTCATTGGAACATAAGCTGACACAAAGAATCAGAGGCGCGTTTAGGCCTAGACGCGCGCCTAGGGCCCCACTTTTCCAGGGGCCCCCATTTCCTGATTTATCGAGGTAAAAAAACGATGTAAACATTTTATTTCTTTGTTATGTCATTATTTAATTTCATCTTACCGATAGCAATAATGATAATTACAACTATCATGAAATACATTTCTTCCCTTTTCCATATCATCCTCATCAAATCTCAATTGCAGCAAAAATAACAAACTAAGGATGGTTACATTTGTCGTTTATTTATATTTTATATCATTTGAATTTGAAATCATTTTATAGTACTTCCTTTCGATTTTAATTTTAGGAATTTATTGTTTGTTTATCGTATTTGAATATTCATTTTTTAATCTTTATTCACTGTATCATATTAAAAAAAGATGCAATCAATTAACAGACCAATTTGGCAATTCCTCAGACGTTACTATTTAACTTTTGGCAGTCGGCATGTGTCAGATGACGAATCAGCTTTTCGGTATATTTCATATCAATGAAAATAAATCTACTGATAATGGTGATGCAAAAATTCAAGAACCTGAGATGGAACAATCTAGGAAACCAGAGAAAATTTTGATTTTGAAACCAGTGATGAAGACTGCGAAAATTAAGAACCATTAGGAAACGATTCTGGTGATGATGAGCAAATAGAAAAAGAATCTGAAGATGAAGAAAATTTGGAAAAATAGTATAAAGATGCAAAACAAGCTAAACATCAGTGCACTGCAATGATCAATGCATTAGTATCAACTTATAGAGACAATATAGATTCCGAGCTATCTCCAGATAACTTGCATCAATTTATTATATATGCCGGCTTAAATCGCCCGCTGAAATGTATAAAGGACTCCGCAGTATTTAATAGTAAAAATGGGCTTCAGTCGATTGTTCTGAAACTTGGGGAAAATGTTCTCCTGGACCCCCTGATTAAAATTCATTTTGACCACCAGTCCGACCGAATTCGATTTTTTGATCTAGAGGCGATTGAAACTATGAACATCTGCGAAGATCTGCCTAAATGTTCCATCAAAATTCTGAAAATGTTCAGGCTCATTTTTTAGAGAAAGATAAGTATCTTTTGTTTCTTGGTGTTTTTTTTTTTTCAAAGTGCCTCCTCCCGGAAAAAATAACAAACAGAAAAAACATTTTTTTTTTTTGAAATTTTTGTACGGTAAAAGGAAGCACTTTGAAGAAAAAGTTGGAGGGGCATAAGTTGATTATTTTTACCTAAAGAATATGCCTGAATATTTTGGGATTATTCTGAAGTAGAAAAAATAAAATCTAGGGACATTCTTGGTCGAAATTATTTTTGTCTATGAAATTCTGAAAACCGGTAAGCGTGTTCTTTGAGCAAAAATAAGCATCTTTTGTTTCTTGGTGTTTAGCTTCAAACTGCTTCCTTTTCCCGTAAAAAATATTTTTTATGTTTGTTATTTTTTTCCGGGAGAAGGAAGCACTTTGAAAAAAAAACGCCAAGAGACTAAAAAGATGCTTATTTTTCTCCAAAAAATGAGCCTGAATATTTTCAGAATTTTTATGGAACATTTACGCAGACCTTCGAAGATGTTCACAGTTTCAGTCGCCTCTAGATCAAAAAATCGAATTCGGTCGGACTGGTGGTGACAGAGAATTTTAATCAGGAGGGCCAGAAGAACATTTTCCCCAAGTTTCAGAACAATCGACTGAAATCTATTTTTACTATAGAAAACTGCGGGGTCCTTTATATTGGATGTGTTTCAGGCGACATTTTTTAATGTTGAAACCCTTTTGCATATTTATTTGACCATTCCGGTCAGTAATGCCTAATGTATATAAAAGCACTTTTTCGGCGTTCAAAAGAATTAAGAACAACCTACGAAGTATTTCGGCGCAACAACGACTTCAAAATTTGTCTATTCTGTATATTGAATCAGAGGAAACATAAAACTGTGATTTTAAACACGTTCAAATTGACAAATTTGCGAACATAGAAAATCGGAAAAAAAATAATATGATAGTATGTATTTGTAAAAATATACATGCCTTTAAATCTTTAGATCTAATATTTTTTTAATTGAGGGGCCCTCAAATTTCACACCGCCTAGGGGCCCAATTTATCTAAACGCGCCCCTGCAAAGAATCGTACAACAAATTTTTTTAAAAATTCACTTTTTCTACCACCTGTGTATGTTATTTACCTTGATACTAAGTTATCTATGGAAATTAAAATTAAGTTTTAGGTAAATGTAGAGGGCGTCCCACTTAAAACTCTCGGGGCCATTTTCTTGATAACTAAAACAGATATTTGAATTTTGTAAAAAGTGTTCATAGTGACTTCAGTTTTTAGTAAAAACGATTTTTGAGGTATGGGTCCGTTTCGTGACAACATTTTTCAATAGCAGGAACCTTGAAAAGGGACACATGTGATGAAACAATATATTCTAAGCAATTTTCATAATGCGATCAATTTTTGGATAATCATTGATTTTTAAAATATCTCATTGAAATACAATTTTTTAAGTAACAAAAATCGCCTTAACTTTTTAAAGAAATGAATTTTATTTCATAGATAATTTCGTATCAACGTAAAAAAATATGCAGGTTGTAGTAAAAATGAACATGTTTTTAAATTTTGTTGTACGGTTTTTTGTGTCAACAATTTACGTTTCAAATAACAATAAGACAAACAACCATTATGGGGTGGTGATGTTTATATTATGATTACTTGACCAACTTTTTGGAAATTGTCATCCTCTTCCTCAGTGGCAGTATCCGAACGAATAAAACGTTAGAAATATGAATACTTGAAGTTTCAATGGTGAGCACCACTAAACATTGCGTTCTATACATTATACCAAACTTATAGCATTCTGAGCTGTAAAAGTGTCCAGCCAAGCTACGAAATGCCGCCAACAAGTGAATCTTTCTTCTACACTGTCGGCATGCGGGCAATTACTACGACGTCTGTCATTAATCTGTGTACCTCCTTTCGTTCCATGTTAATGCAGCTGTACGACGAAGACAGAGACGTACAACATTGTCGAATGTTTGGCTTGCGCTTTTGGAAGAATTGTCTTTCTTCAGTGACCTGCATGTTTAACTTGAAAGGCTGTAAAATTCGTTAGAGTTAAGAAGAAAATTTTGTAGAAAATTAAATTTTCTATAAACATGTCAGTGGTAGCATATGTCTATCTTAAATACTTTTGGTGAGAAGATGGTTAAAAGTCGTGCACTGGACAACTATAAATTTTGTAATCAACTTTCAATCACTCTCACGCCCAAAGTATTGAAGATAGACATATGCCACTACTGACTTTTTTATAGAAAATTTAATTCTCCATAAAATTGTCTGTCAATTTTTTTTCATAACTCTAACGATATTGGCAGCGTTTCGAATCAAAAGTTCCGGCGTCCAATTTTACGCGTGTTTTTTTTTCACAGTAGCCGGCAATTTAGATAATAATAATAATGTACTATTTTGTTTTCAAGCAAGTGTACATGTCTGTTGTTTAATAAAATTTAAAAAAGTATTTAATAATAATAAGAATAATATTTATTGTGTTAATAAAAAAGATAAACACAAAAGGATCAAGTACATATTAATGATTCAAACCTAACCCTAAGAATTTTACAGTAAAAACATGAAATACGGCCAAATACTGGTCACAGTCAAAATAAATAAATATAGTTTAAAATATGTAACATTTTTAAAATTTTGTAAAGTCAATATTGTTTAATGTACCGTCAAGAATAGATCGTTTCAGTTTGGACTTAACAGTGGATACTGAAAGATTCTGGAAATCCTTTGATAGGTTATTTTGGATGTAGGACGAAAGATAAAAGATACGAAAAACTTGCTTGAAATATGACGCTACGATGTGGAGGTACTGTGAGTCTGCTAGTGATATTTCTCAAATTCCTCTCATGTACCTGATTGCGTCTGATAACTTTAGCAGCAGGATATTCAGGCAGGCCTGTTGTTAGAATTTTATTGAGGAAACAGGAATAATGCACAAACCTAGTTTCATCCTGCTTCAGCAACCCCAGCTCGCGTATGAAAGGGGTAATATGCGCATAACGTGGTACATCAGTTATAAAGCGTACACAATGGTTTTGCATTTTTTGAATGCGATTTTTATCATGTAGAGACAAGTAAGGACCGTAGACCATATCAGCATAATTTATATGTGATAGTACCAAATTATTAATCAACATCTTTTTTGTTTCTACGTCTAAATACTCTTTAAAAGGGAAAAGTTGTTTCAGACTCAAGTAGGCTTTGCGGCATATTAGATCAACATGCTTTGTAAATTTAAGTTTCTGATCAAATATGACTCCTAGATTTTTTACACGGTTAGCAGTTGGTATTTGTTCATCGCGAATATTAATTGAAAGGTTTTCAAGTCTACTAACATGATGATTTGAGGCAAAGACAACATGTTGACATTTTGCAGCATTCAGCTCTAGAGTATTGTCATAAGTCCACTGCTTGATTCTGTCTAAGTCTGTGTTAATTTCGATAACTGCATTCTGTTCATTCTCAAATGTAAAGCTATTTCTTGGTAAAATGTCATCAGCAAAAAAGATATATATTACTATATTTAACAACATATTGCAAATCCGAGATGAAAATAGAAAACAATAAAGGTCCCAATATAGACCCCTGTGGTACACCAGCATAAATGGAACGAGGATTTGATACACAAATATTTTCTGCAGTATGGACTACTGTGCACTGATTTCTATTAAATAAATAACTGCGAAACCACTGTAGGCTATTATTTCTAATACCGTAGTGTAATTTAGCTACCAAATAAGACTTCAGCCAATCCAATTTAATCAGCAAGAGAATTGTCTTATGTGTCCTCAATTATTCGTAGCCTTGGTGGAAAAGCAAAATTCTAAAATTTTAAGTTCTTGTCGAACAGACGAATGTCATGTCTTTATTAGATCGAGTGCTTCTCTGTTTTACGACTTAAACTGCTATAAGTTTGGTACAGTCTATAACACAGTTTTTATTTTTTTTAAATATGGTGCAGTGCGACAGGGGACTAAAACTCCCAGCCCGCAGAAGGGAAAGTCCACAAACACTAACAGAATCTAAACCACGGAAAGCGCCTGCACAGGCGGAAGCCGTAGCATCCTTAGAAGGAGCCTATACTGAAGCAGGGACTAAAACATTTCTTCTATTGTCGATCTGCTGACGCTGAATTAAGTACAAACGTTTCTGGGGTCATTTTATTTTACTTATTCTGCTACATCCTTTAAAATTCCAGCCAGGCCTTCTACTTGTAGTTGTTTTCTCACGGAATTAGATGCCTAGGTCAAAGTCGTCAACTCATATACCAAGTGGACTTTATAATGGTGTTATATTGCTGCTTGAAATATTTTTGATAAGAATCCTGTCATCATAGTCCAATAATTATAAAGATTTCCATAACAAAAAATGTCTGAGATTTTCCTTCAGTAACTGTTAGTGGAGGGATTATACATCACAAAACCACAAAAATCAGTTCTGGGGGTACCGCGCAACCCTCCCAAAAAACCACCCCTTCGGTGAAAAAAGCCTTATTTACTGATAACTCATTAACCGTTGAAGATATAAAAAAGATATAAAAAAATTGCTCATCATAAAAAAGGAAGCTTGACTAATTGCATAAAAAAAAGTTCTCTTGTAATTTTCTTGTATTGCTATGGTTTTCGAGAAAATCGATATTGAAAAAAATTGCAAAATTTGTATTTTTAATGCTCACGAATTTTCGTTTATTTGAAATTGTCCGCGCGTGGCCTATAGAAAAAATTGAATTGCTCGAAAACCAAACACGCTAGGAAGAAAAATGTGTTTTAAAAGGGGATATAAAATACTCTTTTGTGTTTCTATTTTTGATGGCTATTGATATCTATTAGTATATACAGAGGCGCGTTTAGGCCTAGGCGCACTAGGCGCGCGCGCCTAGGGCCCCACTTTTCCAGGGGACCCAGTTCTCGATTTATCGAGGTAAAAAAGCGATGTAAAAATTTTACTTTGTTATGTCGTTATTTATTTTCGCTTTACTGATAGCAATAATGATAATTACAACTATCATGAAATACATTTCTTCCCTTTTCCATATCATCCTCATCAGATCTCAATTGCAACAAAAATAACAAAATAAGAATGGTTCATGCGAGTATGTGTTCACGAACATTTGTCGTTTATTTACATTTTATATCATTTGAATTTTAAATCATTTTATAGTTCTTCCTTTCGATTTCAATTTTTATCATATTTCAATGTAGAAGTCTATAGGAATTTATTGTTTGTGTTTATCGTGCTTGAATATTCTTGAATATTCATTTTTTAAATCTTTATTCGCTGTATCACACTGAAAAAAATATGTTCATAATATTAATGAATCGGCTCATCGACTGAAAAGTGAACATTAATGAAAATAAATCTACTTATAATTATGATGCGAAAATTCAAGAACCTGAGACAGAACAATCTAGAAAACCCGAGAAAATGATTGAGAAAATTTAGAATTTGAAACCAGTGATGAGGACTGCGAAAAGAAAGAACCATTAGGAAACGATTCTAGTGAATCTGACGATGATGAACAAATAGAAAAAGAATCTGAAAATAAAGAAAATTTGGAAAAAGAGTATGACGATGGAAAACAAGCTAATAATCAGTGCACTGCAATGATCAATGCATTAGTATCAACCTATAGAGGCAACATATATTATTCAGAGCTATCTCCAGATAAATTGCACCAATTTTTGATATATGCCTGCTGAAATGTATAAAGGACCCCGCAGTTTTTATAGTAAAAATGTGTTTCAGTCGATAGTTCTGAAACTTGGGGAAAATGTTCTCCTGGGCCCCCTGATTAAAATTCATTTTGACCACCAGTTCGACCGAATTCGATTTTTTTGATCTAGAGACGAATGAAACTGTGAACATCTGCAAAGGTCTGCTTAAATATTCCATAAAAATTCTGAAAATATTCAGACTCATTTTTTGGAGAAAGATAAACATTTTTTGTTTCTTGGTGTTTTTTTTTTTTTCAAAGTGCTTCCTTCTCCCGGAAAAAATAACAAACAGAAGTAAATTATTTTTTTGCAATTTTTTTATGGCAAAAGGAGGCACTTTGAAAAAAAGTTGAAGCGGCATAAGCTGATTATGTTTACCTAAAGAACATGCCTGGATATTTTGGGATCTTTCTGAAGTAGAAAAAAATAAAATTTTAGGGAAATTCTTGGTCAAAATTATTTTTGTCTAAGAAATTCTGGAAACCGGTAGGCGTGTTCTTTGAACAAAAATAAGCATCTTTTGTCTCTTGGTGTTTATCTTCAAAGTGCTTCCTTTTCCCATAAAAAAATTACAAAAAATATTTTGGTTTATTTTTTTTCCGGTGAAAAAAAAATGCCAAGAGATAAAAGATGCTTATTTTTCTTCAAGAAATAAGCATGAATATTTTCAGAATTTTTATGGAACATTTACGCAGACCTTCGAAGATGTTCACAGTTTCAGTGGCCTCTAGATCAAAAAATCGAATTCGGTCGGACTGGTGGTCAGAGAGAATTTTAATCAGGGGTCCAGGAGAATATTTTCCCCAAGTTTCAGAACAATCGACTGAAACCTATTCTTAGTATAAAAAACTGCGGAGTCCTTTATTCTCAATGTGTTGCAGGCGACATTTTTTAATGTTGAAACCCTTTTGTGTATTTAATTGACCATTCCGGTCAGTAATCCCTCATGTAAACAACTTTTTCTGCGCTCAAAAGAATTAATAACCACCTACAAAGTACTTCGGGGCAACAGCGACTTCAAAATTTGTCTCTTCTGTATACTGTATCAGAGGAAACACAAAACTGTGATATCAAACGTTCAAATTGACAAGTTTGCTAACATATAAAACCGGAAAAAAATAAAATGATAATATGTATTTGTAAAAATATACTTGCCTTCTAATCTTTAGATCTAATATTTTTTTAATCGAGGGGCCCTCAAATCTCACAGCGCCTAGAGGCCCAATTTATCTAAACGCGCCCCTGAGTATATAAAAATAACAATATAGGTAATATAGTTACATCTCGATTTTTTGCACGTTTAACTATTCACAGGCCCATAAAAAATAACTAACTTTAATATAAGTTATAAATGCATTATCTTTTAATTCAAGGTAGTACTTCAATGCAGAAAAAGTTAGGAATAAAAATATTCACATTTACAAATATACCAGCATGTTGAAGTTAGCTAAATTTTGGCCAATTTTTTATTGTTTTCTAAAAATAAAAAAAGACCCAAACTTCTTAATAATTTAGCTCAAATTTTAGATTATATATCATATAACTATTGTTTCTAATCATTTAACAGTTAAAAAATTGTATTAAAAAAATATCAAAGAGTTGAATATGCAACCTTTTTTGGATTTTTTTCGGCTAACTTTAACATGCTGCTAAGCAATTCAATTTTTTCTATAGATCACGCGCAAAAAAATTCAAATAAACGAAAATTCGCACGCATTAAAAATACAAATTTTGCAATTTTTGTCAATATCGATTTTCTTGAGAACCATGGCATATGCAAGAAAATTACAAGAGGACTTTTTTTTAGAAAATTAGTCAAGCTTTTTTTTAATAATGAGCAATATTTTTATATCTTCAACGGTTAACGAGTCATCAGTAAAATAAGGCTTTTTTCACCGAAGGCGTGGTTTTTTGGGGGGTTGCGCGGCACCCCCAGAACTGATTTTTGTGGTTTTGTGATGTTTAATCCTCGCACTAACAGTTACGGAAGGAAAATCTCAGATGACATTTTTTGCGAGCTTCTGGTGTATTTTTTACTTTACCGACTGGACTGTCAAATTATAATTGCTTGAGAATTGTATCAAATTCTAATACGATGTTTAACTTAGCATGTCCATAGTGTGTCACACTTAAAAGTATAACAGTGTAATAATTCTTTTGTTTTTTGTCCGATTTGAACCAAACTGGCCTTAAAAGATAGAGGTCCTCGAGGTCTGTTTAAGACCACAAAGTCACTTTTCATCTTTAAATGTAAAGCCATCTACGATACTAAATTATATGAAAAAGATGAAAAAATCATAGTAGTCATTTTTTAATAAAAACAACAATTTACACAAATGAATAATAAATACGGCCAAAAGAATTAAATATTATGTTCTATCAAACCTTCCATCAGCGCCTTAGAGTAGGAAAGATATATATTGTAAGGAGTCGTAACGCTACTGCCAATGGTGAAGCCACCTGCCACCAGAGAGCAAGCGCCAATGGCGGAACATATGTACAATATGTAGGTGTCAGGTTTATCACATCAAAGGAATAAAACGATACAAAACTGGTATTTTTCCAAAAACAGCTTCATAATAATACAATTAATATTCACTATCATAAATATATTTACTCATATCTTACATACCAGAATTTATTCTACATTCTATATAATATAACACCATAATCGATATACCTACGCCCATGGAAAAAGTGTCATTTCGGATGCACTGTTCTATATTCAATGAAGAAAAGATGAATGAAAATTTCAATCAAATAACGTGCAAATTGCATACCAGAAAATGATATACTATGCTTCTCATTATCATTGCATGCACACGGACATAATTAAGTAAATAATAGGCCTACAGTTAATTTAACTAGGTAAAGTGAAAACTGCATATACTTTAACCTGCAAAGCGTCACTCCTTTCAATTTTTTCCCGCTGTGATTTTTACAGTAGTTTATAGAATATGATACCATCATGTAGGTACATTACAAAAATTAGCACTAAATCACTTATAAATCACTTCTATTGGAAAATTTCATTTTGCTCTCTACTGTTTGTGTGCCACCACCGCAATGGCGTCTTAGGCACAACTTGTTAGCGTGGCGATTATGCGCTGTTACGAGTCCTCACCATCTATCTTTCCTAGTCTAAGATCAGCGCTAACACATATGCCTCAATTCGCTTTCTGTTATTGTTCATAACGTTTCGGAATTTAACTAAACTTCGGATTCTGAGTTTTTTAATGATTTCGAGTAAGTTTTGTTAACAAATTTTTTTTATTAAAAAAATGCCTACTATATTTTGATCTTTTTCATACAATTTAGAATCGTAGATGGCCTTGCATTTAAAGATGGAAAGTGATTTTGTGGTCTTAAATAAACCTTGGTGACCTCTATTAAGATCAGTTTGATTCAAATCAGACAAAAAACAAAAGAATTATTACGTTGTTACATTCTTAAATGAGACACTCTGTATATACTTTTGATATTTGACCTTTAGATAAGTCTCTAACATGGCCAAACTCTAAATTTATGTTCTATTTTACGTACAGCAGATTAGAAAATTTCAAACCGGTCTGGATGAGTTTCATGCGATAAACTACATACTCTTTCCTTTTTGAGCCCAAATTTCATCTCCTAAACCGATCATCATGAGCACCACTATTCATTCTCTTTCCAGTAAAACTATTTTGACGCTTAGACATTGATAGATAGATAATTTATTGGTGCTAATATTATACATATTAAAATGCTTACACAGGTCAGAAGAAATTGGAGGAAATCATATTTTGGGCAAATAAATTGTCTCCGTGTAAGCCATTCACCATGTGTACGATAAATGAATATATATCGGAACTTGTAATGAAGCAGAAATTTTAATAGAGGTATTAAAAGATCCAACATTATTAATATCTTGAAACCTGAAGATATATTCATTCTCGATCATGGTTTTTGAGATGTGGTAGATTTGTTAGAGCAAAACAGTTATCAAGTTTTAACGTCTTCCCCGAAAGGAAAAAGGAATCAACTCACTACAAAAGAGTCTAATAAATCCTGATTTGTAACAAATAAACCGTCAGTGGATTATTGAATCGATTCACGGAATTGTGGGACAAAAGTACAGGTCACTGCAAAATCAATTTTACAACAGTATGTTGCCGGGGATTTTTGTAAAATCGCCTGTTTTTTACAAAGCGAGTTTGGTAAGCGTGTGAATACGGGAGACAGAAAAGTAGACTTAATTGTAAAAATAATGAAATCAACTAATGTTGAAGTTAATTCCTTGGCAGCTCCCCCCAGAACGGAGACAATTTCGAAAAAAATCATTAAACTTGTTTTTCCTTAATTTCTTTTTTTTTTAACACTTGGCAACATAGCTTTATTGCTTGACAGGTGACAGATGAGGTACTCAAAGAATTTTTATATAAATTCTTTGGAGGTACTCAACATATTAAGCCGAAAGAATCATCGTATGAATATTATATTGTAATTTGTTGCCATTTTCTAACTTGTTACGTTTAATAATAATTAATAAATAATATTTGATACTAGGTGCTATAGTTTTTTTTTTTTTTATTTTCATGAAACCTGTAATTTACAAGTATTGAAATTGTCAGATAAAAATATATTTATATTTATAATTTTTAGCATTGTTTCTTTTATTAAATAATAACAAACAACAATATTAATTAATACAGTAACATACATATTACATATGTACCAACAGTCACAAACAAAATTATTTTAACTACTTAGTACCTACTATGAATATTCAAACAATGTTTGCAATTACGTTAAAAAATGGTATATTTTTGTTCACGAAACCTATTTTTCGAAGAATATATTTTTGCAACTCGAATTGCTAACTTTTCATTTTAGCGTTCGACTTTGAAAAATACAAAATATTCGCCTGCGGCGCAATTTTCTTCCCAGTACCTCTATATATCGTCATTCTCTACAACTGCGTCACCAACTTTAGCTCCCCCCAGATCAAATTTCTGGATTCGCTACCGATTCAACACATATACTGTAAACAAAATGAATTAGAAATCAAAATATTTGTTTCAAAAATGCCACGAAAAGGGTCGTATGAATCTTTTCACTAACCTCAATCTCTTGTAAATTGAAAAAAGAGTATAAAAATAGTTAAATCGGAACGAAAATTGTAAAAAAAAAATTATAACGGTCATAACATTGCGAGGATTTATGTTAGGAATAAAAGTCAAAGTGCAAATCATTATTCTTCAACCCCTTTCTAGTAAAATTCAAAAAACCTTAAAAAAATTTTATCAAAATTATGTGAAGAAAATTGAAAGCAATATTAATACTGATCAAAAAACCTTTTGGAAATTCATACTTACCTTCTAAGATGTTCTACGGTGACATTGTTAGTGAAAATATACTTGATCTATTTGTAAACTTTGTTTCAAATGTGTACTCTAATGGTACCTCCAATCAAGTTCCCAATTTTAACTTGGATATACCTATAGATGTTTACCATGGAAAGTTTCCTTTGGTCCAGGTGGCATCCCTACTTACTTATCGAAACAATGCATTTTTACATTGGCAAAACTATTACATATTATCTTCAATTTATCTCTAAATTCAGTCATATTATTTCTCTGCTTCTGGAAGCAGAGCTAACTTATTAGACCGATACAAAAGTCTGGATCAAAAGAAGACATCGAAAACTATATAACAGTTTCCATACAGTCGGATATTTCAAAATTATTAGATTCTTTAGTAACCAAAAATCATGGGATTGTAAAAATATAATTGTAAATTGTTCTCAGAGTAAATCTACATGTACCACTTTATCTTACAACAATTTTATTCTCAACTTCTTGGAATATAAAGTTCAGGTTGACTCTGTCTATACCGACTTTTCTAAAGCGTTTGACAGAGTCAACCATGATCTACTTATTGCAAAATTAAAAAAGTTATTAAACTATAACTGTCATATACAGGGTGTCCCAATAAAAACTCCCAGGTCGGATTCGGATATATTCTAAACGAATAGATATTTTCATTCTGTAAAATCCAATTTGTAGAACATAAAGAGGGCTTCATTTTTAAATATAATTGTTTTTTAATATATCAGCACAGTATAAAACAAACAACCAGTAGTGCATCTCGCCCTCGCGCATGACTTGTGCGCATAATACATAATTTGACCTTGAATGGCGCCATTTGAAGATAAAGCTCAGGGCTGGATTAAAAACATTGTAATTATTTCGCCAGCACCGTATTAACTGAATTATTGACTTTATCAATAATTTTAAAAAATTTATACGTTATCAAATAATAACATTAAACATTGAGGTTTACAGTTTTTTAGTCAATACAATTGTATATGCTTGAATATTTTAAATTAAATAGGGTTGCTTATTAAACACATTAAAACTAAAGATTTACAGAATAAAATATTTTTATTTCTCAAGTTTTATTTTATCACATATTGAATAAAAAAATTTGGTTTCTTAAAATATACAAAAAACACACCTAAATTATTATTTATGACGCCAAATAATTAATTTATCTTTATTATCATTTTTAAAATTCCTATTTATATCTTTGAGAGTATAATATAATCTAGTTCTTAAGTATAATTTTATAACAAATACTGTTGGAAACTCTTCGCATGGAGCTATAAATGGTACCGTTTTGCATATTTCGAGAAACCTACTGATTATGTTTTCATTACAAATAAAGTTTTCAAAATTTTCTTGAAAAATGATTTCAATGTTTGTAATAAAATTTACAAAGTCATTATGAGGGTTATTTAAATGTCCAAATATATCCTTGCTGCCATTTTCATAGGCTTTAAAATATATATATAAAGAAGAGTCATCTAACTCACTTTGCGATTTCGCATATTGTATACAAGTTTTGCAGCTGTGTATGGTTAAGGCTTTGCGGCACAAATACCCGCAGATATACCTTACGAAGTTTTGTTCTAAATTATCATTGTTTTGATAGTCTGTGTCAATTAGTATATCTTCTTTTTCTATTTTTTCTACAGTTTGGCTTTCTTTGGGTATGTCATTTAATTGTAATAAAATAGGTTCAGGATCTGCCTCACAATTTTCAGTCCCAGAATGAAATAATTTCAAATAAATTAATTTTCTAATTGAACGTTGTAGCTGAATGGAAGTTGGATTTTTGCAATTTCCATTTTGTTGTCTTACAGTTCCGAAAAAATTTTCCAGGCAGTCTTGGTTCAGGCGTCTGGTGAAAAGATATTTAAAATTATTTTTTTTCAGTTCATCCCACAACATAAATAAACTATTAATTGTTATTTTAATACATTTAAAACTTTTAATTTTATTTGTAATATCTTTATTATTTTTATTTTTTACTTCAATTCTGCTAAAAAATTGTAAACAATCTTGCAAAAATGATTTTTGGTACTCCAAACCCTTATATGCTCTATTATAATATTTTCCAGATGTATTGTTTGAATTGAGAATATCAAATAACTTGTCCATTCTCTCAATAAATTCGGCTGTATAAACAGCTTCTGCTGGAAGGCGTTCAAATCTAATATATAAATTCATACCAGCAGAAACGGTAGCACTGAATAGCTGCGATGCAAGTTTGACCTTCATTTTTTCAAAAGGGTTTGGGTTTAGATGAGCATCACTCAATTTTGGCGCTGCTCTTATTGGATATTGTTTGTCCTGCTCGTAGAACAGTTTTATATATTGCCAGGATATTCTCTTATTGTCAACATAAAAGTCATACTTGTAAAGCATGTTTCTAATTGCTTTTATAATATGTGGGGCATCAAAAATGTAAAACATCTTGTTGTTTTCTATGAGAAAATCAGTATGGTCTGGAGTAACCTTTAATAAGTTTGATAAAGGTAAGAAGTTTGAGCCCATGTCCGTGATTAATGCGACAACTTTTACACCAACCAATTTCAACTTCGGTACCAGCTCAGTAATAATATTTTTCAACTATTTAGCTGGGCATGAGGAACCACAAAAGTAATATGCTAAGGGTTGCTTCCATGCTGAAAATATTCCTCTAAGCATCAAGACGCATATGCATGTCGTGCAGGTTTAAATAACTTTACCCCTTCTTCATTTTCGGTCAATCCTATCACATTGTCAAGATCGCGGTTATAATATAGATAGATAGATATATTTTTATTTGTTCATGTATAAAATATAACAATACCCAGAGGGTGTAGAACACGTCAAAGATACAGTAAAAGACTAACAAAAGACATATACATAGTACAATATGATTAAAAATTATAATGACAGACAATAATAGACACATTAAAAAAAAAAATATATTATAAAGTTAAGTAAAAAATTATTTCTAATAGTTTCATGGTTATTACTTATTTATTTTTTAACACTTAGTAGAGTGTATCATTGAAGTATTCATCTATCGTGTAATATGTCTTTTCTAGAAGCATGGCTCGCAATTTTACCTTTAGTTGTTTTAGTGATAGATTTTTATATGCATCAGGTAGTGTGTTATACACTTTAATTATTGAAAAAGGTACATTTTTTTGCATGTATGTGAAGTTTGCCTTAATGTTTAATAACTCGTTTTTGTTCCTGGTATCATAGGAATGAATTCTATCATGGTCTGCAAACAAAGACATATTTTTTGCCACAAATATCACAGCTTCATATATGTATTGGCTTATTAAGGTAAGTATATGTTGTTCTTTAAATATGGGTTTACAACTAGTTGTCTGTTTAATATTAAGTATATTTCTAAGACATCTTTTCTGTAGTACAAATATTTTATAAATTTGCTTTTATTGACATTTCATCTATACAGAGAACAACATACTTGTCTTGTTGTTGGAAGCAATCCACTTTAATTTTTAAGATATCAAACAATTTTGGATTATATAGACCAGAATTTATTTTTACGCATGATATGACATTGAAAAGGCATCGTGGTCCTGGAAGAACGAATTGTTTCATCAAAATTTGCTTATACAATCTGGGGCCTGTAAAGTACATTGCTAAGCATTTGATTTTAAAATCTTCACTATATCGTCTTCCCTTTGGTTCTTTTGCAGACTGAATTATTTGCACATTAATAAATTGAGCAATATTTGGAGAAATGCAAAACTTATATGTGAGGGATTGGAATTGCTCCACAGTTATATTTTCCTCAATATTATCAAGCCTACTTTCAAGTTCCTTAATATGCAGCTTTAGCCTTTTATTTTCATTGCTCAGTGATTTCATGGTTTCACGATATTTCCTTTTCCTGGGTGTATTAAACGATAAACTGTTGGAAGTTTGTGTTGAACATGAAGGAGACAATAACAATTCTGGGGACGGAGATAAAGTAATGTCTTCTGTGTTTTTGTCTGAACCATATTTGGTTTCAATATTTTGAATAGTCGGTGGTTCCTCTTGTTGACTTGTCAGATTTTCTTTGTCATCTATTTTCAATCCTATTAAAAAAATAAAACAAATGTATATGCTATAGCTTAATTAAAATAATAAAATATTACCTGGCTTAATACAAATATTCTGTAGTATATGTATATTCATAGGAGGCTTTTTTGTACTAAGCTTTTCTACATTTGCTTCAGGCAAGTGGACCAGTCTGGGAACGCTATAGTTGTGATCTGAATTACTTGAAGATCCTTCTAGCTCTGGAAATATAGTTGGGACTGCCGTAGGCTTTAATCGATTGCAAAAATTATTTGTAAACATTTTTGCCTCAAAATGGTCACCACAAAGTCTGTGACTTCCATATAGTCCATCTACTTTACCTAGCAAATCTTCTCTATTAGAAGCTATCGCCCAAATTCTTGCTCTGAAAAATTCATAAAATATATTAATCTTGAAATGTGAAAAACCTACATTTAAATTTTAACTTTGTCGGGTTCTTAAGCCACTGTCTTAAAGAAAACCAATATTTTGATTTGCCTATTTATTCTACAAAAACTAAACTAAATACATTATAACTATTACAAGGAACAGCGAGATTAAAACACACACGCGTGATTCTAAATATTCTAATACGGTCTCGTTCTTTCTTGCTTCTTCACGTTCACACACGTTTTTTCTGTGTTTTGCGGCACGCGCGCATCGGTCCCTTTCCCTTCCGGCTGCCGAGAGCCTCCACAGGCATAGGACCAGGTCCGGCACGCATCGGGGAATTCGGGGGTCTTACAACTTTCATATACTACCCTTCGTTGACGAAAAAGCGGGATAGTAACGTTAATAATACAATATAACTTTTTTTTTGTGAGTGAGAAATAGGAAAATAGTTTTTACAAATGGCAATGGTTGCATTTTTTATGAATTAACTGATATGTCTAGTATGAAATATATACCTATTCCAAGCATTTTTGCTTCATTTCAAACAATAAATAATCGCAAAACAATATATTATTATTATTATTATATCATTAATCTATTGCTCTATTTATTTATGTATAGAGTTTTTATAAACTGCATATAAAACTGTTTCATAGAGTTTATAAATAAAATAATTGGAATAGAAGTTCACAATATACTAAATGGTATATACTTACTTTACAGGATCTTTCGGAAACATAAAGAAGCTCTTATTACATGTGTAACTTTTATTTTTACAGTTTTTTGCAGCACACACACGTCCTCCTTTGTTTCCTGTCATTTTGTTTTCTAATGATTACCAACAAACACACAACAAAATAAATACTATTTATAAAATAGGCATGCACGAGGGTGAGATGCACTACTGGTTGTTTGTTTTATACTGTGATATCAGTATATAGATGGCGCTGTGCTCTAAAGAAATATTTCGATGGGAGAAACTTTGGAATGGGGTTTATGTGAAAGAAAATGCATTTCTAAGGAGAATATGTTATAAAAAAAATGTCATAACTAGGGCTTAATGGATGGTCCGATTTTGTCTATAAAATGTGAAAATCTTTGAGCACTTATTCGATTGTCATAAGAATCCCCCTGAGCTATAAAATTAATTAACAAAATTAGTATTTTCTCAGAATATTTTGAATTGTTAACTACACACATATCTAGTATTTCATGCTTTGATCCACTTTTCCCTCTGCTCCAGTTTATACAGACTTGTTAAAGGAGATTTTCATTTCGGAAAAATTGCCCGATCGATGATTTTTGTTGAAATGTGTTCAGAAAGATGTGGAGAACAAAATTTCAAAATGCCACCGCGGGAAATTATACAGAATTTTTTTTATTAAACAACTTAGGTGCAAAAATACGATTTCATGAATAACTTTTTAAATTCAATTTGTAGGAAAAAACTGACAGCACCATTGGAAAGAACAGATACATTTTTTACGAAAGAAACATATAAGACATATATTTGTCGAATTAAAGTTGAATGAGCAGTAATTTATTAACTAACGCTTCAAGTCTCGCTACATCGCGCGTCGGCCGTCCGCTCACACTGAAATAGACTTGCGAGCGTGCGCGCAGTACATAAGTGGCTATAACTTTTGATTGGCAAAAGCAAATGATATGAAACCAGTTGGACATCAGAAAGTAACAATTTATCGAAGTATTACGTGTGTTTCAATAATACTAGTCGATTTAGATTGAAACGTTTTGCTACTGACGTCACAATACTGAGAGCCACGTATTTTTCAACATTTTAATGTGTATTTCATTAAAAACAATGAAATAAAAATAAAACCGTGGTGCAGGTTTTTAAGATTAATACCTAAGCTTCCACCTCCAAAAGGTGGGATTTTAGACTATTTAACTTTGTTCACACTTGAATTTTCCGGTTCATTCGTTGCAACATTAAAAAAAAAGGTCTTGGAAGAAAACAAGCACGAAAACTTGTAATTATCTCAGAATAAATCGTTGGTACTTATAATACATATTCAGATTTAATTTTATCACCTATAAAGTGTCGATATCACTTTTCAAAACTTTAACATTAACGATCAAAAGATGCTCATAGCGGAAAACTGCTTTTTTCGAAAATTGTCAAACTTTGAAGGCCTAGATTTTGTGAAATAAATTTTTCTAATTTTTTCTTACTAATGATGTATTTTAGATAATCCATTTAAATATGCTATCCAAGCATTTATTTTTCCTTTTTCAATTAATTATTCATATTTCGACGAACTTTATGAAATAATCGAAAATTCATGTAATGCTCCACTTTAAAGTGATATATGCAATGATTAAATTACTCAGATAATTATTACAACACGTGATACTACCAGAGAATGTTACTTTTTAATATTCAATTGGTTTTATATCATTTGCTTTTGCCAATCAAAAGTTGTATCCACTTATGTACAGCGCGCGCACTCCCGTAAGACTATTCCAGCATTTCCAGCGTGAACGGACGGCCGACGTAGCACGATTTAGAGCGTTAATTAACAAATTACTGCTCGTCCAACTTTAATTTGAAAAACACATATTGTATATGTTTGTTTCATAAAATTTTCTGTTCTTTCCAATGGCTTTGTTAGTTCTTTCATGCAAATTTAATTCAAATAGTTATTCATGAAGTATCGTATTGCACCTAAATTGTTTAATAAAGAATTTTCCACACAATTTCTCGTGGTGGCATTTTGCTTTTTTGTTCTCCACATGTTTGTGAACACATTCCAACAAAAATCATCGATCGGGGAATTTTTCCGAACTTTGGGTCCTTTTTGTCTAATTTGACTCCCCTATCTGGGAAATGAATAAAATTTTATATTTTTAGTATTATTCGATCTATTTGCACAGTTAACCACGCAACAAACATCTCCGCATCATTTTTCCATGACATTAGCCGGAGATTATGTTACACAATAACAAACACTAAACTGCTGATTTTGACAATCTCTAGCTGCGGCGTCCCCAACACTTCCCACTTTGGTTGCATTAAAGTAAACCCAGAGATTTGCGCATTTTTAAAAAGCTTATAACAAAATATTTATTAAAAACAAACGTGTAAACGACACAGGAATTAACTTTCTACTTGGCCACTACGAGCGCTAACTGTCACGTACAGATAAGCTCCGCCTTTCTGCCGCTAGTATATAGGGAATTTTGAAAGGAAAAAAATTCATTCTTTAATGCGAAGAATATACCGGGTGAGTCACGAATTGCGCTCGCCCCGATATTTCCTAAAATATTTGGAATAGAAAATTGAAATTTGGAGGCCTTATTACACGACTAAAATGCCATCTTTTCAATAAAAAATCAAGTTTGGTGCACATCTGGTTTGACCGGAAATGCCCACAACTTTCGATTTTTAAATGGAACACCCTATATATTTTTACATTTTTGGAATCTAGAGGAAATTTTGAATACAATACATCCATTTTGGTCACTTTTTGATACACATTAAAACTTTTATTAAAAAATCTATTTCTGAATCCGGAGTGCTGTGGTGCCCAAAATATATTTTAGTTTGTGTGCTACGTTACTATAAAAATAAAAACAGCAATATGATTGCATTTCTTAATTCTGTAGAGGCGTTTAAAATTTTTAAATGTGATTTTTACCCACTAACTCGGTTTTTTTAAATGGGAATTTGATCGTTCACCAACATTTTTAAATACCTCATTTTCATACGAATCTAATGATACCAAAATTTTGAAAATCCGCTCAGAAATATTTGAGATTTCAGCCAAAATACAATGCAACCAAGCTTTTAGAAACATGCGGCTAATAGATAATAGATTAGTGGGCTTTGGAAACTAAAATGGCACATTTCTGTGTAAATCTGGTAACCTAATAACATTGGAAAAATCATAGTAGCCATTGAATGTAATAAAACAATATCAGCTGTCAGACAGATACAAAATAAAGCGTTGCGGAAATCTCTTTGAGTAAAAATTAAAGAAAATGAATAATTTTAGTAGAAATGAAAAGGTCGATATGTTACTGATATATGGAGAGCGTCTCAAAAATTCAACTGCAGCTGCAGAACTGTATCAGCAACGATATCCCAACAGACGTCATCCAAGCAGACACTTGTTTGCCAGAGTGGAACAAGAATTAAGAAACGAACCCAATGAACAAGATGACCATCAAACATTTATTGTAAGTGAGGACAAAGAAACTGATGTATTAGGATTTGTGATGGTCGGTTTGCAGAATTTTAAAGAAGCATAAGTTTCGGTCTTATAAATACCAAATACACCAACATCTTTATGGAGATGATAACGACAGGAGGCTAGTATATTGCAACTGGTTCTTAAATGCAGTACAACAAAACCCAGGTTTTCCTTTTCATATTTTATATTCAGATGAAAGTAGATTTACGAACCAAGGTATGTTTAACTGAAATAATACTAGGTACTGGGCTCAAGAAAATCCGAGGTTGGTAGGGCGGGGGAATATTCAGGAAAGATTTGGGTTTAACTGTTGGCTTGAAGTACTTGGAGATCGAATAATTGGACCCATATTTTTTGATGGAACACTTACCGGCGAACGATGTTTATTCTTTTTACAAAACCAGACAGCAGAATTTCTTGACTTACTTCCTCTTGCCTATTTACAAAATCTGTTTTTCCAACAAGATGGTGCTCCCCCACATAATTCCAGAAGAGTGATGGAATATTTAAACAACTTGCATGGTGAACGCCTTATCGCAAATCAAGGTCATATCAGGTGGCCTCCTAGGTCACCTGACTTAACACCCTTCGACTATTATGTATGGGGCACTCTCAAAAATAAAGTTTATAATACTTCTTCAAATACCCGTGAAGAGCTGCAAAATAAAGTTGTACGAGCTCTTAATGAAATAACGCCGGCTGAATTGCGTAGAGCCATTCAGGCAACTGTACGCAGAGCCGAATTGTGTATAGAAAAAAATGGTGGACATTTTGAACAATATCTATAAATGTCAATTTATGGTTTAATTATATTAATTATTTTAAAGATACCTACTGTTACCTAGTTTAAGTTTAATTGTTCAAATAGAATTGATTTTTATTTATTTATAGGCCCAATATTTATGTTCATTTAAATAAAACTCTGAAAACCGAACTGATGTCGCATTCTATTGCAAATGTCCCTGTGGATGTAATTGTGTTTACCTCCACATACCTATGCTAAACTTAATTGTAACGTTTTTTGCGCTCACAATTATTAAATGTTTGATAGCTCAAGATTGCCTATAACTACACGAGTCTGTCTGACAGCGGATATTGTTTTATTACATTCATGATTTTTCCAATGTTATTAGGTTACCAGATTTACACAGAAATGTGCCATTTTAGTTTCCAAAGCCCACTAATCTATTATCTATTAGCCGCATGTTTCTAAAAGCTTGGTTGCATTGTATTTTGGCTGAAATCTCAAATATTTCTGAGCGGATTTTCAAAATTTTGGTATCATTAGATTCGTATGAAAATCAGGTATTTAAAAATGTTGGTGAACGATTAAATTCCCATTTAAAAAAACCGAGTTAGTGGGTAAAAATCACATTTAAACATTTTAAACGCCTCTAGAGAATTAAGTAATGCAATCATATTGCCCTTTTTATTTTTATAGTAACGTAGCACATCAAAAAGTGACCAAAATGGATGTATTGTATTCAAAATTTCTTCTAGATTCCAAAAATGTAAAAATATATAGGGTGTTCCATTTAAAAATCGAAAGTTGTGGGCATTTCCGGTCAAACCGGATGTGCACCAAACTTGATTTTTTATTGAAAAGATGGCATTTTAGTCGTGTAATAAGGCCTCCAAATTTCAATTTTCTATTCCAAATATTTTAGGAAATATCGGGGCGAGCGCAATTCGTAACTCACCCGGTATACTAATTACCTATATGGACAGATATCAATAAATCATTCACTTCATATTCTCCCGCCATACCAAACATTGTCAAAGAGAAAAAAGTTTCGTAGTTATATGATCTCTTCAATCACTGAGTGGCAGACGGTAACTTTTCGTTGTCGATTTTGCACGACATTTCAGACCATTTCTTTGTGTGTGTATTTACTGCTATTTATCTTTTTTACAAGATGCTAATGTTCATATGAGTAAAAATTCACTTTTTTTTTTAATTAAAGTTCTCACAATTCTCTTTTCTTATAAAAATTTTTCAAAATGGTGGAGAAAATCAATTTGTTGTCATTTGATTTATAAATAAATGCCCAAAAAGTGGCCAAAATGACTTTGAAAGAATTTTTTTTAATGTCATTGGTAAGCTGGCGTCCAGAACATTTTGAAGAAAAAAAGATCCATTTTGGACTTAATGACACAAAATGGCGGGCAATTAAAATTTCAGATAATAAATTCATTTGTGTCCACAAGGTTCAATATTTAGGCACTAAAATTTCAGGATGTATTGTTTTCAACAAAAGGTATATTTTCTTAACGTTTCAAGCCGTTCGGAACTCTTGACGTACCTGGGCATTAAAATGAAATAATGTTATGTGCGTTCTCAAACGACCCCAACAATGCAGATTTGTTGGAATTTTAATTGCGAAGGTTTTTGGTTTTTAGTTTGTCCCGATTGGACCTCTAGAACCGGAAATATTCACCTTCTTACCTAAAAAAACGTTTTTCAAAAAACAAAATTGTTCTTAAAAAAAAACGCAATAGGATTTGGAAGTTCAAAACTCCGATATATAGGGTGATTCACGTAGGTCATTCATTAGAAGTTTTTCAACTTGCAGTTGAATTAGAAACTTGAAATTTGGTATGCAGCCATAATCGATCATGCCCGTTCTATCTAAAATATTTTCAGTCCTCCAACTATACAGGGTGTGCCAAAAATTGGTACCAACTTTCTTATTTTAAATTCAATTCAATTTTATTCAAATTAGTATATACACTACATTTAATACAATGGTAATAAACAATAGATTTATAATTATTTTAAATTGGAGATAGGCACCTAAATGACTTAACATTTGCATGTGCCTTGATTTTTTAATTTGAATACATCTTACACTAGATACTAAATACTATGGGATTAAAGATAAAACTAAAATTAGGAACCAAAACTTATGAAGTACTCAGAGGATCGAACGAATTGTATTCTATTTATTAAAGAAATAAGAAAGAAAAAAAAATTTTTCTAAAAAAAGATTCTAAATGAATCAAAGTTAGCACTTATAAAATATCTACATTCTTTATTAAACTTTTTAAGATTAATCAATTGCTTGATTTTAATTGGTAATAGGTTATGAAACTTAGGGGCTAAGTATTGAAATGATCTTAGTCCAATATTTTTATTTACAATAGGTATTTGTAGGTTTTTATGAATTTTACCCCTAGTTTCGTGCTGATGGGATATGAAATTTTTTAAGTGCTTATTCTTTTGTAAAAATGAGCAACAAGCTAAGATGTACAGTGAACGGACATTAAGAATCTCTTCTGTATATAGTAAATTTGTAGGATAGAGGCTAGACTTTTTGAAACTTATTTTTAGGATGAAGTTTTGAATTACATTTAGCTGTTTTAGTGTATTGTTGTAAAGCCCTCCCCAAGCAATAATGCCATATCTAATTAATGATTCCACCAGTGATTTATACACCATTATTAAAAGTTTTTTCCCTAGAAATTCTCTGATTAAGTAGAATTTATGTATTAGTTTTCTTATGTTTGATGCTAGTTTTTTAATATGATTGTCCCATTTTAAGTTCTGATCAATTATAATGCCTAGATATTTTGCTTGCGGTGCTTCTAGAATTTCCTCCGTACAGTTAAATCTAATATTGGAGAAGTCAGGTCTATTAGCTGACGTTAATGAGAAAGCTACGTAATGTGTTTTTTTAATATTTAGTGATAATTTGAAAGTACTCAACCAATTGTGTACTTTTGTTACACCCTTTATAACTTTTTCTTTAACGAGGTTCCAAGACGAGTCTTGGAATAATAAGACTGTGTCATCAGCAAAAGAAATAATAGTACCATTTATGTCTAAGCTAGTTAATGAGTTTATATAAGTTAAAAACAGAATTGGACCAAGCACAGTGCCTTGAGGAACACCTATTTGGATTCTCCTTGGTGTACTGATAGCTTCTCTAACACGAGTCATTTGAAACCTGTCCGATAGATAGTTTCTAAAGACATTCAGAACCGGTTCCACGTACTCCATAATGATATAATACATCTAAGAGCTTTTCGTGGGGCACTGTGTCGAATGCCTTAGCTAGGTCTAGGAATACTGCAATACATTTGTTATTTTGATTTAGATTCTCAGTTGGAAACCTATATTTTTCTTTACATGGTTCGATTGGTCTTCTAATTCTGAGTTTAGAGAACCTAAGTTATGTTAACTTATCTATTACAATTTTTGACATGTCTAATTTTTTGGAAAAAATTGCCGCTGTAGTAGTTTACGAACAAATTTGTATCTCGCAAACCTTTCAAAATTATGAAACCAAATTTGTGAAGCAGTTAGCTGGAAGTTCAGGCTAACTTTTGATGTCCCATCGGTGGTCCCATTTTGTACCATATGGGCGCAGTCGATTTTCAAATGTCGCAATCAAAAATTGTCAAAAAGTCAATTTTTTCAAATGGCACCTACTATTTTTTTTCACACCATTCGAAAGAAAATTGAATTTTAGGGTGAGTTACTTCAGCATTTCCTATATCTAACTTCACCCCATATCGAGTTATTCAATAAAAATCAAGAAATACCTTATCTTGCCGAGAGATTCCTTACTTCATCAAGTATGCCATGGAAACAAAAGACAGTTGTAACAATTTTTAAAGAAAAATGTGGATTCTTATTTAATTACACACAACACCAACAAATTATTATTAACGAACAAGAACAATGTTGACGAAATTCTGACGTAAATGTTCCATGTGACCACCATATTTTTGTTCAAATATTCTATTATTCTACTTTCAACAGATTGCGTAGCACATCTTTGCGCCTACCGTTTCTGACGCCAGAAATCAATGCAAAATTGAATTTTAAGGCCACTTTTATTAACATTGTGTATGTCTATCTACAGTCGTTTTTGAGTTATTGGCATTTTTTAAAAAAAACATTGTTTTTATTTCTCAAGGGTAGTAGGCTTTGGAAACAATCATTTCATTTTAATTTTTATTCAAAAATCGCATTGCAATAATAAATAATAACAACAAATAAACAGATTAACAAAATAATTATTTCAATACAAATGCTTAATGTGTGCACCATTTTCACTGACAGAATTTCGTCAACATTGTTCTTGTTCGTTAATAATAATTTGTTGGTGTTGTGTGTAATTAAATAAGAATCCATATTTTTCTTTAAAAATTATTACAACTGTCTTTTGTTTCCATGGCATACTTGATGAAGTAAATAATCTCTCGGCAAGATAAGGTATTTCTTGATTTTTATTGAATAACTCGATATGGGGTGAAGTTAGGTATAGGAAATGCTTAAGTAACTCACCCTAAAATTCAATTTTCTTTCGAATGGTGTGAAAAAAAATAGTAGGTGCCATTTGAAAAAATTGACTTTTTGACAATTTTTGATTGCGACATTTGAAAATCGACTGCGCCCATATGGTACAAAATGGGACCACCAATGGGACATCAAAAGTTAGTCTGGACCTCTAGCTAACTGCTTCACAAATTTGGTTTAATAATTTTGAAAGGTTTGCGAGATACAAATTTGTTCGTAAACTACTACAGCGGCAATTTTTTTCAAAAAATTGGACATAGGTACATCAAAAATTCTAAGAGATAAGTTAACATAAGTTAAGTTCTCTAAACTCAGACTTAGAAGACCAATCGAACCATGTAAAGAAAAATATACCCCAGAAGGTATGAAATCATAATATTGCTGTAACAAAACCATACACATCGATGTCCTTTTTTAACTCCACCATAATCTAAATTGTTGCTTAAAATAAAAAATAAGCAATTTCAAAGAGTTTAATAATCTTTATTATATATTTATCTACAAAATAATGAAATATATTACTCTCTTACATAAAACAAGTCGATAAATATAAAGATACATATAAAATCAAACTTATCTCCTAAATAACAAGTGTAAAAAAGTGACTATTAAAATATTAGTAATTTATAAAAAATCGCAACCAAAACATTTTGGCCTGATTAAAAAAAATATGGCAAGTAAAAATTGGAATCAAATTTAAATGCACGCGGTTATCACTAAAACTAAGATGGATATTAAAAAAGTACAGTTCATCCGGTGATAAATGATATTTTAATTCAACATAGTCGTTTCAAATGTCTGTATAAATATAAAAATTTCTAATTTATTCGATAATCGAATCATCAAAGTACACCTTTCAGTACTCTAATTGCATCGTCAAACTAGGAAAATAGCGAAAATAATTAGAACAGAGCTGGTTTTGACACAAACGCTTTGTTTTTTGTACTCGATGCATGACATTACCTTTTAGTCTTATCCTCAGAAACTAGTACTGAAATATACACGATGTTATTCAATTTAGCTCATGAAGACTTCTAAAATTTTTACTGAAATCGCCAAATAGGAAGAAGCTGCACGAAATACGACTTCGAGCCGTATCCCTCCTAAACATATAAAAACACCAATTGCAGCAAACGTGGGCGGTTACGCAGAGGTGTCTCCTTCCAATTACACCAATCATGCCAAGTGACGTACGGTATTAGATAGAACTGGTGGAATTTATCTGCGTCAGGCAGATTCTTTCTATTTGGTGATTACAGTACACAACCTTTCGTCGCCATCTTGAAAATATGGCGGGCAATAGTTCAAGTTATCGTTTTGTAAATGCCGTTGTCCGCCATTTTTCCAAGGTCTCAGCTGCTCTCCAGTTATTTCCGCTACCGATTAAGAAATGTTCTAATTCGACTGTGCCCTAACTATATCTAAAAATAACTAGACAGTCTCCCGTTATTATTAATTAGTGTCGTTAAGATATTCGTTAAATCACTAAGTCTTGGTAACTTTCATAAAATTTTCAAATTCTACGCCAACTTTTGATAACTTTGCTTATATTCTAGGCTGAAACGAGAGTTGAGTTTTGGCTTCGGATATCCACTGCCGATTTAGGCTCTCAACTCGGGTTTACTTTTAGGCCAGTTCACAAACTAAAAAATAGATCAGAAATGTATCCAAACCGCTATTTATTTGCGTTAGGACATCAAAAAAAGTGCACTTAGTTTTACATAAATGACGTCGTAGAACTTAGAAAACAAAAACGGAGAAGGGAATTTAGCAGCCTTACGACTTTTCTCGATCATTTAAAATGCAATTACCAATTAAAAAGATGTCATATGTCATCTGCGGACTCAAAAAAATACTTATCATGACATAATAGATTTTTTAGGCCTTCTTTTGTTTATACTGTTGCTAGACGAATGATTCTTTTGGATTGCCGTTGTTTGTAATTTTCAGGTCTTAGATATTATCTGAGACAATTTTCGTGATATGGATCTTATGTCTCAAAATTTTTGACGAAAAAGACATGCATTATTTTTTTTGTGTAGAATGAACGCTAATTTTGAATGAGTCTTTAACATTACTCTTTATTTTTGCTTAATCGTTAATAAATTGTCTTTTTAACTAAAACAAATATATTTATTTTTACCATAAAAAAGACGTAATTTTCGAGCCAGAGTCCAAAAATTTTAAAAAATGTACCTTTTCTTTTCAACGTTCCCCCATGAGGTGGTTTCTGCAAAGCCAAACACTTTCTTGACATCAGAACTGGGAAAAATGCAGTTCAGAAACATTTCCTAGTTAAATCCTCCGAAAACTGGCCTATTTCATGAAGTAACCATTTGATTTTCAGTTTGATATTTATCTTACCTAACTAATAAAATTTGAGATAATATTAACTAATTGTCATCGTTCGATGCTTTGGTAGATAAGAAATAGTTTATAACATTGGTGGTTGGTACCTTTGTAACAATTTATAGTACTTTTTTTTACTCAAACAATGAAAAATTTGTGCCCGTTTAGTATTGAACGTTAATCGTTGATTAAAATGGAGGAACGTCATAAAAACAATAAGCGACCGGTCTATTATACTCAAATTGTCCGGCCTCTTACCATCTCTAATAAATCCTTCTTGTAGGCCGTTAAAAGTAGCTTACACGTTTGTCGGGGCTTCCATACCGCAAATAATCGATTTCATCACACTAGCTGCCGCCAAGGCAGCGTACGGTTGCCACTCCTTTCGCCTCGTGCCATCTTTGTAGTCCGATATCCCCCTGATGCAGATGAAGCTGTCCTTGCAGTTGCCTAAAATGGATTCGATGACCGAGTCGAATTCGCAGTCGAAGGCGAGAGCGCCAACTTGAGCTGCGAATTGCTGTCGGAGTCGATCTTCTCTAACTACCTGGCGTCCTGAGGCGATTGGTGACAGATGAATCCTCGGACAGCCTTCTTGCCTGAGAAGATAAAAAGTTCAGAAGGTTACATTTATTTTTGTATTTAATGAGAGGTACTCGTTCGATGCACGACTGAGTGTGTTCGACAAAGCGGCAGATTGAGTCAAACACTCACTAGAGGGCGCTACACATATTTCATACATGAGGTGCAAACAAAAGCATATTAAAATTATTACTATACGAAAGTTGGCATCTGTAGGCGACAAAATTAATAACGATTTTTTTTTTCCATATACAGGGTGTTTCACTTAAAAGTCCCCAGGCCATTATCTCTAAAACTAATAAAGATATTTTATTTTTGTAAATGGCAGATGATTGATACCAAAGAAAGGTTTAAATAACGGTGATTAGAATTTTTCCTCAACAGCACACAGAGATGGCGCTGCGATGCAAAACTATTTTTTGATGGCTGGAAACTTGAAACATAAGTCATGTGATTAAACAATAATTTGTGAATAATTTTGATGGTATAGAGAATTTACAAAAAACAAGCCGTTTTGGAGTTACATGAGGTTCTTTCATTAATGCCAGTACACATGATAAATCCCTATAATTTTTTTATTATTTATTATAGAATATTGGTTACCAAACACTTTTTTTCAAGATAAGGAAAGTGATATAATACACTATCATAAAATTATGTTTACCACTTCCGGCCAAACCAGAACTAACATGATGAACCAATATCCATAAGTTCCTACATATTACATTTTTTTTCTTCTAATAACGCTTCTAATAAAACGGTTCCCAAAAATTAAAGTAAGTAAGACAACAAAGAAAATACACACTAATTTAGAATGGGCTAAATTTATATTAACAATTCAGTAAAGAACGTAAACAAAAGTTTTATAAACAAACATTTAAAAACTATCGAAATATTATTAAAAATGAAATTAAACTAATTTCTTTCTTATTAGTAGGTACCGTAATCGGGGGATATATAGAACGCCAGGGGTTATATAGAATGACATGTAGTTATTTCATATTTCCCGCTCCTGGTGGTTTGTTACAAATTTTTGCACATACTGCTTTGTACAATCAAAACCTATAGTTGATGCTTTGATGTCTACAAGGTATAGTGATTCAATAAATAATGAGTTAATGTGGGAAAATTGATCGTATTCCCAGTGTTTATGTTTCTGAGTTTTATAACAATCAAATAGTCTCCCCTAGAACTCAGGACTCTAGCACTTTAAATAGGTACTCTAATGGAAGAAATAATTAAACATAATATTAACAACATTTTGGTTTTTGTTTCATTTATTTCTGCCATCTCTCTTTGTAAAAATATTAATTATTAACAAACAACTCATTTTCCTGGGTTATATAGAACACCTACAAAATGTCTCGAAAACATAAACACTTGTTAGGAACACAGCACAGAAAAAGATACACACAAAACAATTTGTTGCTAAAGTCGCAAAAATTCATAACAGTTACACAGTGGAACGTTTGAAGGCTCATCGAGGGACTAAAAATAAATTTGTTTATCCAGTCGTTACAGACTACAATATTATTAAGTTTGCCCAAATAAGATTGCTACTTTACAATTGTTAGAGGAGTGCACATTTTCTCTAATGATGTTTTGTGATTGTCACTTATAATAACTAGTTTTTCACTAAGATAATTAAGATAAATTTAAGTTAATTTTATCCATTTTTGATTGTATTTGCTGGAATTTGCAGTTTGTGCCTTAGCACTGTTAAGAATTCTGTGAAATTATTTGTTTTAGTTCGAATTTAATTTAAAAAATCTATTGAAAACATTTGGTTTCTATGAGATATAAATCTCATATGCTTTCATCTCCCATATCATATTTATGACGAATTTTTTTTTTTTTTATTATCAAAAACTGTTCCATATAGGCTATTTACTTGTCTAATATAAAACACATTGAAATTCTCTCACATTTTCTGTATAAAATACCAAAGTTCCATATAACCCCAAACCCTGGGTTATATAGAACAATGGAAAATAAAAAAAAGTGGGGGTTGGGGGTGGAAATTTGAATTATTTTTGTATGATAGGTACTACTAGATACTAACTTTGAAACGATCTTAAAATAATAATTTGATTTCATTATATATTGGCCAAGTTCTAGGCAAAAACGCGTAATTATCGTTCTATATATCCCCCGATTACGGTACTTATTATATTAAATGTTCAAAATTTCTCCCTTCTTCATGAATACACATATTGTACCGTTTCAGTAACTCTTCATTGCAAACTTTTTGTAACGTATGTCTATTTATAGCAGCAACACTTGCATATATTTTATTATACAAATGGTCATATCCTCAATGGGTTCAATGTACACTACACTTTTTAAATACCCCCAAAGGTAAAAATCTAATGGAGTCAAGTCAGGTGATCGTGCTGGCCATCTGACTACTCCATTAGTACCAATCCATCTCTGAGGGTACATTTCATTAAGACAATCTTTGACTAGTACTGAGTTATGGGGTGGTGCACCATCTTGGTGAAACCAAATATTCTCCTGGTTATGAGGGATAGTAAGTAAGTAAGTAAGTAAGTTTTATTCAGTTTCATAAGACATATTACATTAACAATAATATGTGTAAAACAGGTCATTGATAAAGAAAGAAAAAAAAACAAGAATACAATAAGTTCAGACAAACATTACAACATATATATAAAAAAGACATCATTAGTACATGATGTCCCGACTAAAAGTTTAAAAATTCTTGAAGTGAATAAGGTTCAATATCAGATAGTCTTTAATAATCCTGGCAATACATTTCTCAAAAATATCTCATATTTTCTTCCATTTAAAGTCCCATGGAATAGATATGGTCCAATAATATATGAATTTAATATTCCACACCACACGTTAACTCCAAAAGTTACCTGATTTCGGGTCATTCTCATCCATCTAGGATTATTTTGTGACCAGTATTGGCAGTTATGCTTACTCACAACTCCGTTGTTGTGAAAACGGCTTTCATCGCTCCAGAGCACATTTTTTAAAAAATTTGGGCATTCTTCAGAAAGAACTGAAAATTCAGCTAGAAAATGTAATCTTCGTTCATAATCACCAGGCCTTAAATGATGGATCAATTTTAATTTGTATTATTTGATTTTAATATTCTATGGCACGAAGATATCGACAGATTAGTTTCCGATGCCAATTTCCGGAGAGAACATTGAGGATTGTTGACAACACTATTTAACACCAAGGCTGTATTTTCATCGTTTCTAACTGGCCTATTTCTGTTACGAATAGTTTTCTTAAAACTACCCCAGTTTCTTAAATTTTTAAACAGCATGATAAATGTTTTTTTATCGGGTGTAGGTCTATTTGGAAATCGTAAACAAAACAATCGTTTTGCTTGTCGGGAATTTCTTTTGCATTCACCGTATATTAAAATCATATTTAACTTATCTTCATTGGTGTATCTAACCATTTTTTAATTTTTTTTTTTTTTTATTGCCTTATTTGGATTAATTTGCTTTGAATTGTTTCTAAGTACACTATTTCTGTTTGAAACTATGATTGAAATGCACCAACTACAAACTTTGTTTAATAACTGTCAAACTTAAAATTAAATCAAAGCCTACTAATATCTCTTAAGTAGATTGTTGTCTTACTTAAAGGTTTTGGGAGCCGTTTTATTAGAAGCGTTATTAGAAAAAAAAAAAAAAAAAGTAATATGTAGGAACATATGGATATTGGTTCATCATGTTAGTTCCGGTTTGGCCGGAAGTGGTAAACATAATTTTATGATAGTGTATTATATCACTTTCCTTATCTTGAAAAAAAGTGTTTGGTAACCAATATTCTATAATAAATAATAAATAAATTATAGCGATTTATCAAAATTCACGTGTACTGGCATTAATGAAAGAAACTCATGTAACTCCAAAACGGCTTGTTTTTTGTAAATTCTCTATACCATTAAAATTATTCACAAATTATTGTTTAATCACATGACTTATGTTCCAAGGTTCCAGCCATCCAAAAATAGTTTTGCATCGCAGCGCCATCTCTGTGTGCTGTTGAGGAAAAATTCTAATCACCGTTATTTAAACCTTTCTTTGGTATCAATCATCTGCTATTTACAAAAATAAAATATCTTTATTAATTTTAGAGATAATGACCTGGGGACTTTTAACTGAAACACCCTGTATAGTCCAAATCACAAATGTTGTCGTTCACGTCATCAATTTATGTACTTATCAAAGACATAAGATTTTTCTATCAGCTTAAACTCTAACACATTACAATGTAACTAACATAAAATTATGTCTGATAGGGCTATGACAGAAGTTCCAAGTGTAACGATGCATTTTAGAGATGAATAATACAACCGATTATTGTAGCCGCAACCAACGTTTAGCACTCTGTCAGTTCAGTAGAGTGCAGTTGACGCATTTGTCAAATTTAATGATTCTCCATTTCCTCTTGTTTTTTATATAATTCTTTTTGTGTTTTTTACTGTGATGTGTTAAATTTCCTGTAATTATGTAAACTGTCATGTAAATAGTTTGTGAGTGCTTTAGTTTTATTGTTTGTACATAGACTAATTCCAAAATGCCCGGCAAAAGACCGAATGCAGTAGCCAGAGACTTGCTGGTGAAATTGGTTGAATACTTCAGTCAGGAGACGCGCAACGGAGGTTCCCTTTTACCTTTTCAAGCTGTCCATGAGGTGAATCGCAAAATTAAATGTGGCAGATGTTCATAAAGTAAATTTTCTTTTAGCGTACTTCTAATGCATTGGGTATTTATTTGTATGCGGACAGTGCAACGGATTTGTATGGAAACCTGTGAGGAGCAGGACGCCCCCAAATACTAACTACCGTGGCAAAATAACAGGGTGGCCACGTAAAACTGCTATTCAAATCCCCTGACTTTTCACTGACTTCCCTGACTGATAAACTTTAGTTTTCCCTGACTAATTTTTATAACTCAAAAGCCAGTTTGATCTATTTTTTACATTTTATTAATAAAAATTGTGCCTGAACATAAAAATTAGCCAATGTTGACCTGTCTGTGCATTTTTTTTTTACTTCCCTCGCATATCGAAGAGAAGTATTGTATTCAAGAAAAAATCACTCTCCGAGATTTGTTCGGATTTTGACATTTCAGATCACGTAGCTTACGAAAATATAGGTTCTTCAATTCCGCCAGTCTGTCTGTCTGTCTGTTGGTGCATTAACTAAAAAAAAACTACTTGATGGAGAGCAGTCAAATTTGGTAGGTAGTTGACGCTACTGTCAGCGAAGAAATGGTTAAACTTTCACTGGAAAATATACAGGGTGGACCGTCTAAAGGGAATAAATAATGAAAACAATTTTCTTTTCCTCAAATTTAAAATTTCCACGTTTCATGACACGCTAAACCTGTTTCAGAAAAAAAAATATTTGAAATTTTTTTTACACAAATGGACGAAAAAATTTTTTTTCTTTCTTCAAATTTAAAATTTCCACGTTTCGTGGCATTCTAAACCTATTTAAAAATTTCTTTTTTTTAAATTTTTTTTACCAACATTTTTGAAAAAAATGTTACCACTAAGGGGTCATCCATTAATTACGTCACACAAATTTCATTGTTTTTCTACCCTTCTCTTCCTATGTCACAGGTTGTCACCTTCGAGTCATGTTGTGTGTTGAAATTTTCACGTTTCATAGCGCTCTAAACCTATTTTAAAAAAAAAATCTTTTTTCTTTGTTTAGATTTAAAATTTCCACGTTTCCATGGCAATCTAAACCTATTCAAACAAATTTAAAATTTTTTTAATCTATCACTACTATAGAATAGCCGAAATTTTTTTTTATGTTCCACGTTTCATAACATTCCAAACTTATTTCGGAAAGAAAAATTTGCAACATTTTTTTACCATTTTGGAAAAAAAATGTACCACTAGAATAGATGGAACAAAAATGTTTTTGCTCAAATTTAAAATTTTTCGTGTTACATGACATTCCTAACCAATTTCAGAAAAAATTAATTTTGAAAATTTTTTTCACCATTTTTGAAAAAATTTTTACCACTAAAATGGATGGAATTTTTTTTTTCTTTTTTCAAATTTAAAATTTTCACATTTCATGGCATTCTAAACCTATTTTAAAAAATATAAATTAAATTTGTAATCTTTTTTTTACCACTACTATAGAATAGAAAAAAACTTTCCTTTTTGCTCAAATTTAAAATTTCTACGTTTCATGACATTCTAAACCTATTTCAGAAGAAAAAAATGTTGAAAATTTTGTTACCAACATTTTTGAAAAATTAAAAAAAAAATGAACTTCCACTTCACTACGTGAATGTGGAATTGAAAATGTGACACATGACAATAACATTTGGCATATATTATGCACCTATTACACTTTTATTGAAAAATGTACAGGGTGGTCATCCCAAGAAATAATTCAGTCATGGTGGACATTTGTAAAGGTATTTGCGCAAGCCTTCCATATATGGCACCTGTTATTTAGTATTGAACTTTATCTGATGGATGAGCACTCTGTATATTTTTTTGAGCAAAACTTATCAGGTTTTCTTTGTAATAATAGTGATAACTATATTCCGATTATTATTTTCAATGGCATTTCGTAATTATTAATTTTTTAGAGTGACCACCATGCCTAAATAAACAGGGAAGTTCTGTGTAAATAAGTATAGTTAGTGGTGGTTATAAAATTACATTTTTTTTTTAATTTTTCAAAAATGTTGGTAAAAAAATTTTCAAATTTTTTTTCTTCTGAAATCGGTTTAGAATGTCATGATGAAACGTAGAAATTTTAAATTTGAGCAAAACAAATTTTTTTTTTCCAAAATCGTAAAAAATGTTACAAATTTTTTTTTTTAGAATGTCAAAATGTGGAAATTTTAAATTTGAGTAAAAAAAAATCATCCATTCTATAGTAGTAGTAGTTATAGTAGTTATAAATAGATAAAAAAAAATTCGAAAAATTTTTTAAACATTTTAAAATTTTTTAAAATTTGTTTAAATAGGTTTAGAATGCCATGAAAACGTGGAAATTTTAAATTTGAACAAAGAAAAAAAATGTTCCATCTATTTTAGTGATAAATTTTTTTCAAAAATGGTAAAAAAAAAAATTCTAAAATTTTGTTCTTTTAAATAGGTTTAGATCGCTATGAAACGTGGAAATTTTAAATTTGAACAAAGAAAAAAATTTTCCATCTATTTTAGTGGTAAAAACTATTTCAAAGAAAAATTTCAATTTTTTTTTTTTTTTTTAAATAGGTTTAGAATGCCATGAAACGAGGAAATTCTAAATTTGAAAAAAGAAAAAAAATTTTCATCTATTTTTGTGGTACAAAATTTTTCAAAAATGTTGGTTTAACGTGTCATGAAACGTGGAAATTTTAAATGTGGGCAAAAAAAATGTTTTCATTATTTATTCCCTTTAGACGGTCCACCCTGTATATTCTCCAGTGAAAGTTTGACCATTTCTTCGCTGACACTAGCGTCAACTACCTACCAAATTTGACTGTTCTCCATCAAGCAGTTTTTTTTTAAAGTTAATGCACCAACAGACAGACAGACAGACGGAATTGGAAAAACCTATATTTTCGTAATCTACGTGATCTGAAACGTCAAAATCCGAAAAAATCTCGGAGGGTGATTTTTTCTCGAATACAATACTTCCCTTCGGTATGCGAGGGAAGTAATAATTGTTATTTTACTGGAAACTCCTTTCAATGGTACGCCCATACATGCCATTTTGTGTGACCTTGAATCGATTTGATTCGGAAATTAAAAGATGATGACATGAACCACAAGATTGGTGATTTCCACTGTACACATTCTTTAACCACACCCTGTGATAGAACGATCAGAATAATTTATATCCTCCAAAAATTGTTTTTTTAACAACGCCAACCCGTGTAATTAAAAAAAAAATCATAACTCATTTGCGACAGACATATGTAAAAGCCACATTTTTTGACATTTTTGTATAAAATAGTATGAATTTCAACTGTGCAATGTGAAAAACTGATCGACAAAATTACACTAGGTGTCAGCAAGTGAACAATGCCAGATTTAACGGGGGCCTGGCGCAGTTTTGTTTTTTTGAGACCCCTCAGGCCTTCAGGACGTGGTGCACTTGCGATATGGTAAATCCAGCATTGGCAGTGAGAAAGCATCAAAACATTTTACATATACATGGTGATTTTCAAAGTAATACGTGTACTAAAACAAATTATATTAAACGACAACTCTTTCACTTGCGTGTTGCCCACCTAATAATTTTTTTCTTTAAAATTTTTTTGGGCGTACTACAATACATCGGTTTCCTACTGGAGACAATAGGCGACTTCAATGGTTTCCGTCTGATTTCCACTTTCCTGTTAGGCCTGAGATCAGAAGCGTAATATATAGATATACTCTATTTATGATCGTTTTGAACATCTTAATATACCATCAATTGTAAAAAAAACTAAGACATCTGAAGCAGTGGTACATAATTTGACCTTCAAAGCAAGATAATAAGGTTAACTTGAAATATTTATTTATTAACATAGTGTAAATTCTAATATTTCACAAGTTAAGGTACAGTCATGGTTACAAAAAGACTTCCGATTTAACAACTTATTTTATAACATTTTCCTGCTTGGGGATCAATGGAATTTAAAACAAATTATCGCTAATACATGTTCTTACATTCGCAAAACCCTTGCAAAAACTTGTAAACAAAACACAATCACATGCATTAATCTCTGCAAGTAGGCAGAGCGATCACAAATCATTGGTACGAGTCTGATTTAAACAGGAAAAATATTTACAGCTGTTTTACGTCGGAAACTTTATTGTGACCATGACTGTACACTAGACTACACACAACTGAACAAAAGTATCAAATTTTCTGGGTGAACTTTGCTAAAAAGTTTCCGTTTTGAGCAATAAGATATATTGAAGTTTTCAGCCAAAAACGTTGATTTATAGGTTTTTTTAGAAAAGTTCACCTAGGAAATTCGATACTTTTGTTCAGTTGTGTGCAGTCTACTGTATATAGCAAAAATCTATAAATTATCTGGCTGTATTTCCAATAATTAGGTACAATACAATACAAATAAACCCACACCGGTCATTTATTTGTATCGACCTGACCTTTTCCCCAATCCCCAAGTCTCACCTCTTTATGTTCTTGTCTTGCGGAACAGGATGTGCGACCTCAATCAAGTCCCTATCGCCGATGCTCATGTACAACTTATCAGTCTCACTGCTGGGTGCTTTGAAATCGGGCTCAACTTGACTGCTCAGAGTGTTTAACCCATCATGTAGGTAGTTTAGCCAGGGCGGAGTCGCATTGGAGTCCTGGTCGGCTAATGATTTGAGCTGCGTTGCTATTTCCTGCAGGTTGAAGTTGGAGGGATTGTATGGCTTTATTTCGAACTCGTAGCCTTTGTCTGTAACCTTCGCGCTCTCGCAGTACAAGTAGATATGTCTAAAGAAAAGAGTTATAATTGGAGTTTAATAACGTGACTGTTTCTAGATAATTGTATTAGAATTTACACAATATATTTATGGAACAGAATGGGTCATAAAAAAGGCTCGAACTGAATAGTTTAGTTCATTAAATTTGAGGCTATTCAGTGGAATTTACAAGAAAACTCTAAAATGCATACATTAAAGTTACTTACTTATTTTTCGTAGGGCACGAAATGACCACATCGCCCAGCCTTACATGCTTGTTATAATCCGTGTAGTGAGGCACTCCACCACCAACACCAACCAAAAATACGTAGTCGACTTTCTGGAATGTCCCCAGCAGCCTCGTGGTGGTATTCCCTGCTGCCGTCATGGCTTCGCGAGTATGACCCACTGACGGAAGTTTGGTGCACACGATCCTGTGAGCGCCGATGTTGCCCAACGTGTAAACGTTCGATTCACCTAGAATAAATTCCAAGCTGTTTAAAATCTAAAACGTCCTCGAAATAGCATGGTGAACCTCAGGTACTAGCTTTCTAAACTAGGTGGATACCGATGAAGTGAGGTTAATTTTGCTGATAATGAGTTGTTAGTAAATGTTTTTTTTTTTACAAAATTTTAGTAAAAATGTACATGATAAGCCGAAGAGAAACGTTAGGAGAGACTAGGCATCCCTTACTTAAGTGGAACCATTGCAGCAGGGTGCTAAAACAAGGAATCTTAAATAGAATTAGTGTTTTGTTTTGTGATCCAATATACAGTATGTCTCACTTTTCATGACTTCCATATCACAGCTGCTATTAACAATGCGATCTTAAGAAAATTTGGGTAAAAGATACTCATCAGGTGATTGTGTCATGGTAAAATATTTCTACCAGTGACGTTGGTCCTTATGAAGAAAAATGAACCTAATTTTCCAAAAAAAGATATTAGACAAGGTTTTTTTTAACTGTAAAACAATTTTTTTTAAAAATCACATTATTAATAAGGGCGCCATGATAAGGGAGTCATTAAAAGTAAGACATACTGTATAACACTTATTTACTTACAGATTTTTTTGTTTATTACCCTCTACACATATGACACTTAATCGTGGGATACTCTTAGTGGAGTAAAACTAAAGTTTGTAGAGAACTATGTTGCAATAACTAATTACAATTTGCTGAAACTAATAAACATTATAAGAAGTGTAGCAAAAAGTTTTGAAATAAGTCTTAGTCCTGGAAGACATTCTCAAAATTGGATTTTTTACAATTTTTTCTTAAGCTGCCAATTCGAGCCAACAGAAGTGAACGAAAAATAGCATTTTTTCCCCATTTAGCGAATTCAATTTGTCAAGGCACATCACTGGTATGTTAAGAACTGGAAAACCCGGAAGAATAGGCAGAATTTTAGATATAAAAACGAAATCGCCAGAACTGCATCTTAACATTAAAATTTAAACAATTTATTTATTACTTTACCGACTTCTGGCAATGTTTAATCCCCGACCTAGACTTCTGGCAATAATTTAATGCAACTTCTACAGTTAAAAACAATAACTACACAAAATATCAGAGCTGTACTCAAAGATTTTATTTTGATTAAAAATTAACGAGAAAAAGTACATTAAAAAAAAGGAATTTGTTATTGCTTTTTATGAGCGTTGTTATAAACATTTCAACTTGGCATGATGAAAAACTTCCCTAAAAATAGGTTATACTGAAGTTTTGGTAAAATATCTCATCAATTGTTTAAAAATGGCAAATCCTGTTTTCATATTTTGCAACTTGACAAATTCATAAAAAAGGTTCCAGTTTTAGTCGCAATTTCAAAGTGAACAATCTGATTTTCTTTATTTATTGCAATACCAGCTGAACAATTGAAAAAATTTAAGAAAAAGTGTGAAAACAAAAATTTGAAAATTATTTTGTTGCAATAAATGTTTCCTGGGTCTCAGAATTACCTGAAACTTTTTGCTACACTTGTAATGCTTAAGTTCTACAAAAAAAACTGTATTCTAAGACAATTCCTATTTAAGTGATTTGGATCTAAAATTTTACTCCACCATCTGCATAAATGGATATTTCATTGTAACAAAGTTAGTAGGTATTTAAATGAAACTAATGAATATTATAAATTGTACAGATGGATCATTTTTTAAAGAAATTTAAAGAGTTAAATTATGATTATTTAGATTTTTGAATTTTGAAACTTTGAAATTAAAATAGACAATAAATAAAAGTTTATGTACAACATTTTCTTTTATATTTACAATATTTTTTCATGCAATATAGTGACGGAAGCATTTTATATTTACACAAGTAAAAAGAGTGAGGTGATAAGGTGAACAACCATATGTACAAACACAAAATCTGGTGACATCACAAAATGTGCACAATTTCCCTTATGTGGTGAAGCTCTAGCCCTTTTCTAAGTTTGATCTTACCAAATCGCGGTCTCCCTTCCCCTGTTGGACTGGTTGGACCTACATTTTTTATCTATATTTTAATAACCATAAGAAACATGTTTCATCTACTATTTTACTATAATTCAACTACTGTAATAATACAATCACATAACAGACAATACATATTATACACATACAGTCTAGATGTAAACATTGTACTCCTCATAGTTTTTTTTAGGTAAAAATGCTGAATTTTTAATTTTATCTCCTGATGATGTGAACTTGGTTGGCGAACTGCTCATCAGTGCACTATGCAGTATTTTAGTTTTTGTACAATTTTATCCCCTTCAGGTGAATCTTTTTATCCACTTGTTTTATAATTTTATTTTCACTCATGTAAACTGGAAACGAGATATTCCGATTTTTTCCCCAGTAAAAACCAATGTGGCAGCATCAGCGGCGGCCATTTTTGTTGGAAAAACATATTTTCGACAGTTATTCTACATAACGTATCCAAAATTAGAAAATATCTTTGAAAAATTTGCATCTATCGGTCGACGTTTGTGTATAGATTGGGGGGGTGCGATAATCTGAAGTCGCTTGTGGGGAAATTTTGTGTAGCGCCGGGCCTGGATATCTTTTAAATACATTGCATCCATTAGTGAAAATTGCTGAGAGGTTTTTTTAGCTCACCCTGTATTTGTCTTGTTTCAAACTCGCCGCCAAAAATAACACACGCGCACTCGACGAACTTCGCCCGGCATTTCGAAACCGGCGCAATTTATTTTCCAACATAACCTAAAAATGTCTAAAAATAGCAGCAAGTGAAATCACAATCCCAGTAATCCATGTTTTATTTTTTATTCTATTTATTCTGTGCTATCCATGAGTGAGTGTTTGTTGCCGCAAAAATGATCACCCCTCGATTTAGTTTATCCCAGGACGAAAGATCGTTAACGATAAAAATTCGGGCTCCATACTGCAACTTGGGAGATTTAGAAGTTGATCCTGACGAAAATGTGTTCTTGTTTGCCTGCAAACCATACTATTTGAGGTTAAACCTTCCCGGAAATATCGTGGAAAACGACAATACGAGAACCTCTTACGACAGCGACAATGGTGAATTTAGTTTCTGTTACGACAAAGCGAACTTTGGCGAAGACTTCAAAGACCTGGACTTCATAACTAAGTTCTTGGTTACAAAAGTCGATGCCAGTTACGGGGGAAGAGACAGGAGGATAACCATGCTGACGAGCGAAGGAAATGTGGAGGAAGATTTAACTTTAAGCGGGGATATAAATGAAGGCTTCGGCTTTGCTTTGCAAAGCAACAGGCATTTTGTCACGGTCAGCTCTGAGTTCAACGAGGTATTCGAAGTAAACCCGCAAGACGTGACTTTACCTGAACGCCGAAAGCTACGGTTGCAGTATGAGCAAGGCAAGTTCGACATGGAGCATTACCTTGGTGATTACATAGAAGACGAGGAAATTGTGGAGATAATAGCACAGAAAACACCTTGGGACGAACTACGGCAGGAAACGGTGACTTTTACTGATAAGGAACTAGACTTTATGAAGGACTTGCCTAACGTCGAGTATAAACTGAGTGACTTACAAGTAAAGTATGCGTTTAACGGTTTAATTGACATTTTATACGCTTATTGCTACGACAAACGTGCCACGTTTTATGAGGACAACTCTGAATCGGGATGGACGATAGTTAAGCTATCGGCATCGCTATGCTGGCTGAATGCTTTCGATACCGCACGGGAAACTCTGATCTGTGCCTTTCGACGGAGCGTGATCTACCCTTTGTACCGTAACTTTGCATTAAGTGTTAGGATCCTGGACGATTTAAAAAAATTGTTAAAGCTGGGGGAGAAGTACGTCGTCAAGTGTCTGATAGAGATCTACTATATATTTCTAGGTGGCGATTGCTGCAGATATATTTTAAATAATTTATTTATAAAGGACTACATCACCTACGTAATGAAGTGGGACAAGAGTGTGTGGCATCAGTTTTTGGAAGAGGTGTACAGTATCGAAATAAAGAAGAAGGATCTAGGTTTGAATCTTGCAGAGATCGAGCAAGGTTTCATGCTAGATTTGAAAATGAGCAAGCTGCAGATCAAGGATAGCGACAGCGATGATACATCTGTGGAAGATTCGGATGACTCCAGTGATTACTCTGTTTCTGACAGTGATACAGATAGCGACAGTGATACATCGTAGTAATCCATTTTGTTATGAGAAATTACAAAGAAAAGTGACCTGTGTAAAATTATCTTGTCAGTGAATGACATTCTGGCATCGCAGATATTCTGATTCCCAAGATGAAGGAATTTGTAATTTATTTTTGTACCACAATTTTCTACACTAGTTTGTTATTTGATTTGATGTTTGGTTTAATGTATAAATTTTATCATATTTATCGACCAGTTCTGTATATCACAATAAATAGGGTTAAAAATATTTTGTCTTCACTGTTTTTTCGAGAGAACTAATGTTTGAACAGAGAATCATGAAATAGAAATTAAAGTTATAGACCAAGATCCTACGTCATTTTAACAAAAAAAACCTTACCAACCTATGTTAAAGTATGATAGCTTTTTTTTATATATGTTTGACAGAATACTGTTAAAAACCAACATCCATTATTGCCAGACACTTTCCGTGGGCCCTAACTTCCGCCAAACGTTTTAAAGCTCGAAAAAACCCAACCTAACCTAACATAATAAATTTGTTGTTTTGTTTCGTTTTTTACATCGCCGTGGCTATGGGCACGTTAACGTGCCGCGATTTCACAAATTTAGAGGCACGTTTATTACGTCATCATTGTGATACGTCTTCCTATAGCGTGCCGCGGCACTGCTAATTTTAGTTTTAAAGGCACGGGTTAAAATTATCTTTTACAAAATAAAAACATATAAATAATGATAATTATGGTTTTGCAGTGATGTAAAAGTATAAAATAGAAGTTTAAAATACGTATTCTTTGCATTGTATAATTCTTTTTGTTAATATTATACCTACTCTTTATATCTTTCAAGTTCAATGATTCAATGCGAGCACATACGTTCAGTAGAAGCAGAACAGTGAGAGCACCGCAACAGTCCGTAAAAATGCCTTAAAACTCAGAAAAAGTAAACACTACTTTGTCATCTTAAAACTGGACATTTTTGCCTATGAAAAATAGAAATTTTAAACATTAAAAAATTAAACAAATATTCACTGACTAAGTTTCTACATTTTTTTTCTGATCTTGAATTGTTATTGTACCTACTTAATTCGTATTATACAGAAAGTATAATACCAGCTAAAATATTAAATATGGTGTTACTAAATATTATTATATATATTAACAGGGGTGGGTACAGGATTTAATTAACTTTAACAAATGGTCAAAATGTCTTCAAGTAATATAGATAGGTATAATAAAAAATATAGTGTCTATTCGTTTATGGTCTACAAAAATGGAGGCCTAAACAAATTTAAATAGGTAGGTATTTAATCTTGTTCTCACGTGCATTTAAATAAAATTTGCGGCACGCCACAGGATGACGTAGGCGCAGTGATGACGTAATAAACGTGCCTCCAAATTTCTGAAATCGCGTCACGTTAACGTGCCCGTAGCCAAAGCGTTTTTACATAGTTGGTAGTAGATATGGTTCCAAAGTTGAGTTAGGTTAGGTTGGATTTTTTTTTAGCTTTAAAACGTCTGGCGGAAATTAGGGCCCACGAAAAGTGTCTGGCAATAATGAATGTTGGTTTTTAACAGTATTCCGTCAAACATATATGAAAACCAGCTATCATACTTTCGAACAAAAAAAAACCAACAAATTAAGTATTACCTAAACTAATAATCTGACTAGTTTTAATTCTATTTTATTTTTATTCTGTGATTTTTTTAAATGGAATACCTACATTTTTTTATATACCGGGTGAGTCACGAATTGCGCTCGCCCCGATATTTCCTAAAATATTTGGAATAGAAAATTGAAATGATTTTTAAATGGAACACCCTATATATTTTTACATTTTTGGAATCTAGAGGAAATTTTGAATACAATACATCTATTTCTGAATCCAGAGTGCTGTGGTGCCCAAAATATATTTTAGTTTGTGTGCTAAGTTACTATAAAAAATAAAAAGAGCAATATGATTGCATTACTTAATTCTCTAGGGGCGTTTAAAATTTTTAAATGGGAATTTAATCGTTCACCAACATTTTTAAATACCTCATTTTCATACGAATCTAATGATACCAACATTTTGAAAATCCGCTCAGAAATATTTGAGATTTCAGCCAAAATACAATGCAACCAAGCTTTTAGAAACATGCGGCTAATAGATAATAGATTAGTGGGCTTTGGAAACTAAAATGGCACATTTCTGTGTAAATCTGGTAACCTAATAACATTGGAAAAATCATAGTAGCCATTGAATGTAATAAAACAATATCAGCTGTCAGACAGATACAAAATAAAGCGTTGTGGAAATCTCTTTGAGTAAAAATTAAAGAAAATGAATAATTTTAGTAGAAATGAAAAGGTCGATATGTTACTGATATATGGAGAGCGTCTCAAAAATTCAACTTCAGCTGCAGAACTGTATCAGCAACGATATCCCAACAGACGTCATCCAAGCAGACACTTGTTTGCCAGAGTGGAACAAGAATTAAGAAACGAACCCAATTAACAAGATGACCATCAAACATTTATTGTAAGTGAGGACAAAGAAATTGATGTATTAGGATTTGTGATGGTACACCCAACAACATCAATAAGGGAATTGTCAATGGAATGCGACATTAGTCAGTCTTCGGTTCGGTCTTATAAATACCAAATACACCAACATCTTTATGGAAATGATGACGACAGGAGGCTAGTATATTGCAACTGGTTCTTAAATGCAGTACAACAAAACCCAGGTTTTCCTTTTCATATTTTATATTCAGATGAAAGTAGATTTACGAACCAAGGTATGTTTAACAGAAATAATACTAGCTACTGGGCTCAAGAAAATCCGAGGTTGGTAGGGCGGGGGAATATTCAGGAAAGATTTGGGTTTAACTGTTGGCTTGGAGTACTTGGAGATTGAATAATTGGACCCATATTTTTTGATGGAACACTTACTGGCGAACGATATTTATTCTTTTTACAAAACCAGACAGCAGAATTTCTTGACTTACTTCCTCTTGCCTATTTACAAAATCTGTTTTTCCAACAAGATGATGCTCCCCCATATAATTCCAGAAGAGTGATGGAATATTTAAACAACTTGCATGGTGAACGCCTTATCGCAAATCAAGGTCATATCAGGTGGCCTCCTAGGTCAGCTAACTTAACACCCCTCGACTATTATGTATGGGGCACTCTCAAAAATAAAGTTTATAAAACTTCTTCAAATATCCGTGAAGAGCTGCAAAATAAAGTTGTACGGGCTCTTAATGAAATAACGCCGGCTTAATTGCGTAGAGCCATTCAAGCAACTGTACGCAGAGCCGAATTGTGTATAGAAAAAAATGGTGGACATTTTGAACAATATCTATAAATGTCAATTTATGGTTTAATTATATTAATTATTTTAAAGATACCTACTGTTACCTAGTTTAAGTTTAATTGTTCAAACGGAATTGATTTTTATTTATTTATAGGCCCGATATTTATGTTCATTTAAATAAAACTCTGAAAACCGAACTGATGTCGCATTCTATCGCAAATGTCCTTGTGGATGTAATTGTGTTTACCTCCACATACCTATGCTAAACTTAATTGTAACGTTCTTTGCGCTCACAATTATTAAATGTTTGATAGCTCAAGATTGCCTATAACTACACGAGTCTGCCTGACAGCTGATATTGTTTTATTACATTCAATGGCTACTATGATTTTTCCAATGTTATTAGGTTACCAGATTTGCACAGAATTGTGCCATGTTAGTTTCCAAAGCCCACTAATCTATTATCAATTAGCCGCATGTTTCTAAAAGCTTGGTTGCATTGTATTTTGGCTGAAATCTCAAATATTTCTGAGCGGATTTTCAAAATTTTGGTATAATTAGATTCGTATGAAAATGAGGTATTTAAAAATGTTGGTGAACGATTAAATTCCCATTTAAAAAAACCGAGTTAGTGGGTAAAAATCACATTTAAAAATTTTAAACGCCTCTAGAGAATTAAGTAATGCAATAATATTGCTCTTTTTATTTTTATAGTAACGTAGCACACAAACTAAAATATATTTTGGGCACCACAGCACTCTGGATTCAGAAATAGATTTTTTAATAAAATTTTTAATGTTTATCAAAAAGTGACCAAAATGGATGTATTGTATTCAAAATTTCCTCTAGATTCCAAAAATGTAAAAATATATAGGGCGTTCCATTTAAAAATCGAAAGTTGTGGGCATTTCCGGTCAAACCGGATGTGCACCAAACTTGATATTTTATTGAAAAGATGGCATTTTAGTCGTGTAATAAGGCCTCCAAATTTCAATTTTCTATTCCAAATATTTTAGGAAATATCGGGGCGAGCGCAATTCGTGACTCACCCGGTATATTCGTAATTGACCATCAACTCCTGCATTCAGGCATATATTATTTTTGGCCTTACACTGTCATGGAGCCACGTCATTCCACTTTTTCAGAAACAAAAAGAAACGTGCATTTGCAGAGATCACTTTTAATTTGAGTAATTTTTCCACATTTTAACAGTTAAGATATGGTCTGTCCTTACATTATTGACTTGTCACAAAGAAAAAAATTATTGAACCATCCTAAATGTCATATACGAGGTGATCCAAAATGATTGACTGCTGCTCTATAAAACTATGCCAAAATGAGTAATATCAGTAACTCCTTCAATCTCCCAAGTAAATGGCTGGGCTTTCCAAAATGTTACTAACTGAAATAAAAATAGTAGCAGGAATATCAAATTGGTATTTGCTTAGTAATGGCTACAAAACTTGTGACTTGGGGTATTGTTTTTGTCAATAATTTTCAATCACCCCGTACTCCTTCATTACGAATACTATCAAAGAAAAACTTACCGACTGTCGTGTATCTGACGAACGTCTCCTTATTCTCGATCATAGCGTCCACAGCCAATTTCTCGCAATATTGAGCGGTGATAATTGCGATGGTGGGTTGTTTTGAGCTGGCCATCGTAGGCATCTGTTTCACTATGGTGACTTGGTGGGAGTCCTGTTGGGATTGCTGGCGGGTGAAAGCGCCATGGTCCATGGCTTTAACGAGCTGGCGAGATTGAAGGGCGGCCAGGCACTGCGCCACCTCCTCTTCGTCCCAGCCATTATCTCTGAAAGATTAACGAAATGTTGCCTTAATAATATATAATATTTTAGGCCATCAATTTAGGTTCAAACTAAAAAAAATTCTAATTTGAATGGCCTTGAATATCATCCGAATCGTTCCAGTTTGTGTGGATTCCAGATATTCTTTAAATGTGTAAGTAATTGCAGGCTCTGCTAGTGCCATCTGTTAGATTCAATATGAACCAATGGTTGGCTGAAAATGCCGCTACTTGAATGCATCCAAGTTTTAAGAAAAAATCCATCAAAATAATGGGAGATCCGAAATTCAATTTTTTTTGGAAAACGTAAGAGCAAAAAAATTTGTCAGAACTCTTAAAACTCATTTAAATTAACTTGCAGTCAAGAAAATAGATGAGTTGTTTACTTAACCTGATGATAGCACAAAGAACACCAGACCTGTGCCGCATCTTATATCCACCACGTCGGCCTGATTGAAATACAGCGTGATTCGCGTAGGCAGTTCGTTAGAAGTTTTTCAATTTATAGTTGGATTACAAATTTGAAAATTGGTATGTAGCCATAATCAATCATGCCCGTTCTACCTAAAATATTTTCAGTCCTTCAGCTATACAGGGTGTGTCAAAAGTCAGTACCCATTTTCTTATTTTAACTAAAAACCGACATTTTTTTACATAGTTCGATTGGCCCTCCAAATCTGAGTTTAGACAACTCAAGTTATGTTAACTTATCAGTTACAGGTTTTGAAAAAAATTGCCTCTGTAATAGCAAATTTGTGTATCATATATATATGATGAAGCAGTTAGCTGGAAGTCCAGGCTAACACCTAATGTCCCATCGGTGGTCCCATCTTGTGCCATATCGGCGCAGGCGATTTTCAAATGTCACAATGAAAAATCGTCAAAAAGTCGATTTTTTCAAATGACACCTACTGTTTATATTGACATCATTCGAGATTCGACAAATTGCGATAATTTTGCCAATTTTAAAAAAGGTAATCTTAATAATTGTGATAACTATAGACCTATTTCTATCTTATGTGTTTTTAGTAAAATAATAGAAAAAGCAGTATAATCGCCTAATCTCATTTTTTTCCAACTTTAATCTAATCACGGGTTGTCAGCATGGATTCCGGAAAAATAGGTCAGTACAGTCAGCATCAGTTCAGTTTTTACAGTCTATTTACGAAGAACTTGACAAAAACAGGCATGTGGTGGGCATATTTTTTGATTTAACACGGGCGTTTGACACAATTAACATATCACATCTTTTATTCTTAATAAAATGTACAATTTGGGTATTAGGGAGCCACTAATTACCTGGATTGAATCCTTCTTATCTAACCGTAAACTTCGTGTCAAGAACGGTAATGTTACATACGATGATCTTGACATCAATATAGGTGTACCACACGGATCAGATTAACCTGAGTATTTAAACCAATGCAAAATTGTTATGTTTGCTGACGATACATCTATGTCACTAACAGCAACCGATCCCATTATTTTGAATGAAATTCTTAATAAAATTATAGGTGATTTTCCAAATACGCGTAATTAGTGATGACGTCACTTGACAGATTATGTCGAGAGACTGAACCCAAACAAATATTTGGAAGTGGTTTGTCATATATGTCATTTATTATTATACAAATATTTATTATTATTTGGTGATTTTAAGAAAGAGCTAAGGTTAGTATTAAACAAATATGATTTCTAAATGTTGTTTACTTACAAATTTCGCTAATTATTGTTGTAATATGAAAGAAATATGCAAATTATTAAATGACACTTAACCTCACTTAAATGATTTAAGAAAATCTCAAGCAAACCAGTGAAACAAAACTAAACTTCTTACTTTTTCCAGATACAATGGCAGAGAAACATTACTAGTGTTTCAACAATACGTGAGTATTTTAAGAGTAATAGTACTCAACTAAGAAGAGGTGAAAATGCGTTCAAAAGTGGTCATGTCACCGAAATGGTTTATGACGGTAGCGTTCAGACTCCGATTTAATAAGGAAATGTATTGGCTAGCATGAAAAATAAAACTTATCCTGTTGAGGTTTGTTATATATAAACAATTGTGATATCGTGTAGGTACTTAATCTAATATTTATTTTGTAGGTAACTCTAGATCAGGACAAAATTATAGATGCCAAATTCTTGTCCAAGAAGGCAAATTATTTGTCGCCATATGGCAGCTTTAATATTATATGATTATAATATCAGTGTTACCTACACTTCCTGCTCATGGAATGTATGAATGCAGTGAATGCACAGCGAACTGCAAGAAAAAAAATATCTGACATATTTCCTTTACAAGCTGCTTGTGGTGTAAAGAGAAATGCGTCAGAGGAAGAAATAGCAAGGTTAAAGAAAAATCTAGGTACAAACAAAGTAGGATTTACCATGGCTTTTACGCACCTCCTTCATTAAGTATTTGTACCTCATATACTTAGAGGACATTTTATTTTCTTCGGAGTATGTTAATGCTGAAAATAAGGAAACATATTAGGTGCTTGCAGAAGAAATAAATTTCCCCCATCGTTATACAAAAACCTCGTTAAAGGTTATAGTTTAAATTCTGTAAAGGCAGTGCAATGGGGAAAGTATAATGAAGTTACTGCAATAGAAGATTTTAAGCAAAAAACTGCTTTTGATGTTTCACCTTCGGGCTTGTGGTTACACGATTGCGGTTGTTTGGGAGCCAATCCTGATGGGATAGTCAGCGTGATGCTATTATTGTGAAGTGAAGTGCCCTTATAATTTTAGAAATTGTCACTGTCTGAGTGCTTACGTAGTGATAAAAATTATATTGTTTATTATGAAAATGAAACTGCCATAGTCAATGTGAATCAAATTATTACCATGAAATACAGGGACTTCTTTATATATGTGAAAAAAATAAATGTTACTTAATTGCATGGACATCGGGAGAAACTGAAATATTTTTAATAGAAAGAGACGAACGGTGGGGTCAAAATATTGATATTTTAAAAGAATTTTATATACAAAGATTGGTGCCATATATAATTAGCATGAGTTAGGTAAATACAGATGTAAAACATCTATACTTTGTAAATATCAAAAGAGTTCAATTTGTATTTTTAAATAGATATATCACACATCAGCAACGTACGTTGTACAATATATAATTATTTTCTTAATTAAAATTACTAAACAATTTGGAAATAATATGTCAAGTGAATGTAGTTATTCCGGTTTTTAAAAAAAGGCGACCCCACAATGTTGAAAATTATCGACCGATATCCTTATTAAGCGTTTTTTCAAAAATTATTGAAAGGGTAGTCTCTATTTTTCAGATCATAATAATTTTTTAATAGACTGTCAACATGGATTCAGGCGAGGCCACTCTACTGAATCAGGTACTATCGACTTTATGTTTATTCAACATGTGCATGCTGAATTAGGTGAAAACAAATATGTGACCGACGTTTTATTTGATCTTACGAGAGCATTTGATACCATCAACAAGGATTTTTTGTCTGAAACTTTTTAATTTGGATTTACGTGGGCCAGTAAATGAGTGGGTAAAATCTTTTCTAACTAATAGACAAAAAAAAAATAAAAATTGATGAAGCAATGTCAGACACTTTTGATACAAGCATTGGCACCTCCCTAGGGAGTGTACTAGGTCCATTATTGTTCCTATATTATTCGTAAATGACTTTTGCTAAATTATATTACAGAAGGTAAAGTTTTCGTGTATGCTGACAATACAACCATCGTTGTATCCGACTCTAAACCTGATATTGTTTTAGAGAAGGCAAAAACAATACTAAAGGAGTTCAATAACTGGTGTTAGCAGATCCGTCTAATTATCAACCAATTGTATCGAATTTAAAAATAGGCGTACAATAAGCAGTTATCAAAAATAAACATTAACAATCATGCAATTAGAACTGTAAATACAGCCACCTTCTTGGGAATAACACTGGACAGTAATCTTCACTGGGAACAACATAGAGATAAAACATCATCTGTATTAAATAAAACTCTTTACGTCATTGGCTCCTTAAAAATAATTTAAATACTCTTTTAAGCATTTATTATGCTTTTGTACGTTCTACCATTGCATACAATATTGTGGTATGGGGGCAAGCGAGTGAAGTCTCTAGGATATTTATCCAACAAAAAAGGATTATTCGACTCATTTTTAATCTCGACTATAAAGGGTCTTGTCATGACACATTTAAAATATATAATGTACTGACAGTGGTGTCCACATATCTGTTAAAACTTTTGGGGTACATTTATGACAACAAAAATAACTATATAAGAAATAGAGATTTCCACAATTATTTCACCAGAGGAAGAGATGATATACCTCTCTGCCAACATAGGCATGAGTTCTTTAAGAAGTCACCCATAAACGCTGGATGTCATATTTATAATCTTTTACCAGATGAAATAAAAAATAGTAAGTCTCAAGTTATTTTTAAAAATAAACTTAAGAAAGTTTTACTGCATGAAACTTTTTCTACAATTAATGAATTCTGTGATTTTATCCATGCAGTTTGATATGCATTACATTTTTTAATTCTTATTTTATGTTTACATTTAATTCTATTCATTTATTGGCTAAATCTAAATGAGTAGGTATATTTTATTGTGTGCTTTACTTGTATCTTTTTTTTTACTGTATTTTACACGTATTATTTCTGTAAGCCCATATAAGGGCGTTTGACTTATATTCCATGTTTATATGGCATAAAGATGAATAAAATGTATTCGTATTTGATTACTGTGTTTTGCGTATTATTAATAATGATTTTTGTTTTGTCACTAAAGGTTACAGCCTCAACCGGTATTTCATATCATAAAAATAATATAAAAAATTATTATGTCTAAAAATACGTATTGATGGTGCCCAAAAGTTAACTGAACAAAGTTTTTGTACTAATAAACAACACACCACATATACTAGACTCCCAAATCCAGAGCGAAGGCCGCAGGAAGGGGGCTACATATTTGAAAAATGCAGATATCCTATTACCCACCGGTATTGTCACCCAAAATCGGAGCTGGAGATCAAAACACGACAGACACCAGCATGCTCACCACACAACAAGCCTTAGTCCTCTGTGCTATTGTGCCAATGAATGAATGTATCTTTTTAAAGGTATAGATAAATTTAATTTAATATCTGCATAATATTTACAACTCCAAATTTAATTTGAAATTAACAACTGTTTTATATGAAAGAAAAAGTATATTATAAATAATTAAAACATTTTATTTTTCAACATAATATATAAACAACACTTGATTACAAATCTATATTCATAGCTCTTGGACATGGAAATATGAATACATTAATCTTCTTCAAAATATTCTTCCACCTCTTATTAGTGGATACTGTAGATTAGTTACGGCACCCACAACTTTAAAGCTATATCAGCATGCACATTTGTGAATGCCAAGCATGGTGAGCTTTGCACACCTGAGGTACTTGGCTGATATAAAAATTCCAGAGATGGTCTCGATGTGGAAGGTTCATCAACTTCTAAAGTGTGTTCTTCAACCTCGTCTCTGTTCTCCATCTTACGTGTCATTCATCGTCTTTTCTTCTTCTCGGGTGTTAAGTAATGCGCAGAAAAATGCAAATAATGTGGGGCCATTTTCTTTCTTTCCATCTACGACATGATAACTACATACCTCTTCCAGGTTCTTCAAGACGCCTAAAATAATAATTCACGTAACCAACAAAATGAAGTCTAAAATTTCATTACTTACCTTAGTACCTTTGTCGATTTCCGTCTTTCTTTAGGGTCCTTAGGCAATCGAAAAAAATGGCATGTTTCCCTTACGTTGTAATGTTTACAACCATATGCCTAACACATACCACCCATCCTAGCACTAAAAAGGAGATGTGAATAAATAAATTATACAATAGAATATAAAAGTTTAAAGAAATAAAGATAAATAAAGATCTAATTATGATTCATTGTTTTAAGGTTATATGTGCATGTTAGAAATGTCAAAATTTGCCTAAAGTTAATAACAAAAATATTATAAATTTTATATGAGTTAAATCCTTACACAATCAGTATTTAGTATATTACATACCAAAAGGTTAAAAAGTTTTTAATTGGGAAATAAAGATCTAATTATGATTCATTGTTTTAGGGTTATATTTGCATGTTAGATATTTCAAAATTTGACCAAAATTGGTAACAAAAATATGATAAATTTTATATGAATTAAATCTTTACATAATCTTTATTTAGTATATTACCTACCTGAACGTAAAATATCCCAAAAGACAATATAATCAACAAAATAAAATTCACAATACATTCAATATAAACGTCAAATTCTTTGTTTGGGTTCAGAATCATTCAACCGTAACAAAAATGACATATGTGACGTCACACTAATTATGCGTATTGGTGTCAGATAAATATGCTTATGTTAAACACTGACAAGACCCAATGTTTGCATTTTTCCGGGAAGAAAAACTATACCCCTTAATATTTTGCTAGATAATGGTGTTACATTCTCGGGTAGCACTAAATTCCTAGGTACCTACTTGGATGACAGACTATAAGTTGGTATATTCATATTGAGAAACTCTGTAAAAAGATTAGAAAAGCCTACTATGCTTTCAGTCAACTAAAAAACGCCTTAGATGACAAAACGTTTATTAAATGTTTATTATACTCTTGCTTACTATCACCTTTCGTGCAATATTGTGCTGTGGGGTCGTTCTGTACATAATAATAGAGTGTTTGTTTTACAAAAGAGACTTCTGCGTCTAATGTTTAATATAAATATTAGGGACTTATGTAGCCTTATTTTATAGGTAATGAAATTTTGTCATTACCCTTAATTTACATTTATTCAACTAGGCTTCTCATATTCTTTGCTCCTTTTGTTTAAATCTTATTTAATGAATAGGACTCAGTACGTTGCATTAAATGGGTTCAAATCGATCGAATTTGCTGCCAGATCTGGAGTTCCCCAGGGATCTATTCTGGGGCCCTTGTTTTTTAATATATTTATTAACGACATAGTGAACGAAATTAATTTGCCTCACCTTTTATATGCCGACGATCTAAAAATTTTCACAGTAATTGATGAAATCGATGACTGTTTTCAACTTCAGACTTCTCTTGACAAAATAAACACCTGGTGTATAGTAAATAAATTATTCATGAATCCTAGTAAATGTAACGTAATGTCCTTTTCTTTAAAAACATCACCTTTTATTTTTGATTACAGGTTAGATGTCATACTTCAAAGACCTATAACATTTCGCGACCTCGGCGTAATTTTTGATAGTAAATTATCCTTCACTGATCATATCGATACCATTGTGTCCGAAGCCTCCAAAGCCCTTGGATTCATCGTTCGTACTAGTCGAGAGTTCACTAATACTGATACTCTGAAAATTCTTTATCAATCCTTCGTCAGATCGAAACTTGAGTACGCATCGCTAATTTGGAGTTCCAGTTATGATGTTCACAAGAATAACTTCGAGGCAGTTCAACGTAGATTTCTAAAATTACTGTGGTTCAAATCCGACGGTACCTATCCAATGATTGGTTTTCCGCACAGTAACTTGCTTGAAAGATATTCTATGACTACTCTTGAGGATAGGCGTACGTACTTTTCTCAAGTATTTTTGTTTAAATTACTACACAATGATTTTGACGCACCCGAAATAATTAGTAAGCTTAATTTTCACGTTCCCAGATTAACCTCTCGTAATCACCAAGTGTTCTATTTACCTACGCCGCGTACCAACGTACTAAATAATTCACCTTTATATACGATTTGCAGTACTTCTAACAAATTATGTAACGACTTCGATATTTTTAATTGCAGCCTTAGTGACATAAAACAAAATGTTCTAAATTAAATAACCAGTGTTAATCATCTCAAAAGTAGGCTATTGGTAACTAAAAAATTGAATATACGAGATGTAAGAAGGTATAATGTTAATCGAACTAATTGTAAAACAAGAAACAATTACTAACAGAAGATTAATGAGGTATAAAAATTACAAGTAATAAATGTCAAAAACATTACAGATTCACAAACAAATTAATTATTGACCAATACAAAACAATGTTTACAATTTTTTTTATTTTTCGACGTAGGTACCACCCACATCCACACACATTTCGATCCTTTACCTCTTCACCTGATGTCCTTAAAACCGTTTCGAATATGATCTGACGGTATGGAGTTTACGGTATTTGTAATTCTCTGCTTCAATACTGCTACATCATTAGGAAGTGGTTCAGCGTAAACCAACTGCTTGAGACGACCCCATAAAAAAAATCCAATATTGATAGGTCTGGGGATCTCGCCGGCCACTTGATCAGTCCATTCCTGGCAATCCAATTTTCTCCAAAATTTAAATTCAACCACCGATTAACCATTTCTGTGGAGTAGCCAGGGCAACCATCATGTTGAAAATGAACTAAAGGCATATCTCTTAAAATATTTAAATGTTCTTCAGAAAATTTTTCAAGAAGCTGTAAATAAGTGTGCTGGTTTAACCTTCCCTCAATGAAATAAGGTCCAATAACTCCAACGTGATAAGAAATGGCACACCACACATTCACTTTTTTATAATATTGTCTTCTACAATGAATTCTAAAATTTGGATTTTAAGAAGCCCAAAACCGACAATTCTGAGATGAAACAACACCATTGGTTGTGAATGTGGATTCATCTGAGAAAATTATGAAATTATGAAAAAATCTTTCTTCCATGATTTTTTCTCCAATGGTCAAACAAAAATCCAAGCTACGGCCGTCATCTCCCTCTTCAAGTGTATGTTTATAATTTGCTTTATATGCCCTCATTTTCTTTGCCTTGTAAATTCTGTGGAGTTCAGACTTGCTAATATTAATAAGAGCTGACCTCTCTCTTAGTGGCATTCTAGGATTTTCTATAACAGAGGCATGAGCTATAATAGCCCCAACATTGTCTTCATCATATGCTTCTATTTTTCTTTTCGTGTTAAGAACACTACCAGTAGCCAGAAACTTTTTAATTATTCTCATAGCCTGAGTACGTGACAAAGCCGTATTTGGCAATTTGAAATTAAATTGGCGTACCACTTCTCTTAGCGAGTTTTCACCGCCAATTCCGTAGCATTATGCAATATAAATTTTTTCACGCACTGAGTACCATTTTCACTTAATTTTTTATGCTTGGTTCATGAATTTGAAACAGAAGTTAAGGATAATATTGACTACGTTTGACAGATATGTCAATAATAAATGATAAATGTGTATCCACTTCCCATAGCCTACTTTTAGCTTCTACATACTTAACTTTAAATATTAATTCCCAAAAAATAATTTCTATGCAGTTTTAATTGAATGGTTCAAAATAAAATACTAATTTGTTGAAAAAATGGGAAGTTTCAAAAAAATACTTTTATATTCCTAAAATTTGGTACAGAGGTATAAAATTGCATTCTAAATAACTTTTCTTAGTGGAATTTTTTCATATTTTGAAAAATAAAGGTACTTTATTAGTGACGATTTTTACAACTTTGCTTATAAAACACCCTGTAGAACACCAAATCAAGTCATTTTTGGTATACTTTAGTTTTACAACAAGCAGGACTCAATCCCCAAAGAGCATTCCAAAATTCCAAAATTTTTGGTCCTCTTGTTACATCTATCCTGGGGGCACACTGTATATTAAGCAAAACCTTAGTCAAGTCCCTATTAATTCAGACTGTCATAATTTTGACACAAGACATAGCCAGCTGCTCAGAATGGTCAAACATTCTACTACTCTTTATGAAAAGTCACTACTATACTAAAAACCACTAAAATGTACAATAAATTGTCCATGGATATAAAGACCTACACCAGCATATCTATGTTCAAGAAAAAAATAAAAAGCTTCTTATTGGAAAACTGTTTTTACAGTGTCAATGAGTGCCTTTCATATTAAGTAGCACGTACTTGTTTTACTGTTTGTAAATCTTGTGACGTGAATTATTATTCACTATTTGTATTTGTAGTATATTACTATTGTGTTATATGTATTTTTTATATGCTTATATTTCTATTCTGTGTAAGTTTGTTATTTTCCTTTTTTAATGTTGACGGCCACATCTATTGATTGTAATAGCCGAAGTGTTAATAAATGAATTTGAATTTGACTTACTTAAGCATTCTCTATAGCCTATACCTAACTTCACCCCCAATCGAGTTATTCAACAAAAATTAAGAAGTACCTTATCTTGGAGAGATTTTGTTTGGTTTTTCAAGCATGGAAACAAATGACAATTCTAACAATTTACTTAAAAATATATATGCATATCTTCAGTCGTTTTTGAGTGGACCGTTTTCATTGAGACAGTCTACAATACGCTGCTGAACAGACTGCGTTGATCTCCATATTTCAAAAGGTTCCAAACGATCAAAAGTTTCAACTATCCTTATTCTCAAGTCTTCGTAATTTAAAAAGGATTTGTGTACATAAATTTTTTGACACGACCCCATAAATTAAAATCTAAAACAGTAAGATCCAGAGATGGAAGAATGGCACTGCTGAACTCCTACCTTTTATGTAATATTCTTGTATGTTATTTAATAAACGATTTTATTATTATTATTATGATTATTACAATACTGGCTAGGTTTGACATTTGATAATTTTTCCAAAGCCTACTACAAAAAATGCCAATAACTCAAATACGACTGAAGATATGCATACACATTTTTAAGTAAATTGTTAGAATTGTCATTTGTTTCCACGGCATACTTGCAAAACCAAGCAACATGTCTGCAAGATATTATAAGTTATTTCTTGATTTTCATTGAATAACTCGATTGGGGGCGAAGTTAGGTATAGAGAATGGTTAAGTAACTCACTCTAAAATTCAATTTTCGAATGATGTAAAAAAAAAACAGTAGATGCCATTTGAAAAAATCGACTTTTCAACGATTTTTCATTGCGACATTTGAAAATCGCCTACGCCCATATGGTACAAGATGGGATCACTGACGGGACATCAGGTGTTAGCCAGGTCTTCCAGCTACATGTATCAAAACCTGTAACTGATAAGTTAATATAACTTGGGTTATCTAAACTCTGAATTAGAAGGCCAAACGAACTATATAAAAAAATGTAGGTTTCCATTTATTAAAATAAGAAAGTTGGTACCGACTTTTGGCACACCCTGTAGAGCTGGAGGACTTAAAATATTTTAGGTAGAATGCGCACGATCGATAATTATGGCTGCATACCAAATTTCAAGTTTGTAATCCAATTGCAAGTTGAAAAACTTTTAACGAACGGCCTACTCGAATCACCCTGCATAAACAACTCCTATGTGTTTCCTCCCAACTATACATTTACTTAGTTTAAGTCCACTCCAAGTACAATTCTACTTACTTGGCTATATCTTTAATCGTGATCGGATTGGGATACGAGGATTCGATTATCTCCAAAACCTTCTCTATGGTGAGCACGACAATGTTTCCCAGTGAGTTCTCCTCGGCAGACACTGCAAAAGCATAATCAAACACAATTATCAACATGAAAAAAAATATCAGGCTCAAAAAAAATTCCATCTGGGCTCAGATTCTTAAAGGTGATGTTAAATCAACAGCTCAGGATCTACTAATAGCGTAATATATATACATACGATGGGTGTAACATTTACTATTACTATGTTGTTTACTTAGGAACTTTTATTTATTTTGTGACACAGACTTAGCACCTTCAATGATTGTGATTCAAACCAGTGATATTGTGTGTGATAAGAAAGTGATTAGAAAGAATTGCATTTTTTGATACAAGATGGTTAAACAAGTACCGTTTACAGGTTTTATCATTCTTAAAATGTGAGGGGAGTAGCCGATAATCGTTCAGAGTTACACCAAATTTACTTTCATAATTAGTGGTGCTGTGAAAGATACATTTTGCCTAAACACAGTTCTATACAGGGTGAGGCTTACGATGACTTCTAGATAAAATATAAGTGAGTGTTATTTTGTAACTTAATAAAAAAATGTTTAGTCTATTCAATTATTCATTTTGATTTTCAACAGTTGGCATATTTGGTAGTTCATTTTTTAGCCCAGGCGGTGTAGCAAATTTTGTCTATTAATCTCAAATATGCTCGGAAACAAGTGATATATTTTTCATGAGGTCTGTGAAGTGTAATTAAAAAGATCATCTAAAATTTGCATGATGTCCAGACTGACAACATTAAAAAAAAAATTAAAAACTTTTTTGGTACTTAAAAAAGAATGTTCATAAAAATGTATGCCATTTTTAAGCAACATTTGGTTATATCCTTATATTTTGGCCCAAAGAATCTGCCTCTGCACTATGGCCTATTATTAATGGTACACTCTGTATACAGGTAGACAAATATGCCTTTCCACTGTATTGTATGTATACGTGATATTCTTGTCTACTTATTCTGTAAGTATCAGAATTTATATTATATTTCTTAGCGAACTACATTCCCGAGACTGTAAATATCGGTATTTTTGGTTATCACAAGATGCACTGAAGATTTAGAAAAACGTGTAGAATTACGTATATTTTTTTTATATTTGGAAAGCTAGTATCTTTGACTTTATAATTGAATTTGTTTTATGTATCTAAGTAATTTTTTCTCTGAGTTCCGATAACATGTATTTATATTTGTTCCACAAATTCTGAAATTACGAAACTATAATAATGCCAGAAGTAGTGCTGATCTAAACTACATTAGCTTAAGCAGATGTAAGTTAATGAGCCTCAAAGTTCCAACATTTCCTATGGATTATCATACAACAATATACAAACATGAGGTCGTCTTCGAAATATAATATATATTGATGATTTTCTTCTATATGTTAGAAATTGTTGAAAATATTTTTACCACTAGAATACGTAAGAAAAATTATCTTTAGAAAAGAGAAAAATAATGCTTTTTGATGTTTCAAATAAAAACTGTATTTTTATACACTCTACATATGTTTCGGCTTGTTAGGCCTTTCTCAAGAGCATTACAGATGAATACTAAAGCTGTGAGGGCGGTTTTTATAAAAATAAATGCAATACCCAAACATGTGAAATTACGGGGATTTCAAGTAATAAAACTAAGGATCTACCTACTCGGAATATAATTCAATGGGCTATTCTTAAAACCTTGTCTATTATAGGAGTGTTTATGAAATTTAGTTGGTCATTTGTGGTACAAGGGTTGCTTTTAAGGGATTTTTCTATTTATATTTATCTATATTTCTAATTGTTCAAGGAGGTTTAAGCTTTTTCCTTTTCTTTCTGAATGGATTGAATTAATATTCTCTGTATCGATAAAATGATTATTTTCAATGCAATGTGTTGACATTCCTGTGTTTTTGTTGTTGTTTAAAATATATTGTTTATGTTCTTTTACCCTATTAGCTATACTTCTACCACTCTGGCCAATATATACCACGTTACAGTCCTTACATTTAATTTCATAAACCCCCGATTTGTTGACTTTACTTATTGTTTCTTTATTGTTGACCGAAATACTTCCTAAATTTGTTTTGTTTACACTTATTGTGGAGATGCCTAACTTATTTAATTTTCTACTTATTTTATCACTAAACCTAGGAACATAATTGATAAAATTGTACTTTGTTGTTTTGTTGGTTACAGTAAAAACATCATTTTGAAGTAATTTTCGCTGTTTGTTTTTAACCATGTTCTCTATTAGTGACTCCTAATATCCATTATTTATTGCAATCTGTTTGATTATGTTTAATTCTTTATTAAACTCATCTGCATCTAAAGGGAAATTTGTGAGTCTATGTATTAGGCTATGAAAGGGAGAGAGTTTAATTTACCAAGATTGTTGTGAAGTATAATGTATGACTGTGTCTGTTGTAGTGGGTTTTCGATAAATACTAAATTTTAATTGATTACGATGTTTTTTAATATTCATATCTAAAAAGTTTAATTGAGCATTTTTTTCTTTCTCTAATGTGAACTGGATTTTACTATTAAATGAATTCAATAAATTACGGAAACTACTTAAATTCCATTCTGTACCGGTCCATATGCAAAAAATATCATCAACATAACGAGTCCAATAGAAAACATGTACATTTAGGTTGCTATTACTACTAAAAATTACATTTTCAAAGTTTGCCATAAATATCTCTGCTAACAACGGAGAAATAGGGGAACCCAGTGGTAAACCGTCTTTTTGTTTATAAAATTCACCATCAAATTGAAAATAATTTCTGTTCAATGCAAATTCTTGGTATATTTTTTAATTCTACTTTTTCAGTTATATCAATCTGTGAATTATCTATTAAATTACTTAGAATTAATTTTAGTTCCGTAAGCAGGATAGATGTAAATAAGCTTTTAACATCAAATGAGATTAATTTAGCGTTGTCCATCGTAAACAATTAAAATTTAGTGTTTATTGAAAACCCACTACAACAGACACAGTCATACATTATAATTCACAACAATCTTGGCAAATTAAACTCCCTCTGTTTCATAGTCTAATACATAGACTCACAAATTTCCCCTTAGACGAAGATGGGTTTAATAAAGAATTAAACATAATCAAACAGATTGCAATAAATAATGGATATAAGGAGTCACTAATAGGGAACATGGTTAAAAACAAACAGCGAAAATTACTTCAAAAAGAATTTTTTACTGTAACGAACAAAACAACAAAGTACAATTTTATTAATTATATTCCTAGGTTTTGTGATAAAATAAGTAGAAAATTAAATAAGTTAGGCATCTCCACAATAAGTGTAAACAAAACAAATTTAGGAAGTATTTTGGTCAACAATAAAGAAAAAATAAGTAAAGTCAACAAATCGGGGGTTTATGAAATTCAATGTAAGGACTGTAACGCGGTATATATTGGCCAGAGTGGTAGAAGTATAGCTAATAGGGTAAAAGAACATAAACAATCTATTTTAAACAACAACAAAAACACAGGAATGTTAACACATTGCATTGAAAATAATCATTTTATCAACACAGAGAATATTAATTTAATCCATTCAGAAAGAAAAGGAAAACGCTTAAACCTCCTTAAACAATTAGAAATAAAAAAATCCCTTAAATGCAACACTTGTACCACCAAGGACCAACTAAATTTCATAAACACTCCTATAATAGACAAGGTTTTAAGAATAGCCCATTGAATTATATTCCGAGTAGGTAGATCCTTAGTTTTATTACTTGAAATCCCCCTTAATTTCACATGTTTGGGTATTATTGCATTTATTTTTATAAAAACCGCCCTCACAGCTTTAGTATTCATCTGTAATGATTTTGAGAAAGGCCTAACAAGCCGAAACATGTAGAGTGTATAAAAATACAGTTTTTATATGAAACATCAAAAAGCATTGTTTTTCCCTTTTCTAAAAATAATTATTGTAAAGATGTTTCACAAGGAACCTACCCATACACAATCCAGCGCACATAAGAAAAAATTTTGTTTGCTCAAATTTAAAATTTCCACCTTTCATTACATTCTAAATCTATTTAAAAAAAATGAGATTTTTTAACCAGTATACTTCCACTCCACTACGTGAATTTGGAACTGAAAATGTGACAGATGGCAATAGTATTTGGCATATGAACCTATTATAGTTTTATTGAAAAATGTGCAGGGTGGTCATCCCAAGAAATAATTCAATCATGGTGGACATTTATCTGTAAAGGTATTTGCGCAAGCCTTCCATATTTGGCACATGTTATTTAGTATTGAATTTTTGCTGTCAGATGACCACTCTGTATATTTTTTTGATCAGACTTTCTGTGTAATAATAGTGATAACTATATATTCCGATTATTATTCTCAATGTCATTTCGTAATTAATAATTTTTTAGAGTGACCGCCATGCACAAATAAAGAGGGAAGTTCTATTTAAATACCGATTTTTTTAAATGGAACACCCTGTATCTAACTCGAGAATCGTAATCCTCATTTGTCTCTAAATTATCGGCATTTTCGAAAATATTAAAAAAACTGTAGAAGGATAGCCACGTGAAATATTATATTTTTGAAATAAGAGAAAAATGAGGGTTGTGATTCTCGGGTTAGATACAGGATGTTCCATTTAAAAGAATCAAATAACACCCTGTATACAGTTAGAATTGGACGTCATTATTTTCTCAATATGACGTATAAAAACTCGCTAATATAAGATTTAATTTATCCAGAAATAACCAAATTAACCAAATAACCAAGTTAGAAGGGGGGATATGATGAATCACCCCGTACACTAAGAACATCTACAAAAATTTATAAGGTTATTTTTTTCCCACATATATTTTAGCCAAAAATCAAGTGTTCTGACACTTTTGTCCAACTTTGAATGTTAAGCTACATCCTGACTAGAACATGTAGAAACAGAGCGAGGCATCAAGAAAGCTCAAGAGTGGGATCCACAGTGAACACATACATACATACCTAAGTGAGCCACAGATTATATATTTTGTGGTCAGATCAAAAGTAATTCTTTTACGACATTGTATGCCCACAAATATTCTTTTGTCGCATTATGTAAAACTGCGTCAATTACCCCTGCCAAAGAGTTAATGTCACTGCTCCTCTTTCTATGGTGACACACAATTATACACGCATATCAAAACAAAATGGAAAAAAATATAAAAAATGCAGACACAACATGAATTAAAAACTGACCTGGAAATAATCTTAAAGATTATCCTCATTATAATTAAAATATTCATAAAACTTCTCCGTATTCATAAAATGTCCACAAAAAAAATTACGTCATCGAGGCCTGTATTGCTCCTTATTTACTTTCAATACAAGACAAATAAAAATAAAAGCAGCACTGCCCAAGACATATTTGCCTTCTTCAACACCGATGGATCACAAATAATAATAATAATAATTAAAGTATTGACAGATGGTAATTTATAATTAAAATGAGCTCATCTCGCATGACTCTTCCACGAGCGTTCTAGTCAGGACGCAGAATTATTGCACATTAATTTGTTTAGTTGCTTAAATACAACACAACACGTACAAAAAAATTACAAAGACGAGACAACAATTTTGTTAGTGCAGTTATTATAAAACAGGAAACGGAACACCCAAAAGCAACCCAAACCTGCATGGAACAAAGTAGAGGGGCTTAGTTGAATGCGACAGTAACCATGTGGTGCTACAATAAATATATCCAAAGTTACAACTCGTTGATAAGCGAGAAATGGGGAGCAGAGCGTACGGCATGTGTCGAAAACTTTGTGTGTGATTGCAAGACTTCGAAATAAGTAGTTTGTAAATAACATTTTCAAAAATGGTAAGTGAAAAAAATTACAAACTTGGAGTATCTCTGATAATTTTATTATTTACAAAAACAGGGATAATTGCCATGTAAGTACCCCGAAAAAAATTCTCTAGACGTTATGCTGATGATGAACAATAGCTCCGAAACACATGTCTGTGACTGGATTGTTATTTCTTTCTTGGAGTATATGGCAACTATTTCCGATATGTAATTAATGAACCACATTAACTCTGTCGATCTTTTATTGTACACACACCAGCAATTTTAAAGAAACATGATTAACTGGCATCTTTTGTACTAGAGTCGGGTCCAGTTTAAAATGACCGATGTATGAATTAATATTGCGCATACGTTTTCACTACCTCTTGCACACAAACTTAAAGCAATATCCTAAAGACATTGTCAGTTAATGTCTACCAAGATTCTTTCCCACTTTTTTTGAGATGGAAATATGAAATGAGCACTGAGGAGTGAGAAACATAGTCATAAGCTCAGCGATTCTTTAACTATGTGATTTGATGACGAATATTGTTTATTCGTGTGAACTATCACCACTCTAAATATGAAAAACGTCTTTATATGAAATATTGAAGTTATTTTTAGTGGTAAATAGTGGATATTCATCCGTCAAACGAACAATGTCAAATCACTAAGTCTTACAATTTTCTAGTATGTACATATTACACATTTTAGAATATAATAAACATCGCGTAGCTCAATCGGTAAGATACTCGAGCAGCAATAAATGTAAATGGGGTGGTTGCAAGTTCGATCTCAATCCTCACTTCTACTTTTTTTTTCTTATTTAAGCTCTATTAAAAGTTAATAATTTTCGTTCTAAAATTTTTATTTTCCCCAAAATTGTGTCTTTTATTACTACTAGCGCGTATTTATCTCTAATAAAATCGACTTACTTACGTTATATATTAATACACGAATGGTGAAACGTGCATCGAGTAGATAAATCGTTCAAGTGTAGTGTTGTATTGTTTATGAAAATGTGTCATAAATTGTTCAAGTGTTGTGTACAAGTGTAGTGTTCGTGTTTTAGTGTTTATGAAAACGTGCCAATGGGTTGTTCTTTCAGAATTGTTTAAATTTATTTGTTTTAAAATGATTGTTAATTTTTACTTCCCTCGCATACCAGGGAAGTATTGTATTCGAGAAAAAATCACCCTCCGAGATTTTTTCAGGTTTTGACGATTTTTTACGAAAATACAGGTTTTTCAATTCCGTCGGTCTGTCTGTCTGTTGGTGCAACAACTAAAAAACTATTTGGCGGAGAGCAGTCAAATTTGGTAGGTAGTTGACGCTACTGTCAGCGAAGAAATGGTTAAAATTTCACTGGATAATATACAGGGTGGACCGTCTACAGGAAATAAATAATGAAAAATTACCACTTAGATGAAAAAATTTTTTGTTTGTTCATATTTAAAATTTTCACGTTTCATGGCATTTTAAACCTATTTCAAAAATAAATTTTTTTGAATTTTTTTTTTACCAACATGAAAAAATTTTTACCACTAAAATTGATGGAAATTTTTTTTTCTTTTTTCAAATGTAAACTTTTCACGTTTCATAGCGTTCTAAACCTATTTAAGAAAAAACAATTTTAGAAAATTCTTTTACAATTTTTGAAAAAAATTTACCTCTAAAATAGATGGAACATTTTTTTTCTTTGTTCAAATTTAAAGTGTCCACGTTTCCATGGCATTCTAAACCTATTTCAACTAAAACAAATTTAAAAATATTTTTGAAAAATTTTAAAATATTTTTGAAAAATTTGTTTTTGCTCAAAATTAAAATGTCCACGTTTCATGACATTCCAAACCTATTTATGAAAAAAATTGCAACATTTTTTTACCAACTTGGAAAAATATTTTACCACTAGAATAGATGGAAAAAATTCTTTTTGCACAAATTTAAAATTTCCACGTTTTATGACATTCTAAACACATTTGAGAAGAAAAAAATTATGAAAATTTTTTGAAAATTTTTTAAAAAATCGGTAAAGGTATTTAGACAGAACTTCCCTCGTTATTTGTGCATGGCACTCACTCTAAAAAATTAATAAATACGAAATGACATTGAGAATAATAATAGGAATATAGTTATTGCTATTATTACAAAGAAAACTTGATAAGTTTTGGTCAAAAAAATATACAGTTTGCTTATCCAACAGCAAAATTTCAATACTAAATAGCAGGTGCCACATACGGCAGGCTTGCGCAAATACCTTTACAAATGTCCACCATGACTGAATTATTTCTTGGGATGACCACCCTGTACATTTTTCAATAAAAGTATAATAGGTGCATATGCCAGATATTATTGCCAACTGTCACAATTTCAATCCAACGTTTACGTAATGGAGTGGAAGTATAGCGGTGGTTAAAAAATTTCATTTTTTTTTAAATTTTTCAAATGATATGTTGGTAAATTAATTTTCAAAATTTTTTCTTCTGAAATAGGTTTAAAATGTCAAACGTAGAAATTTTAAATTTGAGCAAAAAGGAAAGTTTCCTTCTATTCTATAGTAGTGCTAAAAAAGTTTAAAAATTAAAAATTATATATTTTTTAAAACAGGTTTAGAATGCTATGAAATGTGAAAATTTTAAATTTGAGCAAATAAAAAAAATTCGATCTATTTTAGTGGTAAAAACTTTTTGAAAAATGTTGGTGAAAAATATTTTCACAAATTTTTTTTCTGAAATTTTAGAATGTCGTGAAACTTTTAAATTTGAGCATTCTAGTGTAAATTTTTTTTCCAAACTGGTAACAAAATGTTGCAATTTTTTTTTTCCGAAATTGGTTTGGAATATCTTGAAACGTGGAAATTTTAAATTTGAAGAAAAAAAAAATTCCATCTATTTTAGTGGTAAACTAATTTTCAAAAAGGGAAAAAAAAAAATTTTTTATTTGAATCGGGCTTAGAATGCCATGAAACGTGGAAATTTTAAATTTGAAGAAAGAAAAAAAATTATTTCATTTTAATAGGCAGTAAAAAATTTTTCAAAAATATTGGTGAAAAAAATGTTCAAATTTTTTTTTCCTGAAATAGGTTACACGTGTCATGAAACGTAGAAATTTTAAATTTGAGCAAAAAAATTTTTTTTTCATTTTGGTAAAAATTTTTTCAAAAATGTTGGGTGAAATAAATTTTCAAATTTTTTTTTTTCTGAAATAGGTTTAGCGCGTCACGAAACGTGGACATTTTAAATTTGAGCAAAAAAAAAATTGTTTCACTATTTATTCCGTTTAGACGGTCCACCCTGTATATTTTCCAGTGAAATTTCTTCGCTGACAGTAGCGTCAACTGCCTACCAAATTTGACTGCTCTCCGTCAAGTACTTTTTTTTAGTAAATGCACCAACAGACAGACAGACAGACCGACGGAATTGAAAAACCTATATTTTCGCAATCTACGTGTTCTGAAACGTCAGAATCCGAAAAAATCTCGGAGGGTGATTTTTTCTTGAACACAATACTTCCCTTCGGTATGCGAGGGAAGTAAAAATTAAATTTTTTAACCACCACTATACTTCCACTCCACGTGAATGAGGAATTGAAAATGTGACAGATGGCAATAATATTTGGCATATGCACCTATCATACTTTTATTGAAAAATGTACAGGGTGGTCATCAAGAAATAATTCAGTCATGGTGGACATTTGTAAAGGTATTTGCGCAAGCCTTTCATATTTGGCACCTGTCATTTAGTATTGAACTTTTGTTGTTGGATGAGCACTCTGTATATTTTTTTGACCAAAACTTATCAGGTTTTCTTTGTAATAGTGATAACTATATTCCGATTATTATTTTCAGTGTCATTTCGAAATGATTAATTTTTTAGAGTGACCGCCATGCACAAATAAAGAGGGAAGTTCTGTGTAAACACCTTTACCGATTTTTTTTTAGGATTTGGGGTCATTACTGAATTACTGAACATTTTTAAAAAACCAAGAAGAGCGCCTCTCTTGGTTGTTAAGACGATTAATTTGAGACCTACTTTTTGCGATTTTTCCCAAGCTGGCAATCAACTACGTAAGAACGGGCGAAAAAACAGCTTTCTTTGCGGTCACTCTTTGCTAGGGGAGAAAAAATATTATGTGGAAAAAATTACAGTTTATCTTCGCTCCTTTAAATTTGCCGCTGTGTGTATTTTAAACTTAAATCAAAGTTGCCGTTCTTCTCTCAAGTTTGCTCCAATGATAAAGAAAAACTTATGAATAGATATTTTACCAATTTTGAAGCACAGAATCACCAATAAATGATTAGGACACATGTCCGTCGCTCTGTATGTAATCAATAACTACTTACGTGGCCTGGATGGCACTTCTACTGGTTCCTCCAGCTGTTTCAACTCCACCTCTAGCTTTACTATCGTCTGGTAGTTGTGTTGCATTAACTTCATTATTTTTTTTATAAAACCCACATAATCTGAAATAAATGTTCACTTTAGGTGACAACCTTCAACTTGACACTAACATGCATAGTTTCTAAAAACACCAAAACATTCAGTTTTAATTTCGCCAACTACATCGGTACCATCGGGAGGCGATTAAAACTAAACATAGTGTTCAGCTTTTTGATGTTTGTGGAAACTATTCCACAGTATGTAACTTAAAAGAAAAAAGAATCATACATAAAGAAAAACTTAAAATATTTAAAACGAACAATTTCTTGTGTTTTTACTCTATGACTTACCTCTGGGAAACTCTTGAGGGCTCACTAGTTCCCGGAAAAAGTCTTGAGCTGTGCCAGCCTGCCCTCCATCAGTCTCATCGTAGATGTTTTTGAGCGGCCTGAACCAAAACCTTAAGGTACGAGATTCCTGGGTGTGTTTTCCGCTGTCTTTATGTACAAGGAACACCCTGAATTCCAGGGAAAGCTGTGCTGGACTTGATTCGCCATTTTCTGCAAAGTCACAAGTCACAGAATACAAATTAGACTTTATAAAAAAAACATCAACAAGCCAGACTTTTGTGTGGACTTTTATATTTAAAAGAAAACCCTCAAAAGGCATTTAGAAATCTTCCATCAACTTCCATACGTTTCTAGTAAAGTCTTGAATCATCGCGTGCGACAATCCAGAACAATGTAGAAATCTCGATCCTCTTCTATAAGTTTCTCGCATCTAGAAAACGTACTACCGGTAGCGCACACATAGCAGTTCTTTTTGCAACAAATTTCAGAAGTTACAATTTTGATCCGAACCTCTTTTTCTCACTAAACTAATAGTTTCCGAGATAATAGCGAAAAACTAAGTTTTACCTACTTTTACCCCAAATTTTTTGCAGGGATGCTACTGTTGGGGTCTTTTGAAGTTTTGTTTGAAACAAAAAATATATGCCCATGCAAAAACTAGCTTGTTAATATTTTTTTAAATAATTTTCCCCTCGTAATTTTAATAGGCTTAAATGGCAAGCCAAATAGACGCTCTTACCTGTGGCTGTTTCCTTGTTAATAATAATTCCTGTGTGTTCACCCCCAGCAATGTGCATTTTGTCGTTCGTTTTGTTGACTTTCCGCCTCTCGATGATCAGGGTGGTGGAATTTGCAGTTTTTCCCTTTGGGGTCATTATGACTTGTTCTTGTTCGTTGTTTTCCGTCATTTTTCTGGAATTGAATATTTCAAATTAAGTTAATTTTCACCAAGTTAACAAACATTTATTAGGTTAAAAATACAAGAAAACGTTCAAAATGAATTTAAATATCTTTCTTAAGGTGGCCATTCACTAGAAAGAGACATCCGATAGGGAAATATTTATTATTTTTGGCCATAACTTTTTTTCTTAGTACATATATTTAAAAAAACTATAAGAGTACCTAAATAGATCCATAACAAGACTATTACTATGAATTTTCACTCAATAATTTCAGTGTCTTGCAAAATAGCTAGAGTTAAATTTAGAAATTATGTTGATCTTCCTATTTCGTAGTTATTAATCTAGTTATTTTGCAAACCACTGAAATTATTGAGTGAAAATTCATAGCAATAGTCTTGCTATGGTTCTACTTAGGTACACTTATAATTTTTTTAAATATGCGTAAGTACTAAGAAAAAAAAGTTATGGCCAAAAATAATAAATATTCCTTATCGGTTGTTTCTTTCTAGGGAATGGCCACCTTAATAGATCGTTTCAAATACTGTTATCGCTTCATTATCAGAATTTATTAATAATTATATATATTTTCCTACAATTTTACGTTTTTATGCAACCAAAATCATAAGCTAGCAGATAAAACAGTTGCATAAAAAAGGCAAACAAATACAGTAATTATACAAGTAACATTACAACGCAGCTGTACAAATAGTTGCATACTTATGTTATATTCCAGCTATTTTAAAAGTCTTGTTCTCAAATTACATGATTAAACTTACTGCTTATTGCACTTATTGTTGAGATAAACATATTGCATTCATTCAAGGCAATTATTATATTTCATATAATTACATTTTACGCCAATATGGAATGCATAAATCTAATAATAAATGTGACCAGACCATAATAAATCCATGATGAGTCGAAGATTCGATAGGAATACATAAAATTGGTTAATTTATACCTGTGACTAATTATTTAGTATCGTGTATTTATGCAGATTTATTAAACCTATTATTTTAAAATTACCCGAAGATGGAAAAATCATGCCAGAAACCTATGGCGACAAAAGTATAATGTCGGATCAAAGAGAAATTTGATCGCCAAAGTGTGTGACAGTTTCTGGGGAATTGGCCTAAGGAAAGTGAAAATATACATTCGAAACGTTGGGCATTATCCTCAGTCATTTTTTACTTCACTAGTGAAAAATTTTAAGTGCGAGATTTCTTCCAATTTTCATATTTTAGATTCCTAAAATTGAGATCTTATCCAACGAAACAGTTTAAAACTTTCGCCATTTTCTATTATTAATCGAGTAATCGAGATCCAGTGGTGACGGTGGAACACAAGGGCCTCGAAAGAAACCGTGGGAAAACACGTTTGTTATCTATTTTTCATATAAACGTTAAAGTTATAAAACGCAAAGGTCCAAGAAAAACGTTGCAAAAAGACGTTTCTTAAACGTTATTGCGAAATGTAAAAATTTTACTAAAAATGGATGTTTCATACAATGTCTGGGCACCGAAATTTTATAATCTTTTACCTCCTCATATCAAGCAAATAAAAAATATAAAAAAATGTAACAAAATATGTGAAGCATACATTTTCTAAAATTATAATGTATTTGTAACATTTTTTTTATATGTGTACACTATACATAATTTATCTTATTTTTCCTGTTCTATTGTTATACACAGGGTGTCCCGAATTGCATAGGCCAAACTTCACTAATATAACTTTTCAAAATAAGAAAAAAAGTTCCTATAAACATGGGTCGGGAAGTTAGTTTCCGAGATACAGGGTGTTCAATTAATTCTCCTGAAAATGTTTTTCTATGAATATTTTCGAAACGTCTAAAGATAAACAAATGATAATTTACACAGGAATTTAACTTTTTATGCTTTTTAAGAAAAAATGACAACTATGTACGAAAATCGTTCAGGAGCGGGTGATGGGGGGGGGGGGGAGGTATAATTTAGCCCCAAGTTTATTGTGTGACACTTTTAAATTAATTTATGAGCAGAACTTAAAAATTTGAAGTTTTCTACACAAAAAAGTATATTGTGTTTTTCTCTAAAATTATCAGTTTTTAAGTAAATCTTATCTGAACTTTATTAAAACCAGGAGGAGTAAAGATGGAAGTTCCATTCACACCATAAAAGTAACCAGAAAATACACTAAAACCTTTTTGGCGTTTTGGGCAACCAACAATACACAACAATGTTTTTGTGTGTATTTTATTACATTATATAATGCATCGACCTCTATTTGACCTCTAGGTATTTTATACAGCATCTATACCATTTACGTAATATAAAGGCACCAAGCAATTAGCCACTTTTACCTTCAGATTTATACAAAAGGGATTAGAAACTGATATATAATGTGCAAACGTTAAAATAGAAATTATAACCAAATAATTTATGACATGAAATTAAATTTTTTACAATATGTCAAAATTTATGACTATTGCCTTGTGTAAGACGCGAGGGCTTATCCAATCACAGATGTATGATTTAGCGGGTTAAATTTAAAACGCTCCTCCTGGTTTAAAAACAGACTATAGTAACCATTATTACCAGCAGTATGCAGGAGTGTGCCGTGATTGTAATGTTTGTAACAAATGAAAAATAATCTAGCATGCAATGCCAGAATGACAATAATGACACTGTTGTTTTTCGGTTTTCTGTAGTTCATTGTTCTGTAGTTTTATTATCAGTGGCGGCTCGTGATATTGTCTGCAGAGGAGGCTTGATATTCTGAAAGACAACTGATGTGCAATATGACTACAATTTGTACATTTCCCCACCACCCCTGAGGTATTACAACGGCGCGTTACATTTTTTTGCCGTGGGTTGTTCGCCAGGATACCGATTCACGACTTGAGAGAATAGAACTAATAAAAGAATAGAATGAAAAGGAAATAGAAAATATGATGAGATGAAAAAATCATTCTCATGAAATTCTCGTTCCTACGACTCGAGTATCGGTATCCAAAGGAGTCCTACTATCCCACTTGTAATTAAATTATATAACTTTTAATAAAAATAAAAATAGTTTTGGTAAAAAAATTAAAGTGTTTTTCTACAAACAAAAAATTGTATTCATTATCACTGCCAGGCGTGTAAAATTATAAATTTTAATAGAAATTAAAACAATTTTGAGAAAGAAGTTATATAAAAAAAATATAACCGCGGAACTCTATATTATGGAGAACTATAAAAAATATTTCCTAAAAAATAAATAACACAAATAAATATTTTTTCTAAAATAACAACTACCTATATTAATCTCTGCTTTAAAGCCTGAATATTTTTATAAATGAGTGGTAACCTGCGATTTTTGGAACTAGCAAAATGGTTGATTATTTCATCATAAAATGAATCGTGTTTCCTCAATTCTGACAAAAAACGTTTTTCTATTGAAATAAGCGATGCATTTGAAAGGCGGTCTTGACTCATTTTGTTTCTAGTAAAAATGTTTTTATGCGTTTAAGTGCTGAAAATGATCATTCTACAGAAGCTTACCGGAATTGTCTCAAAAAATAGTGGCGTTATTCAAAAAGTTCTCTAATTTTGGGTCATAAGTTTTAAAAAAATCTACCAGCTCTTTGAAAGTTCCTTTATTGCACGATTCTCGTTTTTCGTCATGTCCTCGGAAAGAATTTTCTTGTGAAGATAACTATATAACGGCATCTATTAACCTCTTTAATATTTCCCTATTCTCACGGACCTTTTCGTTAACATTTTCTATTTCTCTGTTATGTGCAGAATCCAAGAAATTTACAATATTTTGTTTACCAAACATTTCGAATTTAATGCAAGATGAAATGTGCTCCTGGGATTTTCCGTGCCTTTCTAAACCTCGCGACAAATTTTGCAAATTATTAAACCCGGCCCTGTCCCAAATTGAGGATTGATCATTAGTAAATAATAAACATCTCCAACAATATAATTTGTTTCTAACTGTTGATGCCGTTAACCACTCGACTTTTTTATAATTGTTATCACAAAACCCTCTGTTTTGTTTACCACTTTTAAAAACTAACGAAAGCATTGCTGGTGTAGGCCTGGCATTTCTTTTAATGTTTTAATTCTTACCTTTTCGCCATAAATAAGAGTAGTAAATCCATTTAATAATAAATAATCCACCACGTCTGGACAACAAGACATGTTGTTGGGAATATATTTTCACCTAGAGCACTTATTTCTAGCCCGCCTATCAAATGTTTTATGTATTTATACGTCAAGTTGTTCTTAACCGGCTAAACGCAACTGTCAGACTTCAGTTCGTTTTCTTTGTGAATCACCTGACTCTTGAATGACCTGTGTACATGCGCTATAAAGAACTGAGATCTGAGGCTAGCCTCATACTTGGCTATTCCAAGTGTTGCTATTTTACACAGCGCAAAGAAATTCAAGGTCATTCATGTTATAAGTAAAATGCGGTAAAGTTGGAAGCTATTTCGTATTAGCCTCCAGCGAACCGCAGTGTTCATTCAGTAAAAGAACGGCCGACCGGAAAATATGCATACAAAGACTATCCGGACTGTAACGTTATAGGTATGTTTGTGGAAAGGAAATGCTAAAATGTTATATATAAACTGAAAATTAATTAATGAATAATAAACAATAAAAAATATTGAAAATTGAGATATACCTAATAGAAATTTCTTAAGATATTACTTTTGGAGATATGGTGGTTCTTCCAAGGGGAGGCTCAGCCTCCCCTGCCTCCCCTGACGAGCCGCCACTGTTTATTATTTCCTTTTGGAAAAAGGTTTCTATTGAAAAGTAAAAAACTGACATGTTTAGTAATGTGGAGTACGCGGATATTCATTTTATTTATGGATATTGCAATGGAAACTCGAATGCCGCTGTACGCGAATATCGCAGATTTCCTAATAGAAGTAAACCATCTGAAGATGTTTTTATTCGAACCCACCTAGAAATGTTGGACTTAAAAGAGGTCCAAGAAATGAAGAACAGCGAAATGGGCGATTTAAAAACATAATTTTGGCCAAATTTAATAATAATAATAATAATTTATCAGAAGAGCGGTCCAACAGCTGCGTGCGCAAGCTGTGTATGTTTTCAATAACAATTTTTTTCGGATTCTGAAAGAAGACCACAAAAAAGCTTTTCGAATGCAGCCAGTCCAAAGCCTTCAACCAGGTGATCCCGAAGGGCGTATCAATTTTTGTAATTAGTTTATAAATGCCATGGAACAAGATCCCGATTTGGGAAGTAAAATTATTTGGACTGATGAAGCTACCTTTAACCATAATGGATAGTTTAATTTTAATAATTTAAGAATCTGGGCTCATCGGAATCCTCACATAATTCGCCCTAGGGCATTTCAACAGAAGTTTAGCGTTAATGTATGGTGTGGTGTTATAAACGGGACTTTTTGTTTGCCCCACATCCTTCCTCCCCGTTTAAATGGACCATTAATTAATATTTAACGATTTTTTTTAAATAACCATCTTTTTCAATATCGACTATATTCCTCTTAATTTAAGAAATGAATGCTGGTTTCAAGTGGACGGAGCTCCTGCACATTTTGCTGTTGAGAACCGTTTGTGGGTAAACAATAATTATCCTGAATCGGTCCACTAGGAGCAAGAGCCTGGCCACCCCGTTCACCGGATTTAACTCCAGTTGATTGACAATCCATCTTCTGCTTTGGCATTACAATACAAAATTTAATAAAAGTGCTGTTTTATTTCGGCTACTCATTACATATTCAAATACCTAGAGACAGATTTACATCAGAAAAATATAGTTATCCTATTTTTTGCCTACGACAGTACACATCTATTTACAAATATGCATCAAATACCAAGAAAATGGTCGAGTGGTCTCACATTTCGTGGTCATCCGGTATACGTAAAATTAGGGCCTAGTTAATTTAAATTTTCAACGACTAAACACTGTTTTAACCGTATCTAGTGCAACTAATTTTACGGCAATAGTTATATGGATACTGTTTATGAATTGTTAACATATGGAATAGATATTCTCATACTTAGTAGGCGAGCGACTAAATAAAGTCGTTTACGTATAAACAATCTTTACAATATCAAACAACTGGTGCAGAATGTGGAAAAATAAATTATTTATGTTTTATAATAATATAATCCGACGTAAAAACTAGCTGTGTAATAATAATACCTACTTATATAGATATGGCATACAACCTTCACATTCACAGTTACCACGGCGTATGACCCAGTTATTAATTTTAATAGAAATCTGAGCTTTTCGAATAATAGGCCAGTGGAATTAGACAAAAGTAGACGAAAATTAGACGTAATTCGCCAAAGGAAGCCACAGGGTTTAATGGGTGGACTGGTGGTAAGGAACATAGCCCTAAATTTGATCCCATTTCAACTAGTGGGAACATTGTTAAATTGACGTTTAAATGTGCAAAAATCATGAAAACTGTTTTTACTTCCCTCGCATACCGAAGGGAAGTATTGTATTCGAGAAAAAATCACCCGTCTATTGGTGCATTATCTAAAAAACTACTTGACCGGTAATAGTGAAATTTGGTAGGAAGCTGACACTACTACCAGCGAACAAATGGTTGAACTTTCACTGGAAAATATGCAGGGTGGACCGTCTAAAGGGAATATATAGTGAAAAATTTTGTTTTGCTCAAATTTAAAATTTTCACGTTTCATGGCATTCTAAATCTATTTCAGAAAAAGAAATTCTTGACTAAAGATAACTCTCAGGTGATTAGGGGTCGAGCTTGAGCTCTTTGCCCCAATCATCGCTGTAGACCTGGACCGGCCTCGTAAGGGGTGTGTCTGCTTTCTCGCCAACCCAGCAAATGCGAACGGTGTAGGCAATGTTAACAGACCTCCCCTGGTCCTGGCTGTTGGACCTTGCCAGCTGGATCGTTTCTTCTGTCTGTCTTGGTTTTTTCTTCGCTGACATGTCGGTTCCCGGGAGCGTATTTTGTCTGTAGTGAGAGAGAATGACTCTTGCCGAGCCCTTTCGATGTTTGGGGTGGTTTGGGGAGTGTTGACTAACCGGAAGCCCAGGGTGCCAATTGGCATCATGTGCTCCGATTTCGACGGAAGGAAGTGTGAACTACACTAAAGGATTGTGTTCGGCTAAAGACGCTTATTTTAGCGTCACGGGTTGGGGTAAGGGTACCGAGCTAGTTGTTTGCTTGGCACCCCCGGGGATCGGGTGAAACTGAACTTATTACTTGAGAATATCACAAGGGAGAGTATACCCCGCGTAATAAGATAATTTGGCCGTGAAGAAGCAAAAAACATTGCGGTGTCCTCTGTTGGTCGCTTTTAACTGCTTTGTCGGCATGCCTTCCTTCCATTACTTTTCTTTCTCTAAAACTGTGAGCTTCAGTCCCCATGTTATATAAGGTTTTTTTTGTTTGTCTTGTCGTTCCCTAGCACCAATTTTTTTTATGACATAAAACTAATTACACCCTGGATTTATACCAGTTGATATCAAGCACCCCACGCTTTTTTGTATTGTATTTTGTTACTGTATTGTATTATTTTTTACTTTTTAGTTCAGTTTGCTATTAAAGCGTGTTTTTTTAAAAGTTTTTTTAAAGTATTATTTTTCGATTTTTATGGTAACTTGAAAGTTATAAGGGACATATTTTCTGAAAGTTGCAAGAACGTAAGAGCTTTTTTTACCAAATGGATAATGCTTTAAAAACTTGAAAATTTTGACAGTATTTTGCCATCATTTAAACAAATAACCAATTTGGGTCAATAAGGTTCTTAAATTAACCATTTGTTTTACCTACACACCAGAAAAAAACGGATACTTCTATTGACAATAGTCTTGGAGCAATTTAAAAAAAACATTTTTCATGATTTTTGCATATTTAAACTTTGATTTAATAATGGTTCCCACTATTTAAAATCGGAAGATATTCAAGACGTACCCTTACTGTAAATCTACCCATTAAACCACGTGGCTTCCTGTAGTGAATTACGTCCTGCATTTTCACTAATTTCATTGGCCTATAAGACTCTAAACAGTAGAAAATCCGGTAAGTAAACCACCAAAATACGGTACACGGTCACCTATATTGCACGCACAATGAGGTATTCAATTATACACAGAGTCACGGTGCCATGATAGGAATATAAATAAATAATTGGACGTAATCAAGCGTGCTATGAAAAAACGTGTCATTTAAATTGTGAATGCTTCTGTTTGTTGCTTTTTAGATCGATATACACAATACATGGCATCGAATCTATTGTGTATTAGAATTAAATTGTTTAAATGCATCAAGTACATCGTTTTTTGGGCCATATACAGGGTGATTAAGCAGTGCGTGAACCGCTTGAAATTTAAAAAATTATAGGACATCCAGAGATTATTTCTGATTTATGTAAATGACCTTAAGCAAGCCATACCGGAGGCAGACCTCATATTATTTGCAGATGACATCCCGTTGTTAAGATCGGATGAGTCATTAAATGCACTTCAGCAGCACATGGAGGATACACGATCAAATGCGGAAAGATGATTTGGCCCTTAATCAAAATAAAACAATAAATATGATTTTTACTCATAGACCTATAGTGAACTATGAAATTCCAGAGAAAATCAAGTTTCTCGGATTTTATCTTGACCTAAAGTTAAATTGGTGGATTTCCTTGCAAATAAACAGTAAAAATATCTTCATTCTAAGAAAGAGAAATGTTGTGCCAATGAATATTTTAACTATTGTCTATTATTCATTAATTGCATCTCATATAGCATATGGACTGTTAAACTGGGGGATGCACCTCAAGCTAGTAGAATATTTTCTGTACAAAGAAAATCTATTTCAAATCTGGGATATAGAGATGATGTTAAACAAAAGTTCATCGATTTAAATATATTAACATTCCCCTCACTATATATTTATACATGTTTATTTTTCATTTATAAGAATGTTCACTTGTTTGAAAGAGGGGCTCTAATCATAATTATAATACTAAACATGAGTTTGACATAAAACTCGACTATAACAAACTGAATTCAAGTGATTATGCATATATCATTCATTCTAAATTTTATGTATATATGATGCTTTGTGTATATTGACGTGTGTAAAACACATACAGTGTTGTGAACATCAATAAATGATTTAATTTGATTATTCTAAAATTATTTTTAAATCTACAGGATGTTTCACATAGTGGTGGCAAACTAATACTTGAATTTTTCAGAACACGAAACATTTAATTTGTATAAAATCGGGCCCTGTAAACAAAGATTTTGAGAAATTGTTTGCAATATTATTGACTGTTTAAAACTGCGTGAAAAAATAAGTAATTAAAGAGATGATCTATATTCTAGAACTATATCATTTCGAAAAATAAACAAAAATTTTGACTGTTTGGCTTGGCACAGAAATTGATATTCTAGTTTACTAGCAAAAGAACTATATAACATTTAAGGAGAAACATCGAGAAAGAGAAAGAAACTGAAAAGAGTTCTGATGGATGGAATGCCTGTACATCAACTTCTTCAGGTTCTTTTTTGTAGAAAAATTTATTTTTTGTCAAAAAGCAACAACAAGAAAAAAAATGCTTTCTCAAGTAATGACGACGAACAGAGAAAGAAAAATGATACTATTTGCCCACCAGAATCCTATTTCCATTTTCAAGACATACATTTCAAAATATAAACCACTAATGTTACAGTGCGATATCTATTTAACGACAGGCCATTGCGGGTGGGTAGTGCGGGTTATTGAAACAGTCTTAAAGTAGTGGGAGAGCGAGTATCTGCAACGAATGTGTACCGACAAGCTTTGAAAATTACATCAAGCTACACATTATTAAATATCATGGTTATTACATTCTCAAAAATCCGATTTATACTATTGTAATCTAGAAAATGTATCAAATATTTTACTTTTTTTTTATATAACTATAATAGTTTAGGAGACATCGTCGTGTGAATGGCAAAAATAATTAATTTTCAGCCATAGTCGAATAGAAAAAATGAGGATTTTTGATTTTTACTACCTATAAGCTTATGTCAAAATTCGTTTCTTTACTGTATTAAAAAAAATAGAAATCCTACAGAGAATTTAATGATTTTTGGATAAAATATGCTTCATGGTTGACTCTATCACGTGGTGTGGGTAGTTAGAAAATTTTGATTTGCGCCCTTATATTCATGACTAGTTTTTTACGACATGTGGATTCCTAATCTACTATAAGACACATATCTGACCTAGTCCTACATTTTACTCTAAAAGTGCCAACGAGATAAAAAAACTAAGCGACTTTTGTCAACGCGAACACTCTACTATTAATATGAATTTTATTCTCAGCAAGTCTCAATTACAAAATAGCGGATTTAAAGACTTCAAAAATATCAAGTAACTGAAGGATAGAGTCGGGTCCAGTTTAAAATGACCGATGCACGAATTAATATTGCACACGCGTTTTCACTATTTATTGCGCACAGTGAGGCGGAAATATGAAGTGTACACTATGAGGAATGAGAACCCTAGTCATAAGCTCAGCGATTCTCAAACTGTATGATTTGACGACGAATATTATTTATTTCCGTGAACTAACACCACTCTAAATATACAAAACGTCCTAATATGAAATGTTTAAGTTATTTTTAGTGGTAAATAATGGATATCCGTCAAACAATGTCAAACCACTAAGTCTTACAATTTTCTACGAGATTTTCTATTACGTACATATTACACGTTTTAGAATAGAACCAACATAGGATCGCGTAGCTCAATCGGTAAGATACTCGAGCAGCAATAAATGTATGGGGTGGTGGCGTGTTGGATCCTTATTGTACTTTTTTAAATTTAATTAAGCTCTATTAACAGTTAATAATTTTCATTCTAAAACTTTTATTTTATTAACGGCTCCGTGAGTTTTGTTAAAACTATATTTTCCCCAAAAATGTGCCTTTTATTACTACTAGCGCTCTATAAAATCGACTTTCTTACTTTTTACTATTAATACACGAATGGTGAAACGTGCGTCGAGTAGATAAATTGTTCAAGTGTCGTGTTGTATTGTATTGTATACAATCGTGTCGTAAATTGTTCAAGTGTAGTGTTCAAATGTTTTAGTGTTTATGAAAACGTGTCAATGCGTTGTTCTTTCAGAATTGTTTTAATTTATTTGTTTTAAAATTATCGTAAATTTTTTTTATATTTATTTTATAAACCAATTTATTTTCGTTATTCTCATAAAGCTTTCAGATATTTTTTTATTATATGAAATATTTTATTTTTACTAACATCGTTTCCCCTACTAATAATTCGATCCTATCCTTTCCTGGCAATAAATGCCCATACCTCCCCGTGTTTCTTGCTGGATTAGCAATATTAGTGATCACTCATTGTTACTGACTGAATTGGGCAATTCATTTTTTGTTATCAGTTTCATTTGTGCCCGAACCTATATACCTACAGTGCCCGTCATAAAGTTGGCTACATATGGGAAAAATTTGTATTATTGAGATTTCTAAAAAATACTATATTAGGGGTTCCTTTCTTTCTTTACATGCAAATACCTTTATTCAACTAAAATACATAAAGTTTTTGTCGAAATTAATCAAATATTTGTGAAATAGACACAAGAGTTTATGATTTTTCACATAGTAATTAATGGTAGGGATAAAATTTGCACTTTTTTATTTTCCTCATGTCTGCTTCAAATTTGATATATGGGATCCTTGTTGTATTGTGTGCATTTTTTCTCCATAACTATTTTCGATATCTTAACAATTTGATCCATTTTTCGGTACCACCGTCAACTATTTTTTACAGTCCTGTCAAACCGGTGATCACATGACATGTGCCAAAATGTAATTTTTTGTTGTTGGACATGCATAAACGAACCCCCAATAGAGTTTTTTAGAAATTTCAGTTATACAATTTTTTCCCATATGTAGCCAATTTTATGGCAGACACATTATCAGAATTCCACTAAAATGACGAAATTACTAAATTAATAATCTTAACATTTTATGATAATATCTTTCCTATTTCTTAATATTTATTTAGCGACATCATTGCTGTTATAGGAGAAGAGATCTGTTTGAGAACTACTGGCATTTCTTATGCATCAAATAAAATCTTATTTCAGACGTTTTAGCGGCCATGACACAAGTCAGTTTAAATTGTACCCGACTCAACCTCGTCAAATAAATTGAAAATACATTTCATATAACTTTGATGCTGGGTGATTGTACTATTACAAATGTTCAGGAAGTTTTTAGATGTTTACATTTTAAGCTATTAAGCATTTAGTTACACTGTGTAGTTATAATTTCCGTAAAAAAAGTCTAAAAATAATTTCATATCGATTCCGAGTTGATTTCTAAACCGTAAACATTTCAAATAATTCCGCAACTTTCTTTTTGATCACTATATTTATTATTTATACTATTTGCGTAAGGTTCACGAACTTTTTCATATTATGTTATGATTATAATAGATACTGGTAGCAATAAGATCTCGATTAGCACTGTTGGAAAAAAAAACATGTTGAAAATTAGAAAATTAAGGTAATGTGGCCTCATATGTATTTTATATCACTTATTTTCAGTTTCACTTTTTAAAAAATTTTATTTTTACAAAAAAGTTACAATTAGAATATTTTTTATTTCACTTTGAAAATATTAATTATTTATACAATTGTATATAATGCTATATGAACTGGTTACAATATAATATGTTGACTGACTCTGATATGGCAATGGGTCGTATTTATAACATTGTATTTGCTGACGCTGGCATAAGCATTTCTTAGAATTTAATGCTATGCAAGCGTTTCACATGGGAATGTTTTATCCAGGAAGCTGTTATCGCTTATCTCAGATAAAGATATAGAGTTACTCAGCATATAACAACTCCCCTTTTTTTTGAAAAGTCGGTGTTATTCGCCGACTTTTTGGGGAAAATCGGGCATTTCTTCTTCTTCCGTGTGTAGATGGGGTCTTCTTCTCAGGAGGGTGTTGATTCTCTTCAGCATCTCGTTACGAGTTGCGTCTTTGGATTTCTTACAGGGACAGCATCTTCTTTTGCACTTCCAGGCGATGTAGGAGGTGAGGATACAGATTCCGAGACCAATAACTATGTACATGCTCATAGAAAAGTGTTTAGTTATAAATGGCTCGTTTATTAATTTATCCAAGTCTCTGGAATATTGTTCGAGTTTGTGGTTGGCTATATCCAGATTTTCAACGTTTAAATGATCGAATTGAAGAGGTTCCAATTTGGGTAGTTGCATTTTTTCGGGGATGTCACTACAACAGTCATAGGGTATAACCACTGGGTGTGAATTGTCTGTAATGTTGATAGTATTGCGACCTTCTGCTTGCACTTTCGTTATACCGACAAACGCGTAACAGTCCGGATGAAGTTTTAATATAGAGTTCTTATTAACACTGGTGATTTTTGTGTCCATTTGATTACAGTTTATGGTGATGTGAATGGGTTCAGAAACAATTACTAACCACACATTGTCTTGTAATTTCTGAACGTTATAACCTTGTCCGTACACGAGAGAACTTTCACAATTTTCGGGAACTTTCCTGAAGTTTTTTAGTAACTGGGCCTCGCATGCTGCACTGCTGTCGATCGGGTAGGCGTAAAGGTCAGAGCATAACTTCTTGCGAGCATCTAGTTGTTTGCATGTGCTCAGATCTTTGACGGGGATGTACATTAAAGAATCATCGTTACGTGCAATGAATTTTTGAGAGAATGACAAAACGTGGTGTAGGCCAGTTCTATTGTCTAGAATCGGGATGGGGTATAAATGATACAAAGTATAGAGTTGTTGTTCTACTAATGGTATTCTTAAAACAAAAACGAGATCTGATTTTGACTGAAAGGCTTCCAGTTCGATAATTTCCAAGTATTGAGGAATTTCTGAATATTTCACTGGAAGGGGTAAATTGTTTTTAACTAAATTTTGAGAGATTTTTTGAAGTGCGGTAATCAAATTTTCGGGTGTAATGATTGAAGAGTGTATTATTTTTAGGCGGGCAAAGGTAATTGAATTTAAAATGTCATCTAAGTTATTTTGAAGGTACAGGTAACTTTCAGTTAATTTCTCGCATGTTTCGACAAATTTTAGTTCGGCTTGAACCAGTGCAACTCTGTCATTTACATTATGTAATGCAATTTGAATTTTTCTCATATCCTCGTTAAAAGTTTTTATATTGGTTTGCATATCTTGAAATGTTTCATTAAAAGTCTTTATGACGGTAGAGGTAACGGATATTTGATTTTTCAAAAGGTTTTCAATTTGATGTTGGTCATTATTTAATTTGTTGATACTGTCTGTGAAGAATTGTCCATCTTCAGCATCTAAATTACCGGTAATGGCTTTGAATACGCTACCTACTCCGTTTAGTATACCGCGTTTGAATCGTTTAGTGTTAACAAAGACTTCTTCAAACTTTACATTAAGGGAGTTCGATATCTGGTTTAGAAGCGTTATGTGCGTTTTGACTTTGACTAGGAATTCTTTTGTTTCACGTGTGTCAACGGCGAATATATCGACGATTGATTTTAAAATTTTGTTGTTGTTGATGAAGGCTTCTTCAAGGCTTGATAGATTTTTATGGACTAGCAGAGTCCATTTATCATTAGAAATTACTATCCTTGTTTCGTCGTGGTAATAGACTCCGACGGTGTTATTGATCGGTGTTATTTGGTACTGGGATATGGCTGCTCCGATCAGCAAGGTGAACCTGTAAGGCAATTTAGGCTTCAAAATATGGTTTTAACCTGTCAAAATTGGCTTTAGTTTTTTGTTTTGTTTTTTTGTTAAGGAGGGTGGCTGAATTTTTATGAAGTTCCAGAATCTCAAACGGTCCGTTAAATTTGTTACTTAATTTATCGGTAATTTGGGATTCCTTTACGTATACCTTTTGACCAATTTGATATTCGGGGGTTTCTTTTGAAACATGGGCATCAAATCGAATCTTTGCTCTTTGTTTTTGATTTTCAGTCCTTTCGCGTGCGACTTTATAATAGTGAGAGAGGCGATTATTTAAGTCTCTAACGTATTTCGTGACTAGTTCCTCTTGATTATAAAGTGTCTCGGGCGGTCTGCTAGACGTATGTCCGAAGACTAACTCGTAGGGTGTAAATCCGTGAGTTTTATTAGTGGAGGTGTTATAGCATATTATCGCGTAAGGTAATATGTTGAAGGGGTGTTCGTCAGGATGCTCCGTCATATGTATTCGGATCATTTCTAGTAAGGTTGCATGAAACCTTTCCAAGGAACCATTCGATTGTGGGTGTCCTACACTAGAATGTGTTATTTTGATGTCATAGAGGAGGCATAAGTCTCTTAAAATGGCGTTATCGAATTCTCGACCGAAGTCGCAGTGAATTCGAAGAGGTGTTCCGAAGTGCTGGAAGTAAACGAGTAGAGTGTTTGCGATCGACTTCGCTGATTTATCTTTGATGGGATATGCTTGGCTGAATTTTGTCAGTTCGTCGCGTATTGTAAGCGCGTAATTTCTTGTAGGAATTTCTAGAAGATCAATATTAATACGTTCGAAAGGGGACTTAGGCGTTTCCGTAATTACTAGGGGTGAGTCTAGGTTTTTTTCGACAGATTTTTGTTTCTTGGCAACATTTGCAAGTTTTTACGAATTTTTCGACATCCTTTGTCAGTCCTTGCCAATTGTATTTTTGTCGAATGCGCCTAATGGTCTCATTTATTCCGCGGTGAAGATGAGCTTTGCCGGTATGGTATTGATCGATAATAATCGGAATTTGGTCTTCACTAGGTGTCTTAGTAACGTTCTGGCATATTTTGAGTTTCACGTCTTTTTCCGCTAGGAGAAATGACAAAATTTCGAGGATGGGGAGATCGATATTGTTTTCAATATGATACGTTTTGGAGTCATCGAATTCTTCCCGACCGTTGTACAGTGAGATAAACAGGTTCTGGATTACAGTTTCGGGGTCATATGGTAGAGCTACGATAAAGTAATTTCTATGTCGCACCGACTTACTGGATAATTTATTTATTGTTAAATCCCGAAAGTCTGCGTTTTCTTCGAACAAATCTTCAATGATTTTGTAGTGAAAATCTTTGAGATTGTTTTGTTGGAAAAAGGTCACGATATTTTTGTTAGTTTTGTCTAGGAGTTGCCCGTTCAAGAATTCAATTTTGGAATAGTCGATAAGCGACTTTGTTTTGTATAGTTTTATGAAAGTTTCGAATTCTCTTAGGGTGTCCTCTTGTTCGTTGGTTTCTGTATCATCACTTTGACTATCAGAATCGGCTTCTGCTGAAGTCGAGGGCCTTTGGATAGGGTACGTTAATAATTTGGATTCCGCTTGAAAGTTAGAAAAATTTTGTATGTGATTTATTTTTATGCGGGAAAGAGCGTCTGCGTTTTTGTTAATGCGACCGGGTTTATATTCAATTTCATACTCGTATTCTTCGAGTTTCAGGCGCCAACGTGCTAAACGGCTACCGGGGTCTTTTATTGAGAAAAGCCACGTTAGTGGTCTATGGTCGGTTATTAGTTTAAATTTTCGACCAAAGATGTATGGACGGAAGTGTTTTACAGCCCATACGATGGCTAAAAGCTCGCGCTCGATAGTTGAGTATTTGGTCTCAGCTTTGCAAAGTGTTCTTGATGCGAAAGCGATTGGTAAATCTTTTCCGATGGGGCCTTGTGAGAGAACAGCGCCGATGGCGAAGGCGCTTGCATCAGTGGTCAGTAGAAATGTTTCGTCAAAGTTTGGATAGATAAGAACTGGTGTCGAAGTAAGGGCTTGTTTTAATTCTTCGAAAGATTTCTTGCATTCTGAGTCGAAAACAAAAGGAACATCTTTTTGTAACAATTTGGTAAGAGATTTGGATAACTTCGCGAAATTACTTATAAATCTGCGATAATAACCTGCCAGACCGAGGAAGGATTTGATTTCCTTCTGGTTAGTAGGCCGTGGAAAATTTTGAATGCACTGAATCTTATCGGGGTTAGGTTTCACTCCTTCTTTGGTAATGAGGTGACCTAGATATGCGACCTCCTTACGAAGAAATTCGCATTTATCAGGCTGGATTTTTAGATTGGCATTTCGAAGACGTTTGAACACTTCTGTGAGGCGAGAAATGTGTTCATGGACTGTTGGGGAATATACGATAATGTCGTCCATGTAGACTAGACATCTCTCGTTCTGTATACCCATGAGAATGTTATCCATAACTCTCTGGAAGGTGGAAGGGGCGTTTTTAAGACCGAAAGGCATACGAACGAATTCGTAGTGTCCATTGTCTACACTGAAGGCACTTTTTGGTATATCTTTTGGATCTATCTCTATCTGGTGGAACCCAGATGCTAAGTCCAATGTTGTAAAGTATTGGCACTTGCCTAATTGATCCAAGAGATCAGAGATATTTGGTAAGGGGTATTTGTCTCCTACAGTTACCTCATTGAGTTTCCTGTAGTCCACGACTACACGCCATTTTTGCTTACCAGAAGCATCGAGCTTCTTAGGGACGACCCACACTGGGGATGACCAGGGGGAATTTGAGGGACGAATAATATTTTGGTCTAACATTTTGGATACCTGCGTTTTGACCTCTTCTTTGTGTATCTGAGGGTATCGATACGATTTCGTGAAAATGGGTTTCGCGTCATTGGTATCTATCGCGTGTTTAATCTCGTTAGTGAAAGTTAGTTGGTCACCTTCAAGATAAAAGATGTCCGCGAATTCTAAACAGAGTTGAGTTATTAAATCGTTTTCCTCCTCGTTTAGGTGGTCTAGACGGAGTTGATTTTTTATTTCATACTCTCTGTCGAGGCAAATTTGGGAGTTTTCTTCGCCTATATTATTTAATGAGAAATTTTGGATCGGTTCTAATTTTATATTTGAAAAATTAACAGTTTTTGGTACTGCGTTTGCGTTTAATATAGAGGTAATAAATTCGCCTTTGTCGTTTATTTGGACAATCGCGTTCGGAAGTCTTACTTTGTCAACTTCGGTAGCTTGCAGTATAGCTTCCGTGTTTGTTAAATGACATTTGAGTTTGGTAATTTCCTCCGTACGCGGTTCAACTGAAATTACATTTGAGATGTTACGAATAGTATCGTGAGCGTCCGGGTTTGGGTAAATTTGTACATTTGATAGACCCTGGTCTGTGACTTTATGAATCGGAATTGTTTTGAAATTTGTTATAAGTTTTTTGTTTTTTATATCCACCATACAATCATAGCGTTCTAAGAAATCAGACCCTAGGAGTCCATCGAATTCTATGTCGAGATCGCATATGTAAACTTTGAACGGTTCGTTGTTGTCAAACGGGATAAAAACAGATTCATTAATAATTATTTTTTGTTCGGTTATGCCTTGGATAGTAACATTTTCTGGACATCTCCTACTATAATTTCTACAAATTTTTGGTTTAAATATAGACAATCCGGCTCCCGAGTCGATTAATAGTCTATGCGTGTTAGTAGCGTCATAGATATAAAATAAGTTTTTAGATTTGACAGACAACAAGGGGCTTATAGAAACTGTTGTTCCGGGAAATTGAGATTCGGGTTGAAATTGTCCAAATTCATGTTGCCGAATTGGGTTTGCAATACTGTCATATTGGAGTCCCTGGTTTTGTGATACGGTGGGTCCGACTGGGCATGAGGGCCTGATCGAAAATCCCGATTGTATACAGGGGTTGCGTCGAAAGTTGGTTCCTCTGCGTAATAATTCTCGGAGGGATTATTAGCAGTATAATAATCCTCACTAGTGCTGCTATATTCCGAAGTATTAGCTGTATAATAATTCGGATTCGCGTGGGGGTCATTGTCCGTATAATATCCCTCATTACTATTTTCGTACGAGTTGTCAGAGTAATAATTTTGATTTTGTTCTAGATTTTCGGATTCAGTATTTTGATTGAAATGAAGTGTTTTCCTATTCAAATTTGGTTTAAAATAGTTCGGATTCGGTTGAATCGCAGGGGGTCTCCCATTATTAAAATTTGGGTTTGGTGTAATAACCGGTGGTCTTTGTTGCTGAAAATTTTGTAAATTTCCAGGGTTTTGGTTATAATAGTTAGGTCTTTGTTGTTGGAAATTTTGCGAATTTCCAGGATTTTGATTATAATAGTTAGGCCTTGGGTAATTTTGGAGGATGCCAAAATTTGGAGGTCTAACATTTTGTTGTCTTTGACGGCATTCGTTTGCGATATGTCCCGCGCGTTTGCAAAATGAGCATTGTTTTGCGGCTAAAGGGGAATTTAGGTTGCGCATAGGTGCAATGGCATTATTGTTACGATTGGTTTTTTGTGTCTCAAAATAATTTAATTGGAGCTCCCTTCGAACTCTCGCTATTGCCGTTAGCATATCTGGGGGATCACTAGCCCTAACAACATGCGCGATTTTAGGTTCTAATCCCGTGAGTAGAGTGTTCAAAACCATTCCTTCAGTTAACTGTATTTGAGCTTGTTTTTGCATCGCCGTTAGTCTTTGTTTTTGAACAGAAGCATGCATTTTTGCTTCGTGGGTTTGTAGGCGTGCAATAAAAGTAAGCGGGGATTCACTGGGGAGCTGTCGCATCCTTTGCAAATCCTGTATTAGTGAAGTAAGGTCTCTACTATCTCCGAAATGATTTTCTAAGAGTGTTTTAATTTCGTCCCATGTAGTGGGGTTTCTAGAGTTCACTAGTTCAGCTGCACGACCTTTTAATTTGTTTTTTACATGAACGGTTAAAAGAACTGTTTGATTGCCAATTGACATGTCGTAAGCAATTCTGCATGAATTTAAAAATGTATTTAAATTTATTTGATTACCGTCATATTCTGGGACAATTGAAAATATTTCACTCAACTTATATGGTTCAACAACATCTGGTTGAGGTTCATTTGGTTGTTGTTGTTGTTGCTGCTGTTGATGAGCCATATTTCTAGTGGTTACTGGCATAAACTAATTTGAATTTTGAGGACTTATTTATTTTACTTATAATTCAGAGACAACAGAACTGTTTTTACCACAATAACGAGCGAGAAATAGTACGATTAATAATTAAAATAAGTTTTGCACTTGAATGATTCTATAAGTACTTACACGTAAATCTTCATTTAGACGTTGGTCCTTTTTCTGCTTTAAGGGATTGGAATCCGCCACCTGTTGTCAAAGGTCTCCTTGTTCCGGCGATCCTTTCCTGAAGTTAGGCCCTTTTTGGGGTGCTCCTTGTTCTTCGGGGAGGTTTTCGTCAGTTAGGCTTTTCTTCCAGGTGTTTTTCCAGATCCTACCGACTGCGCCACTTTTATATCACTTATTTTCAGTTTCACTTTTTAAAAAATTTTATTTTTACAAAAAAGTTACAATTAGAATATTTTTTATTTCACTTTGAAAATATTAATTATTTATACAATTGTATATAATGCTATATGAACTGGTTACAATATAATATGTTGACTGACTCTGATATGGCAATGGGTCGTATTTATAACATTGTATTTGCTGACGCTGGCATAAGCATTTCTTAGAATTTAATGCTATGCAAGCGTTTCACATGGGAATGTTTTATCCAGGAAGCTGTTATCGCTTATCTCAGATAAAGATATAGAGTTACTCAGCATATAACATGTATTTACTTATATTTTCTATACTCTATCAGACAGCTAGAGTTTAGGTGGTTCTACAGCACTAGTAGGAGAGCCAGTGACAGTTTTCAGTGAATTCTTTCAGAGGATGTTGAGGGGGTATAACTAAATGTCATCCGTGAGGATTAGTCCGGATGCCAGTCGTAAGGGGGTGGCAGAACGCCGCCATGTGTAAAAAAAACTGCATCTTTTTAATATTTAGTTAAGGCTGAAATTTTTTCCAGTACTCCTCTGATAGCCCACAAACATCGATCTAATATTGGCAGAATAATTCGCCAGTCTTAAGAGGGTGGCAGAACACCCCCAACATGTAGTGGGAGCAATGAACTTTTTATTATTTAGTTAAGCTTCATTTTTTAGTATGTTGTAGCAACTATTCCAAGTGTATATGCATATTGGCAGAAGAAAATGGTGGTCGTAACTACCTGGAAGAATGATTAACGATTACGATTAAGATGAATTTGTATTATGATTCATAATAACATAAACAACTACATTGCTGTAAAATTTTGCTTTAAAAACCTTTAAAATTCAATGTTATAAAGCCATTATAGAGAAATTGTAAAACAGATGTATAAATGTTATGTAGAGGTTTATGCATCTGTTATAAATATACATGGTGTGTCCATATAATAGACTTTACTAAGCCTTTAAACATTAAAACAGAACTATATAAGCAGTTTAGTGCTGAATAAGGCTTCAATATAACTAAGTTGCCATAATGTATTATTTATAAAAAGCTTCAAGCATAATAAAAGGACGCCTTGTGTTACTTGGGATGTATTTGGCCAATTATTGTATTGCTATTCTTGATGTTGCTATTGCCAAAAGTACAACTCTCGAGGAAGAAAATAAGCCCAACCAGGTTACGCTACGACACCCTTAAGCCGTATTTTGCATTTTGTAAAAACAAATTAAGTGGCTTTTATGCGGTTGGGCTCATTTTGCAGATATCTTTAATACTTACAACTTTTAGAGGTACATATTTTCATTGAAAAACCCTGGTTAGCATTTTTTTTCTTTAAACAGACTTTCTGGTTCTTTTGCTCTAGGTTATAAGCTAAAATTTGAAGATTAGTGATTAGAAATCATCTCTCTTCTTTTGGCACATTGCTCCCTGCTCTGTACTGATCTAGTCGCTCTCCTTAAAGGGGAAAGGAATCTTTAACTCTCGGCAATTTGTTTTTATTACTTCTCTTGGGTTCATATATGTACGTCCGTGTTTGTAAATATTTTGATTTAGACCGTAAAGTTTTATTTATGGAGTTTCTACAATGTGTAAAGTGCACGCAATAAATCGTCTGACATTAAACAAGTTGAAATTTTACAAGGAAACCTATACAGTGTGGTCGTAAAGTCTGCCATAAATCCGATAAAATTAATAATAACAATAACAATTGGAGCAATAGTCGTATAAACGAAAAGTTCTTTAACTGCAAGAGATACTAACTAACCAGTACTGTCACTGGTCACTTTTGCTTTCCAGGAGTATGAATTAAATAAAATATATTGTGGTATATATATTTTCACCCCTGAAACCGCTCTTCAGGATCCGTGAGTTCCAAATAATTTATAACAAGGGATACAACTTTATTCAATAACTTTACTGGAAACTTCACAATACTTTTTAATCAACTAAAATACATTTTTACTGACTAAAGTAATCTTCAACAATATTATGCCTGTTGAGCAGAGTATTCTAAATAAAATAAAAATAAAATTAGTAGATATTTTCATTTTGTATTTACTTCGGATTTATAACCTCTCGTTTGGCATTCAAAACTTATGCTTACATTCGGCTTGTATATACTCTACAAATTGTCTATAGAACCATCTAGAACAACGTCCAGAAACCTTCTGCAGCAATCCAGAATAATGCAGAAACTCGATCTTCTTCTATAAATTTCTAGAAACGTACTTCTGCCAGTGACGTATCAGCCTCCCGTCCCAAGGCTCGTAATGCGTAATAAAATTTTTTAATTTCTAGTACCTAAGTACATTTTTTAAATTTTTACTTCCCTCGCATATCGAAGGGAAGTATTGTATTCAAGAAAAAATCACCCTCCGAGATTTTTTCTGATTTTCACGTTTCAGATCACGTAGATTATGAAAATATAGGTTTTTAAATTCCGCCAGTCTGTCTGTCTGTCTGTTGGTGCATTAACTACTTGACGGAGAGCAGTCAAATTTGGTAGGTAGTTGACGCTGCTGTCAGCGAAGAAGTGGTTAAACTTTCACTGGAAAACATACAGAAAATGTTGGTAAAAAAATTAAAAAAAAAAATTCTTCTGAAATAGGCTTCTAAGCCTATGTCATGAAACGCGAAAATTTTAAATTTGAGCAAAAAAAAATGTTTTCCATCTATTCTAGTGTTAAAAAAAAATTCAAAATGGCAAAACATTTTTTTTTCTAAAATAGAATGCCATGAAACGTCGAAATTTCAAATTTGAGCAAAAATTTCCCTCTATTCTAGTGGTAAATTTTTTTTCTAAAATGATAAAAAAATGTTGCAATTTTTTTTCCGAAATAGGTTTAGAATGTCAAGAAACGTGGAAATTTTAAATTTGAATAAAGAAACATTTTTTTCCATCTATTTTAGCGGTGAAAAAATTTTTCAAAAATGTAAAAAAAAAATTCAAAATTGTTCTTTTTAAAATAGGTTTAGAATGCCATGAAATATGGAAATTTTAAAATTTGAATAAAGAAAAAATTTTCCATCTATTTGTGATAAAAAAAATTTCTGTTGGTAAAAAAAATTTTCAAAAATTTGTTTTCTGAAATAGGTTAGAATGTCATGAAATGTGGAAATTTAAAATTTGAGCAAAAAAAATTTTTCATTATTTATTCCCTTTAGGCGGTCCACACTGTATATTTTTCAGTGAAAGTTTAACCACTTCTTCGCTGACAGTAGCGTCAGCTACCTACCAAATCTGACTGTTCTCCGTGAAGCAGGTTTTTAGTTAATACACCAATAGGCAGACAGACATACAGACTGATGTTAAAGAATCGGCAGCACTCGAACAATGCCAGGTACCATTAGATATGTTTATGGAAAAGGCACGTTCGATGATGTCAACGGAGCCGAGGGGATTTGACGAAGGGAATGAGGACACTTGGCTCCAAACTATCAATAGATACGCATGTATTAATATTTTCTATTCAAATTGTATTATTTCTTCACTTCGCGGAATATATTGTTATTTTTCTAAAGTACTAGTTTTATTACAATTTCTAACATCAGAAGTCGGGATTCGCTCACGTGTCCGTGTAGTACAGTTCAGTGTAGTGCAACCAGTTATTTTAGGAACAAGTACATCCAGTAACAATTGGACAGTATGGGATATTGTGGTATAGTATGGTAATTATGGTATCCTCTGGTATGGTACTGGTACACTGTGGTATGGTACAGAAGGCTAGAAGATCCTCTCAAGGTCGTCGGTCGGTAAATGATGAGTCCGCTTATCAAATCAGTCACCTGTGCCAGGTATTTTTAGATTGTATAGATTTTTAGCAAAGTACGGGAACACCAATTATCATAATTCTCAATCTGAGCTAAATTTATTTGCAGACATTGGATCCAAATTTGACGCTTTTAAAAGTTAACATCAACACATAGTTAAAAACTACATTTGCGTAGATCAGCAATTGTGTGAAGTATCAAGGTTTACCTATACGCAGGTATTTTTATTTGGGATGAATTGAAAGTTATGTGACAGTTTCAATCCAAAAGATTTTACCATGGCCATAACCTTGTTACAATGTAAACTAAGGTCTTCCAAAGCTCTCTGTGAATGTTTTAGAAATATATTCTTTATTATAAATTGTTATATTTAAATATAATTTCTAAATTTCCAAAACCATTTGATTAGCAAACATATTGATCATCTTGGCCCCTGTATATACACTCGTAGAGGTAAATACTCAAATATTTGCTATTTCTAATACATTTACAAAATTATTCGCAGTCGCCCTGGTCAAAAAGACAAAAACGAAATACGTTTCAGACATACCTATGATTAAAATATTTGGTGTTCCCCGTCGAATCATTTCAGATCGACAACAAAGCTTATTCACCCTTTCAGTTTCAAAATTTTGTTAAAGAAATAGGTGCGACTCATCATTTAAACGACGTTCGGTTGCCTAGAGGAAATTAGCAAATTGAGAGATATAACCGAATGCTCTTTGGAAAGGATGGGATCTAATAACCTGTATGATGACTGCTGGAAAAATATTGGCAGTATTAAATGGGTAAATTTATGGTCACAAATATTGTAGAGCACAAGCAATATGAGGTTAATGACAAAAAGAATGTAAAGGTCGCAAGTTCCCTACTGTGGAGTACTGGTTCAAAAATATGATGTGATGGATTAATTTTATTAATGGTGATTTAAAAAGAAAAAAATAAGATGCCTTGGTTTCGTTTATCCAGTAAAGTGAGGAAAATGGTCTGGTCTGTCCAGCTGGATACCTTGATCTGGTTTGTCGAGTAAGGTAGGCACCTTGGTCTGGTTAAGTCTTGCAAGGTGGTAATGTGTGAACCTTGGTCTGGTTAAGTCCTGCAAGGTGTGAGACCATGTTTGTCCTGATTAGGCAAATAGAGTGTCTGTAGTTTTAAGGGGGCTCGACGACTTGATCAGTCGGAGTCCGCGGACCTGAACGTGAGTCGGTTGTCTTGTGGATCTGTGTCTCCACATGGGCCGTGTTAGGTACCATAATTAAGTTAGTGTTAAGTAGTTAGGCCATTACGATTTTGATTCAAGTGGAATCGTGCATGAGGACTTCCACATGAATGAAAATAATGACAAGACAATAATTATGAGTAACTAAATATTTTTGTGCTCTCTTTTGTAGAAAAGTACAACCATCTTGTTTCAATCGTCATGTCCACGCGAGGACGCTGGTCGTCAGGAAAGGCCGTGTTAAAGAATCGGCAGCACTCGAACAATGCCAGGCACCATTAGTTATGTTTATGGAAAAGGCACGTTCGATGATGTCAACGGAGCCGAGGGGATTTGACGAAGGGAAATGAGGACACTCCAAACTATCAATAGAGATACCTACGCATGTATTAATATTTTCTATTCAAATTGTATTATTTCTTCACTTCGCGGAATATATTGTTATTTTTCTAAAGTACTAGTTTTACTACAATTTCTAACACTGACGGAATTGAAAAACCTATATTTTCGTAATCTACATGATCTGAAACGTGAAAATCCGGAAAAATCTCGGAGGGTGATTTTTTCTCGAATACAATACTTCCCTTCGGCATGCGAGGGAAGTAAAAGTTATTAATTTTCTTTTTTAATTTCTTTTTTATATTTTGCAATTAAAAAAAAACTGCGAAGTGTATCCTATAGAATGTGCAACAATTACATTAAAAGTGCTGGAAATCGGCGAGGAATTGGTATAATGTTTAGATTGTTTCTTATTTAAATTAGTCATCAATATGTATGATTGTCACAAAGACCTCTTTTTATCGTTATATATACAACGCATAGCTCTACGTCTGATTCTTATTCTCGGTGATAAGATAAGATGCTTTGACGGTAACAATCCATTCATGCGGGCGCAATCACATCAATCCAAAAGTACACACCTCAAGTTGTTGAATGCAACGAGCCAAATCCATCTACTACAGTTCCCGCAGAATGCATAAACTTACAAATTACATCCTGACTTTCTCCAGGTTCTCACAAGTATGAATGAAATACATTTTTGATAGTTAAAAGTACGCCATCTCCTTTTATTTATTAAAAACGTGCGCACAAAAGAAGCTACAGCCAGACAGAAATTTTTTTTTGCTCAAATTTAAAATCTCGACTTTTCATGACATTTTAAACCTATTTCAACAAAAAATAAATTTGAATTTTGTATCCAAGTATAGTAAAAAAACTGCTAGCTCTTGTTATTCGTTACGTTACAATACTATTTTTTCAGGGTGTTCCGAACTGCATAGGCCAAACTTCACCAAGTGAAAGGATTTTTCAAAATAAGAAAAAAGTTCCTTTAAACATGACTAATAGATCGAAACATATTTTTTATAGGATTTTGCAAACAGCAGAAAAAAATAACTTTCTATAACTAAAAGAAAAACTTTGTGGAAAAATATTAATGAAATCTTTGCATTCTTTCGATAACCTGAATTCTGGTTATGCTACCAAATTTAAATCCTAAAATGAATTTGTCTAATTTCTTATTTGACAATTCTCATTCTAACACTAGCATCCACACAGTCCCCCACGGCCATGCAGATTAAACTACACTGCTGGCCACTCGAACTTACACATAGAGACTTTTAGGCAAAATTTAAAGTTCAATATTTTCAACAGGAATGCAAATTTTTGAACGCGGCTTGCAAATTTTAAGAGCTAGTTTTTTTCGGATTAAGCTGCATGACGTATATTTATCGTAGGACCATAAGTTTATTATATACGGGGTGATCAATGAAGTCATGCAAAAAATCAAAAAGTTTGTATGAGTGAAATTTCCGCAAAAAATTTTTTTGGTCGTTGCAATATGGTTCCTTACTAAGGTAACATTAATATCTCTAGACGGTTTTGTCAGTTTTTGGATTAAGGCCCTTAGGCCTTGTACACACTACTCAACATAAAATTTGGATACCGAAATCTTTAAAATGCTATAACTTGACATTGGATTGACGGTTCTTGATGATTTTTGCGGATTTGGAATCCTTATTTCACGTAGATTTTCTATGGTCTAAGCATTTTATTTGAGGGTTGAAATTTACACATTATACCGGGTCGATAATAAACAAAAACGTAGGGTACGACGCGCTCTAAAGTTTGGCATTATTTAAGTTTTTGTAAAAATAAATTCTCACCTCAAGTTGTTTTTATTTAATGTTCTTCTCACTGTTCTGTCCGAAACTCACACCCCAGTTTGTTGTCTCAAAGAATCATTCAGTTTTACAGAGTTCTTTGTCCACTCCCATGCCCATATTTATGATCGGGTGTTTAACCACGGCAGAAAGGGAAAATTGCATTCGACTTCTCAACGAAGGAATGTCAAAACAGCAAGTTGCGCACATTTACAATGTCAGTCGAAAGACAATTTATAATTTGAACCGTCGCGTCGAAACTACTGGTGATCATAATTATGGGCATGGGGGTGGACATACAAAAAAAAATAAACCAAAGAACCGAAAGAATTTTAATGAGAGAAACTATGCGGAATAGAACAAAGAACTCTAGAAAACTAAATGACTCTTTAAGACAACAAACTGGGGTGAGAGTTTCGGACAGAACAGTGAGAAGAACATTAAATAAAAACAACTTGAGGTGAGATTTTTTTATTTTTTTTAAACAAAACATTTTAAATTATAGAGCCCGTCGCAGAGCAAAATGTGTGCGGTTATTACAACGCCATAGAGCGAATAGGCGGGCATGGGCAAATCGGCATGCGAATTGGGGTAATGCAGAGTGGAGCCATTGTTTATTTACTGACGAAACAAGATTTAATTTGTTTCACTCCGATGGCCGAATGTTAGTTTGGAGAAGGCCAAATCAGCGATATTTGGAGGAAAATATGGCCCCTCAAGAAGCATTTGGTGGCGGAGGTGTTACAGTGTGGGGAGGTATCATAAGAAATGGTAAAACCGAGCTATTCATTACCAACCAAACCATTAATGCTACTGTTTATCAGGAGGAAATTTTGGAACCTATTGTTGTTCCTTTTGCTCGACATTACGGCCCAGAAATTCTATTGGTGGATGACAACGCTCGACGTCACAGAGCGCGAAGGATTACAGAGTTTTTGCAGGCACAAAACATCAATAGGATGGACTGGCCTGCAAAGTCTCCGGATCTTAATGTCATCGAACACGTTTGGTCTTATTTAAAACTTAAAGTAAGATCTCTTGGTGTACCCCCTGAAACCCTAGAAACGCTCAGTGAGGCCATTCGTGAAGAATGGGAGAATATTCCACAAGATTTTATAAATAATCTTGTGGATACTCTACCAAATCGATGTCGGGAAGTAATATTCCGAGCAGGAGGACCAACAAAATATTAGCTTCTCTTTTTTTTAATTAATGTACCTAATTTTAATTAGGTAATTTTAATTTAATTTTAATTTAAGTTTAAATTAAATTAATTTTTAATTTTTTAGTTAAATTTTTTTCAGTTATTAAAAATTACCAGAATTAGAATTATAAATTTTTTAAGAATTGACTTTTTGTCGTTGTTAAGCAATGTTGTATATTGTAGAATTTAATGTAATAAACTTGTTCTTGTCGCTACGTTTTATTATCGACCCGGTATAATGTGTAAATTTCAACCCTCAAATAAAATGCTTAGACCATAGAAAATCTACGTGAAATAAGGATTCCAAATCCGCAAAAATCATCAAGAACCGTCAATCCAATGTCAAGTTATAGCATTTTAAAGATTTCGGTATCCAAATTTTATGTTGAGTAGTGTGTACAAGGCCTAAGGGCCTTAATCCAAAAACTGACAAAACCGTCTAGAGATATTGATGTTACCTTAGTAAGGAACCATATTGCAACGACCAAAAAAATTTTTTGCGGAAATTTCACTCATACAAACTTTTTGATTTTTTGCATGACTTCATTGATCACCCCGTATATAATAAACTTATGATCCTACGGTAAATATACGTCATGCAGCTTAATCCGAAAAAAACTAGCTCTTAAAATTTGCAAGCCGCGTTCAAAAATTTGCATTCCTGTTGAAACTATTGAACTTTAAATTTTGCCTAAAAGTCTCTATGTGTAAGTTCGAATGGCCAGCAGTTTAGTATCTACATCTTTATGAGTGGCTTTATGTCAAGGTAGATAAATAAATTTATTTTAGGCCTTTCTTCTCATTTTTAACCGAATCTTCATGGTCGTAGGGGGTTATGTAGATACTAGTTTTTCTTTTAGCTATAGATAGTTATTTTTTCTGCTGTTTGCAAAATTCTATAAAGAATATGTTTCAAAACAATTATAAGCAAACAAATAATAATTCATTTTTAAACATGACAAATAGACTTTAGAAACTTTTTTCTTGTATTTAAAAGTTCTATCGTTTGGTGAAGGGTTTGGCCTATGAAATTTAGAACACCCTGTATTTTAGTCCTAAATACTAAATACACACACACCGTTAGACGTAATAGACGCATACAAATGAAATTAATCTACAAACAAAAGAACGCCAGTATATAAGTTGAAGTTGAAGGCTCGGTTAACAGTCATTGGTCAAATCTTCAATTTATTATGTGCCTTATCTTGGTTATTCAGATAAGAAGTTATTTTTGGACAAAGAGCGGTCATTTAGATACATTCTTCAATTTGTTGTTACTTTTGTTCGATATATTATTACAATTTATTACTGAGCGAACCCTCAAAGTGTCATACCAATTAATAGTTTCATTTTAATTTCTAAAAGAAAAATAAACCGTTTTGATACCGATAATTTTTATTTGTTTTGTGTTTGTTTATTGCAAATTACTTAATTAGTTAACGTTTCTTTGCATAGAGACACAAATTATAATATGGGTGTGAAATTATCCAGATCCACATTTTATAGTAGAACTATTGTCCATAAAGTCAAGTCGTAGGCTCAGAGATTATTTTTTAAATTCGAAAATAGGTTTTTAAAACGCCATTATTTTAAATATTAGACAGTTTCCAAATAGAAATTTATACATAGGAAAACACATTAATACATTGTCAGCTAGCCTAGAAGAGTGAAATGGGAGTTGAAACACTTTAAAAATCAACTATTTTTTTAGCCACGATAGAATTTTAATTCTAACGTAGATTAATTGAGAACAAAAAACCGCATTAGAAAAATGCATTGAAATTTTTTGTCAGCCCGTCTAGCAGGGTAAAATGGGGGTTGAAATACATTAAAAAATCAATCATTTTTTTAGACATGGTAGAATTTTAACATGGATTCATTAAGAACAAAGAAACGCATCAGAAAAATGCATTGAAATCATTTGTCAGACCGTCTACCAGGGGTAAAGTGGGGGTTGAAATATATTAAAATATCAACTATTCTTTAGTCACGGTAGAGTTTTAATTCTTAATTAATCTACGTTAAAATTGAAATACTACCGTGGCTAAAAAAAGTTGGATTTTTTAAAGCACTTCAACCCCCATTTTACCCTACTAGGCGGGCTGACAAATGATTTCAATTCTACTATGTCTAAAAGAATGGTTGATTTTTACTTCCCTCGCATACCGAAGGGAAGTATTGTATTCGAGAAAAAATCACCCTCCGACATTTTTTCGGATTTTGACGTTTCAGAACACGTAGATTACGAAAATATAGGTTTTTCAATTCCGTCAGTCTGTCTGTCTGTCTGTTATTGGTGCATTTACTAAAAAATTACTTGACGGTGAGCAGTCAAATTTGGTAGGTACCTAGTTGACGCTACTGTCAGCGAAGAAATGGTTAAAATTTCGCTGGAAAATATACAGGGTGGACCGTCTAAAGGGAATAAATAATGAAAATAATTTTTTTTGCTCAAATTTAAAATTTCCACGTTTCATGACATTCTAAACATATTTCAGGAGAAAAAAATTATGAAAATTTGTTTACGAACGTTTTTGCGCAACCCTTCCATATTTGGCACCTGTCATTTAGTATTGAACTTTTGTTGTTGGATGAGCTCTCTGTATATTTTTTTGACCAAAACTTATCAGGTTTTCTTTGTAATAATAGTGATGACTATATTCCGATTATTATTTTCAGTGTCATTTCGTAATTATAAATTTTTTAGAGTGACCGCCATGCACAAATAAAGAGGGAAGTTCTGTGTAAACACCTTTACCGATTTTTTTTAATCGCATCGTCTACTATCAGCACAAAACCTCATTCATTGTTATAAGCAAGGCTGAATTTTATCTCGGCGCCAGAGACGACTCTCATATACACAGAATATTATACTGCAAATAATATACCCTATTTTTGATAAATTTAACCTAGAAACGAACATGTAATACATATCTAGCAAATAAAAAGACAATTTTGAATCAAACACATACTTTCCACTTTCCTTTTCTGTTTAATATAGAACGGTAGCACGGGTAAGATTCTGGTGAACAATTAGCTAACGTCTGCGTCTCATAGAGACCTTTCAAATCGACTACGAGATATTTTTTATCATTGCCACTGGCGCAAAACAATTTTTAATTGATGTTTTATTTTGTAAAATAAATGCATCATTTTTATCAATTAGTTCACGTCTGCGATGTTAGTATTAGTTTACTTTAGGAAAAAAAGTGACGGGAAGTGCAATCGCAGACGTGTAGGTGGCGCACTAGTCTTTGAAATCGGCAATCGGATTTGTATCGAAAACAGGCCTTTAAAAAGAATCGGTTCACGTCTGCGAAAGGCGTCACCCGTTATATAATGTTTTTTTAAGTACTTGAACAGTCTCCCAGACGATTTGGCTGTGTATGTGATATTTTTATATATTTTCGATTATGCTACCGATTCCGATAATTTTGTACGATTGGCTAACGTCTGCGAAGTGCATTATCAAAAACTTTGAGCTCGGACTGTTGTATCAAATTATTCCCAGACGCGTAGAACAAGCCCAGACGCTTGTCTGTACGCTTTTACTTTGTGAAAAAAAAATTATGTTTTTGAACAATTAGTTTACATCTGCGAATGGTTTTTTATGCAAAGTACGTAACTTTTAGGCCACGAGATTATTCGCAGATGTGTATATTGTGCACACTTGCTTATATGAGTACGATCGCATGAATTTTATTTGCGGTCGCTTAAAAATACTACTTTCAAAGAAAGAGTTTGATTTTGTAGTCGGTCAAACAAACATTTAACCATTTACTACCGTGATAATGGCAGGAAAAAAACAATTCTTATGAAGATGTGGTAAAGAAAAGGGGGGGGGGCGGGCGCGGCAACACCCACGTCACTTGTTAAACGATTAGGCCACAATAGGTGTTAATAACCAAAGATATCTGCATTACAAAAAAAACATTTATTTGCAAAACACAGCTCTCCTCATCCTCATCCACAGCGATTATATTGTCCTTCTCATCTGTTGGTAAAAAAAAAATGGTTTGTATTTGCTTCATTATTTTGCAATTATTTTATCGTACGTGGAGCTTAAGATCAGACGAACATTAAGCTTTCTTAAAAATGTTTGTAATTATACGCATTAAAATCAATTAATTGAGAATTGTAGTCAGTTTGCTTGTATGTGTGTATTAATGTTTCGACAATAACTTATAACACACAATCGGCAAATGGTGCCCCTTGTACATGTTTAATTTTATTGAAGTTGATAAAATAGTTTAATAAGTCTCATTGAAATATAGCTCTTAATAAAGTATTTTAACATTGGAAATGTTTAAGAAATCGGGAATGTAATGGTAGATATAGGGGGACATATACATCGAATTGAAACATTCTTTATAGGATTTTGCAAACAGCAGAAAAGATAACTATCTATAAAAGAAAAACTTTGTGTAGAAATATTAATAAAATCTTTGCATTCTTTCGATAACCTGAATTCTGGTTATGCTAGCAAATTAAAATCCTAAAATGAATTTGTCTAATTTCTTATTTGACAATTCTCATTCTAACACTAGCATCCACACAGTCCCCTACGGCCATGCATATTAAACTAGTATCCACATAACCCCCTACGATTATGAAGATTCAGTTAAAAATGAGAACAAAGACCTAAAATGAATTTATTTATCTACTTTGTCTTAAAAAAATTTTCATTCCAATGGATTACATTTTCATGAAATCTATCATTCTGTTTCCTGGAAATGCTTAGCCTTTGAAACGTTTTTCGCCCTTATTCTGGAGCTCATCAGAAAGACATAAAGCCATTCATAACGATGTTTCATGCAAAACCAAGACAATTTCTTTGAATAAGTGTGAAATGATTATATTTGACATTGACTGATAAAAACAACCTCACCTATCTATTATGAATGGCTTTATGTCTTTCTGATGAGCTCCAGAATAAGGGCGAAAAACGTTTCAAAGGCTAAGCATTTCCAGGAAACAGAATGATAGATTTCATGAAAATGTAATCCATTGGAATGAAAATTTTTTTAAGACAAAGTAGATAAATAAATTCATTTTAGGTCTTTGTTCTCATTTTTAACTGAATCTTCATAATCGTAGGGGGTTATGTGGATACTAGTTTAATCTGCATGGCCGTAGGGGACTGTGTGGATGCTAGTGTTAGAATGAGAATTGTCAAATAAGAAATTAGACAAATTCATTTTAGGATTTTAATTTGCTAGCATAACCAGAATTCAGGTTATCGAAAGAATGCAAAGATTTCATTAATATTTCTACACAAAGTTTTTCTGATATAGATAGTTATCTTTTCTGCTGTTTGCAAAATCCTATAAAGAATGTTTCAATACAATTATAAGCAAACAAATAATAATTCATTTTTAAATATACATCGAAAGTGAAACAAATGTTCGGGCATCGCCGTTGGACGCGGGGTGGTCAGATCGGGGTGATTTGAGTGGCGTTGTGTAGGTTGGACCTCTGTGTATCACATGTTTTCCGGGCATTCTAAGTTTACTGGGCGGCAAGGGGGAGGTCAATAGTAAAGGTCTGCGTTTTGACTATTTTAATAAAATTATGCCGAGATTTAAATGCGATATAAGAAAATTAGGGTGGTCAGATCGGGATGCTTTGAGTGGCGTTGTGTAGGCTGGACCTTTGTGTATCGAACAAAAGTTGTCCGGACATTCTAAATTTACGGGTGCGGCAAGGGGTAGGTCAATAGTGAAGTTTGACGTTTTGACTGCTTAAAATCATTGAATGGTTATAAAAATAAAAACTTTTGGCCATTGAATTGGACGTAGAACGGGGCCATAAGACTGATGCTCATTTTTGAGATTTTTCGGGAGGGAAGAAGGGCGGTGACTGGCAAAATGGGATGCTAGCAGAGCAGACAGGTAAGTAAATATAAACAATTTAAGTTAGGTAGCCCAATATTAGTATATTTTACAGGGTGTTAGCAGAAAAAATGTCCATTTGTGCAGAAAAATCACCTGTATTTCCTACAGAAATTAATCAACAGTGGTACACTTAGTAAATTATTGTTGTTAACTTGCATCTAATTTTGTTAGACTCTCCACACATATAAGACAAAAAAACTTGTACTAATCAATAGATACGTGTATGATAATGAAAATTGTGAAAGTAAAACCGAAGTCATGTATTGTAATTGTTTTTTTTCAAATTCAAATTCAACGCTCCTGCAATGCTGCTAATTCGATGGAAGGCGCTGCTTATACATTACGCTCATGGAGCTTGTCTCTTCTATTTTTTAAACTCTTTGAACCTAGCACTCTCGAGGACTAATAGGAAAAATGACAACATCACCAAGAAGGAGCAGTACCGCCAGTACCGGATCAAGGGAATACCTTTCAACGGTCGGTGGTGGGAGTATAACGGGTGCTCTCATTGAAATTGGGCAAGAGGCTACGAATTCTTCGGTATATAGGTAGGTATACACAGTAATTATAATACATTTCATGACAAAGCAAGACCCATAGAATACACTAGCTAAATTGAGAACGTGTAGAACGTTCGTGAGCACCTGATACATTAATTTTATTGAAATAAATGCAAGTCGTAGGCGTCTGCAAAATTCACAATAAGTAAGCAGAAATCAATTATTAACGCGGTTTGCACACACAGACGTGAACTGATCGTTCCACTGTGTATATGGTTTTCAAAGTTCTTAATCTTAATGTTAAAAATATTTATGCGGACGCTAAACGTCTGTGAAAGATATTTTAATATTGTTATGCCATTATAGCAATAAACAGGTTGTTCGCAGACGTGAGCTGATCGGTAAAAAATGTGTGTTATTTTTTACAAATTAATTTTTTATTTACTTACACTTATACACGCGCGCAACGTCTGCGAATGCGTCCATAAGTATCGTTATATCAATAAATTTTAATATCTATTTGTGTGAAAAGTGAGCTTATTGTACAAAATTATCGGAATCGGTAGCATAATCGAAAATGTATACAAATATCACATACACAGCCAAATCGTCTGGGAGACTGTTCAAGTACTTAAAAAGACATTATATAACGACTGACGCCTTTCGCAGACGTGAACCGATTGTTTTTAAAGGCCGGTTTTCGATACAAATGCGATTTCCGATTTCAAAGACTAGTGCGCTTCCCGTCACTTTTTTTCCTAAAGTAAACTAATATTAACATCGCAGACGTGAACTAATTGATAAAAATGATGCATTTATTTTACAAAATAAAACATGAATTAAAAATTGTTTTGCGCCAGTGGCAATGATAAAAAATATCTCGTAGTCGATTTTACGTGCTTAAGAAAGATGCGTGCTTCTTCAGAGGTCGCAACCTGTAACGAGAGTTGCTCTATTCTTTCTCATTAGAAGAAATATCTTTATGATATTTCGAAACTTCACATGGGCACAACGAGGGTGATTCTGCTCATAGTGCAATTTCTTCTGCAGGGGACATATGTATTCCTGCCCAGCTTCACCCTAGTATTTGATTAGTGTGACGGAAACAGCCCTATAGAGAGAGTTATACCAATGAATTATAATGACTTTAAAGATTTCAAGTCTTTTTCAAAGCAACTTAGTATCTTGACAATTAGAGAAACTGATCAAGGCAATGTGATGTAGCCAGATATGATGGAAGTAACGGTGACCAAAAGTACAAATAAAATATATTTTTAAAAAGCCATCTTGATAAAGAATACGACTACATTACTTTGAAATGTTTAGAAAGTAGCATATCCAATATGCAACTTCATGCTTTAAATAATGATCCCAAAAATACCTGAATGAAAATATGAAGATTTGTTTTCACTCTGTGTAAAGAATTTTTTAGATCCTTGCGTCATGGCCAACAGTGAATTAATTCATCGTTATTCTTTTCTTTGCAAACATTACAGTCAGCATTACAGAATGTTACATTTTTACTTATAGCAGTATTCTTTTTTGTTAGAACAGTAATGGAATTGAAAAGTAAAGTACACTAGTTGTGTAAAAAGCTATTAAATAAAAAAATTACACTAACTTTCACCATTTTTTAATGGTTATTTATCGTCTCTATTATAGACCTACCTTACGTAACGAAATAAATATACTTTCACGTAAAGGCGTATCTGCAAATTTAGTCCTCTAAAAAAAAAGTATGATAGGTACATTAACTATTATTAAATGAGCATAAAATACATATTCTCTGGGTACCTATCAACTCTAAGATATCATTTTAGAATACTGTGAAACAGAAATGATACGGCCATTTCAACGTCACACATTTCTGTTTTTGCTTTCTCCTGTAAAATATGCAAAATTCAGATACGCCCATACGTGATAAGGGCGACGAATGGATAGAATTACACTACGAAACTGAGATCTCGGATGGTCTACCCTTTCCCATTATTAAATGTTGACGTAAATGCCAAGAATTGCCACAGTATACCTAGGTAAAAAATGGGTAAAGGTATTTACACAGAACTTCCCTCGTTATTTGTGCATGACAGTCACTCAAAAAATTATTAATTACGAAATGACATTGGGAATAATAATCGGAATATAATTATTGGTATTATTACAAAAAAAACCTGATAACTTTTGGTCAAAAAAATATACAGAGTGTTCATCCAACAGCAAAAGTTCAATATACTAAATAACAGGTGCCAAATATGGCAGGCTTGCTCAAATACCTTTATAAATGTCCACCATGGCTCAATTATTTCTTGGGATGCCATTATTCAATAAAAGTATATAATAGGATATGCCAAATATTATTGCCATCTCTCACATTCTCAATCCCACATTCACGTAATGGAGTGGAAGTATAGTGGTGATTAAAATATAGAACAAATTTTCAAAAATGTTTTCTGTCTATTCTAGTGTTAAATTTTTTTCCAAATTGGTGAAAATATGTTGCAATTTTTTTTTTCCGAAATAGGTTTAGAATAATAATTCATTTTTAAATAGGTTTAGAATGTTATGAAACGTGGAAATTTTAAATTTGAGCAAAAAAAATATTTCGTCTATTCTATAATGGTGATAAATAGATAAACTTGTTTTCATTTTTTTAAAATTTTTCTAAAACATTTTTAAATTTGTTTTAATAAATTTGGAATGCCATGGAAACGTGGAAATTTTAAATCTAAAAAAAAAAATTCCATCTATTTGTGGTAAAATTTTTTCAAAAATTTTTTATTTTTTTTTTATTTTTCTTTAAATAGATTTAGAACGCTATGAAACGTGGAACTTTTAAATTTTGAGAAAAAAAAAATTCATCTATTTTGGTGGTAAAATTTTTTTTTAAAATGGTAAAAAATTTTCAAAAATTTTTTTTCTATTAAATAGGTTTAGAATGCCATGAAACGTGGAAATTTTAAATTTGAACGAAGAAAAAATTTCTTTTTAGTGGTAAAAATTTTTTCAAAAATGATTGAAAAAAAATCGGTAAAGGTATTTACACAGAACTTCCCTCGTTCATGGCAGTCTCTCTAAAAAAATAATAATTACGAAATGACATTGAGAATAATAATCGGAGTAGAGTTATTGCTATTATTACAAAGAAAACTTGATAAGTTTTGGTCAAAAAAATATACAGATTGCTCATCCAACAGCAAAAGTTCAATACTAAATAGCAGGTGCCACATATGGCAGGCTTGCGCAAATACCTTTACAAATGTCCACCATGACTGAATTATTTCTTGGGATGACCACCCTGTACATTTTTCAATAAAAGTATAATAGGTGCATATGCAAGATGTTACTTCCATCTGTCACATTTTCAATCCAACATTCACGTAATGGAGTGGAAGTATAGTGGTGGTTAAAAAATTTCATTTTTTTAAAATTTTTCAAAAGATGGTAAAATAATTTTCAAATTTTTTGCTTCTAAAATAGGTTTAAAATGTCAAAGGTAGAAATTTTAAATTAGAGCAAAAAGGAAAGTTTCCTTCTGTTCTATACTAGTGCTAAAAAAAGTTTAAAAATTAAAAATGATGTATTTTTAAAATAGGTTTAGAATGCTATGAAACGTGAAAATTTTAAATTTGAGCAAATAAAAAAAAATTCGATCTATTTTAGTGGTAAAAACTTTTTGAAAAATGTTGGTGAAAAAAATGTTCAAAATTTTTTTTCTGAAATGCCTAGGTTTAGAATGTCATTTAAATTTGAGCATTCTGGTGTTAAATTTTTTTCCAAACTGGTAACAAAATGTTGCAAATTTTTTTTTCCGAAATTGGTTTGGAATATGAAACGTGGAAATTTTAAATTTGAGCAAAAAAAATTTTTTCGTCTGTTCTATAGTAGTGATACATAAATGGATTAAAAATGTTTTAAAATTTTTTTTAAAATTCTTCAAAAACATTTTTAAATTTGTTTGAATAGTTTTAGAATGCCATGGAAACGTGGATAGTTAAAATCTGAACAAAGAAAGAAAAATTCTATCTTAGTGATAAAATTTCAAAAAACTTTTTTTTTAATCAGGCTTAGAATGCCATGAAACGTGAAAATTTTAAATTTGAAGAAAGAAAAAAAATTCATTTTAGTAGTAATAATTTTTTCAAAAATATTGGTGAAAAAAATTTTCAAAATTTTTTTTCCTGAAATAGGTTAAGCGTGTCATGAAACGTAGAAATTTTAAATTTGAGCAAAAATAAATTTTTTTCATCTTGGTAAAAATTTTTTCAAAAATGTGAAAAAAATTTTCAAAAATTTTTTTTTTCTGAAATAGGTTTAGCGCGTCATGAAACGTGGAAATTTTAAATTTGGGCAAAAAAAATTTTTTTCAACTTGGTAAAAATTTTTTCAAACATGTTTGAAAAAAATTTTCAAAAAATTTTTTTTCCTGAAATAGATTTAGCGCGTCATGAAACGTGGAAATTTTAAATTTGAGCAAAAAAAATTTTTTTCATCTTGGTAAAAATTTTTTCAAAAATGTGAAAAAAATTTTCAAAAAATTTTTTTTCCTGAAACAGACCGACCGATAGACAGACTGACGGAATTGAAAAACCTATATTTTCGTAATCTCCGTGATCTGAAACGTCAGAATCCGTAAAAATCTCGAAGGGTGATTTTTTCTCGAATACAATACTTCCCTTCGGTATGCGAGGGAAGTAAAAATTTTTTTTTCTGAAATAGGTTTAGAATGTCATGAAACGTGAACATTTTAAATTTTAGCAAAAACATTTTTTTCCGTCTATTCTAATGGTAATTTTTTTCCAATATGGTAAAAAAATGATGCAAATAGGTTTAGTGCGTCATGAAACGTGGAAATTTTAAATCTGAGCAAAAAAAATGTTTTCACTATTTAATCTGTTTAGATGGCCCACCCTGTATATTTTTCAGTGATAATTCTACCATTTCTTCGCTGACAGTAGGGTTAACTACCTACCAAATTTGACTGCTCTCCGTCAAGTAGTTTTTTAGTTAATGCACCAACAGACAGACAGACAGACAGACAGACAGACAGACAGACGGAATTGAAAAACCTATATTTTCGAAATCTACGTGTTCTGAAACGTCAGAATCTGAAAAAATCTCGGAGAGTGATTTTTTCTCGAATACAATACTTCCCTTCGGTATGCGAGGGAAGTAAAAGGGATTTTGTTAAAGAAATGTTTCACAATTTCGGAGGCGTCGTCTAATTAAACAGATAATAAAACCGCACTAGTAAAAAACATACCTATTAAAGTACCGCCATACACTACAATCTAATGTTGACACTCGGTCAGGGTCGAATGCAATAACATTTTAAAATGAAATAAAATACACTTTATCACGGTACATGGCAGTTTTATGCCATTACCTTAACTCTGTTTGTTATGTACGATTTAATATTATTTAAAGAAAATTTTATTTTACTGGAAAAAAGGTTTTAAGTTGCCAGCAATTAATCGAGCTTTTATATGTACCTAATGATCATGAAACCAAGCAAAATAAACACGCCACGCATATTAAACAGAAAAGGAAAGTATGTTTTTGATTAATAATTGTCTTCTTATTTGCTAGATATGTTTTACATGTTTTTGTAAGAACCATTACCGTTTTTAGGTTTTTACCAAAAATACATTTTAGTTGGCAATAACGAATACTTCACCCTCCATTCGTCTATATGAAAGCTGGCTCTGGCATAAAAAAAACGATATACCTAGCATCTTAAAAGTACATCAAAGTAATCTGAGGTGAATACGTGCCTTGGTGTTCGAGATATCAGAGCTCGAAGTCACCGGAAGGTGAAAATCGAATTTTTTTACCACTTCCCGAGGTCATATCTCGAAAACGAAACGAGATACAGAGGTACAGTTTGCGCTTTTCGATTTCTCTCGCCTTCCTACATACCTTTAATTTTTTAGATGCTCTACCTTAGAAATTTTGCAAAAAAGTGCTGGCAAAAATCTGAACAAATTTAAGGGTATGTACGAAGTGGAGAGAAATTGAATGGCGTAAACCGCAGCTCTATATCTCGTTTCATTTTCCAGATATAGCATTGGGAAGCGGTAGAAAAATTCGATTTTCACCTTCCGGTTACTTCGAGCGGCTATATCTCGAGAACCAAGGCACGTATCGACCTCCGATTTGCGCTAATCGATTTCTCACGTCTTTCTAGGTACCTCAGATTTTCGTTAGCTTTCGTTTGGCAGAAATGGCCCTGGAAGCTCTGCCGTGTCGCTCGAGAATCGAAATCCCCGGACCTCTCACTTTGGCGGCAGATATTTTAATTAAAAAGCGCCGAAAAGATATCGTGACCTACATCATCGGATTAGAAATTTAATTTGCAATCGATCTAACATAAAAAAAGACGGGATCATTGTAGTGTATTGAACCTTTGTAAGGTTGGCAGCACGAATGCTCCCACCCCAATACATTACTGGTTACGAAACTGACACACTCTTGAGTTCTGTTTTTAAATGTATGTACAAGTTTGGTATTAATATATGTTTATATCAGCCATCTGAGTATATTTATTGGAGTACATCACATATTATTTGGCGACGAGGTAAATTGGAGAAGAAACAGTGAATATTGTCGGAAAATTCGTTCTGAAACTGAAACTGAGAATCGTCTGCAAAGATATTGAGGTTAGAATTGAGAAAGCCACGTTTTTCATTTAAAATTTTTTTGAAATGTCTGAAGAAGCTACCCAAATTACTGTGGTAAACACAGGAAATATTGCCACATTAGCCAATTTCAAAGCAGGAGATGATTTTGAGATATTTGAAGAGCGTTTAGAGCATTTTTTTCTGGCTAATCGAATTGAAGAAGGAAGAAAGATATCAGTCTTATTAACTTCGATTGATGAAGGAAGTTATAAGGTGTTAAAAAACCTTTGTGATCCGGAAAAGCCAAAAGATAAAACATACAAGCAATTAATTGAGTTACTCTCAACACAGTTTAAAGCGAGGGTGTCTGTCTATCGTAGGCGTATTCAGTTTGATTCGCTAAAACAAGGAGCAGAGACAGTAAATCAGTGGTTTGTAAAGGTGAAGAATATTGCAGCCCAATGTAAATTTAGCGGAGAAATGTTGGAGGAAAGAGTCAAGGACAAGTTTGTAGTGGGTATGAAACCCAGTCCCATTCTAGATAGACTTTGTGAAGAGGATACAACGAAAAAAGTTAATGATCTTTTAGAAATAGCGTTGAATAAAGAAGCAGCACTAAAGGAAGCTGGTAGGAGTATAGAGGTGAATAAGATTCATAAGGAAAAGAAGTTTCTAGTAAAGAAAAAGGAGAAACCAGAAAATAAAAGCGAAGAGTTGAAGTGCCATTTTTGTAACAAGGGTAATCATGATTTTAAGAATTGTAAGTATAGGAAATTTGTATGTAACAAATGTAAAAAGAAAGGCCATATAGCAGCAGCTTGTAAGGGGCTTACAGAAAAAAATTATTATGTTGAAAATGAAGTAGTGGGGGATGCTATTGAAATGTTTAATTTAGAGGAAGATTTGAATTATGTTAAACCGATAGGTATTAATGCTTCAATAAATAATACACCCATGTTTTTAGAAATTGATACAGGTTCAGGGTTATCTTGTATGCCTTTAAATATTTATGAAAGAAATTTTTCAACGGTAGAATTGGAACCAACGATGGTCAAGTTAAAAACATATGGAGGTCAGGTAATTAAACCAGTGGGCCAAATTACTGTCAGGTTAAAAATATTCAACAAGGCTAAAATTTGTTCATTTACCGTAGTAGAAAACGCACAAAAAATACTGCTAGGTAGGGATGTTTTGAGCATGTTTAATTTAACAGTTAGAAATTCGGAAGTTTCTTTGAATGATGTGAGTTTTGATGTAAATTCGAGTCCGGATTTGACATTAAATCAGTTGTTAAAAACCCATTCAGCTTTATTTAAAAACGAGTTAGGTACTTACCATTCCGAACAAATTAAGTTAGAGTTAAAAGAAAATGTCCAGCCGATCTTTCATAAGCCAGGGGCGATCCCTTTTGCTTTTAAAGATAAAGTAGTGAATGAATTGCAAAGACTCGAAGGAGAGGGTGTTATAGAGAAAGTTTCAAACTCTAGTTGGGGTACACCGCTTGTCCCAGTCATGAAGGCGAACGGCAAAGACCTTCGACTTTGCGCGAATTACAAAATTACAATAAATAAATTCTTGAAAGATGTTAATCATCCATTGCCGCGAATTGAGCAAATTTTTGGTGCTTTACAAGGTGGAGAAAAATTCACCAAATTGGATTTTTTGAATGCATATAATCAGTTGGTAATTGACGAAGAGTCAAGTGAGCTTTTAGCATGGAGCACTCCATTTGGTATTTATAAGGTTAAAAGATTGCCTTACGGAACAAAACCTGCCTGCTCCATATTTCAATGCATAGTGGAAAAAGTTTTGCAGGGGTGTAAGGGCACAGTGAATTTTATGGATGACATTGTCGTTACAGGCAAGAATAAGAAAGAGCATATTGAAAATCTAACAGAAGTTTTAAGTAGATTAGAAAAAGCCGGTTTCAGGTTAAATTTTTAAAAATGCGAGTTTTTTAAAGATTGTATTTATTACTTAGGTTATAAAATTTCTTCAGAAGGTTTAGAGACGTGTAAAGATAAAGTTGAGGCTATTTTGGAAGCTCCACATCCAAAAACGGTTACAGAAGTTAAAGCATTTACGGGATTGATTAATTATTATTCTCGTTTTATAAAAAATGTGTCACAAAATTTAAAACCGTTATACGATCTATGTCAAAAAGATAAAAAGTTTGTTTGGACCAAAAAATGTGAAGAAGCGTTTCAATTTGCAAAATCTGAATTAGCGTCAGATAAAATTTTAGTACATTTTGATGCAGATAAACCATTGCGTTTAGAATGTGATAGCAGTCAATATGGTATTGGCGCAGCATTATTGCATGTTATGGCAGATGGTACTGAGCGACCAGTGTGTTTCATATCGAGAGTACTGTCAAAGGCAGAACAAAATTATTCAATGATCCAAAAAGAGGCTCTTAGCATTTATTGGGCCGTCAAAAAACTATATCAATACCTGATAGGCCGAAAGTTTGAAATATTATCGGACCATAAACCTCTTTTAGCAATATTAGGTGAATATAAAAGCCTGCCACAGATGGCAGCAGGGCGAGTTCAAAGATGGTCATTATTTTTAGCTAACTTTGATTATACTTTTAAGTATATCCGTGGACAGGAAAATGTTCAGGCAGATGCACTCTCAAGGTTACCGCTACCTTGCAAAGAAGAGAGTGGAGACACAGAATATGACTATTTAAATTTTATTGAAAATTTAGTTCCAATAGATACAAGCAAAATTCGTTCAGAAACTAGGCGAGATGCAATGTTAGGTCAGGTGTTTAACTATGTTAGGTACGGTTTTCCAAAACATACAGATAATGATCTTTTAAAACCTTACTTTTTGCGTAGTAGCGAATTGTCGGTGGAAAATGGGATAATCATGTGGGGTTATCGAGTAGTAATACCGTTAAGTCTGCGTAAACAATTATTGGAAGAGTTGCATAGCACTCATGAAGGAATTGTCAAAATTAAAGCTAATGCAAGGTCCTACTTTTGGTGGCCAGCATTAGATGGGGATATTGAGAAACAAGTAAATTGCTGTAAAATTTGCATGAACTGCAGATCGGAGCCGAATAAAGCAAAGCTTATTCCATGTGAAAAATCTAATAGTTTTTTTGAGCGAGTCCATGCGGATTTCCTAGGTCCGTTTAAGGGTAAAATTATTTTGGTTATAGTAGATTGTTTTTCTAAATGGCCTGAAGCCTTTATTATGAAAAGTTCGGACTCTAATTCTACTATTGAGAAATTTCGAGAATGTTTTGCACGGTTTGGTTTGCCGAGAATAGTGGTAACTGATAATGGCTCTCAGTTGGTCTCTGAGGAGTTTTCTAAGTTTTTGTTTACAAATGGCATCAAACATTTGACGTCACCACCATTCCATCCGGCTACAAATGGATTTGCTGAAAATGGTGTAAAGAGCATAAAAAATGGTTTAAAAAAAGCTATAATGGATGAAACCAATAGCCATGCGTCCTTTGAAACATTACTAAACAGATATTTATTCCACTATAGGAATTCAGTACACATGACTACGGGTGTTACTCCATCTAGCTTAATTTTCCAACGTAAGATTAGAACTAGGTTAGACTTATTATCGTTAAAAGAATGTAAGGTCAATAAAAATGTTGTAAATTATAAAGGTAAAAGAAATGAAACTTTTGCAGAAGGAGATAGAGTTTGGTGTAGAGACTATCGCAATCCTAATAAAAAGGGGTGGTCAGAATGTATGATTGATGAAGTATTAGGAGATAGAATATATTTGTGTAAATTATTGAAGGAAAAGGTGATTTGGAAAAGACATGTAAATCAAATTTTAAGAGATAAATCAGTAGACGTAGAAGTACCAGTTATTTCTATACCATGTAGTAGAGATAGTTTACCAGTTGTAACTAACACGGATGGAGAAACGAATGTTCCAACCGTGGTAGAGAAACCTGTTGTAGATGTTCCAACCGTGGTAGAGAAACATGTTGTAGATTTTAAAAGTACTGAAGTGAAGTGTGGTATGACAGATAAGGATAAAGTGAACGAAAAGGTGCAAGTTAAGACAGAGACAAGTCGGTCCCCAGTCCCAAGTGAAGAAGGAAGGCCGAAAAGAAAAATAAAACCTGTAGTACGTTTAAATTTATGAGGGGCATATGTAGTGTATTGAACCTTTGTAAGGTTGGCAGCACGAATGCTCCCACCCCAATACATTACTGGTTACGAAACTGACACACTCTTGAGTTCTGTTTTTAAATGTATGTACAAGTTTGGTATTAATATATGTTTATATCAGCCATCTGAGTATATTTATTGGAGTACATCACAATCATATTTGTCTAGAAAAAGTTACAGCGATTTATGTGAAGATATGTCGAAATCGCTTAAATTATGGATTTTTTGAGGTTATGGCAAAATCCCGATGTGATGGGGTTAAAAAGACCTCGAATTCGGATTGAGCGATCCCAAAAACATATAGAAAACACTGTCAGACCCCCCCAGGTCAGAAAGATTTTTTTTATGTGGCTTATTTATAATAAACAAGCTAACCGTTATACTCTTCGCCAATTTACTGCACATTTTTATACTTGTTGCACATTCCATAGAATACTCTTTTTTTATAAATAATGTTGCGAATTATCCGCCTTTTTGGAAACACCCTGTGTGGATCCGTGGGTTCTAAATAATTTTAACAAGAGATAAACACTACTAACACTTTATTTAACAATTTACTGACTATACAATACTTCAAAATAAACTTTATTTATTTCTTATTTAACCTCACTTTTCACTTTTTAACTTGTTCACTTTTATAAATTGCTTTCATAATAAAACTTCCCCCTCTGCGCTGGTAATCGCGCCTTATATACTCCGAATTTGACTCTCTAGATCCATCTAGAAACAATCAAGAATCTTCTCCAACATTCCAGAAAAAGTCCATTTCATTCTGACAACTCCCAGTCACAATTAGTAGGCATAGGCGTATCATCTCCAGTTCCAAGGGGGTGTAATTCATAACAATAATATTAGTTTTATACATTTTTAGTTTAATTACAAAACATAAAAAAAACTTATGTACATTTTACTTCCCTCGCATATGTACCGAAGGGAAGTATTGTTCGAGAAAAAATCACCCTCCGAGATTTTTTCGGATTTTGACGTTTCACGTACACGTAGATTACGAAAATATAAGTTTTCCAATTCCGTCAGTCTGTCTGTCTGTTGGTGCATTAACTAAAAAACTACTTGACGGAGAGCAGTCACATTTGGTAGGTAGTTGACGCTACTGTCAGCGAAGAAATGGTTAAAATTTCACTGGAAAATATACAGGGTGGACCGTCTAAATGGAATAAATAAAGAAAAAAATTTTTTTGCTCAAATTTAAAATTTCCGCGTTTCATGACACACTAAACCTATTTCGGAAAAAAAAAATTGAAAATTTTTTTCACCAACTTTTTTGAAAAATTTTTTACCAAGATGAAAAAAATACTTCTTTGTTCAAATTTAAAATTTCCACGTTTCATGGCATTGTAAACCTACTTCAACAAAAACAAATTTAAACATATTTTTGAAAAATTTTAAAAAATTTTTGAAAAAAGTTTTAATCTATTCATCACTACTATAGAATAAATGAAAAATTTGTTTTTGCTCAAAATTAAAATTTCCACGTTCATGACATTTCAAACCTATTTCGAAAAAAAAAATTGCAACGTTTTTTCACCATCTTGGAAAATTATTTTACCACTTGAATAGATGGGAGACAGACAGACGACAGGTGGCGGGCAGACGGAAGGCCGGACATTTTGAAAGTTGTTCAGAATTCGATCACCAACACAGTGATGATGAAAATGTTTTCTCTACGAGCAATATTACCGGTTTTAGAAACGTGCCAACTCTTCGTTGTGTATTTGCGAAGAGTAGGTATAATAGTGTTAGTTTAATGAAGAACTCCATAAATGATTCAATGAAAGTAAACAAATATCATTTTACCTACGGCTATGCTACCGGCAATATTAAGAATGAACCAAAATTAGATGACGGACTTGAAATAGTGACCCAGGTAAACAATCGACTAATTCCGTTTGAGGTAAGCGCATAACAAATATGGTAAACTATATTCGTATAAGGATATTGTTTACAATATTCAAGTACGCGGTCTCGGGTGTTAGTCCATCACAAATAAGCTTTGTAATGACTTGGTAGCAACGGTTTAAACTGAATTTTTAACTTGATAATACATAGAAATACCTACTACCTATATCTGTATTTTAAGAAAAAAAAATCAGAAATCGGTTTAATAATAACTTGATCACCTTAAATATTTGTAATTAAAAATCCCAATGACTAAAACATGGATCCTCGATTGCCGGTCCGTTTACCCCATTTAAAAAAAATATGAGACCTGTCTATCTCCTCTTATTTATATTATTTCTTCTAAGAGTCCCAAGTGCCTGCTAAAAATAGCTACACTACCCTACCTACTTAAAATATTCTAGACACGAATGGTACCAAAAGGTACAAATTCTATCGACTTGTATGTTTAATATTAACGATTCATCGTCAAGCAATTTGTGAAACTAGATCCCAGACCCATTTTTACTAAAATCAATACAATAAAAAATGTTCAAACATTTGCATTAAATGTAAATATGCGGAAAAACATGTCACAATTTTTATTGGAACAGTAAAGTATCCGCTGGGATGCGAGACGGGAATAAATTAACATAATTAGAGTGGAAAATGGGGTGTGTGCCGGTACACCGGAACTAAAAAATAGGTAGCATTGCAATTAACAATGATAAACAATACAATAATATGCAACAATACGTATTAAGCAATCTTTGCTCTCGCAAACATACCTATTTTCGAATAAAAAACTATCATTCCTTATCCAATTGTAAAAAAAATAAACTAACATTAAATATTTATAGGTTAGGTCAAGATTTTAATCAATTTACGTTAAAATAAATCGACTTACATGCTTGTTTTCTGGTAAATATTGCAGAATTGCCTCTTATCTCGCCTCGATCAAGTAAACACAGTCACTCAACACTTACGGAACAAAACACGATCGCGAGATTTCTAATAAATAAAAAAAACTGCACTTCCAACAACTCGCGAGCTCCAGCGAGGCGACTACTAGCTGTCGAGCTGATAGAAACGATTGCCGTTTGGCGCTTTGGCCGCTTTGATCTAGTCAGCTGCTTAAAATTATCAGTGACGGAATGCACATACGTGATTCATCAGGGCGATCGTACCGAGTAGTCGCAGCGGTCGCTAATGAATGACGATGACGAATTTTACTTGGAAATTGCAAGGCGACTGTCTAGAGAAAGAAACTTTCAAAAATTCTAACAAGTTTTGACCCATGGATACTCTCAATAAAAACATCTTCTGTTTAAACCTTTGCAGCCAAAAGAATTTGTTTAAAACAGTGGTAACTTTTTTTCTTGAAGAGGTAAAAAAAAAAGTTTCAAATAAAACTATAAAAGTTGTAAAGTAAACTTCATATTTCTAAGTCAGATAAAAAATTTCAAAGCTTTGCCGCCTATTAGGTACCACTAGGATAGAGCGGGGCATGGATTAAAATAAGAAATTAAGGAAAACTCGCCAGTATCAGTTATAATTTTTAATATATACGCCACTTACTCCTAAAATATTTTACGATCTAACGGTCACTACTGTTTACTTAATTTTTTACACACATACATAATGCTGTAAAAGGGTAAGCAGAACGGCACAAGTATTAAGTAGAGACAGACCACAGTCTTCCGGGATATTTTGAAGGTAGTGGCTATTGAACCGCCGCGGCGGTTGCTTTAAATATATTTACGTGACCGCCGCGGCAATTGGTTTGGTTACATACTACCATTTATACTACCATTGATTAATTATAATCAATGTTGATAGGAAGAGGAGGTCTGATATTTTATTAAACTGTTCAATTATGTTTAATTTATTATTTCATTAAATTATTATTTATTTGGTCCCATTGCATGGCCGTGTAGGTCACCCGACCTGACATCAATGGATTTTTTCCTTTGGCGATTTGTGAAGTCAGACGTTAATAAAGAAGATATAAGCAATGGAACGAATTTTACAGTGTTTCAGTTGTATAAATGTTGATAAGTTATACAATGCAAGGCGTTCATTTACCAAGAGACTTCAGTGTTGCGTGGATCAAAATGGTGGAGATTTTCAGCATTTGTTAGGCTAGTTTCAATATCGTGAAAAAAATTGTTCTCAAAAAACCGTTCATAATTATTAAAAGAAAGCTCAGTGTATGATATCAAAATGTGAGAAATTGTATCCGTTAATAATTCCTGTAAACAAATTTCAATTTAAAAAAAATCGGTAAAGGTGTTTACACAAAACTTCCCACTTTATTTGTGCATGGCGGTCACTCTAAAAAATTAATAATTACGAAATGACATTGAGAATAATAATCGGAATATAGTTATTGCTATTATTACAAAGAAAACTTGATAAGTTTTGGTCAAAAAAATATACAGATTGCTCATCCAACAGCAAAAGCTCAATACTAAATAACAGGTGCCACATATGGCAGGCTTGCGCAAATACCTTTGCAAATGTCCACCATGACTGAATTATTTCTTGAGATGACCACCCTGTACATTTTTCAATAAAAGTATAATAGGTGTATATGTCTGACATTATTGCCATCCGTCACATCAATCCAACATTCGCGTAATGGAGTGGAAGTATAGTGGTGGTTAAAAAATTTCATTTTTATTTTAATTTTTCAAAAATGTTAAAAAAAAAATTAAAATTTTTTCTTCTGAAATAGGTTTAAAATGTCAAACGTAGAAATTTTAAATTTGAGAAAAAGGAAAGTTTCCGTCTATCATAATCGTAGGGGGTTATGTGGATACTAGTTTAATCTGCATGGCCGTAGGGGACTGTGTGGATGCTAGTGTTAGAATGAGAATTGTCAAATAAGAAATTAGACAAATTCATTTTAGGATTTTAATTTGCTAGCATAACCAGAATTCAGGTTATCGAAAGAATGCAAAGATTTCATTAATATTTCTACACAAAGTTTTTCTTTAATAGATAGTTATCTTTTCTGCTGTTTGCAAAATCCTATAAAGAATGTTTCAATACAATTATAAGCAAACAAATAATAATTCATTTTTAAACATGCATAGAGTATATAGGCTCCAATACTAGTTAGCTAATAGATAGGTGAGGTTGTTTATATCAGTCAATGTCAAATATAATCATTTCACACTTATTCAAAGAAATTGTCTTGGTTTTGCATGAAACATCGTTATGAATGGCTTTATGTCTTTCTGATGAGCTCCAGAATAAGGGCGAAAAACGTTTCAAAGGCTAAGCATTTCCAGGAAACAGAATGATAGATTTCATGAAAATGTAATCCATTGGAATGAAAATGTTTTTTAAGACAAAGTAGATAAATCAATTCATTTTAGGTCTTTGTTCTCATTTTTAACTGAATCTTCATAATCGTAGGGGGTTATGTGGATACTAGTTTAATCTGCATGGCCGTAGGGGACTGTGTGGATGCTAGTGTTAGAATGAGAATTGTCAAATAAGAAATTAGACAAATTCATTTTAGGATTTTAATTTGCTAGCATAACCAGAATTCAGGTTATCGAAAGAATGCAAAGATTTCATTAATATTTCTACACAAAGTTTTTCTTTAATAGATAGTTATCTTTTCTGCTGTTTGCAAAATCCTATAAAGAATGTTTCAATACAATTATAAGCAAACAAATAATAATTCATTTTTAAACATGCATAGAGTATATAGGCTCCAATACTAGTTAGCTAATAGATAGGTGAGGTTGTTTATATCAGTCAATGTCAAATATAATCATTTCACACTTATTCAAAGAAATTGTCTTGGTTTTGCATGAAACATCGTTATGAATGGCTTTATGTCTTTCTGATGAGCTCCAGAATAAGGGCGAAAAACGTTTCAAAGGCTAAGCATTTCCAGGAAACAGAATGATAGATTTCATGAAAATGTAATCCATTGGAATGAAAATGTTTTTTAAGACAAAGTAGATAAATCAATTCATTTTAGGTCTTTGTTCTCATTTTTAACTGAATCTTCATAATCGTAGGGGGTTATGTGGATACTAGTTTAATCTGCATGGCCGTAGGGGACTGTGTGGATGCTAGTGTTAGAATGAGAATTGTCAAATAAGAAATTAGACAAATTCATTTTAGGATTTTAATTTGCTAGCATAACCAGAATTCAGGTTATCGAAAGAATGCAAAGATTTCATTAATATTTCTACACAAAGTTTTTCTTTAATAGATAGTTATCTTTTCTGCTGTTTGCAAAATCCTATAAAGAATGTTTCAATACAATTATAAGCAAACAAATAATAATTCATTTTTAAACATGCATAGAGTATATAGGCTCCAATACTAGTTAGCTAATAGATAGGTGAGGTTGTTTATATCAGTCAATGTCAAATATAATCATTTCACACTTATTCAAAGAAATTGTCTTGGTTTTGCATGAAACATCGTTATGAATGGCTTTATGTCTTTCTGATGAGCTCCAGAATAAGGGCGAAAAACGTTTCAAAGGCTAAGCATTTCCAGGAAACAGAATGATAGATTTCATGAAAATGTAATCCATTGGAATGAAAATGTTTTTTAAGACAAAGTAGATAAATCAATTCATTTTAGGTCTTTGTTCTCATTTTTAACTGAATCTTCATAATCGTAGGGGGTTATGTGGATACTAGTTTAATCTGCATGGCCGTAGGGGACTGTGTGGATGCTAGTGTTAGAATGAGAATTGTCAAATAAGAAATTAGACAAATTCATTTTAGGATTTTAATTTGCTAGCATAACCAGAATTCAGGTTATCGAAAGAATGCAAAGATTTCATTAATATTTCTACACAAAGTTTTTCTTTAATAGATAGTTATCTTTTCTGCTGTTTGCAAAATCCTATAAAGAATGTTTCAATACAATTATAAGCAAACAAATAATAATTCATTTTTAAACATGCATAGAGTATATAGGCTCCAATACTAGTTAGCTAATAGATAGGTGAGGTTGTTTATATCAGTCAATGTCAAATATAATCATTTCACACTTATTCAAAGAAATTGTCTTGGTTTTGCATGAAACATCGTTATGAATGGCTTTATGTCTTTCTGATGAGCTCCAGAATAAGGGCGAAAAACGTTTCAAAGGCTAAGCATTTCCAGGAAACAGAATGATAGATTTCATGAAAATGTAATCCATTGGAATGAAAATGTTTTTTAAGACAAAGTAGATAAATCAATTCATTTTAGGTCTTTGTTCTCATTTTTAACTGAATCTTCATAATCGTAGGGGGTTATGTGGATACTAGTTTAATCTGCATGGCCGTAGGGGACTGTGTGGATGCTAGTGTTAGAATGAGAATTGTCAAATAAGAAATTAGACAAATTCATTTTAGGATTTTAATTTGCTAGCATAACCAGAATTCAGGTTATCGAAAGAATGCAAAGATTTCATTAATATTTCTACACAAAGTTTTTCTTTAATAGATAGTTATCTTTTCTGCTGTTTGCAAAATCCTATAAAGAATGTTTCAATACAATTATAAGCAAACAAATAATAATTCATTTTTAAACATGCATAGAGTATATAGGCTCCAATACTAGTTAGCTAATAGATAGGTGAGGTTGTTTATATCAGTCAATGTCAAATATAATCATTTCACACTTATTCAAAGAAATTGTCTTGGTTTTGCATGAAACATCGTTATGAATGGCTTTATGTCTTTCTGATGAGCTCCAGAATAAGGGCGAAAAACGTTTCAAAGGCTAAGCATTTCCAGGAAACAGAATGATAGATTTCATGAAAATGTAATCCATTGGAATGAAAATGTTTTTTAAGACAAAGTAGATAAATCAATTCATTTTAGGTCTTTGTTCTCATTTTTAACTGAATCTTCATAATCGTAGGGGGTTATGTGGATACTAGTTTAATCTGCATGGCCGTAGGGGACTGTGTGGATGCTAGTGTTAGAATGAGAATTGTCAAATAAGAAATTAGACAAATTCATTTTAGGATTTTAATTTGCTAGCATAACCAGAATTCAGGTTATCGAAAGAATGCAAAGATTTCATTAATATTTCTACACAAAGTTTTTCTTTAATAGATAGTTATCTTTTCTGCTGTTTGCAAAATCCTATAAAGAATGTTTCAATACAATTATAAGCAAACAAATAATAATTCATTTTTAAACATGCATAGAGTATATAGGCTCCAATACTAGTTAGCTAATAGATAGGTGAGGTTGTTTATATCAGTCAATGTCAAATATAATCATTTCACACTTATTCAAAGAAATTGTCTTGGTTTTGCATGAAACATCGTTATGAATGGCTTTATGTCTTTCTGATGAGCTCCAGAATAAGGGCGAAAAACGTTTCAAAGGCTAAGCATTTCCAGGAAACAGAATGATAGATTTCATGAAAATGTAATCCATTGGAATGAAAATGTTTTTTAAGACAAAGTAGATAAATCAATTCATTTTAGGTCTTTGTTCTCATTTTTAACTGAATCTTCATAATCGTAGGGGGTTATGTGGATACTAGTTTAATCTGCATGGCCGTAGGGGACTGTGTGGATGCTAGTGTTAGAATGAGAATTGTCAAATAAGAAATTAGACAAATTCATTTTAGGATTTTAATTTGCTAGCATAACCAGAATTCAGGTTATCGAAAGAATGCAAAGATTTCATTAATATTTCTACACAAAGTTTTTCTTTAATAGATAGTTATCTTTTCTGCTGTTTGCAAAATCCTATAAAGAATGTTTCAATACAATTATAAGCAAACAAATAATAATTCATTTTTAAACATGCATAGAGTATATAGGCTCCAATACTAGTTAGCTAATAGATAGGTGAGGTTGTTTATATCAGTCAATGTCAAATATAATCATTTCACACTTATTCAAAGAAATTGTCTTGGTTTTGCATGAAACATCGTTATGAATGGCTTTATGTCTTTCTGATGAGCTCCAGAATAAGGGCGAAAAACGTTTCAAAGGCTAAGCATTTCCAGGAAACAGAATGATAGATTTCATGAAAATGTAATCCATTGGAATGAAAATGTTTTTTAAGACAAAGTAGATAAATCAATTCATTTTAGGTCTTTGTTCTCATTTTTAACTGAATCTTCATAATCGTAGGGGGTTATGTGGATACTAGTTTAATCTGCATGGCCGTAGGGGACTGTGTGGATGCTAGTGTTAGAATGAGAATTGTCAAATAAGAAATTAGACAAATTCATTTTAGGATTTTAATTTGCTAGCATAACCAGAATTCAGGTTATCGAAAGAATGCAAAGATTTCATTAATATTTCTACACAAAGTTTTTCTTTAATAGATAGTTATCTTTTCTGCTGTTTGCAAAATCCTATAAAGAATGTTTCAATACAATTATAAGCAAACAAATAATAATTCATTTTTAAACATGCATAGAGTATATAGGCTCCAATACTAGTTAGCTAATAGATAGGTGAGGTTGTTTATATCAGTCAATGTCAAATATAATCATTTCACACTTATTCAAAGAAATTGTCTTGGTTTTGCATGAAACATCGTTATGAATGGCTTTATGTCTTTCTGATGAGCTCCAGAATAAGGGCGAAAAACGTTTCAAAGGCTAAGCATTTCCAGGAAACAGAATGATAGATTTCATGAAAATGTAATCCATTGGAATGAAAATGTTTTTTAAGACAAAGTAGATAAATCAATTCATTTTAGGTCTTTGTTCTCATTTTTAACTGAATCTTCATAATCGTAGGGGGTTATGTGGATACTAGTTTAATCTGCATGGCCGTAGGGGACTGTGTGGATGCTAGTGTTAGAATGAGAATTGTCAAATAAGAAATTAGACAAATTCATTTTAGGATTTTAATTTGCTAGCATAACCAGAATTCAGGTTATCGAAAGAATGCAAAGATTTCATTAATATTTCTACACAAAGTTTTTCTTTAATAGATAGTTATCTTTTCTGCTGTTTGCAAAATCCTATAAAGAATGTTTCAATACAATTATAAGCAAACAAATAATAATTCATTTTTAAACATGCATAGAGTATATAGGCTCCAATACTAGTTAGCTAATAGATAGGTGAGGTTGTTTATATCAGTCAATGTCAAATATAATCATTTCACACTTATTCAAAGAAATTGTCTTGGTTTTGCATGAAACATCGTTATGAATGGCTTTATGTCTTTCTGATGAGCTCCAGAATAAGGGCGAAAAACGTTTCAAAGGCTAAGCATTTCCAGGAAACAGAATGATAGATTTCATGAAAATGTAATCCATTGGAATGAAAATGTTTTTTAAGACAAAGTAGATAAATCAATTCATTTTAGGTCTTTGTTCTCATTTTTAACTGAATCTTCATAATCGTAGGGGGTTATGTGGATACTAGTTTAATCTGCATGGCCGTAGGGGACTGTGTGGATGCTAGTGTTAGAATGAGAATTGTCAAATAAGAAATTAGACAAATTCATTTTAGGATTTTAATTTGCTAGCATAACCAGAATTCAGGTTATCGAAAGAATGCAAAGATTTCATTAATATTTCTACACAAAGTTTTTCTTTAATAGATAGTTATCTTTTCTGCTGTTTGCAAAATCCTATAAAGAATGTTTCAATACAATTATAAGCAAACAAATAATAATTCATTTTTAAACATGCATAGAGTATATAGGCTCCAATACTAGTTAGCTAATAGATAGGTGAGGTTGTTTATATCAGTCAATGTCAAATATAATCATTTCACACTTATTCAAAGAAATTGTCTTGGTTTTGCATGAAACATCGTTATGAATGGCTTTATGTCTTTCTGATGAGCTCCAGAATAAGGGCGAAAAACGTTTCAAAGGCTAAGCATTTCCAGGAAACAGAATGATAGATTTCATGAAAATGTAATCCATTGGAATGAAAATGTTTTTTAAGACAAAGTAGATAAATCAATTCATTTTAGGTCTTTGTTCTCATTTTTAACTGAATCTTCATAATCGTAGGGGGTTATGTGGATACTAGTTTAATCTGCATGGCCGTAGGGGACTGTGTGGATGCTAGTGTTAGAATGAGAATTGTCAAATAAGAAATTAGACAAATTCATTTTAGGATTTTAATTTGCTAGCATAACCAGAATTCAGGTTATCGAAAGAATGCAAAGATTTCATTAATATTTCTACACAAAGTTTTTCTTTAATAGATAGTTATCTTTTCTGCTGTTTGCAAAATCCTATAAAGAATGTTTCAATACAATTATAAGCAAACAAATAATAATTCATTTTTAAACATGCATAGAGTATATAGGCTCCAATACTAGTTAGCTAATAGATAGGTGAGGTTGTTTATATCAGTCAATGTCAAATATAATCATTTCACACTTATTCAAAGAAATTGTCTTGGTTTTGCATGAAACATCGTTATGAATGGCTTTATGTCTTTCTGATGAGCTCCAGAATAAGGGCGAAAAACGTTTCAAAGGCTAAGCATTTCCAGGAAACAGAATGATAGATTTCATGAAAATGTAATCCATTGGAATGAAAATGTTTTTTAAGACAAAGTAGATAAATCAATTCATTTTAGGTCTTTGTTCTCATTTTTAACTGAATCTTCATAATCGTAGGGGGTTATGTGGATACTAGTTTAATCTGCATGGCCGTAGGGGACTGTGTGGATGCTAGTGTTAGAATGAGAATTGTCAAATAAGAAATTAGACAAATTCATTTTAGGATTTTAATTTGCTAGCATAACCAGAATTCAGGTTATCGAAAGAATGCAAAGATTTCATTAATATTTCTACACAAAGTTTTTCTTTAATAGATAGTTATCTTTTCTGCTGTTTGCAAAATCCTATAAAGAATGTTTCAATACAATTATAAGCAAACAAATAATAATTCATTTTTAAACATGCATAGAGTATATAGGCTCCAATACTAGTTAGCTAATAGATAGGTGAGGTTGTTTATATCAGTCAATGTCAAATATAATCATTTCACACTTATTCAAAGAAATTGTCTTGGTTTTGCATGAAACATCGTTATGAATGGCTTTATGTCTTTCTGATGAGCTCCAGAATAAGGGCGAAAAACGTTTCAAAGGCTAAGCATTTCCAGGAAACAGAATGATAGATTTCATGAAAATGTAATCCATTGGAATGAAAATGTTTTTTAAGACAAAGTAGATAAATCAATTCATTTTAGGTCTTTGTTCTCATTTTTAACTGAATCTTCATAATCGTAGGGGGTTATGTGGATACTAGTTTAATCTGCATGGCCGTAGGGGACTGTGTGGATGCTAGTGTTAGAATGAGAATTGTCAAATAAGAAATTAGACAAATTCATTTTAGGATTTTAATTTGCTAGCATAACCAGAATTCAGGTTATCGAAAGAATGCAAAGATTTCATTAATATTTCTACACAAAGTTTTTCTTTAATAGATAGTTATCTTTTCTGCTGTTTGCAAAATCCTATAAAGAATGTTTCAATACAATTATAAGCAAACAAATAATAATTCATTTTTAAACATGCATAGAGTATATAGGCTCCAATACTAGTTAGCTAATAGATAGGTGAGGTTGTTTATATCAGTCAATGTCAAATATAATCATTTCACACTTATTCAAAGAAATTGTCTTGGTTTTGCATGAAACATCGTTATGAATGGCTTTATGTCTTTCTGATGAGCTCCAGAATAAGGGCGAAAAACGTTTCAAAGGCTAAGCATTTCCAGGAAACAGAATGATAGATTTCATGAAAATGTAATCCATTGGAATGAAAATGTTTTTTTAAGACAAAGTAGATAAATCAATTCATTTTAGGTCTTTGTTCTCATTTTTAACTGAATCTTCATAATCGTAGGGGGTTATGTGGATACTAGTTTAATCTGCATGGCCGTAGGGGACTGTGTGGATGCTAGTGTTAGAATGAGAATTGTCAAATAAGAAATTAGACAAATTCATTTTAGGATTTTAATTTGCTAGCATAACCAGAATTCAGGTTATCGAAAGAATGCAAAGATTTCATTAATATTTCTACACAAAGTTTTTCTTTAATAGATAGTTATCTTTTCTGCTGTTTGCAAAATCCTATAAAGAATGTTTCAATACAATTATAAGCAAACAAATAATAATTCATTTTTAAACATGCATAGAGTATATAGGCTCCAATACTAGTTAGCTAATAGATAGGTGAGGTTGTTTATATCAGTCAATGTCAAATATAATCATTTCACACTTATTCAAAGAAATTGTCTTGGTTTTGCATGAAACATCGTTATGAATGGCTTTATGTCTTTCTGATGAGCTCCAGAATAAGGGCGAAAAACGTTTCAAAGGCTAAGCATTTCCAGGAAACAGAATGATAGATTTCATGAAAATGTAATCCATTGGCTACTGTTACCAGATTGAGATTTGGTCATGCTTGCTTTCCACAACACCTGAAGAGGATTGGAGTTATTGACACAGACATATGTACGTCATGTGGAGTCATTAGCGATTTAGATCACATCTTTTTTGCCTGTTCAAATCATAGCAGAGCCACAAATGATTTTATTGATAGTCTTCTAAAACTGAAAATATGTCTTCCAATTAATCTCCTCCATCTATTATCCCTGAAGAATATACATATATATAAAGAAATAGTACGTTTCCTGAGTAAGGTAAACCAGCTATTATAGGGCACTATAGGTTTAGATTCGTTCATTTATGTGTTTAACCCTGTGTTTATTTTACCTACTATCCGTGGTCTTAATCCTGTGTGTCTTTATAAATGCCCTGATGGACCCCTGGGCGAGAAGAGGGTGTCCCTGTTTACGTCCTTGTTGTTAATCTTCAATTAATCCACTACGTTGTTTAGGTTAGCTTTAAATATATGCAACTGGCTAATGGATTAGGTCCAATGCCATAAAAAAAAAAAAAAAAAAAAAAAAAAAAAAAAAAATCCATTGGAATGAAAATGTTTTTTAAGACAAAGTAGATAAATCAATTCATTTTAGGTCTTTGTTCTCATTTTTAACTGAATCTTCATAATCGTAGGGGGTTATGTGGATACTAGTTTAATCTGCATGGCCGTAGGGGACTGTGTGGATGCTAGTGTTAGAATGAGAATTGTCAAATAAGAAATTAGACAAATTCATTTTAGGATTTTAATTTGCTAGCATAACCAGAATTCAGGTTATCGAAAGAATGCAAAGATTTCATTAATATTTCTACACAAAGTTTTTCTTTAATAGATAGTTATCTTTTCTGCTGTTTGCAAAATCCTATAAAGAATGTTTCAATACAATTATAAGCAAACAAATAATAATTCATTTTTAAACATGCATAGAGTATATAGGCTCCAATACTAGTTAGCTAATAGATAGGTGAGGTTGTTTATATCAGTCAATGTCAAATATAATCATTTCACACTTATTCAAAGAAATTGTCTTGGTTTTGCATGAAACATCGTTATGAATGGCTTTATGTCTTTCTGATGAGCTCCAGAATAAGGGCGAAAAACGTTTCAAAGGCTAAGCATTTCCAGGAAACAGAATGATAGATTTCATGAAAATGTAATCCATTGGAATGAAAATGTTTTTTAAGACAAAGTAGATAAATCAATTCATTTTAGGTCTTTGTTCTCATTTTTAACTGAATCTTCATAATCGTAGGGGGTTATGTGGATACTAGTTTAATCTGCATGGCCGTAGGGGACTGTGTGGATGCTAGTGTTAGAATGAGAATTGTCAAATAAGAAATTAGACAAATTCATTTTAGGATTTTAATTTGCTAGCATAACCAGAATTCAGGTTATCGAAAGAATGCAAAGATTTCATTAATATTTCTACACAAAGTTTTTCTTTAATAGATAGTTATCTTTTCTGCTGTTTGCAAAATCCTATAAAGAATGTTTCAATACAATTATAAGCAAACAAATAATAATTCATTTTTAAACATGCATAGAGTATATAGGCTCCAATACTAGTTAGCTAATAGATAGGTGAGGTTGTTTATATCAGTCAATGTCAAATATAATCATTTCACACTTATTCAAAGAAATTGTCTTGGTTTTGCATGAAACATCGTTATGAATGGCTTTATGTCTTTCTGATGAGCTCCAGAATAAGGGCGAAAAACGTTTCAAAGGCTAAGCATTTCCAGGAAACAGAATGATAGATTTCATGAAAATGTAATCCATTGGAATGAAAATGTTTTTTAAGACAAAGTAGATAAATCAATTCATTTTAGGTCTTTGTTCTCATTTTTAACTGAATCTTCATAATCGTAGGGGGTTATGTGGATACTAGTTTAATCTGCATGGCCGTAGGGGACTGTGTGGATGCTAGTGTTAGAATGAGAATTGTCAAATAAGAAATTAGACAAATTCATTTTAGGATTTTAATTTGCTAGCATAACCAGAATTCAGGTTATCGAAAGAATGCAAAGATTTCATTAATATTTCTACACAAAGTTTTTCTTTAATAGATAGTTATCTTTTCTGCTGTTTGCAAAATCCTATAAAGAATGTTTCAATACAATTATAAGCAAACAAATAATAATTCATAGATTAAAAATGTTTTCAAATTTTTTAAAAAATGTTCCAAAAACATTTTAAAATTTATTTGAATAGTTTTAGAATGCCATGGAAACGTGGATAGTTTAAATCTGAACAAAGAAAAAAAATTCTATCTTAATGGTAACATTTTTTAAAAATAGTAAACAAAATTTCTAATTTTTGTTTTAAATAGATTTAGAACGCTATGAAACGTGGAAATTTTAAATTTGAAGAAATTAAAAAATAATCCATCTATTTTAGTGGTAAAAAAAATTTCAAAAATGTTGGTAAAAAAAAAATTTCAGAACATTTTCAAGGTTTTTTTTTCTGAATCAGGCTTTGAATGCCATGAAACGTGGACATTTTAACTTTGAAGAAAAAAAAATTATCATTTTAGTAGAAAAAAATTTTTCAAAAATGTTGGTAAAAAAAAATTATTTTTTTTTTATAGTTTTAGAATGCCATGAAACGTAGAAATTTTAAATTTGAGCAAAAAAAAATTTTTTCATCTTGGTAAAAAAATTTTCAAAAATGTTGGTGAAAAAAATTTTCAAATTTTTTTTTTCAGAAATAGGTTTAGCGTGTCGTGAAACGTGGAAATTTTAAATTTGAAAAAAAATTTTTTTTTTATCTTGGTAAAAATTTTTTCAAAAATGGTGAAAAAAATTTTCAAAAATTTTTTTTTCCCGAAATAGGTTTAGCGCGTCATGAAACGTGGAAATTTTAAATTTGAGCAAAAAAAAATTTTTTTCACTATTTATTCCGTTTAGACGGTCCACCCTGTATATTTTTCAGTGAAAATTCTACCAGTTCTTCGCTGACAGTAGGGTTAACTACCTACCAAATTTGACTGCTCTCCGTCAAGTAGTTTTTTAGTTAATGCACCAACAGACAGACAGACAGACAGACAGACCGACAGACAGACAGACAGACTGACGGAATTGAAAAACCTATATTTTCGGAATCTACGTGTTCTGAAACGTCAGAATCCGAAAAAATCTCGGAGGGTGATTTTTTCTCGAATACAATACTTCCCTTCGGTATGCGAGGGAAGTAAAAATTTTCATCATTTTTTTTCTTCTGAAATATGTTTAGAATGTCATGAAACGTGGTGAACATTTTAAATTTGTGCAAAAAGAAATGTTTTCCGTCTATTCTAGTGGTAAAATATTTTTCCAAGATGGTAAAAAAGTGCTGCAATTTTTTTTTTCCGAAATAGTTTTGGAATGTCATGAAACGTGGAAATTTTAATTCTGAGCAAAAACAAATTTTTCATCTATTCTATAGTAGTGATAAATAGATTAAAACTGTTTTCAAAAAAATTTTTAACTTTTTCAAAAATATTTTTATATTTGTTTTTGTTGTAATAGATTTACAATGCCATGGAAACGTGGAAATTTTAAATTTGAAGAAAGAAAAAAATCCATCTAGTTTAGTGGTAAAATTTTTTCAAAATTTTTTTTTCTCTTAAATAGGTTTAGAACGCTACGAAACGTGAAAATTTTAAATTTGAAAAAAGAAGAAATTTTTTTCCGTCAATTTTAGTTTTAAACATTTTTTAAAAAAAATTCAACAAAATTTTTTTTTATAGCTTTAGAATGCCATGAAACGTGTAAATTTTAAATTTGAACAAAACATTTTTTTTTTCATCTTGGTACAAAATTTTTCAAAAATGGTGAAAATAATTTTCAATTTTTTTTTTTCTGAAATAGGTTTAGCGTGTCATGAAACGTGGAAATTTTAAATTTGAGCAAGAAAATTTTTCTCTCATTATTTATTCCCTTTAGACGGTCCACCCTGTATATTTTCCAGTAAAATTTTAACCATTTCTTCGCTGACAGTGGCGTCAACTACCTACCAAATTTAACTGCTCTCCGTCAAGTAGTTTTTTTTAGTTAATGCACCAACAGACAAACAGACAGACGGACAGACAGACAGGCTGACGGAATTGAAAAACCTATATTTTCGTGTTCTGAAACGTCAAAATCCGAAAAAATCTCGGAGGGTGATTGTTTCTCGAATACAATACTTCCATTCGGTATGTGGGGGAAGTAAAAATTAAAGAAATATAAAACAAAAGACCAAAGCCATACTAGATTTTAATGTTAAAATACTTACCTCAATTTACTCAAAAATTATTTGAAATAATCTCAAAAACAGTTTGAAATCAAAATAAAGTGTACCTATGATATTAAAATGTAATGAATTGTATGCTTTATTTATCCTTGTAAAAAGTATTTGATTTAAAAAGATTGAAAAAAATAATAATTACTTAAGTATTAAGAAATATAAACAAATATTTTGGACATTTGGTACAACAGTAATTTATTTCAAAAATGTTTTTCAATAAATACATCATTGTGTGTTCCATTTAAAAAAATAATACTTTCTTGTTTAACTCGCTTTTGTGATACCTTGTATAATTGAAAATTTTACGTTGTAGTAGAGATTAATCATTAAAAGTTTTGTTAAAAAAGTTTTTTTATAAAGTTAGCCGTTTTACATCTTCCGAGGAAGCACTAACTAGACACCCAGTATGACGAAAACGTTCGAAAAAATATACAGACCGCAGGAAAACATTAAACCATAACTGAACAAACACAGGACATGTGTCTTAACCCATAATAGATTCTAATTAATTAGTGTGACGTCACTGAACATATTTACCTATCGTCTACTGACTATACTGAGCTAAATTAGGTAGAGCGGCCTTTGTAGGTCATATCAATTTGATCAAAACAGCCTTGTTAGAAAACATATTGTTCATGGCCGATGATGTTACTAACATTGGAATGCCTACGATATTATTTTTATTTAAAAAAAGAGTGCCTATATGATGTCATCCTTAATTAATAAGGAAATGTGACATACGATTTTTTAGCATAAGCCAAAAAGTAGAAAAATGTGTTAAACTGTTAAAGATGTTTAAAATAATCTTTAAAATGCAAAACGCAAAAGTTGTATTTGATGGATAGGTATGCGACCAATAATATAAGTGTACTGTATATCATGTTGCTTTCCGAAAATACTTTAAATCCCTTTAAAATAAAGAGTTCTTTCATTTTGACTCTTATATCACTTATTTTGTGCTATCGTCATCTGGTTATGCAGCCAACAATACGAGCACTGTTACTACGAATTGCCTGCTTCCGTGCTTGCCTTCATTTGACAATTTAAAAAGAAATCCCCTTCCTTAGCCATTCGTCAGTTCGATTTGACATCTATCAGCTGATGGACTCTCAAATGTTATTTAGCAACGAAAATAAATAAAATGGAACAAAATGCGACCGCCGAACCCGACAACAACGTTCACAAAACCAAAATAATAATCGTAGGAGGCGGCATGGCAGGTCTATCAGCAGCGTACCACCTAACCAAAAACGGAATCACAGATTACAAAATACTGGAAGCAAGAGGCCGAATAGGCGGACGAATCGTGCAGATACCGATAGGCAACGAGAAAGTGGAGTTGGGGGCCAATTGGATACATGGAGTTCTCGGCAATCCAGTGTACGAGCTAGCCATGCAGCACGGGCTTGTGGATATCATGGCCTGCCCCAAGCCACACAAGGTGGTAGCGGCCACGGAACAAGGCAAACAAGTACCTTTTGCCACATTACAAGAAATCTACGAGGCATATTTGTGCTTTTTAAAGCGTTGTGAGGAGTATTTTATATCACAGTATTTGCCCCCCGAGGGTATCGACAGTGTCGGAGAACACATAAAATTAGAAGCTAGTTTATACTTAGATAAAATAAAGGACCCACAGGAGAGACATTTACGTGAATTGTTGTTCGAGTGCTTGCTTAAACGAGAGACTTGTATCTCGGGTTGTGACGATATGAACGAAATTGATTTGTTGGAAATCGGGAGCTACACAGAGCTGCAAGGGGGGAATATAGTCCTACCAAACGGCTACAGCTCTATTTTAGAACCTTTGCGGAAGGCCATACCTAAAGATAACTTGCTGGTAAGGCACCCTATTAGTCAAATAAAGTGGAATTGCAACAAGACTAAGGCTAAAGATGACTCGGATTCAGACGACTCGGACAGAACTGTCATCGAATCCCCGTCGAGTAGCAGGGAATCCAGCTGCGAGAAAATCTTACATAAGCACAATGTTGAGGTTATGTGTGATAACGGTAAGAAGTTCGTTGGAGACCACGTTATATGTACTTTACCGTTAGGTGTTCTAAAGCATAAAGCGAATATTTTTCAACCCCCGTTGCCGGATTACAAGCTGGAGGCTATCGACAGGCTGTTATTCGGCACTGTGGATAAGATTTTATTGGAGTACGAACGGCCTTTCTTGCATCCCAGTATTACAGAAGTGTTGTTGTTGTGGGAGGCTGACGCGGAGAAAAACGAGGATATCAGTAAGAATTGGTATAAGAAGATTTATTCTTTTGCCAAGATTACCGAGACGCTGATTTTGGGGTGGATTTCCGGGAAGGAGGCCGAGTATATGGAGACTCTTTCTAATGATATTGTGATTGAAACGTGTACGACCATTCTGAGGAGGTTTTTAAACGATCCGTTCATACCTAAACCAAAGAGCTGTGTTTGGTAAGATCATTTGTAAAATAATATGATGATAATATTCCTAAACATTTCTTGGTGAAGTTGGTAGTAATCGTTAAGTTTAGATAATTTCTTAAATTTTTCTAAATAAAAATACTATAGTTTCTTATAAGAAATGAATGTGAATGTTTACGATATCCATTTATCATATTTTGACTTTTGTTGTGTAACATGTAGTAGACACTATTATTTCGTTACTCATAAACTAAACGAAATAATGTGCAAATGTCCCATAGTCCTACGATCTTACGAGATCGTGGAAGAAAACGGGTGCTGGGTGGGTAAAAATGTTTAAGAAAAGAGATGTATTAGTGCCAATTTGTTATATTTATTTATTTATGGGACAGGCCCTTTTTATAAAAACATACAATATTTATTATTTAAAGTAAGGTAGTTTGAATATACAACATGTATCAGACATTGTATAGTATATCGGGTGAGTCATGAATTGCGCTCGCCCCAATATTTCCTAAAATATTTGGAATAGAAAATTGAAATTTGGAGGCCTTATAACACGACTAAAATGCCATTTTTCAATAAGAAATCAAGTTTGGTGCACATCCGATTTGACCGGAAATGCCCACAACTTTCGATTTTTAAATGGAACACTTTATATATTTTTACATTTTTGGAATCTAGAGTAAATTTTGAATACAATACATCCATTTTGGTCACTTTTTGATGAACATTAAAAATTTTATTAAAAAATCTATTTCTGAATCCAGAGTGCTGTGGTGCCCAAAATATATTTTAGTTTGTGTGCTTCATTACTATAAAAATAAAAAGAGCAATATAATTGCATTACTTAATTCTCTAGAGGCGTTTAAAATTTTTAAATGTGATTTTTACCCGCTAACTCGGTTTTTTTTAAATGGGAATTTAATCGTTCACCAACATTTTTAAATACCTCATTTTCATACGAATCTAATGATACCAATATTTTGAAAATCCGCTCAGAAATATTTGAGATTTCAGCCAAAATACATTGCAACCAAGCTTTTAGAAACATGCGGCTAATAGATAATAGATTAGTGGGCTTTGGAAACTAAAATGGCACATTTCTGTGTAAATCTGGTAACCTAATAACATTGGAAAAATCATAGTAGCCATTGAATGTAATAAAACAATATCAGCTGTCAGACAGATACAAAATAAAGCGTTGCGGAAATCTCTTTGAGTAAAAATTAAAGAAAATGAATAATTTTAGTAGAAATGAAAAGGTCAATATGTTACTGATATATGGAGAGCGTCTCAAAAATTCAACTGCAGCTGCAGAACTGTATCAGCAACGATATCCCAACAGACGTCATCCAAGCAGACACTTGTTTGCCAGAGTGGAACAAGAATTAAGAAACGAACCCAATCAACAAGATGACCATCAAACATTTATTGTAAGTGAGGACAAAGAAATTGATGTATTAGGATTTGTGATGGTACACCCAACAACATCAACAAGGGAATTGTCAATGGAATGCGACATTAGTCAGTCTTCGGTTTGCAGAATTTTAAAGAAACATAAGTTTTGGTCTTATAAATACCAAATACACCAACATCTCTATGGAGATGATAACGACAGGAGGCTAGTATATTGCAACTGGTTCTTAAATGCAGTACAACAAAACCCAGGTTTTCCTTTTCATATTTTATATTCAGATGAAAGTAGATTTACGAACCAAGGTATGTTTAACAGAAATAATACTAGGTACTGGGCTTAAGAAAATCCGAGGTTGGTAGCGCGGGGGAATATTCAGGAAAGATTTGAGTTTAACTGTTGGCTTGGAGTACTTGGAGATCGAATAATTGGACCCATATTTTTTTATGGAACACTTACTGGCGAGCGATATTTATTCTTTTTACAAAGCCAGACAGCAGAATTTCTTGACTTACTTGCTCTTGCCTATTTACAAAATCTGTTTTTCCAACAAGATGGTGCTCCCCCACATAATTCCAGAAGAGTGATGGAATATTTAAACAACTTGCATGGTGAAAGCCTTATCGCAAATCAAGGTCATATCAGGTGGCCTCCTAGGTCACCTGACTTAACACCCCTCGACTATTATGTATGGGGCACTCTCAAAAATAAAGTTTATAAAACTTCTTCAAATACCCGTGAAGAGCTGCAAAATAAAGTTGTACGGGCTCTTAATGAAATAACGCCGGCTGAATTGCGTAGAGCCATTCAAGCAACTGTACGCAGAGCCGAATTGTGTATAAAAAAAAATGGTGGACATTTTGAACAATATCTATAAATGTCAATTTATGGTTTAATTATATTAATTATTTTAAAGATACCTACCTACTACCTAGTTTAAGTTTAATTGTTCAAACGGAATTGATTTTTATTTATTTATAGGCCCGATATTTATGTTCATTTAAATAAAACTCTGAAAACCGAACTGATGTCGCATTCTATTGCAAATGTCCTTGTGGATGTAATTGTGTTTACCTCCACATACCTATACTAAACTTAATTGTAACGTTCTTTGCGCTCACAATTATTAAATGTTTGATAGCTCAAGATTGCCTATAACTACACGAGTCTGACAGCTGATATTGTTTTATTACATTCAATGGCTACTATGATTTTTCCAATGTTATTATAGGTTACCAGATTTACACAGAAATGTGCCATTTTAGTTTCCAAAGCCCACTAATCTATTATATATTAGCCGCATGTTTCTAAAAGCTTGGTTGCAGTGTATTTTGGCTAAAATCTCAAATATTTCTGAGCGGATTTTCAAAATTTTGGTATCATTAGATTCGTATGAAAATGAGGTATTTAAAAATGTTGGTGAACGATTAAATTCCCATTTAAAAAAACCGAGTTAGTGGGTAAAAATCACATTTAAAAATTTTAAACGCCTCTAAAGAATTAAGTAATGCAATCATATTGGTCTTTTTATTTTATAGTAACGTAGCACACAAACTAAAATATATTTTGGGCACCACAGCACTCTGGATTCAGAAATAGATTTTTTTATAAAATTTTTAATGTTTATCAAAAAGTGACCAAAATGGATGTATTGTATTCAAAATTTCCTCTAGATTCCAAAAATGTAAAAATATATAGGGTGTTCCATTTAAAAATCGAAAATTGTGGGCATTTCCGGTCAAACCGGATGTGCACCAAACTTGATTTTTTATTGAAAAGATGGCATTTTAGTCGTGTAATAAGGCCTCCAAATTTCAATTTTCTTTTCCAAATATTTTAGGAAATATCGGGGAGAGCGCAATTCGTGACTCACCCGGTATATGATCTCAATTGGGACAGCATAAAAACGAAAACCCGGAGTAAAGTTGGCATCTCCTTTATGGGACATAGGCGGCGGCAGTAGAAATGTAAAAATGTTTTAAATACTAAATAATAATTTTTTAATTGTTGAAGAAAGGGATTTCTATAATACCTTTATTCAATAGAAGTGGTTAAGGCTGTGTTATCAATGTCAAAATACCGCGTTCACAGTCGTAAATCTTTCAACATATTGTTCTCAAAAACAAACCAACAAAAATCGGATTTGATTTAAATATTAGAACTAGTTAACTTAAATCTAGTACGTATCATATTTTATATTTGAAAACTAAATCAAATTAAATATTTCCTTTGGATTATGACATGCGAACGTGCCACTGAATCGTCCGTAATTCACCATTAATTATTTTATATTCTTTAATGGGACTCAAATATTCAAATAAAATATGATACGTACTAGAATAAATATATTAAATGTAAAAAAAAGTTAAAACTCGGCATAATATTTGCTCCTAAGGGAGATTAATATGTTAGAAAAAATGTATATGTACTGATATGTATATGTGTCAATTTTGCCAATTTAATTGGACGGTTTACTAATAGAGGGCGAAGCAGTAGCTATTCGAAGTACCAACTATGCTTCAAATCACTAAAAACTGCAGGGTCGAACTTTTTGTTTTCTCTGCCATTTGAAATATAGCTTAAAATAATTTAAATTTACTTACCAATTGAATTGTTACATTTCTAGTAGCCCGGGAGGCAGCGACAGATTTTTCGCCTTAATATCTATAAAGCTAGATTTTTTTTCAAAGAGAGTTTAGATAGTATCTATAATGAAGGCGCAATTCTACCAAACTCTTAGTTATGCATAAATGAGTAAATAATTAAATATTTAAAATTTCGTTTTTCGAATTGTCACGAATTGTCAAGAAATGATGATTCGCCTTCGCTCCTGCCGGCCCCAATTTTCGATTTTCACCTCGCGATTCATGTTGTACGGTCATTGCCGACCTTCTCCTCACCATCGAGATATAGGAACGGGTCTCCGATTGCCGTATTTGTTCAGTTCTTACGTTTGAAAAAGTGACTTGCGGTCGTGCCAATAGGCGACTATTTTTAAGTGGTTTCCCGAGTTCGAATCCCGCCCGGGGATATTTTTTTTTTCATTTTCAATTTTTTGGCACATATTTTTTATTCTATAATTGCGATTTGCTCCGTTCTATTGCATTTTTCGGAGAAGTTTTGCATTTTCCGCCGCGGAATATTAAGATGCTCTAATTGGATCAAAAATCACATTCTACTTTCGGGTGGCTAAATCTTTGGTAGACATTGCAAAAACGGCAATACGTAGTCAAATCACGACAATTATATTCCTCATTAGTATTAATGAACAGACAGTATTTTTATAGATCTGTTAATAAGCTTTTATTTACTCCATTATGTTATATTATTTTGGTAAGGAAATTTCTAATTTTTAATCGAAATAGTGCAGATTAATATTTCGCGGCGGAAAATGCAAAACTTTTCAGAGAAATGCAATAGAACGGAGCGAATAGCAATTATAGAATAAAAAATATCTGCCAAAAGATTGAAAACGAAAAAAAAAAGTATCCCTGGGCGGGATTCGAACTCGGAAAACCACTTAAAAATAGTCGCCAATTAGCACGACCGTAAGTCAATTTTTCAAACGTAAGAACTGAATAAATACGGCGATCGGAGACCTGTTCTATGTCTCGATGGCGAGGAGAAGACCGGCGATGACCGTACAACGAGATTCGAGAGGTGAAAATCTAAAATTGAGGGCGGCAGGAGCGAAGGCGAATCGTCATTTTTTGACAATTCGTGACAATTCCAAAAACGAAATTTTCGTCCATCTGTTTTTTTCTTTAATTTTTTACCCATTTATGCACCACCAAGAGTTTGGTAGAATTGCACCTTCATTATAGATGCTATCTAAACTCTCTTTAGAAAAAAATCTAGCTTTATAGAAATGATTTCAGTCGCTGCCTCCCGGGCTATAGTTTATTCTACATCTTCAATAACTTTTTGTTAGTAATATTGCTAATAAATCAGGAGCATATCTAATTATAACATATCATTACTGTAAAAAGTAATTTGTATATGGAGTAAATGTACCTAATTGTAATCCAGATTGTGAAAAATCAATGCCACGCGGGATTAAAAAGAACTTTGATCTTGTGGCATATAGACAAACTACCTTTGCATACACTCTAATAGTGTAGATTGTAGATACTCAATTATTATTTTGAAAGAGTAAAATGTCTCTTACTCCCCGAAGGAGAGCTTACATTTTTTCTGGGAGCAAAAATGACACGTTAGTCTTTGAAAATGATAACTAAACTAGCAGTACAGAAATATTGCTTTGAAGAATTCCGATTTTCTCATTTCCTCAAGCACGCAAAATGTCTTTCCATTGTTTTCCTCTGGTTTTTGTAATTTCCTTTTTCAAACATTATAATTTTATGGTTATTTATTGCTTGTCGTGTGTATGTGTTTTCGTGATATTTCACTTTCGGCGTGAAAGTGATCATCATCAAGTGACGAAAATTTGATGTTTAAGGAAAAGCCTGCAAAAGTTCGCACCCGCAGTGCGTAGGAAGACGAGAGAAATCGATTGGCGGACACCTGAGTGTTCCATCTGCGTTCTTCTTCTGAATAGGGCCTTCAGAAATTTGAAAATTTGTCACATTTTCCATGTTTAGGTGTTTTTCGTTGAATTTTTCTTTCGGTGTGAAAGTTACCATCATCGGGTGACAAACAATTCGATGTTTTAGGAGAAATCTAAAAAACAGGGATACGCAGTAAGCGGAGCAAAATCGAATAGTGGACACCGAAGTTTTCCATCTGTGCTATTTCTCTGAATAGGGGCCTTCGAAACAGTTTCCCAATGGAAAATGTCAAATTTTCCGTGTTTACGAGTTTTTCGTGATATTTTACTTTCGGTGTGGGTAGGGGTAGGTATGAAGGTGAGAGAAATCGAATGGCGCAAACCGCTCTTTATCTCGTTTCGTTTTCGAGATACGATCGCGGGAAGCGATCCTTACTTTCCGAGATACGGCCGCTCAAAGACTCCGGAAGGTAAAAATCGAAGTTTCTCACCTCTTCCCGAGGTCATATCTCGAGAAATAAACGAGATAACGAGCTGCGGTTTACGCCATTCCATTTCTCTCGCCTACCTAGTTACTAGTCCAAATAGGTAGGTTAAATCGCAAAAATGTGACCGGAGAGGATCTCTACAGGAAAAGTTGTATTGAGCTGAGATGTAAAATAAAAAGTCTAATATATTATTAGTCCTACACTTTCCTTAAGGGTACAAAAAGGATGAAATTGTTTATTTTTGCGTATAATCGAGAACGATGAGAGATATGGAAAAGGTTTCAGATAAAAAAATGTAGAGCTAATAATTTGGCTTACGAAAGGTCACATGCGTTTACATCCTATTTTTGATTGTTTGGCTGTAAGATCTGTCTGACTTTTAGGGGATGAATGGAATAATACAAAAATCGTTTAAAATCGAAAAGTTGATGCTTTTTGTTATTTCTTTTCTGAATCAACTTAAAATAATTTCAACTTTCTTTGCAGAGATAAAGTTCCTCTGTTTGTTTAGATAGAAGTTATAAACATCTGAATTTTTAAATTCACGACTTTTCAGGGCTAAACGCTTTACTTTAATTTTTTTCAAGCAACACTGACCTCTTTAAAAAAATTCCATTACAGTTTTTTTTCTCACGCATGCCAACGTTGATATCCAGATATAATTACTACAATTCCTACGATTTTTATTTCACTCAACGCCACTGCAATATAGTCGTTGTAACTTTTTCTAGAAAATTTTCTTGTACGCTTAATTGATTGCTGATTAAATTTCCAATCCGATGATTTTCCGGTAATTTTTGCGTGAGATATGGGCCGCTAAAGTGAGTCCAGCTTCGAGGACCAATTCTCCCAAACAAAAAATCTTACGAGCTCGATGGCATGTTTAGCTATTTAAAATCAAACGAGAAATCGAGTGGCGCAAACCGAAAGTCGCTGCGGTCCTTCGTTTCCGAGATACGGCCGCTCAAAGTTAGCGGAGAATGAAAATCGAAGTTTTTCACCGCTTCCACCGAGAACGAAACGAGACACAGAGCTGCGCCTTGCGCCATTCCATTTCTCTCACCTTCCTACGTCCTCCTGAGTTTGTTTAGATTTTTTCTGAAACGTCGAAATTTTGTCACCCGACGATAACCACTGTCATTCCAAAAATGAAATGTAACAAAAAACACCTACTCATGAAAAATGTAACATTCTTTCACGTTCCGAGGGTCCTACCTACATAAAGAACACAGAAAGAGAACGCCACTGTGCTCTATTCGATTTGTCTCCCATTACTGCATACCCCTTAATTTTTTCAGATATTTACTAAAACGTCGAAATTTTGTCGCCCGATGATGACCACTTCCATACCGAAAGTGAAATATGACATTATTTCGAAATATGACATTATTTCACTTTCCGAGGGTCCTATCCACATAAAGAACGCAGACGGAGAACGCCACTGTGCGCTATTCAATTTCTCTCCCCTTACTGCGTACCTCTGATTTTTTTCAGATTTCTCCTAAAACATCGAAATTTCGCCAAATGATGACCACTTTCATACCGAAAGTGAAATGTCACGAAAAACACCTACACGAAAAATGTGACATTTTTTCACTTTCCGAGGGCCCCATCCACATAAAGAACGCAGACGGGAACGCCACTGAGTGCTATTCGATTTGTCTCCCATTATTGTATACCCCTGATATTTTTCATATTTTTTCTAAAACATCAAAATTTTGTCACCCGATGATCACTTTCATACCGAAAGTAAAATGCCACGAAAAACACCTACACATGAAAATGTGACATTGTTTCACTTTCCGAGGGCTCTATCCACATAAAGAACGCAGACGGGAACACCACTATGCGCTATTCGATTTGTCTTCAGTTATTGCATACCCCTGACTTTTATCATGTTTCTTCTAAAATATCAAAATTTTGTCACCCGATGATGATCACTTTTATACCGAAAGTGAAACGCCACGAAAAACATCTACACACGAGAAATGTGGCATTTTTTTTTACTTTCCGAGGGCCCTATCCACATAAAGAACGCAGGCTGAGAACGCCACTGCACGCTATTCGATTTATTTCCCCTTGCTCTGTACCCCTGTTTTTTTTTTCAGATTTTTCCTAAAACATATAATTTTTGTCGCCCGATGATGACCACTTTCATACCGAAAGTGAAATGCCACGAAAAACACCTACACACGAAAAATGTGACATTTTTTCACTTTCCGAGGGCCCCATCCACATAAAGAACGCAGACGGGAACGCCACTGAGTGCTATTCGATTTGTCTCCCATTATTGTATACCCCTGATATTTTTCAGATTTTTTCTAAAACATCGAAATTTTGTCGCCCGATGATGACCACTTTCATACCGAAAGTGAAATGCCACGAAAAACACCTACACACGAAAAATATGACATTTTTTCACTTTCCGAGGGCCCTATCCACATAAAAAATGCAGACGGAGAACGCCACTGTGCGCTATTCGATTTCTTTCCCCTTACTGCGTACCGCTGATTTTTTTCAGAATTTTCCTAAAAGATCGAAAATTTGTCGCCCGATGATGACCACTTTCATAACGAAAGTGAAATTCCATGATAAACACCTACACACGAAAGAAGTGAAACTGTTCTATTTTCCGAGGACCCTACCCGAAGAAAGAACGCAGATGGAGAACTCCGGTGCGCGACATTCGATTTCTCTCCCCTTACTGAATACCACCCCTAATTTTTTCAGATTTTTCCTAAAACATTAAATTTTTGTCACCAGATGATGACCATTTTTACATTGAAAGTGAAATGCCACAAAAAACACCTACACACGAAAATCGATGAATAACCATTAAAATTTGAAAAAAATCACAAAAAACAATATCTAACAATAATTGAAACTATTACTGCGTTATTAGATTTTGTAGATAGTTGCGGTGGCTACCGCCTAACGTAACCACGAATTGTTTAATTATTTACAATCATCAAATCCTATTTCAAAAGTTTAATAGGAACTGAATCATTTTTTATTCACTGCTGTAAATCTAGTCAAGGCTTCCAATAGTGTCCGTACGGCCCTGCACAATTCTGTTGCCAACAACTGATGATGAAATCACTACTTATAGCTAGCCAATTTATTATTCCTATTATATCGGCATAACCATTAGTTCGCTTTTTCTATATACGAATTTACTGTGGCGTGCAAACACATTCTTAATGAAAAAATATGTTTATCACATTTGATAAGTCATGTAAATGATATATTAAGGCAACGTCTATTGTCTATGACCTACCTCTCGTTCTATGTTCTAGAGGCAAAATTATGTAATCTTAGACGGGAGTTGCGTAGATGGTATATAATCCTTCCGAAGAGGCGTAAAGCAGCGACTGTCTTGTTAATTATATGAGAGGCCATGATACTATAAACTTTGCAGTATCATGATGTTAGGCAGGTAGAAAATTTCTACTATTCTATAAAGGAAAGACTCAAAATTTTAAAGGGGAACTCGTTTCCTGGCATCGGTAATTGGTTGACGTTAAAACGTTAAATAAACAGATTTCAAAAAAGCTTTGTCTATGAACTTTAAACAAACAATATTTCATTCGTCACTCTCCGAGTTTTCAGAAATTGAATCGGTATTAACATTAATAATAATTGGATTAATAGGTGGTAATATAGAATATTCATTTTCCTCTTTTATCACATGAGATACACATTTCCTACATATATCGCTTTTGCCTATTTCGTCTACTATTATCTTTATATTCTTTAAGACAGACTCACTTAATTGTGGGGATTGATTATATTGACGTAGTCTTGTTTTTACATTAGCCCACACCATTTTAATGGGGTTAAAAACGCAATAATATGGAGGCAGACGTAAAATAGTATGATCGCGTGCTTCAAAAATTTTTTCAACGGCATATTCCTTTTTAAAATTTTGCTTTCTAATCAGTTTTAATAAAGTCTTTTTTGTTTTTTTCTGGTATTCCCAAGTCTTTACCTTTCATAAATTCAATGATATCTCCCTTTGTGTTGGTGTTCGTAATTTTTTTGTGTTGCCTTGAATGGTATGACGCATTGTCCATAACAATTACAGAATTTGGTTAAATATTTGGTAACAGCTGTTCCTTTGCCCACTTCTCAAATAATTCAGCTGTCATATCCTTGTGGTAGTCGGCAGAGGATTGCTTGATATTTTTAGCAGACAACAACGCATTTGGAATAAAATCGTTTACACTTCCAGCATGTAGAATTATAATTCTTTTACCCCTAGAACATGGAGCACTTAAATGACACTTTTTGGTGTTATCTACCCAACCGTATTGAACTACATCATGGATGTCAAACCATGTTTCGTCAAGATAAATTATATCTCTATTTGCATCTTGGTATTCTTTTATTTTACGCAGGTACTTGTGTCGATGATCAACGATGTGTGCTGATTCCATAACTACCATTCGTTTTTTCCATTCCAATTTTTTGTGCCAAAGTATCTAATGATTTGTAGTTATAATCTGGATAGTCGCGTAACTTATCCCTAATCATTTCTAATGTAGGCACCTTCTGTTCATTGTAAAAATCATACACAAATCGACGAATGACATCTTTGGATGCGTTATCAAGTTTTTTAAGTTTTTGTCTAACTCTTTTCCGTTTAATAGAATGATCAACTACATCCCCGGCTCTAATAACCCTATAATTTGTAGTACGCCTAAATTTGGTTAATTCTCAAACCCTCTTCACAATTTGATTATATAAAGAATCAATATTTTCGCCTTTTAAACACAAGTAAATATTTAAAATAACCCTTTGAGTTTGAACGTGTAAGTCTTTATTTTCAAATTCCGCTTGTGTAGGTTCTGTATCAAAATCGTCCGTTCCGTTGTCACTACTATTGAAAGGCCTCCAAAATTCCATTTTGAACAATTAATTGCAAAAAATCACTCAAACACAGTAATAAAACTAATAATTTGCTCAAATATTCACCAGAATTAAGTAATTTATAACGCTGCCTGGCTGTACTACACTGCCTCGTACAAATCATACGATACAAATAGTTCATGCATATTTTTTGTTTTATATATTATGGCATGCAAAAACCCCGAACAAGGTTGGTGTTGACAAATCAAATTCGCTAAGCATCTAATCCCACCTATATTTCTACGTGACAAGCGGATCAAGTCCACGTGGACTGTAGACGAGGAGTGGTGAATATAAATCTGTAAAATTCTGTGCTCTCTCATTCAATGTGAAGCGATATATAGCCAATACCCCGTAAGATCCTCTAGTTCCGTGCTGTTCCAATTGAGTTCGTAAATACTATACAAATAATATAAATTGATAGGCAGGGCGAATTAGATCTGAAAATTCTCGAACCTGAAATCCTTTTAAATACATTACTTATCAGTAGACGATTCATCCTTTTGTATTCTTTTTTAGTACATCCTGGCACAGTCAGCAATACACAAGGGGATCATATACAGCCATAGCTGTGGGCTCATCACAATTAGACATAGAGTACTTAGCACAACCTTTATATTTGGACGAAAGTGAGAGTAAGGTAAGAAACCGTTAAATAATTTCAAAAGTTTAAAAAAACAAACATTTTTTTAAATAATCCATACTTTCGGATATATTTAACTGCAATAAGACTTGTCCTATTTTTTTTTGCTCATGACAGTACCTAACTGATAGAGGAGTGTTACTCTGTATATAAAATGTAAGAGTTTTTGAATAAGTAACATATCATTTGTTGTTCTGAAGATATATCAATGTTATGGTAATTTTTTAGGGATATCCTGTATTGCGGTAAAGTACATATAAATATTATATTTATTACACTACATTAATAAATGCTAAGAAAAATTATAATCAATATCATTGAATAGTAATATAATAGTCATAATTGTAATCTTTATAAACCACTGATAAATATCATTATTCTTGGTACACTTAATCCTGAGTGTCTTCAAAATTTGTGCATTATTTTGTAATATTTAGCTAGCTACTTGTTCTTATCATGACTAAACGGTGATTCAGCAAAATATGCTTATTGTATCGTTACTGATTATAGATGGGTGCGTGCCATCAGCCTTTGCTGTTAAATAATAATTTTGTTCAATTACTTTCTTAGAGACTATCAAGGTGGGGCACCGGGGAGGTTCATTTTTACAGGGTGTTCCAGAAACAGGTGCAAATACTTCACGAGTAGATTCTTTGATGAAAATAAAGAGGAACGTTTCATATGTAAAATTAGGCTCCATGGGGATTTGCATGATGAATAATAATGATATACGATTATTTATGAATTAGAGAATATTATTTAATAATGTATCTAAATAACTTGGGTCACTTTCTTATTGTTGTATGTATTTCTAATCATTTTATTATTATATTCTTTGTATCTGCTATTCTTTGTTTACTTTTTATAAAGGGTGTAATCAGTTTCATGTCATTAAAAAAAACTGGTAATGGGGACCGACTAGACAAACAAAAAACCTTTGTGACTTTTCCCTCTAGCGGCACTTTGAAAAACACTGATCTAGGTTAACATATTTAATATTATGGTAGACAACTATTGAGAACCACTGCTTTTCTTGGTCGATGGACTTGTACTTTCCAATTATACAACTTTTAAATTGTCATAAAAAAGTGCTGGCCGGCACACGCGGTGTCAAAGGAACATCGACCGCCTTTGATGTACCGCCTCAACTGAACTGAGGCATGTATAAAGAGGTAAATAATTCGTTCTCTCTTCGGGCACAATTGCAAGCAAATAATGGCCATGGAGGTTTAAACAGAGCATTTCTTTACATGTGTGTTTTTTAATTTGGAGCAAAATATTGGATTGTTTATAATTTAGAACATTTAAATGTGGTTTATTAACATTTGTAAAATAAATGAGTGTCCTGGTTTAAAAGCTTACTACCTAACTAAATGATTCAAAATCTCTGCATCTGTATCAATACACAGTTCGGTACGTCGAATTAAGTACATATGCACTTCGTTCAACACTAAACACTAAACTATCAACTAACGTTGTCAAGAAAAATAAAATAAAAACTTGGTACAAAAGCCAAAAAGGAATACGAAAAGAACGAACAATTAAGTTGTGTCTGTATGAAATCAAGAATTTGACAACTTGAACAGTAAGTCAATAAAATAAATCTTAATTATACATACACAATGACGCGAAATTCAAAAATAACAAAAACAACGAACGGCGGGTTGGACGTGTGTACATAACGAAACACCGACAGTAACTAAAATATTACACAGGGAGAGTTAGAGTCTAGTTTTCTTCAGATCAGATCTAGATCTAAACCTACCTCAATATTCCAGCAGTTCTCAAAAAATTTTATTGAAAATTTGCGAAATTTTTGTTTATTTTTTTTCTCCAAAACTATGAGCTTTAGACCCCATGTTATATAAGGTTTTTTTGTTTGTCTTGTCGTTCCCTACCATCAGTTTTTTTTAATGACATGAAACTAATTACACCCTGTATTTAATGCAATAACTGTTCAAACATTGCCCTCCACTTTACTGCTTACAAGCCAATATCCTGGAATTTACGGCACTTACAGTAGCTCAGTGAATTTATTTGCTGAAATGTAGCGCTTACTCTGTTCTTCAGAACTTCTTTAATAGTAGCCGGGGTGGCATATAAATATTTTTGATATTACCCCAAAGGTAAAAGTCTAAGGGGATCAAATCAGGGAACCTTGCTGGCCATCCCCAAGATCCTCGATAGCCAAACTAGTAAGTCGTGATAACCTTGTCCTGTAAATTTGATTCTCGCACCGCATGAGAATTTTGTTGTGCCTAGTAGTGTACATTTTGTCTTTTAAAAATTCCTTCTTTGGAAAATTTGTCAGTTCAAATAATCCTTTAAAAAAAAAATCATGATTTTCTTGAAAATGTATGATCACATGTTTACAGAAATCTGTTCTAAGTGAACAAATTCTATGTTCCTGTATTATCGCTATTACTCAGCAACATTACCATGGTATTTATATTGATAAAACAAAACATTCTGAAATTTTTCATTGCCAACTATGTATGTAGCTGTATCTAAATTACAGTGTTGATTGTATATCTACATTTTACAAAACTTCGTCCATAATAAAAAAAACTGAGAGAGATAGGTATAGGGAATGCTAATATCAATTGATGCAGAGTTCAACACTCTATTAAATTCTGTAAAAATATACAGGGGTTCCATTTGAAAAACTGACATTTGGACGTTTGAATTAAAACAATGTTTGACTGTGAAAATAAAGTACCCTGTATGGACAATTTCCAGTTAAATCATAGGGTACTTGTATGAGTTTGAAAAAAAAAGTATGTAAATCAGTCACATGATAGAAGATATCGATTTTTTTTCGAAGGGTAGGAAAATCATCAAAAATATTAATTACCTCAAAAACTGGTAGGATTAAGTGTATACAGGGTGTAATTAGTTTCATGTCATTAAAAAAAACTGGTGGTAGGGAACAACAAGACAAACCAAATACCTTTATATAACATGGGAGTTTTGGAGAAAGAAAATAAACAAAAAATTCCAAAATACTTAATAACATATTTGCTGGCATATTAGGGTAGGCTTTATTGCCTCGTGTCTTGTCGCACATGATACTCTGACATTCGTGCAAATAAGTGTGGTGAGCCTAAGAGATAATTAGGCCGCGACGGAGTCATCGAAAAGCATGCCGACAAAGCAGTTAAAAGTGACCGCCACAGGACACCGCCATGTTTTTTCTTCTTCGCGGCCAAATTATCTTATTACGCGTGCTATACTCTCCCTTGTAATATTCTCAAGTAATAATTTCAGTTTGTGTCCCTACTGCTAAACAACGTACACACGACGCGACCTACCCATTCCTTGGTTTTGTCTGTTGCTTTTGTTCTTTTTGAACTTTGTGCCACTTATGTTAAAATTTATTTTATTGACTTATCGTTCAAATCATTGGTACTTGGTTATGTAAGACACTACTTCTCGTTCCTGCCTTTTGTGCTACTTTTTGGATTTTGGCCCAAGTTTTTCTTTTTGTTTTCTTTATCGATAACGTTAATGCACAGTTTAGTTTGGTGTTTTAAAACGCAGATTTTGGACATTATGGGAGATTACACTTATCCAGAGCTCATGGATATACACTTGGTGTATGGAGAAAGTGGTGGAAATGCAGCTGGTGCGGAAGAGCTTTATCGTTTAAGGTTCCCTAATCGGCGTCATCCTTGTGCTTGTACTTTTGTTAGTATTGACCAGCGTCTTCGAGAAACAGGTCGTCTTGATGGACATAGAGGAGAACGAGGTCCACAACGCAAAGAAAGGGTAATTGACGCCGAGGTTCAAATTTTGGAACTTGTAGAAGAGGATCCAACTTTAAGCACCCGCGGATATCGCGAACCGTGTGCGAGTATCCCATTTTGTGGTATGGAGGACATTGAGAAATATGAACTTACATCCCTATCACTATCAACGTGTCCAAGCTCCAAGCACTAGAACTTCAAGATTTTGCAGAGCGAATGCAATTTTGTAGGTGGATTTTAAGAAAACACGCAGCAAATGAGGATTTTTGAAACGTTCCGTTTCTCCGATGAGTCGTGTTTTACCAGAAATGGAGTGTTTAATTTTAAAAATATGCACTACTGGGCAGATGAAAATTGACGTGTAATAAGAAGGGCCCATTTTCAACGATGGTTCAGCGTTAATTTGAGGGCAGGAATTTGTGGTAATGAAATAATTGGACCTATACAATTACCCGCTAGATTAAATGGTGATGTAGACTCGATTTTTAGTTTTCGATACCTGATTGGGAAAAATTATGCGCTCAATTCTTTAAAAAAAATCAGATTTTTTCCTAACTTAAAATACACAACTTTTTTCTGTTATTTCGGACGTCTAACTGTTCGTCTATACACATTGACAACATTTGCAAGCGAATTGCTCCAGCTTGCTATTGTATTAATCAGTTGCGGGATGTTGTTGACAGGTCGGTCTTGATTATGTACTATCATGCCCAGTTTCATTCTATAATCTCGTATGCCATAATTGCCTGGGGAACTGCGAGCGATAGGATCAGAGTTTTCAAATTACAAAAAAGAGCTGTGAGATTTATTGTCGGATTAAATAAGCGCGATAGCTGCAGGACTGTGTTTAAGGAATTGGGAATATTAACATTACCCTGCACTTTGCTATTGAATCTATTAATATATGCTAAAGCAGAACTAAGTTTGAATACTCTCAATAATTATCACTCTCATAACACAAGAAATAACACAACACTGGAAATACCAATGCATAGATTAACAAAATACGAACAAAGTCCAAAATATCTGGCAATAAAAGCATATAATCATTTACCTGTTAGGTATAAAAATATGCAAATAAAATATTTTAAATCAGAACTTAAGAAATTATTAATACTTAAGTGTTATTATTCTTTAAATGAATTCTATAACAATAGAAGTCTGTGATTACCTATTTTTTTTCTCTATTCTTTTTTTGTGTTCGTATTTTTAACTGTTATTTAATACATGTTTCATACATATTTGTATAATTTTAATTTGATACTACATAGTTTGACTTAGTTTATTTATGTATAATATACTGCTTATACTTCTATGTAACTACATTTGACATATCCTATATCACGTATTTGTGATCGACAGGATCAATAAATTATTATTATTATTATTATTATTATTATTATTATAATGTTACAAATGTTAATAAACCACTTTTAAATTTTATAAATTCTTATAAACGACAATAAAAGCTACAATAACTTTGTTCCAAATTAAAAGATACATGTAAACAAATCCTATTTAAACCTCTGTGGCCTTGCCGAAAGAGAAGGAATTATTTATATTTACATAATTAGTGGTATAAATAGTTCGGTACAAGTAATCCCATCAAAGTGCCGCACTTGTTCCGGCATGAACACAAGTCGGGTATTACCATTTTTTATTATTTCTAATATTCAGAACTATAACATTCATTAACCCTGAAAAACAGTGGTTGTCAAATGTTTTCTACTTTAACATTCAAATTTTAAACCTAGGTCAGTGTTTTTCAAAGTGCCCCTAGAGAAAAAAGTCATAGGTTTTTCGTTTGTCTAGTCGGTCCATATTACCACTTTTTTTTTAATGACATGAAAGTAATTACACCCTGTATTATGGTACATAAACTCAAGCTATAATTTTATGAGGAATCCAAATATGAAATGAAATATAGGGTGGTCCATTTAGAACAAAAAAGTTAGCTCATTCATACATCCGGTGCAAGCGGAACTAACACATGTATGAAAATATTTTCCTTAGATCTGCCATATACAAAAACCCCCTTTTCTCAATTTTCAAATTTTTTTAAGCCTGTGTTCTTTATTATGTTGCAGCCTGTGGTGGTATTCGCTGGCGAACACACTCACAGCAACTTCTATTCCACCGTTCATGGGGCCTACCTGAGCGGAAGAACCGCAGCACAGATCATCATGAGTTCCGAAGTACCAGAACAGATCGTAGTGGACTGTGAGGATGCCACGGATTTAAGTTCGTGGATCCAAGGCATTTGTTTAGAATAAAATTGCCTTAATATCAAATATGACTGGTCAGAAATATACAGAATAATGTACAATTATCGACGGGGGATGCTGGAAAACGGAAAAATAGCCTAAATTGCAAGTTAAAAAAATTATTTTGGTTGATTATTGTGTCTGTTATGTGGAAAATACCGTTTGGTGGTTCTTCACAAGATTTTTACAAAAAATGCCTCTCCTTTAATATGACTGATAACGAGATTTTTCCATTACAAATTATCAGAGGTTCTAAAACTTTTTTTGACAATTTTTTAATGAATAACATTTTTTTATTAATGCATTATGAGAGCTTCATGGAAATAGTAATTATGCCAAAAATTAGAATTTACTTATGTGAAAAAAATTATTAAAGTCGGTGGACGCACAAATAACCCGTACAAACCTTATGGAAAAACGGCCCCTTAATTGAGCTAATGTTGGAATATGATGTCCTACACATGGTTCCGATCAAGTTTCAATGGGCACAAGTCCTGAAAATCAATTTTATCCTTAGTTTTGGTCGGTTATTGTGTCTGTTATATGGAAAATACTGTTTAGTGGTTCTTTACAAGATTTTTACAAAAAATGCCTCTCCTTTAATATGTCTGATAACGAGATTTTTCCATTACCAATTATCAGAAGTTCTAAAACTTTTTTGCTTTTTTTTATTGAATTGGCCTGTTTAACATATTTTTATTATTGCATTCTAAGAGCCTGGCGGGTATAGTAGCTATGCCAAAAATTAGGATCTACTGACGTCACCGTCATGTGAAAAAAAATCATTAAAGTCGGTGTGCTCAAAAATAACCTGTACAAACTGTATAGAAAAATGGATTCCATTAATTCAGCTCATTTTGCAATATCATGTCTTACACATGGTTCCGATCAAGTCTTAATGGACACAAGTCCTGAAAACCAAATTTATCCTTAGTTTTGGTTGGTTATTGTGTCCGTTATGTGGAAAATACTGTTTGGTGGTACTTTACAAGATTAAAAAAAAAAAAAATGCCTCTCATTTACTAAGCCTGATAACGAGAATTTCCATTACCAATTATCAGAGGTTCTAAAACTCTTTTTGATAATTTTTTTTAATGACCTGTTTAACATCTTTTTATTATTCCATTATAAGGGCTTCATGGAAGTAGTAGTTAACATGTACATGAAGGTGGCATAAGTAAATTCTAATTTTTGGCATAGCTACTATTTCCATGAATCTCTTACAATGGAACAATAAAAAGATATTAAACAGGCCTATTTAATAAAAAAGAAATTGTCAAAAATAGTTTTAGAACCTCTGATAATTTCTAATGGAAAACCATTCCAAATCATCAGAGGTTCTAAAACTTTTTTTGGCGATTTTTTAAAAACGTTTTATTGCATTATAAGAGCTTCATGAAAATAGCAGTTACGCCAAAAATTAGAATTTACTTATGCCACCTTTTATTTTTATGCACAATCTATTAAGTTTTATTATCGGCGCAGCATTTAAGCGTCATATGCGTTTGTGCTATTTTTCCACCTTCAAGCGCCCCCAAGTACAAAAATACCCTACGCCGATATTTATAAATGTTTTAGGTCAGCTGTAGCATTATTTGTTTCCAACGATATTATTCTGTTGATATTTTTGACTTGCACCACGATTAGCGAAATTAGTTACGTTGAGAAGCGGAGGTGAGAAAGTTACCTTGTAGTCACATTTTGCAAAACCTTTTATATTAACTTTTTTTAAAAAGCTCAAAAAAACGCTAGGATGTCGTTAGCAAACACTAATTGATACAGTGTTTTATTGGATGACTGTGCGACGTTATTAATGCAATTTAGAGTGGGGTGGGAAAAATGTGAATAAACCGTTAAAAAATATATGTATTTTTAAGATTATTATAAATTTAGGATATTCAGACGTAGAATTGCCTTTTAGGATTCTATACTTAAAGTGAAAAACAAAACCTTTATGTTTGATTGTCTGTCTGAGCATTATTGTGTTGTTGGCGAGATAGATTTGATTTCTTGGCCGGCAGGATCGCCTGATTCCACACCTTACGATTTTTTTTATATGAAGCAGGTTCCATGACAGGCTATTGTATGGCTCAAGAGGGGGGATATTCGAACCCCTATGTAAAATAAATAACTCCCATTGTTTTTAATTCTATTTTTTGGCAACTTTCGTTATTTATATGTAGTTTTTGGTTTTCTAATGACCCTCATTCGAATTATAAACAAATAAAAAAGAGAAAGTAATCTAGCTATATTTTTATATCTAGTTATATTTATACAAGATTTGTTAAAAATGGGAAATTTCTAATTTAAGATATTAGAGACCAAAACATGACGATTGGGCCCAACTTGCTTTATACAAATGTTGCTGGTTTAAAAGATACAGGGTTCAAAAGTTTGAATTTTATTTTGAAATTTTTTATAGGTACTGTAGGCAAATTAGCATTTCTGACTAAATAGTTTACCGAATTATGTTCGTTTTGATGTCTAAATCAAATTCCAAAAAAGAAAAAAATTGGCCGCTATTGCCCCTCGATTTTTATAAACAATGAATTTGTTGCTATTTGTTAATTAGCAAAATTGAGGATTAAAAAAAACAAAATGTACTTTTAGACAATTTAACGAAAAATAACTTTTTACTCTTGTAAAAATTTTTCATAAAAAATGCGTAATTTCTAAAAAGGGCGAGGGGGAATAAAAAGTGACAAGAAAAAATACAGAAAAATTCTGGTGAATGTAATATTAAAATACAAGACTCTGTCCAAGCTTTTCCGGAAAAACACGAAAAGAAGACCTTCAACGGAAAATGGAAAATCTTGTAAACTATGAAATTTAAAAATCTGAAAAAAATTCAGTTCAGTTCAAAATTCAATATTCTTTAAAAATTTTATCTCATAATTTTTTTGTAACGTGCATATTCTACGAGTTTTCAACAGTTTTTCTCGATCAAAAATGTACCTAAATTTTTTCATATATATATATCTAAATGCTGTAGAATAAGTCTTATTTTGATGTTTTCTTATCCATTTCAAGTTTTTCATTATTTATAGGCGTCACTAAATGTTATATGGGTGAATTTTTCAGGATAAATAATTTTTTGGTGTAGAATACGATCAAAAATAGTTTACAGCTGCAAGGTACCGGCGACCCCTAAAAAAAAAAAATATTGGCCGAAATTCTGTTTTTGGCCAATAACTCGAAAAATAAAAAAATATATTAAATACCAGTAGCACTAGCACTAGGATTTCTGCAGGTGCGATTTTTTAAAGCTTGAAATTAAGATGCTTCAAGGGGATTTACCTTAAAAATTAAATTAACCCTCTTTATTTTACGAAAATAAAAGAAACATTTTTCTTTGTTCCAAAATACAAATACAAGAAATTTATTATGTGTTTATTAAAGACAAATACAGAGTGAATTCAGTTTGTTTTAAATATTTTCGAAGCAGAATTATACAGGGTGTCCAAGATTTAAAGTGACATAGACCTATGAGAGATAGAGCACACTTTTCTGAGTTCAAAACACCCCCACACTTAACCTTGAAAGCGAATGGTTTTCGAGATACAGGATATTTTATGATTTTTGACTGAAACTAAAATTCACCATATATTTGGAATGGGTGGACGTATTTGGATTAAAGTTGGTATACATATAATGCACTCCGAGTCCAATTAATAGCATAATTTAGTTTGTAAAAATTCCAGGACAGGACTCAATTATTATTATTTTGCATTTAGGGTCAATTACATCATCCTGTATATCAATTTTTTGTAAATGGCGGATAACTATTGAAATGTCTATGGATTATTGTGCAAAACACTGTCAAAATATTCGATGGCACGTTTATGGTTACTTCCTAGCAAATTTTCGAAAATAATGGTGAATGATATTTAAATTCTACAAAATACGCAAACAACCAGTTAACGTCGCTATTTTATTAATATATTATTGTTACTTAAAAAGAAAAACGAAAAACAGAAAAAAGGAAAAAATAAAGAAAAACAGTTTGCTTAATCATAAGTTACAACACAAATTTTAAAAAGACACTAATTTTTTTATATACTGGTACAATTAATTAAAACTATAATAAATTTTCGAAATGAACACCTCAGCGTCAATACATTTTTGTGAACGTTTAAAAAGCGTTTTCACCGATCTATCGATCATAGCCGGACTGTGTCTAATATTGTCACATACATTAAAAAATGTTTGTTGTAATTATTCACGGGTATTAATATTGTCACTGTACATCTGTCTGTGACTTTAGGTGGCTCCATAAAAAAATAATCCATGGGAGTGAGATCAGGAGATCTCGGTGGCCAGTTAACTGCACCCCCTCTAACAATCCATCTGTTGGTGTAACATTGATTAAGATGCTCCCTCACCGGTACAGAAAAATGGGGTCCAGCACCATCGTGTCGAATCCACATACCTCTGACATTGATGTTTTCTAATAAATTTGGTAACACATCTATTAAGAAATTTAAATAAACTTCACCCATTAGTCTCCCTTCAAAAATGTGTGGCCCTATTAGATGACTATTGTATATTCCACACCAGACATTTATATTGAATCTGTGAATTTTTCTGAAGCGTAGCATGTGAATTTTCAGTTGCCCAAAGACGTTGATTTCTGGTGTTGTTTATTCCATCACACGTGAATTGAGCTTCGTCCGTGAACAGAATTCTAGAAACTGTTCGTCTGTGCGCAATTACCCACCTACAAAATGTTAAACCCGGAATGCTCTCACCGTCTTCAAGTCGTTGAACTACTTGAACGCAAAAAGGATATAAATTTTCTTTTTTTAAAGTTCGCCATACTCTTGTTCTGGGGATTTCTAATAGATGACTGATTTTCCTGACGATTACAGTTGGATTCATATGAACAATCTCTAATACTTCCTCTCGCTGTTGAAAATCTCTGACAACATGTTCATGTTTTGCCTGTGAGGGAAATTGACCATGTTCCTTACTAAATTGATACACCTCTGAAAATGTTGTATGATTTGGTGTACGTCGATTTCTAAAACGTCTTTCATATTCTTTCTCTGCAGCTCTTCCATTTCCGTCGCAAAAACCATTGACACATGCCTACTTTTATTTTTAAGCAAACTGTTTTTCTATGGAATATTGCATATGGCCGTACAAATTTTAAGTGCAATTAGAATCAAATTTAAGTAACAATAATACATTAAATAATTATTAAACAAGCGTTTAAGTAAAATTAATAAAATAGCGACGTTAACTGGTTGTTTGCGTATTTTGTAGAATTTAAATATCATTCACCATAACTTTCGAAAATTTGCTAGGAAGTAACCATAAACGTGCTATCGAATATTTTGACAGTGTTTTGCACAATAATCCATAGACATTTCAATAGTAATCCGCCATTTACAAAAAACTGATATACAGGGTGATGTACCCTAAATGCAAAATAATAAAAATTGACCTGTCCTGGAATTTTTACAAACTAAATTATGCTATTAATTGGACTAGGAGTGCACTATATGTATACCAACTTTAATTCAAATACGTCCACCCATTCCAAATATATGGTGAATTTTAGTTTCAGTCAATAATCATAAAATACCCTGTATCTCGAAAACCATTCGCTTTCAAGGGTAAGTGTGGGGGTGTTTTGAACTCAGAAAAGTGTGCTCTATCTCTCATCGGTCTATGTCACTTTAAATCTGGGACAATCTGTATATTAACTTTCGGCAGAATAAGTTCTGGAAAAGTACAAATTAGATGTTTTTATATCAAAATACATTCAAATCAATGATAATTTCTGAGATGCAAATAGCATTTTCTGGTATGAAAAAATTTAGGCACATTTTTGGTCGTGAAAAACTGTTGATAACTGAATTTTCTGGGTTTTTTTCTCGTCTTCCCCTTTTTGAAAAAATTCTAACTGCTATATCTCGACAAATACGCATTTTTTCGAAAACTTTACAAGTAAAAAGTTGTTATTTGTCTTTAAATTATCTACAAATACTGTCACGATTGCTTTGGAAGTGGGTCTTAAAACCTGGCCCTATGCCACACTGGGTTCTCTGGAGAGGCGTGTAAAAAGGAGCGATTTTAAGAATATATATTTTATTTTAAAAAACTCTTGTTCACAAGATGACGGACAATCAACAGAAACAGTACAGTACCATATGTCACGAATATATGGTGGTAGGTTTTGAGGTAGCAAATAATCACCAACAATAATAAACATAATAAAAATAGAACATATAATTTGAACGATTTTACCAATATACACAGTGGGAGGGAGAGGTGTCACTTTACACTTAACTGGTGATCTCCAGAGCGGAGATCACTAAACTGCCTGAAGGGCCTGGGCCCCTCATCTCAAAGATGAGGACCTGAAAGTAACTCACCAAACGCTGGAACTGAAGGAACCGGGCCCCTCATCTTCAAGATGAGGGCCCCAAAACTTAGACTGACTTTTGATCTAGACATCAAAACGAACAGAATCCTCGAAGTTTCTTGAAAATCCATTCATCCGGTTAACTTTTTCAAGTTTAGGTTGATTTTTTTCTAATTTGCCTACATTAAGTACTATGAAAACTGTAATTATAGAGAAATTCAAACTTTGAACATCTTGCATATACTAAACCAGCAACGTTTGTATCACACATGGTTCAGTCGTCATATTTTGATCTCAAGTTTCCGAAATTTCCCATTCGTAATGAATCGCCCATCTAAACTATTTATATTTACAATGAATTTTTTCATATTTTTTATACCGGCTTAATCTTGCAAAATGTGACTACGAAACTTGTACTCTTCCTTATACCCCTAAGAAACGGGTACAGTATTTGTTACCTTTTTTCATATTACTGTTAATTTTTTATAAAATAAGGCTTATGCTAGTCATTTTAAATTATGTTTTTAATAAATAAACAAAAAACAGAGTTAATAGCTTTATTTAACCCATCCCTGGTACCCTGTACAAAAACCATCCGTCATAATCGTAATAACAATCATTAAGCTTATAGGTGCAGCCCTTTTTCCGATGCTTGTGGGGAATCATGATTTTCTCAGGGTAAACCAAGTGGGAATAATCCCTCTCTGTTTTCTTCGCCGATGCTACTCCCGTACTCTTTTCGTATTTGTTTACTGCTACATCTGTGAGGTCTTTCTCTAATTCGACTACTTCAGCGGTCTCGGAAGATTCCTTTAAATTCTTAAGCAGTAACTTATCGTCTTCTGACAAGACTTTGCCTCTAAGTGCTCGAGTTTCTATATTACTGTGTAACTGTTGTAGAGTAACTGACTTTTTGTGCTTTAGTTGTTTCTTTTCCACTGCTAAATAAGTATCTTGGTTATCGGAGGGTGGCAAAAACGTATTGTTTATATTTACGTTCGATTCTTCTGGCGGATCCTGCGACTTGTTTTTCATTTTTTCGTAGCTGGTAATGATGTCGGAATATTCCGTTCTTATATTTTTGTTAGTTACCTTGACGACTTTCTTGGTTTCTGGTATTTCAAACGGCTTTAAATTTAATGACCTGTTGGTAAATTTATTTAAATGCTCCACTAGGTCTTTCGGTAGGTCTGCCATTTGGCCGGTTTTGAATGCCTTCCAGTTTTCCTGAACGGCCATATCGTGATTTGTTACTTTCGAGTCTTTCTTCGTCCATTTGGATTTGATAATTTTCTGGAAAAGGAAAAATACCATAGAGACAGGACATTACATTAAAAAATTTGGTGTATAAAATTTGATTATTTTAACAATTTCTTTCCTGTTAGTCCCTTCAAATTAGTCAAAAAATCGCTGTTTGACAAAGACGTAGAGACAAAATCTGTAGGAAATTTTATGGTGTAAATTCTGCTCTCCTGATAAGCGCTATAATTCATATATATGTATATACAGTGTGAAACTAAAGAAACGCACAAAATTCATATCTTTGGTATGTCATTTTTCAAAAAAATCCTCGAACAGGTCAATTTTAATGCTACATTTTGTCACTATATGTGACCGCCCCAAAACTCCCTAACGAAGAAAACCTCGTTTAAAAAAAAAAAAATTTTAAAAAATCTAATAAAATGACCAAAGTCGCTGACAAAATCTGAAAATCATATGCACAACCACCTTTCCAACACTGAATGGGTTGCAGCCAGCTACAGTGGAGACGGGCTGGGTTAAATTTAAGTAAAATTGGGCGCCACGAGGTTTACCCCAGTCAGTGTCAATTAAAACATGTAAATAAATTTAATAAAGTAATTACCAATGTAAAAAAAACCTCGAATTTGTGGTAAATTCTAATCTTTAAAAAAAGGAGGCTGTGACAAAAAAAAAAAATTACTGAATTTACTTAAACACCTAAGTTTATTACAAAAGAATCGATAAAGCAGTGTATCACATACACCCTGTATATTGAAAATATCAAAAAAAATAATAATGTTCAAATATGTTAACGGCTCTCATAAGCTAAAGAAAAGTATTTACACAAATACTGCTTAAGATAACAAAAACGTATAAATATTTCAATATTTCAAAATAATACGCTAGTTGACTAGCTAAAACACCTAAGTTTATTATAAAAGATCGATAAAGCAGTGTATCACATACACCCTGTATATTGAAAATATCAACAACAAAAAAAAATAATAATGTTCAAATATTATTATGTTAACGGCTATCATAAGCTAAAGAAAAGTATTTACACAAGTACCGCTTAAGATAACAAAAACTTATAAATATTTCAATATTTCAAAATAATTCGCTAATTTACTACACCCTGTATATATATAAATTCGGGTCCCGTCCCGGGATATAGCTATACCATGGGCTCACACAGGTGGTGGTTAAATATAAATATTCGCATTTAATATTTTATAAAAATAATCATATACAGTGCCTTTGATTAAAGTTTTAAATATCTGGCTCACTATAAATAAATTAGCAGCCACAACCGAATATTTAAAAAAAAATGCAATAACGTTGAAATCAGTATTTACATGTATATCGACAAAATTATGTGAAATTATATTTAAATGAATTTACTAGTGTTTGGCTCACCCAGTATATTATTATTCCAATCGGTGGCTCAAAATAAAACAAATATAAATAATTAAATAAAACCTGCGTCTCCTATCTGATGATAGCCTCCCGACTGACCCAGGGGTTGATCCAAAAATTTTCTCCACACTCTACCAGTAATCACCAGGAAAATGGTTCTTTAAATTGTGAAACAGGGTTCATAAACTAGGCCAGACTTCAGCCTTCCATGAAAACTTCGGGCCTCCAGAAAACTTCAGCCCTCTAGGAAAATTTCGGCCGTCCAGAAAAACTTAGGCCCTCCGGTAAAACCCTAAATAATTCATGAAAATCAACCTTTTGCCCAAAAATACCAGACGAAAAGAATAAAGCCACACTTACATGAATCATTTAAACAACACTTAACATTGTATAAAAGAAAGTTACCTTTTTACAAAGGGTTTTTCATCCTAGGAAATCGTCGGAAATTCATCAAATGCAGCACTTTTCTCCACAACTTATATATATCTTCTTGAATGACAGGTTCCTACGTCTTATCAGAGTGGAGAGATTCACTAAATCAAAGAAACACCAATGAAAATTTACGCCTTAAGGGTAGTAACACGTGGTACTTACGATATTAGAAAATAATCCCAAAAAGGAGTGATTTCCACCACAATACTGAGCAACCAAATAAACTACGCTGCACAACAACTGGAAAACCACTGATAAAACAACAAAAGGATTTATCCCGTAATGGATGATCAACGATCAAATCGTCCTTATGTTATCGCTTCCAATACCGAAAAGAAAATGACTACCCCGTTTCTCAGGATATCACAAAAACTACCCGTGAGAAGCTTCAGAACCTTCTTGAGAGATGTCGCTTGACTTTCTACAAGAAAAATTACTACTTAGCTCCATAATGTACAATAACACCCTGTAGAGCTTTCAAAGGTAAGTACCTATCAGTTGAGAATCTTAAATTAAATAAATAATATCTGGCAAAGGATATAAATTTGTAAAAGTCACCACATGAAAGATTACTACGCTATCAATACACTGGGAGTAAATCAAAGATACAATCGAAATTAGTATAACAACTACCAGACAATAGATGGCGATACCTCGTATCGACTAAAATAAATAATTCAACGACAAACCATCATCAAAATTCTTCACACATTGAATTTGTCACAATTATAATAGAAATTATGCAATTTATCATAAATTAAACAGTACCAGGTCAGAATTATTTGTAGGGCAAATCGTAACGTAAGTCGCATATACACCATACGATTTCGTGCACGCAGGAATAGAATATAGGTCAACAGCTGATTCGACGAGAAATAAACAACTATATACGAACGTTTGAAGACTCCAATGTGTTGTTATATTATTTACAAGATATTAAATATCGCAAAAATCATAAAGATGACAACATTTCACCCTGTGACGGACGACAAAGGTAGGTGATTCTAATATTCTATAGTAAATAGTTTGGTAAAATCATAAATTTGCAGGAATAACCTAATGTTTAGAGACGAAGATTTTATGGACACGAATAAATTGTTAGTAGATAGCTAGACTTCGACATGTAACAACAAATATGTCTCAAATATACGAACTTCAATCCCAAAATTACAATTAGCACCCAAGTACCAGTACCACAAAAAATACCAGCTTAGAGAGAAAAAAGGTTAGTAATCACCTAATAAATACCTATCTGGACAAATATATCACCATTTCTGAGGCTAAAATCTTACATACTAACGCGTATAATAACTATGTACCTGAGATCTACAAACATAACTCATTATTTTCTTTTACAGGTACCAAGAAATCACGGAAATGGTGAAGAACCACCCCTGAACCAACCCTTCGAATAATTCATTAGAATAATATATTACAATTTATAAACTTGATACTTCTAAATAGAATCGTTTACCAAAAATCAAGAGCAAATTATATACCAAAAATTACCTTATACCTAGCGTCAAAAATAACTGTTACATATACCAAAATTTATGACGTCATTGGTTTTTGAGTTATGACGCCATCATAATTTTTTTTTAATGGAAACATATTTTTGTTTACTGTTTTTGGTGATATATTCCTTTCGCTTTCTGGTGATATTGTTCCACTTTCTTATGGACTGCTAAATCTTGTTGGCTACATTTTTGTTTTAACCAGCATGAAAACATTTGACATAAAAACAAAACAAAGAAAATAATAAAAAAACAATCAACAGGGATACTGGCCTTTTTGTGTAAAGTACTGATAACTTTTTTATTCCTGGCACGTGTGGAACCTAAGTTTTGTGACACTTCTGAGACAGTGTAAAACTAGTGAATGCAATGCCACGTTTAAGTAAAGGAGAACGCGTCAAACTTCTGATGATGGTTGGTTATGGTCATAGGCTGAAAACTCATCAGGAAGCATGTGATGTTTTCAATGTCAAGTATCCTGAAAAGCAAATTTCTAGATCCTCTGTAAGTAGATTGGTGGCTAGATATGATGAATCTGGCAGTATAGCTGATCTCCCTCTATCTGGTGCCCTAGCACAAGCAACGAAACCAAATTAAATATTCTTCTAAAAAGTGAGGAAAACCACCATCTTTCGACAAGGCAGCTGGCTTTAAATCATAACGTGAGTCAAATTCTGTTGTACGTCTATTGAAAAAAGAAAAATACCATCCATACAAAGTGCAATTAATCCACGAATTGAATGAGGACGATCCAGATCGGCGCAGTTTTGTAAACTGTTGATGATCTTGTGCGATGAAAACCCAAAGGACCCCGCACGGAACATATGGAAATTGGCCCTCGGTAAAAGTGTTTGATACTCGGGGATATTATCCAAATATCGATGTTGATCAAAAGTCTCTATGGGCTCAAGGTCGGAAATTGGACGGTTTTCCAGATATCGGGGGTGTAAAGGGGGATGCTCATTTCTTGTGGGAAGTGGCCCCCGCTCAGTAAAATTCGCTGGAATCGATATATGTCATTCCTCTCGACCTCTTGATAAAAAATAAACAGTTTTCTAGATATGGGAGGTGCATTTTCTATAGGAAGTGACCGCCAGTGAATTTCATTGGAATCGACATATGTTGTTCCTCTCGACCTCCTGATCAAAAGTTCTCATAGACACAAGGTCGGTAAATGCACAATTTTTTCGATATCGGGGGTTCAAAATCGACTTTGCAACCCCCGATATCTGGAAAACTGTGCATGTACCGGCCTTGTGCCCATGAGAAATTTTGATCAGGAGGTCGAGAGGAACAACATATGTCGATTCCAGTGAATTTCACTGGGGGTCACTTCCTATAAAGGAAATGAGCGCCCGCTTTGCACCCCCCATATCTAGAACACTGTCCATTTTTCAAACTTGTGGCCCTGAGAATTTTTATCAGGAGGTCAAGAGGAATAACATATGTCGATTCCAGCGAATTTTACTGGAGCGGGGGCCACTTCCCACAAGAAATGAGCATCCCCCTTTACACCCCTGATATCTGGAAAACCGTCCAATTTCCGACCTTGAGCCCATAGAGACTTTTGATCATCATCGATATTTGGATAATATCCCCGAGTATCAAACACTTTAACCGAGGGCCAATATCCATATGTTCCGTGCGGGGTTCTTTTTTAAAGAACATTGTTTTTTTCTGATGAAGCTACATTTTCTTTAACTGTAGGTATTGGTCACGCGAAAATCCTCATTGGACTCGAGAAGCCCATACACAGCGACGAGGCAAAGTAAATGTGTGGGCAGGTATGATTGGTGATATTTTATTAGGAACTTTATTTTTAAGAAAATCTTACGGCCACAAGATATTTACAGTTTTTGCGAGTTGAGTTAGTGCCAGCCTTAGCAGTTATGTTTCCGGACAATGAAGATGAAGATATTCCTGCTGAAAACGTCTGCTTTCTGCAAGACGGGGCCCTGCCTCATTTTGGGATAGCAGTGTGTCAGTTTTTAGATGACACTTTTACTGGAAGGTGGATAGGTCATCGAGGTCCGATTGAGTGGCCCCTGCGTTCACCGGATTTAACCCTCTTAGATTTTTTTTTGGGGTTACTTAAAGTCAAGGATGTATTTTAACAGACCGGATACCATACAAGAATTGAAAGACAGAATTGGCTTGTAGATGAAACGAATTGCCCATGAGATGATTCAGAATAGCATGCAAAGTGTCTACACCCGTGTTGGTCAAATGGTTGGAGGGTCGCAATTTGAGCAATGGATATGATTTTTTTCTCACAATTACTTATATAAGGTATCAATCAATAAAAATATTTTTTCCAAAAGAATGGCTTAGGTAATATCAATTTTTTTCATATCACCAGAAAGCTAAAGGAATATCCAACCAAAAACAGTAAACAAAAATGTCTATTTCCATTAAAAAAAAATGTATGATCTCGTCATAACGCAGAAGCCAATGACGTCATATATTTTGGTGTAGTGACAGAATGTAGCATTTACAAAACTAATCGACCTGTTCGAGGATTTTTTTGACAAATGACACCTACCAAAGATATGAATTTTGTGCGTTTCTTTAGGTATTTATCAAAAACTACCCTTCTCTAGAACTGCGGGGGGTGAAAACCATGTTTAGACAACCCACATGCCTCACTTTTTACGGGTCTCATGGCTGTGGGAATATTTCTTTAATTTTTCCTAATTTGAAGGGACTAGTTAGTGTGGTGATCGAGTCTTAAAATGTGGAAACAAATTTTTCTGAAGAAAGAAATGGGATTGTGGCCATCTTGTGAATTTTTAAAGGTACTAGAATCTCATTTTATATTTTTCTGTGGTGCTGACAAAAGTTATGACCATTTGACTCTGAAATGTTTTATGTTTCTCGTGTGTCAAATATTTCCCAAAGTATTTTTTTTCTCCGTCATTAATACAAACACAAGGATGTTTAGTCCTGGAACAACCAAACAGTGGGACTTTTAATTTTGTACTGGGTCATTTTACGAGGGACGAGGCATAGGCCATCAGTGGCCGTCAGAAAAGTTGAAAAAAAAAAATGCAAGGCCTAACAACTTAAAAGTTAAGAAAATATGTTCGATGTATGTACACCTATGTGCAATGAAATCCCGTACACCAATTTTTTTTCATGACAAATTTTTCAGCATTGAGGTCAACAGCTAGCCGAGGAATACGAAAATCGGAAACAAAACTGTACAAGTGCGAAGAAGATCACATTAACACATTCAGCGCCAAGCTAATATTGTTGAATCTACGCACGAGATCACCCATAACACAAGCTCGGCAGACACTGGTGTCTGATCTGGCCCTATATAAAAAAATGCATATTTTTTATCACACCAGGCCACATTGATTGAAAAACTGGTTAATTTCTTAGACCGCAGCTACAATTTTAGCGGACATAAATAAATCGGCTCTAAAATACATATAATTTTAAATCATTCTCAGCAGGCCACAGCGGTCACAATGGCGCACACAGCTTTCAAAAACTAAACATTTTTTTTATTAAGAACCTATTGCATACATGCCATTATACAGGGTCATGGCCGGCAATTAATGATAAAAACTCTTCGAATGTGAGTGTCCGCTGGCCAATACTAATGGCCACGTAAGGCGGACACCAGTGACTGCTATGGCCTGATATAACTTTAGCTTATCAGACACCGGTGTCCGCCATGGCGCTGAATGTGTTAACAGAAGCAAGCCCGCATTCTGTTTTGTTTAAATTACATCTATTGCCCATTGGAGTTTTGGAACAATGTTATGAGTAAGCGTGCATAGTCCTGATATATCAATCAATTTTTTTTTTATTTGTTCCTTAATACAGTAGAATTACCCATAGTCTGGTGTATTATGGGTAATGGTAGATTTAATGGACAAGTTTATAGGGATATTTTGGAAAACGTTATGCTTCCTTCGGTGGAGCAGTTATAACCAAACACCACCATTCATCAACAAGACAACTACCCTATTCATACTGCCAGTATAATTAGTCAAAGGTTTGGGAACAACAATATCAAAATATTACCGTGGCCTTCGCACAGACCCGATATAAATCAAATTGCGAACGTCTGGGGTTTGCTAGTAAAAAAAAATTATGAACGAAACTTCAGACCAAGAAATGAAGAAGAATTGTGGGCAGCCATTGAAAATTGCTGGGAGGAGCTGGAGAAAAAGAAAACTGCTGTCTTAGACTAATTTCCAACGAGATTTAATCACATCTTGGAAGGAAACGGAGCCATGACAAAATATTATATTATTTAGATAATAAATACAATCGCAGTTATATCTGTGAATTTTTCACCATCAATTATTACATTTGTTATAAATTGAAATCATTCCCACCGATTGGTGTGAAAATGTAAAAAACACAAGTATACGTACATGTATGTTTTTCTTTTGGATTAACATTATTCAAATACCTTACTTGCGATGTTTCACAATCAATGTCGGTTTTTTATAACCTGTATGATGGTAAAAAAATCTAAAATTCGAAAAAGATTCACTCAATATTAGTAAAAACTGGATTACCTGATTTTTCAAGTGTATGGGATTTAATTGCACATAAGTGTACCTTTTACAATGAAATTTTGTTGACACGAAAAATTTTATATCATATAGTGAACTATGATATAAAATATTTTAGAATCTAACTTATATTTGTTAGATTTTAAACTTACACTGATAACTTCAGGCAATGCCGGGAATCCCTCAGAAAGCCTGTCTATTGTCCATTCCTCTGGGTTAGTACTATGTAAATATCTAATCTGTTCCTTATCGTGCCACGTTAAGAAATTTGGGTACTTCTCTTTAAAATATTTTTGTCTAACGATGTGGTACTTTTCTTTCTCGAGCATATCCTCTACCTCTCGTACATGCTCCTTGTGGCTTTTGTGAAGGCTCATGAAATCTGATTCTAAATCATCGATTTCTAGTTCCTCCAGTTCTTCGTTTGAGTTTAGAATTTTTTTCCTACGCTTTATACCTGGATCTGTTCTTGCGAACTTTACGTAAGTTCTAGCCAAGCTGCTAGCATTATGCTTGGAAACAAATCTTCTTAAATAAAACATTACTAACTACATCTAATATCTAATTAATTAAATAACTATTTACACATCGCTTTGCGACATCGAGTTTAGCACTTGAACTGTGTATTGATATTGATCGCAAACCTGACAAACTGTCTGTGATATTGATTTTATTAAGTAGGCAACCTTTCATACCGCAAAGTGTGCATGGTCAGGCTGCGCTAAGCTACGAGCAGTGTTGCCGTTTTCAGTAGATTGCCTACTAAATTAGTAGATTTCAAGCGAAATAAGGGTGGTCAATAGAATTTTAGTAGAGTTAATAATGTTAGTAGTTTTCAGTAGATTTCCCAGTCCCAGTTTTAATCATGGTAGAAATATAATATACATTCTACCATGGTTATAATCCTATATTTTATCGCCATCTATAATAATGTAAGCAAGTAACCTAAGTGGCACCTACTGGAATAGCTTCGAACTCAATCAAATAACTACAAAGACAACTGCTACGGTCATTTAGGGAAGGAAGTTAAGTCCTTCTCCTATAGATGTCGAACTAGACTTTAGAAAGAATATCGGAATTAGGAAACTGTACTAACATGATTCTGACATGGTAAGGTTTAGCTTAAGTATTTAGGTATGAATTTTTTTTTCAAAATGTTTTAATATTTTTGTTTGCTTGTTATTTTCATAAATGTTTCATTTTATTTTATATTTTATTTGAGTAAACATTTAGTAACATAAAAAAAAAACAGGAATTGTTCCATAATATTGCCGCCCGACGCCAGATGGCGGTAGATTTTTGGTCAAATCTAATTTAAGGTTAGTAGATTTTAGTAGTCTGTGATCGGAATACGGGTAGAAATGGTAGAATACGGTTAATCTTTGAGTAGGAAAGATATATATTGTATCTTCCCTAGTCTAAGCGTATATCTGTATTATGGGGATGAAAGTATGAACCCAGAATGATTAATAATCGTTCTTGAATATAAGCGACATTTAATTTCTAGATTAGGAAAATTAGCTGTCAAATAAAAAGTAGAATTCAGCACGAACTACTACTAAACATTCCAAATTGACATTTGTAGAAGAAGGAGTAGAATTAAGTGCGAACTACTACACAACCAAAATGGCAATTTGTAGAAGAAGAAGTAGAATTCAGTGCGAACTACTCAACATCCAAATTTGTAGAAGAAGTAGAATTCAGCACGAACTACTACACATATAAAAATGGCAATTTGTAGAAGATGTAGAATTCAGTGCGAACTACTACGCGTACTAATTTCACATTGTAGAAGAAGAAGTGTTAACCCATAAAATAAAAACAGAACTAGTGTAATTTGAAAAGAATTTGTTAGGTATTTTGTGCATAATACCACTTAGTAAATGGTATTTTATTTAAAAATTGAAAATACGGAAACAAAATTAACAGAGTTAATCTAAATTCTGAAAGTTGATTTTTTGCCTAACTGCATAAATCTGAAGACAGTGTTACGAATATAAAAATAAATATAAAATTTCTAAGTTTTTGCTGACTTTTTACATCTATGAACTACTTTACTCAATAATAGTCTGTAAAATCTTGTAATTTGGGTGTGCTTGGTGGACATTTTTACATTTTGTTTTTTGTTATTGGCAGCACTGGACCGATTGAATTGAACTAAAAACTAACCTCATTATTTTTACACATGTGAAGTAAATTAACTGGCCAAACCTTTTTATTCAGTTTATCCGACACAGTGATGTCGTTCTTTAACAGAGGCAAACAGTTAAACGGCACAAAGCGTGCTAAATACTCCAATGAAAAAAGTAAGAAACGAAAACGAAGCAACGTAGCCAACTCTTCTAAAAATGAAGATCTTACAAGTAGCGAAGACGAGGGCTTGGACAACGGTGTACCAGATGTTTCTTCAGAGGACGAACAAGAAACAGCTCAAGAGAAGAAATTAAGACTGGCCAAACTCTATCTTAAGGAAATCGAACGTGAGGAGAAAGCTAGGTTAGAGAATGAGGAAATAGACCAAAGTGTATTAACGAAACGGTTGAAAGAAGACTACTTAAAAGAATCTGGAAAGCTAAGATTAACAGTCGCTGACAAATACAAGGGTATAGATGTAGATAATATCAAAATACTGAAGTGTCGGGAACAGCGAAACAGTATCACTTGTTTGTGTATTACGTCCGATGATAAATATGTTTTTGCTGGCAGCAAAGATGGAGTTGTAGCTAAATATTCATTATTAGAGAATAAGAAAGTAGGAATTATACCATTTGTTAAGCAAAAAGGTGCCGAGCAAGTTTTAGGCCACAGTAGTCGAATATTATGTGTTGCCGTTTCAACGGACAGTAAATTTCTTGTTGTCGGGGACGAGTCTAGTGATATTCACATTTGGGATGCCAGCACACTAAAGTTTATCAAAAAGTTAACCGGGCATAAAAAAGCGATTACCGGAGTCTGTTTTAAGAAAGACTCTCATACATTATACTCCTGTTCTAAAGACCGTTCTGCAAAGGTCTGGAGTCTAGACGAAATGGCTTACGTGGAAACTCTGTTTGGTCACCAAGACAATATTACGTCCATAGACGCCTTGTATAGAGATCGAGTGGTAACGAGCGGAGGCAGGGACATCAGAGTTTGGAAGGTCGTAGAGGAGACCCAGTTGATCTTCAACGGACATGCCGGAAACATAGACAACGTGAGTCTAGTCAATGAAGAAAATTTTGTTACTGGTGGCGATGACGGACAGTTGTGTGTTTGGAGCATCATGAGGAAAAAGCCGCTGTGTGTAATACAAAACGCCCATGGATTGGACGATACGAATCAACAGCCTTACTGGATAACAGCTCTTACCGCCTTGGTTAATACAGATGTAGTGGCGTCGGGATCGTACGATGGGTTTGTCAGAGCGTGGAAGCTAGAAAATAATTTTAAATCCGCCAGTTTGTTGCTGAAGATTCCTGTTGAAGGTTTTGTGAACTCGTTGAGTTTTACGTCTGATGGAAGTAGGTTATGTGTCGCTGTTAGTAAAGAGCATAAATTTGGCAGATGGACTACTGTAAAATCAGCTAAGAACTGTATTATGATTGTGCCGTTTATAAAAGATTAAGTTATTATTTTTATCTTTGTTTTTTTGTACAATGATATTTTATAATATAAAATTGTTGTAAAATTCGTTCTTTATTTGTTGTAAAATTCACAGGTGATGTTTTAATACTTGAATTTCTTATATCACTTTCTTTGTTTGCCATGCTCTAAGGAACAGAATTATAATATCTCTAGTGGTTGCCATGTAATTGTACACTGGCTCTCGTACCATTGGAATTTCTGGTTTATAAAACTGCAATTATTTTTTTAATAATAATATAATAGTAATTTTATTGTCCAAAATGCCAAATACATTTGCATAAACGGATTAGATACAGATACAGTGATATTAAACCTAACCCTAACACAAAAAAGGTAATAGGACAAAACAAATAAGAGTAAATTATTACAAAACATACATGAAATAAGATTAAAATTGAGCACAATCCTTAAAATAATTGGTGATTTAGGTATGAAAGTTCCTCATGTAGGACTAGGGGTTTCATAATAGGTTTCAATTTAGCGGGATTAATACAGCGAAACTGAATTGGTTATTATAGCAGTAAGAGGCCAGAAAAGTAAATGATTTGCGGAACGCAGCATTGTTGTGTCGAGGAATTGAGAGAGACATGTCAGTTTGTCTTAATTCTCTTTCTTGAACATCACTTCTTTCTATTTTAGCAAATGGGTATTTCAAGGATTCATAAAATAGGTATATTGTTAACAAATCTGGCTATATGATGTAAACAGCAATCCTCAAGTTTAAATATTTGTAAATATTAAAAGTGAGTTATATGATGAAATCTTGGGATATCAGTTATGAATCTAACAGTATGACTTTGTGACTTTGCATTTTTTGAAGGCGATATTTATGTTGTTGACTAATACAAGGCCTCTATACTACTTCAGCACAGTTAAAGTACGACAGGACTAGGGTTCGCCCGAACTGAATCATTTGATTTAAATCACGATTTAAATCAACGATTTTAATCAAGTGATTTTTTTTAATTAATCTGATTAAAATCAAAAAAATAAATAGATACCATTTATTTATTTTATTGTATAATAGTCAAAATACAAATGCAAATAAAATTATATTCTTAATAAATAATGACAGATAACAAACATTTAACAGAGAAACAGAAAAGTTTAAAAAAAATTAAATTATGTAACACTAACGATACATAACTACCTAACTACACTTACACAGTACCACACTATACCAGTATTATTATTATATTAACCATTGATATTACTGGTTTTCAATGTTCTCATTATAGTATTTGTACAGAAATACAAATTTTCCTGCATTTTCCACTCCTAATCCATTTCTTAAATTGGAGTGAATAAGTCCAAATGTAGAAACTACTCTTTCTACTGAAGCTGACGAAGAAATAGCACATAAAAATTGCTTCACGGAAGGAAGAAGTCTAGCAATATCAGGTATGTTCTTTTGTGAAACCCACTACTATAAGGCACTAACAGTGCTTATTACCTCTTCTGAAAACATAACTACTGAAAATGGTTCCATTTTGGCTTCAAGTTTTATAATGAGTGGTAGTAATCCTAATTCACTATTTCCAATATTTCCATACATTTCTTGTACGGTATTTAATGCTTGATCTTCTTCTACACTAGTCAATTTAAATTTGGTTTTGGTTGTATCCAAAATTTAAGCCATAAAATGAAAGGGCGTAAGTGCTTGTTTATATCGTTTTTCAAAAATTTGTATTTGAGACAACGATAAGTCTAATTCTTCCTGGAATATTCTTTCTAATTCCTTCCATACTTGTACTGCATCAGATAGAAAAGCATTTTTTTTTTGTAATTTATCAAGTCCCACAGCTATAAGCTTTAAGATTTTTAGGTATTCTTCAGCTGATCGTTTAAGACCAATGTTTGAAACTTTTTGATATATTGTTGAATTAACTTCTTTTTCATTCTCCTCACATACTTTTAATAGTTTCTTCCATTGGCTTATATAGAAACTTTATTTAGTAAAGAAAACTAATACAAACAATGATATTAACATATAGTAAACATTATTTTTTATCCTAAAACATTAATAAACTAACAATAACTTTGGTCGGGATCTTTAACAACTCAATAAATTGCACATTTGCATTTAATTTGCCAGGTAATTCTTTAATTTCCTCCTGAAGTACATATATATACCTCTAAAGAATTTGACACCAATGGTTTTCCACCAGCTTGCACAGACCAACCATCAATAGACATGTTTGCACTCTGTCCAGAAAGACTTCCAAAACATTTTGATTTTTCCTCCTTATATATCCTGTTCTAAAAAGGTTCTCGAAATGGTTTTTCCTAAAGGGGGCTTATAATCAGGTCTTAACATATCGATAACCTTTATCACATACGGATTGTCTAAACACCTCAAGCTAGTATTAGTTGCAAATACAGTTTTTGCAATTTGTTTATCTGCTTCTTGTTTTTTATCTGCAGATGTTGGAACGACAAAGTTCATCAGATTAGCAGAAGCGTTATTTGTTTTTCTTTTTTTAGAGACTGAATCAGTAGTAGTAGTAAATTGTAACGATGATGTTGATCGAACTGACAAATCAACACCAAACAAACCTGACGTTGATGAAGCTGAGCTTTGGTAGTTGTCCTTGAAAACTGATGGTTGAGGTCGAATACGTGGAAATCCCGCTTGCAATGGTTGCAGTATCTGATTCTTTATTTTCTGTAAAAGAAAAGGAGCAAATATTTAAGTTGATAAATGATAAGATAAAATATTAGAGGAGTCAATAGAAGTTTTCACTTCGGAAAAATTCCGGACATAATTAGTTTTGCTACTAATTTGTTTAATAACAAATGACGCTCAAGGACTATTGTTGGTAATGGTAAATTTTAGTTGTTCCTCACATGTTCAGAGATGTATTCGAAAAGTTACGCTTTCCTAAATTATTCTGAAATAACGCATATTTTCATTCTCTATTGACGCCATTATATTTATTAATAAAATATTAAGATTAAATAGGTATCTCGAAACGAAACTAAATTATTATTATTATTATATGTAGTGTGTACATACCTTCAGCTGTTGTTAAATCAAATTCTTCATTACTTGGACCAGCGGTACCTAGATCTACGTATAATGTCTTACACTTTTCATGATGGTTTTTTAATCTTTGAACAAGTCCTTGCATTTGTTTTCTGCAAGTTTTACAACTCGCTCTACTACCAGTCTTTCCCTTTTCTATTTTTTTTTTCTATAAAATAAGTCCAAATTGTGTCTTTTTTCCTTCCACTCATTTTTATTATACACTTCACTTGTTCACTTTTAATTTTAATTAACTTGGGCACGAGTACAGATAATTTATCAAATGAAGCAGCTTACGAATTGGCCACCCTTTTATATTTATATTGAGCAGACAATTTTCTACAAGATTAACAGGAAAATTCGCGCAAAAACACGAACGAGTATACTAAAAATAAGAAACTAAGAACCAGAAATATAAGGTTGAACACACTGAAATGAAATTTTGGTATTTTCTAAAGTAGCCAAATATCATTGCTAAACGCACTATCCAAATTATTAGAAAAAATTGTTTGCAATCGCTTGACAACCTACGTCGAGTCCAACATATTGTGTACAACTCAACACGGATTTAGGGCAAATAGATCTACCGAAACAGCCACATGTCAAATGCTAAATTATATTTTTGAGAGTTTGGACAATGGTAAACTAGTCGTGTCATTACCTTTTGATTTATTGAAGGCATTTGACACAATATGCACAGAATTTCTAATTAATAAACTATCTAATATAGAACTCCCAGTAAATATTCTGAACTGGATTAAGTCGTATATGGATCGAGGGGCGAAATATGATCATAGATGTTAATGGAATCAGGTCTAAGGAGCACGATGTCAAACTAGGAGTACCCCAAGGCTCTGTTCTGGGCCCCCTACTCTTTCTAATGTATATAAATGACTTACCTGATCATATTACTAGCGGATTAGTCACAATGTTTGCGGACGACACCACTATCACTGTAGCAGCTGATACTCCACAAGAAATGGAATCCATAGTGAGTAGTATTATGAATGAATTTAGCGCCTGGTGCCAACGCAATCGGCTTATACTAAATGTCTCTAAAAGTATGGCTATCAATTACTTTATAAGGAAAGGCATACCAAATAACGTAAATCTAGCCCAACATATTAACTTCAGCGAGAAGGTAAAATTCTTAGGCACTTATATAGACAACAGACTTACCTGGGACGCTCATGTCGAAAGTGTCTGTGCAAAATTAAGTGAAGCATTATATGCCATCAGACAAATGAAAGACTGTCTCAATGTATCAGGGCTGTTAAACATTTACTATGTGATGGCATACTCTCATATGTCTCTAAACATAACCAGTTGGGGTTGCGCTCGAGAAATCCAAAGAGTGTTCATTTTCCAAAAACGGTTACTTAGGCTAATTTTTAATCTGGATAGCAGGGAAAGTTGCAGACAAGTGTTTACAGACCATAAAATTCTCACTGTACCCTGTATTTACATTTTCAAATGTGTTCTTTTTGTTAAACAAAATAAACAACTATTTATACCTAACTCATCTACGCATGACCACGATACTAGACATGGTCATTTATTACGTATCCCACACCACACAACATCAACCTATAAAAAATCACCCATTTATAATTGCACCACATTCTACAATAACTTGTCAGAAGATTATTAGGAACACAAAAAATATCCCTGTCTTCAAAAATAAAATAAAAAACTTATTGATAAGAGGAGCATTTTATAGTACTCGTGAATATATGGAACAAGCTAATGAATAGCTTTCAAGTATACTAATCTTTTACTTTTCTTGACACACCATATATACCACGGGTATTTGGTCAATAGTATTGCTGTTGCTTGTTGCTGCTGTTGCCATTGTTATCATTATTGTTATGTATATGTGTGTGCAGGTATGTATATTTATATGTATATATTTATTTGATTTTTTTCTCTATGTACCTTATGTATATGCTTATTTTGACTTGTCCTATATTATCTGTAACATAATCTACTGGACCAATAAATATTATTATTATTATAGACATTCAGCATTCAGCCCTATGATTTGATGGATTGTTTATGTTGTTAAATATAACGTACATGTTCTGTTATAATTTATGACTAATATATTTCATATTTTAAGTTGAATACCTGTATTGTATTATATAAAATAATTTTGATAACATTAACATTAAATGGTATTAAGTTTCCGTTCGAATTATAACAAGTTGAAAATAAATTTAGTCCTAGCATGTAAGTAATCTTGATACTGATTGTGGGGAACTGAAATTCTCAGACAGGTCTAATTAAATAAATCAATACGAGACAGTGTCAAAACTCAAAACAAGAAAATACTTTTTTTGTAATACCTGTACTGTAAGTGGATCATTATTAACAAATTTTTATTAGCGTAAGCTGAACTTACAATTCATTTACTGGTTGCCATGGTTACAGGGCTGTAATATTCACTTACAGTCCGACGTGGGCTGTAAATAAGTGAATATTACATACTAGTTATTATTTACCTGCTCAGATCAACAGAAATTTTAGGTAAAAAAAAATCTATCGTTGAAACCAAACATTTCATGCATACACAAAAATGAAGATATTATTTTAAGCATCTTTATTATTTATGGAAATGTGAAAAGTACAATTATTCATATTATCAACAGTCAAAATTGATGTTAAATTTTTTTGTATTTCTTTAATTACTTCAGGACCATCTAGTGGAGTATTCTCCATATTATCCGAGAGATCATTATCGGATGTTTGACGAGATGAACCGGCTTCTAGGTTGCTAATGTTGAAAATCTTGTTAGCTACTTGTATTTTGTTCGTTAAAGATTCCGCCACATAACTTTCTGCTACTGCCAAGGACTTCCACCCACCGTGCCTTTTCAACGCAAGAACGTCGACTCAGCTGTTAGTCAAAAGAGTTGCCGAGGTTCTGCGAAACGAATGTCCACTGTAATTTTTTGCATTTTCCAAATTTAAAAATGTTGCAATATCAGACGGAATTTTAGCGAAAATATTTCTCCCAACTGGTTGGTTAACACATTTCCCATTTTTATATCTCAAGAATAATTTTTTATTTTCTGAATTTTTTGGTCGTAGACTCATATATTTCCTGAATAATTCCAGACAGTGAAAATTGTCACTGTCTACGATAGTGAAACTTCTTGAAAGGTGATTTTTAGAATCAGGTATTTTGATAAGTATTACGCTTCCTTTATCAACAATATCGTCTACTGTTACCTTGCATAATCCATCTTTGCGGCAGGCTCCCGCAATTCCCATAATAGCAACGACCTTCTTCATCAGATATGTTTGGTCAGATGCTTCACTCAAAAATTTTACAATTTGTTCTATAGTAAACACCTCACTTTTTTTGGGATGATATCCAATATTTTTGTTTTTTAAAAATGCCCTTAATTTGGCATATTTTGAAATGTCAACATTATCATTTAAGGAGATGGTTGACCGCAGCATGGAATATTCGCACCATAAGCTGGCTGGAGATGTATATTTTTTAGATTTCTCTAGAAAATATGCGAGTAAAACCGCCTCACTGGTATGAATATCCACATATTTAGCGTCGCACCACTTTCTAAATACGTCATATGTGATTTCGTACCTTTTTTTAGATTTCCCAGGTAGAAGCGATGTACAAGCAATATTTGCAGCTTCTTCGATATCCATAATAGTATTTCCTCAAAAACTGCTTGTCAAACTTGACTTTTCAACGAGTTGTTTATCTATTAGGCTTTCTTTTGTTAATTTCTAATATATACGATATACCTAATTTATTTAAAATATTAAAATTTAATTTTGACAGGTAGTTATTGTCAATAATTCAAATTTAACTCCTTAATTACTTTTCTTTGATTTTCGCAGGTATTACAAAAAACTATTTACTAACCGCGAACAGTAAGTGACTTTTCAGGTCTAGAATGTTTAGGAAACCTCGGCTCTATGGGCCTCCGTTTCCCAAATTACATTCTCGACCTGAAAAGTATCACTTACAGTTCATGGTACGTGAAATACTATTTTTATTGTTTGCACCTAAAAATATACCATACCACAATATTTACAATTAAAAAAATCAAATAAATTTAAAAAATCACTATTTTTTTGATATTTCTAATAAAAATCGTTGATTATTTTTTTTTTTTGTCATGATTTTTTTCAAACCCTGGACAGGACCAATGCATCTGTTAAAATCACCCTAGTTTTTGGATCTAGTAGGTTCCTATATGGAGAAAGCTTTGTTAATGTAAGCTTTCCGACAGACATAACTGACCTGGTCAGTAAATTTCAAATTATGATTCCTAACAAGTCCCAGGTTCTGTATAGTAGTTACACGAGAGATTGTTTCACCATGTATCGATAGTTTAAAGTTGGCTGTTCTGCTTTTGGAGATTTTTGCATATAGGTAGGTATTGGTTTCACAAGGCTTTTTTTTTCCATTGCTCTGGAACCCTACAAGTTTCAAAGGAATGGTTAATAAGAGGTAATGGATCTCTAAACCACTCAAGAGGCAGTAATATTTTTTAAATTTTTATCTCGCAATTTCCAACTATAAGGCTTACGCCTTGTAGTAGGTAAATTAGAAATAGATGGTTATAAACTATATTATTTCTATTTACATTGTATAATGATTAATGAGTATGCATCTTCAGCCTAAAGTTGTAAAGTTAAGAGACATTCGTCTGTATGTTTGAATATATTTTTAATTACCATATTCACAAGATTAAATAATAATAATAATAATAATAAATTCTTTATTGATTGCATTAACATACAATGTAATACAATACAATCAAAAGGCAATCAACCTAGGTCCTTCAACCAAGGGGATAATAATATCATATTTAACATTTTGTATGGAAAATATAGCGAGAAACGAAAGGTTGATTACACAGATAAATTGCAGAAAAAAACTAATGAGGCGTAGTGCTTCAGTACTCCTGAGACATCAATAGATTCTGGTCAAAGATTGGTCTTTCCGGATATGTGAATCTGGGTGTATTGTTGTTTTGAGCAATTATGAGAGGTTTCATCACATCAGTATTGTGACTTCTCTATGCAAATTTTTCGTTTAGAAGTTGTATTCTATCCTCGATCGGAAGTGTTTGCATCAGTTCATACAAAAGTACATTAGGAGGGTTGTGTAAGGGATTGTGAGTGCTGAATCTTTGTAATTTTCCTTAGTGCAGTTGTTTCAGCAGTCGTTAAATTTTCTTTAGTTGAATTTCTGCTTTTAATGTATAACGTATGTCCATATTCGAGAATAGGTCTACAAGTAGTTTTGTATATTTTCGCTCTGGATATGCATTTTTTTCTTTGCTATTTCATAATGCTTGTTGAGGTTTAATTTATTGTCTAAATAAACCCCCAAATATTTGGCACTGGTTACTGGATGAATCTGATGATTACTTATTTCGATAGAGGGAGAATTAGTGGATAATGCGTGATTTAATAAAATGAATTGCGATTTCAGTGGATTGATTTACAGTCTCCATTTGTTTGTCCATGCTAAAGTATTGTTCAGCAATATTTAAAGTTTGTCCCTTGCCTTTGTAATCGATCGTTCGTGTGAGATTAAGGTGGTATCACCAGCATATTGTAAAATGTACGACAGTTGTTGAGGTTGTTCATTAGTAACTATGTCGTAACAATAAATGTTATATAATAGTGGAGATAGTGAGGAACCCTGCGGAACTCCCTGTTCAGCTGTAAATTCTTGAGACACGGCATTGTTTATTTTCACTGTTACGTTTCTGTTCTTGAAGAAACTTTTCATCATGTAAATAATTGTGTCTGGTAAGTTGAGTCTTTTCACTATCCATAATATATCTTTATAAACCTATACACTATCAAGAGCCTTTTTGAAATCTAGGATAAAGCAGCCGTTTTGTAGCTATTTAGTTCAGCTGACTGCGTACTTATTTGATGTTAAAATCGTGAGTGTCTATAATTACATTTTATTTTTTTAAATTTACCTCAATTTTGCTAATTAACAAATTAGCAACAAGATCATTGTTTATTAAAATCGAGGGGCAATAGCAGCCAATTTTTATTTTCTTTTGAAGTTTGATCTCGACATCAAAACGAACAAAATCCACAAAATTTGTGAAAATCCATTTATTTGGCAAAGTTTTTCAAGTTTAGGTCGATTTTCGTCTAATTTGCCTACACTGATATGTACACTTGATTTAAAAAAAAACTGGTACACTTTCTTTTAGCTATGTAAATCATTCGTTCTTTGATTGATATTAATAATCTTACAAGCGTCACTTTGACGTTAATCAGTGGCGTCATTATTAAAAATGGTTCGACATCTAACAGATATTCAAAAATTTCGAATTGTTTCTAAAATTGAAGATGGTTGGTCCATAAGAAGACTTGCTGCTGAATATAATGTGAGTAAAACCACGATAATGAGTGCTAGAAAACAATGGGAAACCAACCAAACGGTATCCCGTAAAGTTGGTTCCGGTAGGTCCAGTAAGAGCAATAATCAAGAAGATGAAAATCTTACAAATTACCTAAGAGAAAACCCTTTTCAGATTGCAGTTAATGCAATTTCAGAGACAAATTTCCCTGCTTCGGTACCTACTGCTTGCAGAAGAATAAAACTACAAAGCGACTTGAAGAGTTGTTCAGCGACTAAAAAATACAAACTTTGAGAGGAAAAGAAGCAGGGTAGGATTATTTTTGCACTCGACTATATAATTAATGATGAAAACTTCTGGGGACAAGTTGTCTTTTCTGACGAAAAGGTTTTTAAATCCTGTAACGATGGACATGTTCGCGTATATAGGCCTCCTTCCACTAGATACGACGAAAAATATACTTTCAATCCACAAATATCAGGAAGGTTTTCAATCAATGTCTGGGCTTGGATGAGCCTAAATGGGTTAGGTGTGTGTTGGAACAATGGTGGTCATCTCAATTCCATTAAATATGTTGAAATATTAGACAATATTACGTCTCCGTCAGTAATAGGGGTGTGTCCGGAAAACAATTTTATTTTCCAAGAAGACAACTGCTACATACATACGGCCCATCGTGCCAGGCAATGGTTTCTTAATAAAAACATACAGTTGTTACCGTGGCCATCTAAAAGTCCGGATTTAAATCCAATTGAAAATGTTTGGGGACTACTGGTGAAACACATAAGAAAATTAAATAACCATCCAAACAATGCCCAAGAATTGGAAGGGATAATTGAAGACGCTTGGGAGAACTTGTCGCAAGAAGTTGACCTTGCAAGAAATCTGATTTCGTCCATGCCTGCAAGACTTCAGGCAGTTTTAGACGCTAATGGAGCAATGACAAAATATTAGTTAATTCTGTATTACGTAGTTGAAGTTCATTTATTTTATTTTTTTATTGTATTTTTATGGTCAAATATAATTTTTTTAAACAATAATATGGCAGGCTTGAAAATGTTTTGAAAAAGTTATTTTCTAATTATTTTTTTAAAATTTTATTTGTATAAAATAAAAAAGAAAGGTTTAATAAGTTTAAAAACACTAAGAAAACCGGTCTCCTCCAAAAAACCCAGGTCCGGGGTAAATCACTTCTTATCCACCCCCCCCTCTCGACCAGCCTGGCCAGCCCTATTTATAGATATACGCACACAACTAAACTATTAAGATTTTCGATTACAAGAGTTGTACCAGTTTTTTTTTTAAATCAAGTGTATCAAATGTGTATTAATTAATATGATCATATTAATAAATAGCAAAGATCTATTTAAGAAAATAATGAAACCTCTGGTACTGAGATATACAATATCTTATTATCGTTTATTCTCGTGCAGTTTTACATTATATCTCCAAACTGGCGAATTATTAATTCCAAAGTTTGAAGAAGTCTCAGTGTATGACTTGGCTCCGTATAATATAAAGCAAGTTCAGTGAAGGTTACATGTAGATTAGATTTAGATTACTTATCATCTGACTTGCAATCTGGAGATGTAAATAAATACATTAATGAATAAATTAAAAAAAAATGCTGATGTAATTGCATCAATCATTTCAATTAACTGTATTTCAAAGACTTTATTGTTTGTAATAGGTATACATATTCACTGAAATCCAATATTACTAAAAAATAAAATAATTTACCTTAGACATAAGATTTTGCTAAAAGAAACAGTACAATTTAAATTTAAGCATTAAGAGTAGACGCCAGGTCTCCAGAAGCTAACATCTCTTTGATTATGTCTAGTCCACCAATAAGGTCACCATTGACATACAATTGAGGGTAAGTCGGCCAGTCCGAATAAGTCTTTAAGCCTTGGCGTACATCTTCATCGCTTAAGATATCGAAAGTCTCATATTGAACTCTGAAAAAAAGACACATTGAAAAATGCGTGTTTTGGAATTATTGGTCATCAGCTTTGTTGTCTCCCTTTGGAGCACAAGACAATTATTATATCAGAAAATTCTTACCCAGAATTGTTTAAAATTTCTATGGTCTGCCTGCTAAATCCACAACGAGGCACGTTTCTATCTCCCTTCATAAAAAGCATAACTTTCGACTTGTTTATCAACGATTTTAACCTCTCTTCCAAAGGCACTTCCTTGCCAATACTCTCGCCATCACTATAAACATTGTGTTTCTGAACCTTCTCGGTTATTTTTGAGGCATCAGCACCATTGACTCTATCAACTGTTTTTCCAGAAAGGAAGAGAATGACTGTGGGTACAGCTTCGATGTTGTATTTCAGCGATACTTCAGCCAGTTCTTCGGCTGGGCACGAATAAAATTTGGCATTGGAATAGTCTTTTTGTGAGGACAGAGCGTCTAGGACTTCGTTAACTTGTGCACACTGTTCAGCCCAGTCCGCTTCAAAATGCACAACGGATAGATTTTTCTGCCTAAAGAAATCAAGGTTGTTTCTTACACACATAAATAGTAACTGTGTTACTTACTGTATAGCTGCTTCAAAAGATTTTTCGTCTTTTAGTAAAGCTGGCATTTTAGTAATATTGTCGGATAATCTACGAAAGGATATCAAAAGCCAATCTCAATTTTGAGGTTAGATGACTTATTGACAGTTCTGCAACTGACTGTTGCCAACTTTACAGTTTTAGTGAATCGCTATAACCCAGGTTCTTCATTTTCGTAAGTAAAACCACACATTTTCCTTACAAATAATACGCCAAGTACTTAACGAACAGAATATCAATTAATATATTGCTTAAAACAAGACTAGAGCCGAAGCTGACTGCTTTCTTTTCTCTGTAGAAAATCTTCTGTTTGTTGTTTATGATAAATGAGGAGTATTCTTTTCAAGGCTAGAATCTGTTGAGCACAGAACACAGACTCAGGCTGTTGAGAGTGGTTGAGAGCTACTCCATGTGATTTCTAGATAAGGGGTATTTAGTTCACTTGGGCAATGGCGTAATCGCAAAGTATAACCAAAGATTAGAGAATTAACTTCTTTAATCTTTGGTATAACCTTAGAGTAGGAAAGATAACCATCTATCTTTTCTAGTCTAAGGGTATAACGGTCAATTCTTAAATTTTAACACTCAAAAGACTGTACAATGTAATTGGTTTTATTGACTGCTGAAAGCTTTATTGTTTCAGTAAATATGAGCAGTTCCGGGATCGTTCAGTACATCATAGTGCGTGGAGATCTCCTGAAGGAGCTGCAATGGCCGGTGGGTGCGGTGTTAGCTCAAGCTTGTCATGCGGTAACTGCTGTTACCCATTTGTTTCGAGAAGACGAGCACACTCAGGAGTATCTAAAAGATCTAGACAATATGCATAAAGTTGTCTTAGAAGCTGCAGATGAGAAAAGTTTGGTTGCGTTAAAGGACAAATTAGAAGAGAACAATATCAAACATAAGCTATGGATCGAGCAACCCGAGAACATACCTACTTGCCTCGTCGCTAAGCCTTACCCTAAGGAAGAGGTGCAGAAATACTTCAAGAAATTCAAACTGTTTAAAACTTAATTTTTTATTTTGTAATAAATATAAATAAGCGTAAAAATAATATAACTTTAATTAGATAATTTGTACTTTTTTTAATTTATAAAATTATACTGAATTAACTAACTTAGCTCCATTGTTTCATTTTTTGGTTGATGAGGTTCTTGAATCGATGGTAGCAGCAAAACCACGATGATGACAACTGTAAAATAAGAAAAACATTTTTGTAAAAAATATTCGTATAATTTTTACATTTAAAAATTTTAAAACCTAATTTCTCACATTTTTTTGTGAAGTGTTGAAATAATCAATTAAATATTATGAATAATTAATTATATATGTAAAATTACATTGTCAGAAACATTCTGTACTTTTCCTCTATTTTATTAGGTTTGGCAACAGTGTACATCTCTGTAACTTATTCTATTTGTTGAAAGAATTTTCTACACAATATATGCAACCATTTATACAGTGAAGTGTATAGTTGTAAATCTAGCAGTAAATGCTTGGCGGTCTAAAGTCAGGTCGGTAAAATAGAGTCATGCCGGATGTAGATGTCGTGTTTGTGTAGAAAAAGAAGCGTAACGCTTTCCTGTAGAAGAGAAAATGCTTTATCATTTTCTCCAGTGGCGGCTCGTCAGGGGAGGCTGAGCCTCTCCTTGGAAGAACCACCATATCTTCAAAAGTAATATCTTAAGAAATTTCTATTAGGTATATCTCAATTTTCAATATTTTTTATTGTTTATTATTCATTAATTAATTTTCAGTTTATATATAACATTTTTGCATTTCCTTTCCACAAACATACCTATAACGTTACAGTCCGGATAGTCTTTATATGCATATTTCCCGGTCGGCCGGTCTTTTACTTAATGAACACTGCGGTTCGCTGGAGGCTAATACGAAATACCTTCCAACTTTACCGCATTTACTTATAACATGAATGACCTTGAATTTCTTTGCGCTGTGTAAAATAGCAACACTTGGAATAGCCAAGTATGAGGCTAGCCTCAGATCTCAGTTCTTTATAGCGCATGTGCACAGGTCATTCAAGAGTCAGGTGATTCACAAAGAAAACGAACTGACGTCTGACAGTTGCGTTTAGCCTGTTAAGAACAACTTGACGTATAAATACATAAAACATTTGATAAGCGGGCTAGAAATAAGTGCTCTAGGTGAAAATATTCCCAACAATATGTCTTGTTGTCCAGACGTGGTGGATTATTTGTTATTAAATGGATTTACTACTCTTATTTATGACGAAAAGGTAAGAATTAAAAGAAATGCCAGGCCTACACCAGCAATGCTTTCGTTAGTTTTTAAAAGTGGTAAACAAAACAGAGGGTTTTGTGATAACAATTATAAAAAAGTCGAGTGGTTAACGGCATCAACAGTTAAAAACAAATTATATTGTTGGAGATGTTTATTATTTACTAATGATCAATCCTCAATTTGGGGCAGGGCCGGGTTTAATAATTTGCAAAATTTGTCGCGAGGTTTAGAGAGGCACGAAAAATCCCAGGAGCACATTTCATCTTGCATTAAATTCGAAATGTTTGGTAAACAAAATATTGTAAATTTCTTGGATTCTGCACATAAGAGAGAAATAGAAAATGTTAACGAAAAGGTCCGTGAGAATAGGGAAATATTAAAGAGGTTAATAGATGCCGTTATATAGTTATCTTCACAAGAAAATTCTTTCCGAGGACATGACGAAAAACGAGAATCATGCAATAAAGGAAATTTCAAAGAGCTGGTAGATTTTTTAAAAACTTATGACCCAAAATTAGAGAACTTTTTGAATAACGCCACTATTTTTTGAGACAATTCCGGTAAGCTTCTGTAGAATGATCATTTTCAGCACTTAAACGCATAAAAACATTTTTACTAGAAACAAAATGAGTCAAGACCGCCTTTCAAATGTATCACTTATTTCAATAGAAAAACGTTTTTTGTCAGAATTGAGGAAACGCGATTCATTTTATGATGAAATAATCAACCATTTTGCTAGTTCCAAAAATCGCAGGTTACCACTCATTTATAAAAATATTCAGGCTTTAAAGCAGAGATTAATAAAGGTAGTTGTTATTTTAGAAAAAATATTTATTTGTGTTATTTATTTTTTAGGAAATATTTTTTATAATTCTTCATAATATAGAGTTCCGCGGTTATATTTTTTTTATATAACTTCTTTCTCAAAACTATTTTAATTTCTATTAAAACTTATAATTTTACACGCCTGGCAGTGATAATGAATACAATTTTTTGTTTGTAGAAAAACACTTTAATTTTTTTACCTAAACTATTTTTATTTTTATTAAGTTATATAATTTAATTACAAGTGGGATAGTAGGACTCCTTTGGATACCGATACTCGAGTCGTAGGAACGAGAATTTCATGAGAATGATTTTTTCATCTCATCATATTTTCTATTTCTTTTTCATTCTATTCTTTTATTAGTTCTATTCTCTCAAGTCGTGAATCGGTATCTTGGCGAACAACCCACGGCAAAAAAATGTAACGCGCCGTTGTAATACCTCAGGGGTGGTGGGGAAATGTACAAATTGTAGTCATATTGCACATCAGTTGTCTTTCAGAATATCAAGCCTCCTCTGCAGACAATATCACGAGCCGCCACTGATTTTCTCTCTGTATTTACTATTTTAAATAACAGAGACAGAGACAAAATAACTAATAAATTCCAACGTTCAACATTATAAAGCTGGTAAAATTCGTCAATAAAATAAAATATAGAGTAGATAGTAGAAAATAAGTGTAGTATAGCATAGTACTGTATGGTATCGACAAAGATTAGAGAACTAACAAGATAAGACAGTCAGACGGAGAAGACGAAATAGACGAAGACAGTTGTGTACTCCAATTTAAAGGGACACGACACAACACCACCTATTTTTAGGTGGTGTTGCACGACATCCAGCGGAAACGGTTTCGGGATTTGTCGGTTACGCATTAAACGAATTTGACCAAGGTTACTAAAAGATAGGTTAGCTCTTTAAAATCGACAAGTGCTACGTCACGTATAGACCTCGATGATAGCTGCGTGTGGCTGTTTTTTTCTCATTTTATAGAAAAAAGTTTCAAAATTATTCTTTCAATGTACAATTCTATCCTAACCAAATATCTACCTTAGGTACATATAAACATAGAAATACTTCACGTGACATATATTACAAAGCAACCTGTTTTTTAGTGACCTTGGCTACTGACAGTCAGCTGAGTTCGGTCGTTCCATCAGGACAGTGTTGTCCATTTTTCACTATTGGCCTCTCTTTCTAATGTTACCTTCTCCGCCTGATTGTCACATTGTGGGAACTGCGTTAGTACTCCAATTTAATGTCGAGGTCAATGGCGCCATTGCTAAAAGATAAAAAGTTTTTCGCTGGTTGTCCTATCTTGTTAATTCCCTAATCTTTGGTACAGAGTAGAATACAATAGAGTAGAGAGGAGTAGAGTAGAACAGAGTAGGGTACAGTAGAGTAGAGTAGAATAGAGGACGGTAGAGTAGTGTAGAGCATAATGTAAAATAAAGTAAAATGTTAAAGTTAATACTCACGAATATGATCGGCAGCAAAAATATAAAACATGTAATCGCAGTAATTATACATCAGCGGTCCTGCGATATTCGATCCGGTCATTGCGCCGAACCTGCCGAACATCAAAGAGACGGCTAGGGCCATTCCTCTTATTTGCGTGGGATATAGGTCTACTACAACTGCGTTAACTATTCCGATGCCCGCCCCCGCCATTAGGAATACTCCAAGGGCTATCTGGATGTAGGAATATCCGCTCACAAGCTGAGCGCATAGTCCACATGCGGTCGTCACAGTTATGAAGCCGATGAGGAGGTTTTTCTTGCCAACTATGTTGATAACGGAACCGATGAAGATGTAACAGAAAGCGTACGCTGAGCCCACTACCAAGGAAACAAGGAAGACCTCGGTGTTGACTGTGTCGTGGCATGTTTTTGACTGTAAAATAAAAAAATAAAAAAATCGGTAAAGGTATTTACACAGAACTTCCCTCGTTATTTGTGCATGGCGGTCACTCTAAAAAATTATTAATTACGAAATGACATTGAGAATAATAATCGGAATATAGTTATTGCCATTATTACAAAGTAAACCTGATAACTTTTGGTCAAAAAAATATACAGAGTGCTCATCCAGCAGCAAAAGTTCAATACTAAATAACAGGTGCCAATTATGGAAGGCTTGCGCAAATACCTTTACAAATGTCCACCGTGACTGAATTATTTCTTGGGATGACCACCCTGTACATTTTTCAATAAAAGTATAATAGGTGCATATGCCAGATATTATTGCTATGTCACATTTTCAATACCACATTCACGCAATGGAGTGGAAGTATAGTGGTGGTTAACAAATTTCATTTTTTTTTAATTTTTCAAAAATGTTGGTAAAAAAATTTTCAAATTTTTTTTCTTCTGAAATAGGTGTAGAATGTCATGAAACATAGAAATTTTAAATTTGAGGAACAAGGAAAGTTTCCTTCTATTCTATAGTACCTAGTGTAAAAAGTTTACAAATTTAAAAATTATGTATATTTTTTAAATAGGTTTAGAATGTCATGAAACGTGAAAATTTTAAATTTGACTAAATAAAAAAAAAATTTTCGTCTATTTTAGTGGTAAAAAATTTTAAAAAAATGTTGGTGAAAAAAATTAATTTTTTTTTTCTGAAATCAGTTTAGAATGTCATGAAACGTGAACATTTTAAATTTGAGCAAAAAAAAATTTTTCCGTCTATTCTAGTGTTAAATTTTTTTCCAAAATGGTAAAAAAATGTTGCAATTTTTTTTTTCCGAAATAGGTTTGGAATGTCATGAAACGTGGAAATTTTAAATTTGAGCAAAAAAAATTTTTCGTCTATTCTATAGTAGTGATAAATAGATTAAAAATGTTTTCAAATTTTTTTAAAAATTTTTCAAAAACATTCTAAAATTTATTTGAATAGATTTAGAATGCCATGAAAACGTGGAAATTTTAAATTTCAACAAAAAATTGTTATCTATTTTTTCAAAAATGTTGGTGAAAAAAAATTTCAATTTTTTTTTTCTGAAATAGGTTTAGCGTGTCATGGAACGTGGGAATTTTAAATTTGAGCAAGAGAAAATTTGTTTCACTATTTATTCCGTTTAGACGGTCCACCCTGTATATTTTCCAGTGAAAGTTTAACCATTTCTTCGCTGACAGTAGGGTCAACTACCTACCAAATTTGAATGCTCTCCGTCAAGTAGTTTTTTTAGTTAATGCACCAACAGACAGACAGACAGACAGACTGACGAAATTGAAAAACCTATATTTTCGTAATCTACGTAATCTGAAACGTCAGAATCTGAAAAAATCTCGGAGGGTGATTTTGTTCTCGAATACAATACTTCCTTTCGGTATGCGAAGGAAGTAAAAATAAAGAAATCTTCTAAAAATTTCGATTAAAATATTTATTTATTTACTTAATATTAAATAGATGTTTACATAAAACAAAATGAAATGGCGTCAAACTTATAATTTTTTTTTTGGATATAACTTTTAAAATACAAAATATTGATGAGTATAATTCATTTGTTTAAAAAACTGAATATTGAAGAATTGGATAAAATTGGTTTTAAAAAATTAAAATTTTATTTTTGTTTATACCACCAGAAAGAACATAAAGAAACTATAATCAAAAAATTTCTGATGTACAACTTGATTCCTCTAAACAATGGACGCGGACGATTCGATTTTCGACTTTGCAATTGTTTTCAGGAGTTATTGTAAACATTTTATATTTTAACCGAAAATTTGGGTATATTCCTTTAAAGTTTCGTTAGAATATGTGCATTATTTTTAAGTTATCATCAATTATTTCAAAGTGCCCTCCCTAAAATGTCTTCATGTTTTGCAATTCGGCATATTAACCAAAAAGTTTCGAACAAATCATGTTGTCTTTTAAAAATGAATTATTATTTGTTTGCTTATATATAGGCTCCAATACTAGTTAGCTAATAGATAGGTGAGGTTGTTTTTATCAGTCAATGTCAAATATAATCATTTCACACTTATTCATAGAAATTGTCTTGGTTTTGCATGAAACATCTTTATGAATGGCTTTATGTCTTTCTGATGAGCTCCAGAATAAGGGCGAAAAACGTTTCAAAGGCTAAGCATTTCCAGGAAACAGAATGATAGATTTCATGAAAATGTAATCCATTGGAATGAAAAATTTTTTAAGACAAGGTAGATAAATAAATTCATTTTAGGTCTTTGTTCTCATTTTTAACTGAATCTTCATAATCGTAGGGGGTTATGTGGATATTAGTTTAATCTGCATGGCCGTAGGGGACTGTGTGGATGCTAGTGTTAGAATGAGAATTGTCAAATAAGAAATTAGACAAATTCATTTTAGGATTTTAATTTGCTAGCATAACCAGAATTCAGGTTATCGAAAGAATGCAAAGATTTCATTAATATTTCTACACAAAGTGTTTCTTTTATAGATAGTTAATTTTTCTGCTGTTTGCAAAATCCTATAAAGAATGTTTCAATAAAATCATGTTGTCTTCGCAATTTCAGTGTGAATAATTTGTGTCTCTTTCTTTATGTGATATGGATTATACAACCAGAGATATTTAAGAAAAACTGCAAAAGAACAGGATTCTGAACATTCTTTTGTTTAAACAAAAACTTTCGACCACGCGGTTTTAATCCAGAACTTTTTACTACACTTCTTGAAATATTTTCAACAAGTTCCAGCAAAATATTTATTGCTATAGTAAGACAATTCATTTCTAGACAATTTAGACCCTTAGATTTACTCCACTACACACTACACATTATAATATTTGTATACACTTAAAGTTATACCTACCATAATCGATCTAGAAGTACTGTTAACTTCTTCATCCTCGTCGTATAAAATTGATCTACACATTGTGACTTCACTCTGACTTACAATTTTCCCATACTCTGTCATACTATTTAAAATTTGAGGATACCACATGACCACAGAAGATGTCCTAAAACATATTCAAACTTCTAAGTCTTTCCACGACTGCATAGTCACGAATCAAGAGTACAAATTCAATCACAGCGGGTGCACAAGGGGGGGCGAATATCTTCCAGAAATTACAAGACATAAAAAAAATTTCCAGAGTTTTTGTATTAGATACTGAAATTTTTTTACGTTTACACCGCATTTGAAAGGCTTATGTTTTAACATTTCTTAATAATTTTAAAATCAATTAAATTTTTTTATCATAATTTTATTCAAATATTTTATTTTAATTTTATTTTATTCGTACTCCATCTAACAAAATAGGAAAATCTATTTTAGTTATAAAATGTCCCCGGTTAGTGGGTCACCCTGTATACAAGGTGTCTCACGGGGAACTGAATTGAGCGATACAGGGAAAAGCATGTAACAAAAACACGCCAATCGAACCGAAATAATTACGAATGTGGTACTTCCTCTTATACAGGAAGTCGATACCAACTTGCTAATTTTAAATTAAACACCCTATTTATTTTCGACTTTTCGAAATTATCATCGTCAAAATCGAGTCAAGTTGAAACATGTAGCACATCCTATACCTAAATCGAGCATTTTCGGAGATATTTGGCATTTTATAAAAAATTTGACAGGTGCTATGGTCTGCTAGAACCGTTATAACTTTCTTCGTGTAGAAGATCCTTATTTGCTCCTTGGCACGTAGAAAGAACACAAGATTAACTACTCTCTGCAATAAAAATAAATTCCATAATAGTATACTAAGTGTTCTGTTTTTCACGTTATATTATGTCAAATTTAATCCACGAAAACTTTTTTGGTTCAAATGGAACACTATTTTTTTAGATCAAATTATGTAAAACAGAATTCCCTTTTTTCTAGAATAGGCATTGTAGTTATAACTTTTTGAAATATTAGCGATTTTCTTAAATGTTCAAGAATTTTTAGTTATAACTGCCATCAGCTTTAACAATGATTAGAACCAGTCATTACTGTTCGTCATTTTTTATGTCAAAAAATGTCAGCACGTTTAAATTACATGCGCGAAGACTTTTCCATTTAAAATAAGCAAGTTGGTATCGACTTCCGGGATAACTGGAAGTATCACATGATTGTAATTATTTTGGTTCCATTGGCAACACTGATTTTAGTAACTCCCAAAATTTTCAAAAATGTTTGTTAAAGTAAACTTCATATTTCTAAGTCAGATAAAAAATTTCAAAGCTTTGCCGCCTATTACCACTAGGATAGAGCGGGGCATGGATTAAAATAAGAAATTAAGGGAAACTCGCCAGTATCAACAGTTATAATTTCTAATAATTACGCCACTCACTGCTAAAATATTTTATGATCTAACGGTCACTACTGTTTACTTAATTTTTTAAACACATACGGCACAGGTAATAAGCAGAGACGGACCACAGTCTTCCGCGCTATATCGAACGAGTTGTGTTATATTTAGAATATATAGGTTATGTGCTTCATACAATAATACAGTGTGTGGTTCAGTGTTTACATTTTATTTTGATTGTGAGTGCCTAGAATGTATAATACTTTAACAGATAAGTTAAATTGTTCTTTGTTTAAGCGTATTTTAAGTAGTTGTATAAAAATATTCCGGCGGATGGTGAAATATTGGAGTGTTTTCCGTTTTTTAGTGGCTGTGGTAAAATAATATTGTGATATGTTCAGGCCTTGGGAAGATCCTCAACCTAGCACCAGAAGAGAATTTAACGAAGAGATGGGAAATGGTAATGGCTCGCAAATTACACAGAAAAGTTTTAGACAATATTTATGCGAACATACTAAAAAAGTAGTTTTAAACGTTTATAAAAATATAAAAAAAAGTGAAGGTGAAAAAGGAGCCGTGGAAAAAACGGCCTACTTAACAGAAATTTCAGAACGGTCTATCTATAGAATAATTAAGGATGTGGTACCTAATCGAAAAGTTGGATCGGATAAAGGAGCAGCACGAGCATTAGATTTGTCTATGGTGAAATTGTTAAGAGATTTAATTTATAGCAAGTATATGGAAAATGAGGTACCAACGGTGGAATCAATACATATGGAACTGAAAACAAATGGTGCAGTGTCAGTTAGTCAAGCAACACTTCGGCGCTGGATAATAAATATAGGATTTAGGTTCAAGATTATTAATAAAAGGGCAGGTATTATGGAAAGCTTCAGAATTGTGCAGTGGCGTAATGAATATTTGGAAAATATAAAAAAATTTCGAAATGAACAACGACCTATTTATTATTTAGATGAAACTTGGTATGATACCCATGATACAGAGAAAAAAGGCCGGATAGATGGTTCAAAGAAATGAAAAGTTGATATTGTTGCAAATAAAGGAACCAGATTAGTAATTGTACAATGTGGATCAGAAAATGGATGGGTGCATAATGGTCTCAAATTAAGTGGAAAGAAATGGAAGAATCAAACGTTGACTATCACCAAAACATGACTGCGGATATTTTTGAAGCATGGTTCCAGACTTCAAATGTAGAAGAAAACAGCGTAATTGTTTTAGACAATGCTTCGTATCATTCGCGAAAAATTGAGAAAATACCAAATACGGGAACAAAGAAAAAAGATATTCAAGAATTTCTCCGAAAACATAATTTGGAATTTGAAGAAAATTTTAGGAAGAAAGATCTTTTGGAAATTGTTAAGAAGCAAAACTTCCCAAAACAACATGTGATTGATAGCATGGCTAAAGCTCAAGGACATACAGTTTTACGGTCACTCCTATATTTTTGCATTTTTAACCCGATAGAACTAATATGGAGTCAGCTGAAAAGAAGTATTCGCAAAAATAACACCTTCCCCAAATTTGATGCCAAAGCAGTCGACCTTATTAAAGCTAAAGTGGGAGAAATAACACCAAGTAATTGGAAAAAGTGTATTCAGCATGTCATTAAAATTGAAGATGAATTTATTAAGTTAGAAAAAAGCATCAGCCCTGATCAATACCGTTTAATAGTATCTGTAGATTCAGATACCGACGATGATACCGATTTAGAAAGTGATTGTGAAGTGTTGAGTGAGTGAAGTGATTAGAGTTTTAAATAAAATGTTATATGTGATTTGATTTAGTGTACATTGTGAATTTATCGTTTCGTTAGTGTTTTACATACGCGCAAATGCAATATAACGTGATTTTTATTTATTATATTATATGTATACATATTTTATTTGATAATTATTTATTTGTTTCTTTTTCAGAACTGAATTTATTTATTTTATAGTTATTTATTTGCTGTCCAGAATTGAATTTATTTATTTCAATTATTTCTTTGTTTTCTAGAATTTTATTTATTTATTTAATCTGGGTTAATTAGATTACGGGTTATTGACATAAATTCAATATTTTCTTTATTTAATGAATTTAAAAATTTACTTTATTTCTTTGACCTATTTTAATAATATCGATAACCTTAACTCTGAACCCACATTTTTTGGCAAGGAATTGCTCGTATCTCCTCGTGGTTCTTGCTGGGCAACAATAATAATTCGATAGGTATATATTAAATTATTATTGGCGAAACTGAGCAACAAAAGAATATTTGGTATAATTTTAATTTAGACTAATAAAATTCGTCAATGCTCCACCAATATATAAAATATTATTCCTATATTAACACAAGCAAAACAGAATAATTTTTTTAAATTTATCATTATCACTGTAACAAATAACTATTTATTTATCAACCATACATTAAATTAATTAGATTGTAACGCACGGCACAATAATTTTAAGTACGGTCCTGAGCCGCAATAAATTACGTCGGCTTTGACGCTTTTATGGCCGAGTTCTATGCCTTTTTTGGGTGTCTCGCGCCGTGTTCACTCCTTTGTCGGGAATTTTTTATTTGACTTAGAAATATGAAGTTCACTTTACATACTTTTCCCTAAATTCGATTCAGTTCCCAGTGAGACATCATCCTGTATAGTTAATGATGTCATAGGCATTGTTTTCTTAACACTACGTGACTAATAAATAATAATATATGCCACACTTCATTCTAACTTACGATAAAAATATGGCGAACTGAAGAAAACAGACCAGCACCGTCTTAATAACAAACGCTCTCTTAAACAGTGGTACAGTCTGCTCCCACATCGACCTAAACATATTCTCGCTTTTTTCATGTTTCACTTCTGACACCGTCTCGTCCCACAGTATCGACGACACTGTATATTCATCAGCACTCTTTCCCGTATTGATACGGAATATCATTGTCAAAATATGCATGACTTCTTCTTTTCTGCCCTGCGTCAACAGATATTTAGGACTTTCCGGCAAGAAAAAGATCAAGAGGGCAGACAGGAGACTCGGTAAGGCATAAATTATGATCAGGAGCCTCCAGGGTCTGAAAAGTATGTTCAGATACGGTACATCGAACGACCATTCCTGAGGCAAGAGAACCCAGGCTAAACCTGGGAGGTACATGTTTCCGATGGCTACGAAGGTGGCTATCCAAGACACGACTTTGGGCCGGAATATGTTGTCATGGAATTCTCCTGCGAAGGCGTATATTATAGCTGATGATCCGCCTATCCTGAAAAATTAATGTCGTAAAAAATAATGGTAATAATAGTTCAATTTTAATAGGTATTTATAAAATGAATTTCTATGCTGTGCCTTGAAAGAGAGCTTCTTTTCAGGGTAATTTAACACGCATGCGCAATTATTTTATTAGTATAGGTGAGCTAGGTTTTACCCTCAGACTAACTGCAACCTGAGCAAAAAAATACTCATGTAGTTTGCGATGTATGGAAGTAGACGATAATATTTTGGAAAAAAAAATTTTGGTGGAATTTGCAAAAAAAAAATGCGAAAGGTCACCGATTTTTCGCGTGTTAAAGGAAAAGTTGAATTTATACGAAAAAAGTTTGTGTAAAAAAATGTGCTCAATAAAATAACGAACTAAATGATCCCCAATGAAACTCAATTGGCTCAATGCCAGTGGTTCCCTGGCAAATTGCAAAAAAACCACTAAATTCGCCCCCCGTTTTTTCAAAAATTCATAACACCGGTTCAAATACATATAAAAGGCTGAAATTTGCACAAGTTGGTGTTCTAGTAGTCCTTAACATACCCTCGAAATATCAATCGAAAATACAGTGTAGTTTTTGCAAACCGTTGCGGTTTGCAAAAAAGGCACTATTTACTTTCACATCCACGGAGTGGATTGGAAGTATAGTAATCGTAAAAAAATTTTGATTTTTTTTTTTAAATAGGTGTAGAATGTCATGAAACATCGAGATTTTAAATTCGAGTTTTGTTGGTCTGTCTGTCTGTCTGTAATTTTTTTTGTCCGCACGTCTCCGGAACGGTTTAAGATATTGACTTGAAATTTTGTACACGTATATATTATAACGAGATCTGGAACTGGATTGTTTTTCGAAGATATCCAGTGAAGGGTTGGGGGGTAATTAGGGGGAAACATGTAAAGCCAGCTGATAAGAACAGAACCTTGATATTTGATGTATGTACTACAAGTCAAGGCCTTAATTTAAAAAAAAAAGTTTCAACCCCCACCAGCCCTACTCCATTATTAAAGGGGTTGATAAAATAAAAGTTTAAATATTCCTTTGAAATTTGGTACACGTATGTATTATAACGACATCTGGAACTAGATTATATTTTGAGATGATTATGTTGAAGGGTTGGGGGTTAAATAGGGGTAAATAGGTGAATATAAGTAAAGCAAGTTGGTAAGAGTACAGAAACTTAAAATTCGGTGTATGTACTAGAAGCCAAAGCCTCAGATTTTTCAACCCCCTCACTACCCCTACTGATAAAATAAAATTGATATATTCATTTGAAATTTGGTATACAGTCGGTAATGGAACACTTGAGTTAATATGCAATTGCATAATATGTTTGATTGCCGAATTATTCCCCCTTTTTACTTCCCTCGTCGCATACCGAAGAGAAGTATTGTATTCGAGAAAAAATCACCCCCCGAGATTTTTTCGAATTTTGACGTTTCAGAACACGTAGATTACGAAAATATAGGTTTTTCAATTCCGTCAGTCTGTCTGTCTGTTGGTGCACTAACTAAAAACTACTTGACGGAGAGCAGTCAAATTTGGTACGTAGTTGACGCTATTGTCGGCGAAGAAATGGTTAAATTTTCACTGGAAAATATACAGGGTGGGCCGTCTAAATGGAATAAATAATGGAACAAAATTTTTTTTGCTCAAATTTAAAATTTCCACGTTTCATGACACGCTGAAACTATTTCAGAAAAAAAAAATGAAATTTCTTTTCACCAACATTGAAAAATTTTTCTTCACTAAAATAGATATATTTTTTTTTATCTGTTCAAATTTAAAAGTTCCACGTTTCATGGCATTCTAAACCTATTACAAAAAAAAAAAATTTTGAAAAATGTTTTACCACTAAAATAGATTTTTTTTTGCTTTGTTCGAATTTAAAATTTCCACGTTTCATAACTTTCTAAACCTAAAAAAAAAAAAAATTGAATTTTTTTTTTACAATTTTTTAAAAAATTTTATCACTAAAATAGATGGATTGTTTTTTTTGTTGAAATTTAAAATGCCCACGTTTCCATGGCATTCTAAACCTATTCAAAAAAATTTAATAATTTTTTTGAAAAATTTAAAGATTTTTTTGAAAATATCTATTCTTCAAATCTATTTTTCACTACTTGCTATAGAATAGATGAAAATTTTTTTTTGCTCAAATTTAACATGTTCACGTTTCATGACATTCTAAACCTATTTCAGAAAAAAAAATTTAAAAATTTTTTTACCAACATTTTTGAAAAATTAGAAAAAAAATGAAATCTTTTAACCACCGCTATACTTCCACTTCACTACGTGAATGTGGAATTGAAAATGTGACTGATGGCAATAATATTTGGCATATGCAACTATTATACTTTTATTGAAAAATGTACAGGATGGTCATCCCAAGAAATAATTCAGTCATGGTGGACATTTATAAAGGTATTTGCGCAAGCTTTCCATATTTGGCACCTGTTATTTAGTATTGAACTTTTAATAATGTATGAGCACTCTGTATATTTTTTTGACCAAAACTTATCAGGTTTCTTTGTAATAATAGTGATATAACTATATTCCGATTATTATTTTCAGTGTCATTTCGTATTTATGAATTTTTTAGAGTGGCCGCCATGCACAAATAAAGAGGGAAGTTCTGTGTAAATACCTTTACCGATATTTCTTTAATCCGGTGTAATTTTTGCTCAGGATTCAGAAAAAAAAATGTCTCGCGCCTCGGGGGTGATTTTTTTTTTTTTTTGTTCTCAGGGCTCGTCTGTTAATAAAAAAAAAACTCCGAGGGCACTGCAGCCTCCTGGGCTTATTGTGCTCTCCCTGTCATGTTTCACTCCGCCCATTCCAGTACCCCTGTACCCCTAATCAGGTGATACAGATCCATGGTCGGGCGGGTGCTGATGAATTCCGGGTCCGTTCGTGCTTGCCCGTTTCCGGCTCCTTGCTGCATAGTCTGCAGTCTAGGTTGCCGTCAAATTTGCCGATTGTATTTAGATACTTCTTTACTGGAAAATGTCCAGTCAGAAGTCCTACTATTAGTCTTAACTGCGTCCTGTTCATTGTGAGCAGTTCTTCAGTTTGTTTTGCACATGGACCTTTAATGAGTGTTTTCCCATGTCGATTTCCTGGAATGTTCCTCCAGTGATTTTTGTGTTTGCTCTTGACCCAGTCTTTAATCGCCCTTCTGGCTGAGCTTTTGGAAATACCCAGCGCGGGTTCTGGGCCATAGAATGTATTAGCTGCCCCTTGTCTAGCAAGTTCATCGGCTTTTTCATTGCCGTCAATTTTGGAGTGTCCTGGCACCCAGCGTAATTTGACTCTGTTCTGCGCACCCAGAATTTTCAGCTCTTCATGGCAGTCCCATACCAGTCGAGATGACACTCTGTTGGAGGCCAGTGCCCCAAGTGCCGCCTGACTGTCTGATGCAATGGAGATCTGCTGGTTGACATATTGTCGACTTACATTCTCGCGTACACATTCAAGTATAGCCAGAATCTCTGATTGGAATACAGTGGCATGTTGCCCAAGGGAAAGACTTATACTTGCCCTGGGTCTTTCACCATGTATTCCAGCTCCAGCTCCTGTGCTCGTCCTAGACCCGTCAGTGTACCAGGTTAGGCCCTTACGTAGCATGTCAGGAGCTTCTTTTAACCAGTCCTTCCTATCTCCAATGGTGATATTGAAGGGCTTGTTGAAGGTGATTTTTGGTATCATGTAGTCTGACCTCATATTCAATAGAGGGTCTTCTACAGTGTTTATTATCCTCAAGTGTCCCCCAAATCTAGCTCCGTGGAGACTCGGGGTATTTGAGTTTTGCAACCTATATGCTCCCATTCTGGCCTCTCCCTGGATCACTATGCTAAGTGGAGGGAGGTCCAGTAGGGTCTCCAAGGCTGCCGTTGGGGTGCTTTTCATAGCACCCGTAATTCCTAAGCAGGCCAGTCTTTGTACCCGGCTCAGCTTATTCGCCGCTGTAGTTTGAGTTGTCTTTGACCACCAAACTAGAGCAGCGTACGTTATGGTGGGTCTTATAACGCTTGTGTAAAGCCAGTGCAGTACACTAGGCCTGAGCCCCCATGTTTTACCATATGATCGCCTGCAGGTTGCCAATGTGGCTACCGATCTATGTATTATCCTGTCTAGGTGTTGGTTCCAGGTAAGCTTGGAGTCTATAGTAACTCCAAGGTATTTGACCTCTCCCGACATCTGCAGTTGTGTATCTTGAAGGACTAGAGGGCCTAAGCCGTCCAGAAATTTTTTATTTGGTCGACAATGATATTTAAAAAAATACATAAAAGTGAAAGAGGAGAATAACCACTCGTTAGGGGTTTGTTCGATTTTGCGGCTTCCGGCTCACCCCCCAAGGCGCGAGACATTTTTTCTGAATTCTGTGTAAAAGTTACTCCGAATTAAAAAAAACCGTGGTCAAACAACTTTTAATGAAACAATGATTATTTTCAGCCTATATTAACATTTTCAAGGTCATAGCGGTTGAAGCTCACACGGAATAATTGAGAACTTTTAGTATGTTAAATTAACTGAGCATCTGTATCAAAATCCAGATTTCTATCATTTTTTTCCTATTTCACGAAAAATAGTCTAAAATGATTGTACTACCTACTATTTGCTTAAAACAATTAGATATACTTACCTACTCACTTCATTTGATTGAATATTACGAGTATATTGAAAATGTTTTCGTTCAATCAGCCAATCAGACGTTCGTTTGTTTGTATAGGTATCCTGAAATTTTAACAATAACACTGACCATATAACAGTCTCTATCACCCTCTAAACAAATGCACGCTCGCATCTCCAAAGTTGGCAATTCCCAGAAACAGCCACGAAACTTGGTTAGTAACAAGTGGCCAGCGTGATTTTGACACCACAAATCAAATTAGTTTCGCGCGCGCTGTCGAGTCTTCCGACTTCTACCAACTGATTTCAGTTTCGGATTGTTTTGTTGTTCCGTCTTTAAATTAAATGTGTGTGAAACTTTTAAACAATCAGTTTTTAAATAATATTCCGATTTGATCTGCGTTTGTGTACGACATAATAATATCCAAATGTTATGTGCTTTAATTCGTTTGGTTTGGTATCAATTTAAAATGGCTACCTGTGTTGTGTGAAAGGCAAAGCAATTTTTACTTCGCAGTCTCAATGAAGGTAAGATATATATCCTAGCTCAAGTATATTTTGTTGTAACTACCACAGACAGTTAAGAAATTCAATTACAATGCAAGAACACGTAAATATGTTATCACAAAATAGGTATATGCACCTATGAAAGTAACCCTGGCTACTATTACTAACATAAAAAATTTATTACACTGCTGGCCACTCGAACTTACACATAGAGACTTTTAGGCAAAATTTAAAGTTCAATATTTTCAACAGGAATGCAAATTTTTGAACGCGGCTTGCAAATTTTAAGAGCTAGTTTTTTTCGGATTAAGCTGCATGACGTATATTTATCGTAGGACCATAAGTTTATTATATACGGGGTGATCAATGAAGTCATGCAAAAAATCAAAAAGTTTGTATGAGTGAAATTTCCGCAAAAAATGTTTTTGGTCGTTGCAATATGGTTCCTTAGTAAGGTAACATCAATATCTTTAGACGGTTTTGTCAGTTTTTGGATTAAGGCCCTTAGGCCTTGTACACACTACTCAACATAAAATTTGGATACCGAAATCTTTAAAATGCTATAACTTGACATTGGATTGACGGTTCTTGATGATTATTGCGGATTTGGAATCCTTATTTCACGTAGATTTTCTATGGTCTAAGCATTTTATTTGAGGGTTGAAATTTACACATTATACCGGGTCGATAATAAACAAAAACGTAGCGACAAGAACAAGTTTATTACATTAAATTCTACAATATACAACATTGCTTAACAACGACCAAAAGTCAATTCTTAAAAAATTTATAATTCTAATTCTGGTAATTTTTAATAACTGAAAAAAAAATTTAACTAAAAAATCAAAAATTAATTTAATTTAAACTTAAATTAAAATTAAATTAAAATTACCTAATTAAAATTAGGTACATTAATTAAAAAAAAGAGAAGCTAATATTTTGTTGGTCCTTCTGCTCGGAATATTACTTCCCGACATCGATTTGGTAGAGTATCCACAAGATTATTAATAAAATCTTGTGGAATATTCTCCCATTCTTCACGAATGGCCTCACTGAGCGTTTCTAAGGTTTCAGGGGGTACATCAAGAGATCTTACTTTAAGTTTTAAATAAGACCAAACGTGCTCGATGACATTAAGATCCGGAGACTTTGCAGGCCAGTCCATCCTATTGATGTTTTGTGCCTGCAAAAACTCTGTGATCCTTCGCGCTCTGTGAGGTCGAGCGTTGTCATCCACCAATAGAATTTCTGGGCCGTAATGTCGATCAAAAGGAACAACAATAGGTTCCAAAATTTCCTCCTGATAAACAGTAGCATTAATGGTTTGGTTGGTAATGAATAGCTCGGTTTTATCATTTCTTATGATACCTCCCCACACTGTAACACCTCCGCCACCAAATGCTTCTTGAGGGGCCATATTTTCCTCCAAATATCGCTGATTTGGCCTTCTCCAAACTAACATTCGGCCATCGGAGTGAAACAAATTAAATTTTGTTTCGTCAGTAAATAAACAATGGCTCCACTTTGCATTACTCCAATTCGCATGCCGATTTGCCCATGCCCGCCTATTCGCTCTATGGCGTCGTAATAACCGCACACATTTTGCTCTGCGACGGGCTCTATAATTTAAAATGTTTGGCATTATGTTGTTTAAAAAAAAGAAAAATCTCACCTCAAGTTGTTTTTATTTAATGTTCTTCTCACTGTTCTGTCCGAAACTCTCACCCCAGTTTGTTGTCTTAAAGAGTCATTTAGTTTTCTAGAGTTCTTTGTTCTATTCCGCATAGTTTCTCTCATTAAAATTCTTTCGGTTCTTTGGTTAATTTTTTTTGTATGTCCACCCCCATACCCATAATTATGATCACCAGTAGTTTCCACGCGGCGGTTCAAATTATAAATTGTCTTTCGGCTGACATTGTAAATGTGCGCAACTTTCTGTTTTGACATTCCTTCGTTGAGAAGTCGAATGCAATTTTTCCTTTCTGCCGTGGTTAAACGCCTCATATTAATTAAACTTTACAAAATCATAAAATTGAAACATGTGAGATTATTTCTAAAATAATGTAAACAGTTTTTAATTCCATAGCAACAAATTTGTTTTTCCAATGCCTACTTTGAAATTGACGCGTCGTGTAGAAATTACACCCGATCATAATTATGGGCATGGGGGTGGACAAAGAACTCTGTAAAACTGAATGATTCCTTGAGATAACAAACTGGGGTGTGAGTTTCGGACAGAACAGTGAGAAGAACATTAAATAAAAACAACTTGAGGTGAGAATTTATTTTTACAAAAACTTAAATAATGCCAAACTTTAGAGCGCGTCGTACCCTACGTTTTTGTTTATTATCGACCCGGTATAATGTGTAAATTTCAACCCTCAAATAAAATGCTTAGACCATAGAAAATCTACGTGAAATAAGGATTCCAAATCCGCAAAAATTATCAAGAACCGTCAATCCAATGTCAAGTTATAGCATTTTAAAGATTTCGGTATCCAAATTTTATGTTGAGTAGTGTGTACAAGGCCTAAGGGCCTTAATCCAAAAACTGACAAAACCGTCTAGAGATATTGATGTTACTTTAGTAAGGAACCATATTGCAACGACCAAAAACATTTTTTGCGGAAATTTCACTCATACAAACTTTTTGATTTTTTGCATGACTTCATTGATCACGATATAATAAACTTATGGTCCTACGATAAATATACGTCATGCAGCTTAATCCGAAAAAAACTAGCTCTTAAAATTTGCAAGCCGCGTTCAAAAATTTGCATTCCTGTTGAAAATATTGATCTTTAAATTTTACCTAAAAGTCTCTATGTATGTGTAAGTTCGAGTGGCCAGCAGTTTATAACATTTTAAATTTAAACACAAAGCACTCCTAAGTAGAGTTAAGTCATAGTCTTTGACAAACCAATCGGTCCAGTCAAAAGAAATCTAAATTAAACAAATAGGTACCTATTTTTTTTAAATAAAAAATTAATGAAGTACCTATGAAATTTTCAGAGAATTCGTATTTTGTACGTACAAGAAAGTCCCCCAAAATTTCGTTCCTTTAACCAGTAATAAATAAACAATACTTACAAAAACCCGTTGATGTATCGTAGAAGGATAAACAGCCACGGCAGCGACACAACGCTACAGGCGAAACTAACAACGGCGCTAGATATCAAAGATATAAGCAGAACCTTCTTCCTTCCTCTTGTGTCCGCTAAAAATCCCCACAGATGGGAGCTGGACACCACTCCAAAGAAACTGATTGAATATAGAAGTCCTTTTTCTGTCAGGTTTAGGTTGAGATCGCATTGTGCGGCTGGTATGATGAACATTGCGCACATAGTTTCTATTATGACACACATAAGGCATAGTCCTGTGGCCAGCAGTACGAATAGGTTGAATTTTCCAAAGCCTACACAGATAAGATAACATAATTCCAGAGGTACCTATGCCTGGTCCTATACGAAAATTTTAGTAAGTGTACGTTGGCTTATGTTTATACATGATTGTCTCAATGACAATAAAAGTTTGTACAGGGTGATTCATCATAAATGTACCCCCAGACGTTCAAAAACCAAATTAAATAATTTTGTAGCAATTTTTTATGCGTCATGTTGAGAAAATAATGATCAAGTCTAGCAGTATACAGGGTGTTACTTGATATTTTTTAATTGAACACAAAACACGGTATTGAAGGTAAACAAAAAAAATTATAATAATTGTTCTATGTGGGTGGAAACCGTCATTGTTTACACGCAAGTTCATTCTTTTAATAAAATTTCTGGACACATTTTCCAAAATATTACTCGTATTGATGTAATCACTTTAATGATTTTTCCTTCAACTCATCGATATTATCAGATCATGGGTAATTCTGGAGAATAACGGGACATTGGAATTTTCGCGTAATTTTTTCAGGGTAGACTAATTTGGGGTCGTAGAACACGAATCTGAAGTCGGTTTTCAATGCAAATGCATAGTTTTTCAAAAAAAAAAAAAATTGGAAATTTTCCACCATAACACGGAACTTTTTGTCAGTGTAAACACTAAAAACACCTCGATTTCGGCCGATTCGGATCCCGTATCCACAATGTAGGTGCTTTTTAGAACAATACACTTTTTACGCACTGCAAAAAAATTGCTGTTTCATAATAATAGATAGTATAAATAGTAATATTATTTTTGAGAATTCAGAACTCCATTATTTGACAGATCAGCCATAACTGCCATGCCATAAGATTGCCGCGCATGCGTGTAAAAATACCCTGAAAAGTTGGTGTCTCAAGGCACAACAAAGAAATTAATTTTATAAATACCTATCAAAATTCAGAAAATAACAAATATAATTTAAATAAGAACATTTTCAATATATAGTGTGTCCCAAATTGGGTTTACTTAGAAATGGTCCTGTTTTGTTATTGCCCAGTAAGGACCAGGGGGAGGTGAGATCACACATACCTTGCTAGGAAAGGAAATCCTCCTTACTCTTCTCGGATACCACCTACTCACTTTCAACCTGGGTATCAGTAATAAATGGTATCCGAGCAGGGCAAGGAACATTTGCGCCGGCGCAAATGTTCCTTGCCCTTCTCGGATACCAGGTTGAGAGTCTGAAGGGCAAGGGACATTTGCGCTGGCGCAAATGCCCCTTGCCCTCCAGACTCTTAACCTGGTTATCAGCAATAAGTGGTATCCGAGAAGGGCAAGGAACATTTGCGCCGGCGCAAATGCCCCTTGCCCTTCAGACTCTCAACCTGGTTATCAGCAATAAGTGGTATCCGAGAAGGGCAAGGAATATTTGCGTCGGCGCAAATGTTCCTTGCCCTTCTCGGATACCATTTATTACTGACAACCAGGTTGAAAGTGAGTAGGTGGTATCCGAGAAGAGTAAGGAGGATTTAATTTCCTAGCAGGGTATGTGTGATCTCACCTCCCCCTGGTTCTTACTGGGCAATAACAAAACAGGACCATTTCTAAGTAAACCAATTTGGGACACGCTATATATTGAAAATATTCTTAATAGAACACCAGTTTTTGGTACTGGCTACGATGATCATAAAATCATTCTTATTTAAATCATATTTATTATTTTCTGAATTTTAATAGGTATTTATAAAATGAATTTCTTTATTGTGCCTTGAGACACCAACTTTTCAGGGTATTTGGACACGCATGCGCGGCAGTCTTATGGCAGTTATGGCTGATCTGTCAAATAATGGAGTTCTGAATTCTTTTAAATAAAATTACTATTTATACTATCTATTATTATGAAACAGCAATTTTTTTTGCAGTGCGTAAAAAGTGTATTGTTCTAAACAGCACCTACATTGTGGATACGGGATCCGAATCGGCCGAAATCGAGGTGTTTTTACTGTTTACACTGACAAAAAGTTCGTGTTATGGTAATAATTTTCAAAAATTTTTTTTGGAAAAACTGTGCATTTGCATTGAAACCCGACTTCAGATTCGTGTTCTACGACCCCAAATTAGTCTACCCTGAAAAAATTACGCGAAAATTCCAATGCCCCGTTATTCTCCAGAATTACCAGATCATGTTTTGTAAACTTCATTTTTCATATAGCCCCCAAAAAAAGTCAAGCGGTGAAAGATCGGGACTTCTAGGTGGCCACGTTATAGGTCCATGTCTATCCATCCATTTGCCGAAATTCTGGTCCAACAATGTTGTTACACTAACTTTATTGTGATAACGGGTTTCATCATGCTGTCAGATACTTCTAATCATTTGATTCAGAAGAAGATTATCTATGCTATTTTCCATAATTTCTCTTAATACATCCAAATATTTAACACCATTCATATTGTCCTCAAACAATTTATATATTAGCCTATTATCGAATATACCAGACCACAAAATAGTTCTGCTGCCTTGAAACTGGATTTCTTCTTTTCTATCACTCATCTTGACCAATATGCGTTGGAAAGTTCCGACTTGGAACGGGACGATTCGGATATAGTCTCCTATACTATCTTACTGAAGATCTAGCCAGGCCCGGACTGGCTCCTTTGGGAGCCCTGGACTAGAGACTGGGAGGGTCCGGGATCTTGCCCCAGACAATTTTTGAAAATCAATACCACATTTTCCGCTATTTTGGCACTTGGAAAGTATTTGAATAAAGGCAGGATCTTTATCAAAATTTAAGCTATTCTGTTGTAGTTTACTTACGTTTGCAATACATTTTTATATTATTTTTATTAAATCTAATCCTATTACACACAAGAAAAAATAGTAGTCAATTACAAGTGGTTTATTACTTGAAGATGAGAGTGAGAAACATTTTTAGATTTATGCAACTTAATGTGCGCTACAGTCATCATCTAAATCCTGCTGCAATACCTCAATAAAAAAAATAAAAAATAATTAGGGAAAACACTAATAAGTAAGCGTATGTGAAGAAAAAAGTTGTATTTTACTACCATTATGTTTTTAAAATGAAAAGAAAAAATGATAGATGATACAAATGAATTATTTACAATTTAACCTAACCTAACAGTTGTTTGGCCAGTTCTTCACTATTTCATCTATAGTTAAATTTTTAGACTATAAAATAAGTATCTTTCTACATTAATAAATAGGAGATTAACACAAAGTCTTGGCTTAAAGTAGTCCTAAGTCAATTTTTAACGATTTTAAGTTTAGAAAACGCTCTTTCACAGGTGACTTGTGTACAAGGCAGAGTTAGAACAAATTTGTAAGGTATATACAGGTTGATAGACAGTCCAGATTGTGAGAGTTGGAAAACAACAGAAAAGGTGCACGCCAAACACTGAAAATATTGTTTCTTTCAGAGCAGTGTCTTCTTCATATTCAGATTCCAAGTCGTCCTCTTCACAGTTTTTTTCAGCATCACCTTGTCTTGTTTTTTCATTTTCGTTCTCAATTTTTGCAGTTATTATAAAAGTTTTGTATTGATTTGCAATCCGTTTCTTTTAATTTTACAAAGCTTAGAAATGCTGCAAAGGACATCCGTAGGAAAACTATCATGCTTTTCGATTTCATGAAATTTCTTTGAGTCTAACCAGAAACAATATCTGAAACAGCAGATTCTTCCACCACTTGGGGCCACAAATACAAACAGATTTTTTTGGAGCTCCTTAGGGACTCCAAGTATAAATCACTTTGTTTGAGACTCCCTCGAGGCCCCCTTAGGTCGGGGGGTCTCGGCAATCGCCGACCAGCCGACCTAGTCAGTTCGGGTTTGGATCTAGCATTTTTATTGTTACTGAGATATGTCTAATCTGACATCATCGCAATAATAGGTCATTGTTTATCGATGACTTTCTCTTTCAATAATATAAAAATACTAACTGTCAAAGTTCAGATTGGCACTTGGGTGTTTTACTGTTTTGTTTTCAATGCCTACTTAAAATTTTTTGGCCAGTTTGTTAATTATAAATTAGCGTTCTTGTTAGAAAAACTATAGAAGATAGCCATGTGAAATATTATATTTTTGAAATCAGAGAAAAATGAGAATAGTGATTCTCGAGTTAGATACAGGGCGTTTCATTAAAAAAAAATCAAATAACACCCAGTATAGAAGTCGGGTACAATTTAAACTGACTTGTGTCATGGCCGCTAAAACGTCTGAACTAAGATTTTATTTGGTGCATAAGAAATGCCAGTAATTCTCAAACAGTTCTCAGCAATGATGTCGCAAAATAATTTTTTAAAAATAGGAAAGATGTTATCATAAAATGTTAAGATTATTAATTTAGTAACTTCAAAATTTTAGTGGAATTCTGATTATACAGTGTCCATAAAGTTGGCTACATATGGGAAAAAATTGTATTTTTGACATTTCTAAAAAACTCTATTGGGGGTTCGTATATGCATGTCCAACAACAAAAAATTATATTTTGACACATGTCATGTGATCACCGGTTTGGCAGGACTGTAAAAAATAGTTGACCGTGGTACCGAAATGTGGGTCAGATTGTTAAGATATCGAAAAATTTTATGAAGAAAAAGTGCACACAGAATACAACAAGGACCCCATATATTAATTTTGAAGCAGATATGAGGAAAATAAAAAGTGCAAATTTTACCCCTACCATTAATTATCATAAATTCTTGTGTCTATTTCACAAATATTCGATTAGTTTCGACAAAAACTTTATGTATTTTTGTTGAATAAAGGTATTTGCATGTAAAAAAAGAAACGAACCCCCAATACAGTATTTTTTAGAAATCTCAATAATACAAATTTTTCTCATATGTAGCCAACTTTACGACGGACACTGTAGTTATATAGATTCGGGCAAAAATGAAACTGATAACCAAAAATGAATTGCCCAATTCAGTCATTAACAATGAGTGATCAGAAAAAGAAATCAAAGACTAATATTGCTACAGTCCAGCAAGAGACACGGGAAGGTTTGGGCATTTCTTGCCAGGAAAGGATAGGATCGTAGTATTAGTAGGGGAAACGATGTCAGTAAAAATAAAATATTTCATATACCTAACAAAAAAAATCTGAAATCTCTATGAGGATAACGAAAATAAATAATTTTTCTTTTAGCAGTAATAAATAAAAATTCTGGTTGACATAATAAATATTAAAAAAATTAACAATAATTTTAAAACAAATAAATTAAAACAATTCTGAAAGAACAACGCATTGACACGTTTTCATAAATACTAAAACACTACACTTGAACAATTTATCTACTCGACGCACGTTTCACTATTCGTGTATTAATATATAACGTAAGAAAGTAGATTTTATTAGAGATAAACACGCGCTAGTAGTAATAAAAGACACATTTTTGGGGAAAATAAAGTTTTAACAAAACTCGCGGCGCAGTTTAATAAAATAAAAATTTTAGAAGGAAAACCATTAACTTTTAATAATGAATCAAATAAAAAAAAGTGGAAGTGGTTGGGGATCAATCTCACAACAACCCCATTTATATTTATTCCTGTTCGAGCATCTTACCGATTGAGCTACGCGATCGTGTTTATTCTACTCTAAAACGTGTAATATCTACGTACTAGAAAATTGTAAGACTTGGTGGTTTAACATTGTTCGTTTGACGAATGAATATCCATTATTTACCACTAAAAATAACTTAAATAATAATAATATAATAATAATAATAATAAATAAATATTTTCATATAAAGGCGTTTTTCATATTTAGAGTGGTGTTAGTTCACGGAAATAAATAATATTCGTCGTTAAATCACGCAGTTTGAGAATCACTGAGCTTATGACTATGTTTCTCACTCCTCAGTCTACATTACATATTTCCGTATCAAAAGAAGTGTAAAAGAATCTTGGTAGACATGCATTGATAATGTTTTTAGGCTATGGCTTCAAGTTTGTGTGCAAGAGATAGTGAAAACGTATGTGCAATATTAATTCATACATCGGTCTTTTTAAACTTGACCCGACTCTACAGTTAGAATTGGACGTCATTATCTTCTCAATAAGACGTATAAAAACTTGCCAAAAAAACATTTAATTTGGCTTTCGAAATTCTCTACAACGCTTTTATTAGCTCACTTTCTCTGCCTGGCAATCAAAATCTAGACTAGTTCTAATCAAACTAGAGCTTTGAAAATTTTTTTCTACATATTCAACAATTTTTTACAACCCTATAGCAACGACAAAAATGTCAGTCTTACTAGACTTTTATTTCATTTTTATATAAACTGTTGAAGACACATTGAATTTTATATGCCGTTATCAGGCGGGAAAAAACGGCACAGGCTTTCGGACCAGTACTTACAAAATTTAATTTTGAAAACTGATGCCTGCCACTAAAAACATAATTTTTAAAGACAGCTGTACAAAAAGACTTTACGTACCGACCATGGAGATGGCCTCCTCAAAAGTCCTTGCTGTCTTACATTTTGACGAGATCGTAGAACTGGCCATATTTTTTTCTAACTTCACGCACAAATACCTTATAAACTGATACAATTTTAAAGTGGCATAACTAAATCTGCAACTATTATCACGTATAAATACGGTCGTATATCATCACCTAATTAAAATATGTGAAACTAAACAATATTTGGATAGTATTAAAAGTTAAAGTCATCGGATTTCTTAATAGTGATAAACAAGAATTACAAGCAAATAAATTTTGTTAAGTCTATAAATAACCCCACGCGTGGTGCATATTCTCGCGAATATTTGTACTTATATAAACTCTATGTAACTTCCCAACCTCCTGTTTTTATCCTTAACTTTCATCTCCATCGTATTCTATTTGGTAAGTGCAGTTCTTTTTTGGTAAGTGGTAGTTCTAAATTGTAAGGACAGTACAAACCTCGTTTCTACGTAACTATCTAACATCTAACAAATCCTTTTGTTTACTACTTTAAGTAAATATATTGTAATTTGTTCCATAACAATGTCGATTACACAACCCTTGCGACAACAAAGTTATTGATGTTTTTGAGAAGTTTATGAGGGATTTGTCATTCAAAATATGCATTCGTCTCTCATTGCTTTTACAGAGAGAGTCAAAAAACTATCATAAGTGTCGCACTTATGATAGTTTAGTTAGATAATATTCAATTTAAATGTATCGTTTTTTCTGATACGCAGGTGGCATCGGTAATTTGTCTCAGTAGCGGAAATAGGTCGACGTTAAATAAACAAATTTCAAAAAAGCTTTATCTATGAAGTTTAAATAAACAAAATTTCATTTTCCACTATTCGAGTTTTCAGAACTTGAATCGGTGTTACATTAATAATAATTGGATTGATAGGTGGTACTCTAACGATCTCAAGGACAGTGAAGTATCTGGGGGTCATCTTGGATTCTAAGCTGACCTGGAAAGATCACATAGAGAGACAAATACAAAGAGCCACTACAACCCTCTGGGTATGTAGAAGAACCTTTGGTAAAACTTGGGGGTTAAACCCCAGGGTAACAATGTGGTACTATACTGTCATAGTTAGACCAATGATCACGTACGCTTCTGTCGTCTGGTGGCCTGCAGTAACCGGGCGTAACATACGGCAGAAGCTGACACAACTCCAAAGACTTGCCTGTCTGGGAGTCACAGGAGCATTGCGCACAATCCCCACGGCAGCTCTGGAGATCCTCCTGGACCTCGTGCCCCTTCACTTGGTGATTGTGGCCGAGGCTCGGAAAGCGGCCTACAGACTGAAATGTGGTGGTCAGTGGAAATTCGGAGGAGAACAATTAGGCCACACAAGGGCCCTATCTGATGCGATAGAGGCCCACCCACTCCTGGAGGCCAGGAGTGACGACGTCGTGCCTTCCTTCTCCTTCGCACAACCCTTTGAGGTGGTCATCCCCAAAAGGGAAGACTGGAACCCACTCGAGGGCACACTCGGGCCTGCCGATATCGTCTGGTTCACAGACGGATCGAGGCTAGAGGGAGGTACCGGAGCAGGGATATATGGAGAAAGGCCCAGGGCTGAGCTCTCTTATGCCCTGGGCAATTTCGCCACAGTATTCCAGACTGAGATCTTTGCTATCTTGGTCTGTGCACAGGAGAATATCCGAAGGGAATACTCCAACAAACACATACACATATGTAGTGACAGCCAAGCGGCCCTCAAGGCCCTTGCATCGACAAGAACCAAATCAAAATTGGTTCAAAACTGTAAACAGGCTCTCTGCGAACTTGGCTCATCTAATTGGGTCAGGCTCCTCTGGGTGCCTGGACACAGCAACATTGAAGGTAACGAGCGGGCAGACGCTCTGGCAAGAGGAGGCTCTCGGAAGCCTCTACTGGGTCCGGAGCCGGCCCTAGGTTACCCTAGATCCAACGCCAGGAGGTCAATAGAGGACTGGGCCCGCTCCCAGTTCATTGACTACTGGACATCCCACCCAGGACTCCGGCAAGCGAAGCTCCTCATCTCAGGGCCCTTGCCGGAGAGAACAAAACAAATTCTGCGACTAAGCAGGAGACAAGTCAGAGTCGTAATAGGTCTTTTGACCGGACACGGCTCTTTCAGAAAACACCTGCATACCATGGGGGTGGTGGACCACCCCGACTGCAGGTTTTGCGAGGACGAGGAAGAAACTTCTATCCACATCCTGACTTCCTGCCCTAGGTTGATGAACCTGAGGTATAAACACCTCGGCATTGGCTTTCCAGTGCTAGAGGAAATAAGAAATTCCCCCATAAGCAGGATTCTGGCCTTTGGACTAGAATCCGGCCTGTGTGGGGGCTTTCAATAAATTCGTTAGCGGTTGCACAATGGGCCACTAGGCCTGAGTGCGGCGACCATTCCTCGCCCCGCTAGAAGAAGAAGAGAAGAAGAAGATAGGTGGTAATATAAAATATTAATTTTACTTTTTTATCACATGAGATACACACTTCCTCCGCTCCATATATCGCTTTTGCCTATTTCGTCTATTATTATCTTTATATTCTTTAAGACAGGCTCACTTAATTGTGGGGATTGATTATATTGACGTAGTCTTGTATTTACATCGCCCACACCATTTCAATGGGGTTGAAAACGCAATAATATGGAGGCAGACGTAAAATAAAAATTTTTTCAACGGCATATTTCTTTTTAAAATATTGCTTTCCAATCAGTTCTAATAAAGTCTTTTTTGTGTTTTTTTTCTGGTATTTCCAAGCCTTCACCTTGCATAAATTCAATGATATCGCCTTTTCCTGTGTTGGTGTTCGGAATTTTTGTGTGTTGCCGCGAATGGTATGACGCATTATCTATAACAATTACAGAGTTTGGTGGGATATTTGGTAACAGCTGATCCTTTGCCCACTTCTCAAATAATTCGGCTGTCATATCCTCGTGGTAGTCGGCAGACGATTGCTTGATATTTTTAGCAGACAACAACAACGCATTTGGAATAAAACCGTTTTTACTTTCAACATGTAAAATTATATTTCTTTTTCCCCTAGAACATGGAGCACTTAAATTACACTTTTTGGTGTTATCTACCCAATCGTATTGAACTATATCATGGGTGTCAAACCATGTTTCGTCAAGATAAATTATGTCTCTATTTGCATCTCGGTATTCTTTTATTTTACGCAGGTACTCGTGTCGATGATCAACAATGCGTGCTGATTCCATAATTACCATTCGTTTGTTCAATTTTTTGTACCTAAAACCGCAATCGAGCAAAACGTTTCGCAAAGTATCTAATGATTTATAGTTATAATCTGGATAGTCACGTAACTTATCACTAATCATTTCTAATGTGGGCACCTCCTGTTCATTGTAAAACTCATACACAAATCGACAAGCGTCATATGTTCCAATAGAAATAATTAAAATAGCATATATCGGACTATTTCAACCACAATTGTCTTATGGTGTACTTATATGGGGAAATTCGACCGAATGGAGTAGGATATTTCTATTACAAAAAATGGCAATTAGGGCAATGACTAACAATACATCACGTGTTACTTGTAGGCCCCTATTTGCTGAATTAAAAATTTTAACGTTCCCGGCATTATACATATATCACTGTCTAATCTACATTAAAAAAAATGAACAACAATTTCAGAAACAAAGTATCAACCATAAGTATCAGACTAGAAAATCTAACGAATTAGTTCTCCCCCAATATAGACTAGAAAAAACCCATAAAAGTTTTTTGTATATGGCTATAAAAATGTACAATCAATTGCCTAACAAAATAAAGGAATTATCTTTCTCCAAATTCAAAATAGAGATCAAAGAACTACTCACCACTCTAGTACCATATAGTATCGAAGAATATTTTGATAAAGTATTTGATACACCATAACTAATAGTCGTCAATTATATATATTTATTATTTACTGCGTCTTAACTTCATTCATTAATTTTTCGGTAGTTTACTTTTTTTATTATTTTAACTTATAAAACTTAATATTGTCTTATTATAAATTTGTAAAAGTAGTGTATGTGATTGTCATTTTAGCCCTAAGTGTATCTTCTAAAATATTTTATATGAATTTGTTGTGAGTTCTATGTATGTCTGTCCTTTATATACTTTGACAATGCTAAAACTAATGTAAAGTTATTCAGCAAATAAAGCAGTTTATTATATTATTATTATTATTATTAAATGACATCTTTGGACGCGTTATCAAGTTTTTTAAGTTTTTGTCCAACTCTTTTCCGTTTAATAGAATGATCAACTACATCCCCGGCTCTAATAACCCTATAAATTGTAGTACGGCTAAATTTGGTTAATTCACAAATCCCCTTCACAATTTCATTATATGAACAATCAATATTTTCGCCTTTTAAACACGAGTAAATATTCAAAATAACCCTTTGAGTTTGAACGTGTAAGTCTTTGTTTTCAAATTCCGCTTGTATAGGCTCTGTATCAAAATCATCCGTTTCGTTGTCACTACTATCGAAAGGCCTCCAAAATGCCCTTTTAAACAATTAATTGCAAAAAATCACCCAAACACAGTAATAAAACTAATAATTTGTCTAAATATTCACAAGAAGTAAGTAATTTATAACACTGCCTGGCTGTACTGCACTGCCTCGTACAGATCATACGATACAAATAGTTCATACGTATTGTTACGTTTATTCACCTTTTAGGAAACACCCTGTATGAATCCGTGGGTTCTAAATAATTTCAACAAGAGATAAACACCACTTACACTTTATTCAATAATTTACTGACTATACAATACTTAAAACATTCAAAATAACCTTTACACTCTTATTTAACCTCACTTTTTACCGAACGTGTCACTTCTCAAATAAACTTCCTCTTCCGCGCTGGTAATCGTGCCTCATATATTCCGAAATTGACTCTCTAGATTTAACCAGAATCTTCTCCAACCACAATCTAGAAAAGTCCATGGCTCTTTCTAGAGTCTTTCCAGTCACTATTAGTAGGCATAGGCGTATCATCTCCAGTTCCAAGGGGGTGTAATTCATAACAGTATTTTTTGTGTTATATATTATGGCATGCAAACATTCTGAACAAGGTTGGTGTTGATAAATCAAATTCGCTAATCATCTAATCCCACCTATATTTCTATATGACAGACGGCAGCTCAACGCCAAGTCGAGTTTTCCGGGGGAAAAGGGTTTTCCGACCGTGGAAGATAAGGGCCATGAGCTGCCGCGATTTTCTCTCTGTGGATGCTTTTCTTTTAACAATAGGTACCATTTGACCTATTTTCAGCGCGGCAGGTCAACGCCAAATCGCGTTTTTTATTTATTTGATACACTATTCAACAGGTTAAAAAACCCAATTACAGAATAGGAGATAAATACTAAAATTAAAAATAGTAACTTGTGAAAAATACATATACACACATAAATACATGAATACATGTGAATTCATCCAAGGGACAACTAACTAAACTAAACTAAACTTATATAATACATTTTAGTATAAATATACATATACAATATACATACATAAAACATATACAGCTTATACAAGAAGTATAGTACACGGTGAGGCTACTTGTGTCATCAAAAAGGAACAAAATACAAAATTTAAGTTAAAGACAGATCTTTATGTCTGTAAGACTACAAGTGAATATATCTAATCGATTATTTAAATTATTGTACATACTGCACATCTGCTGGATACAAGAAATTTTTTTTACGTTTGGCCTTGAGAAAGGCAAGTGAAATAAATTGTTGTGTCTAGATGCCGGTCTAGGAATTTGAAAATAAGCATACTTAAAATATCTCCACAGTCGATGTTATTGTGTAAAACATTGTATAAAAAAGTTAATTGCGATCGGTATCTACGGATCTCTAGACTATCTAGGCAAAACTTAGAGAGCAATTCTTCATGTGGATAACCAATAGCTGGATAAGTCCCGTCAGCCTTGAAAGTCGCATGTTTTAGGAAACGGCGTTGAATTCTTTCCAAATTTTGTATGTGTACATTATAGGTTGGACACCATATTATTGAAGCATATTCAAGGTGAGGTCTAACAAAAGTAGTGTAGAGTTACTTTAATGTGCGTACATTTTCAAAATGTGCGGAGTTTCTAATAACAAAACCCAGCATTCTATAACTTTTGGTGACAGCAAGTTCGATGTGGTTTACAAACGTTAGTTTTTTATCGAATGTCACACCCAAGTCCCGAAAAGTGTCTGGCCGGAAAAGTATATGATTGTCTAATTTGTAATCGTACATGATAATATTTTGCTTTGTTGTAAATGTCATAACGTTACATTTTGTTTCATTCAAGGGTAATTTATTTATCACACACCATGTATTAATACGATCAATATTGTTTTGAAGTTCATAGCAATCTTTTTCACTTGCAATATTACAAAAGAGTTTTAAATCATCCGCATATAGAAGGCAGTTAACAGTTAGATTATCTACTATATCATTTACAAACAAGTTAAAGAAAAGTGGACCTAAGTTTGAACCTTGGGGGACTCCTGACGTGGCTAAAACCTAAATAGATCTAATACCATGGTATACAACATATTGCTTTCTATCAGATAGGACTTAAAAAGCTCAATAAGGTTGTCCGAGAAGCCATAACATTCAAATTTTTGTAAGAGGATACCGTGATTCAGTCTATCGAAAGCTTTGGAAAAATTAGTGCATATAACGTCTGTTTGTACACTCCTGTCAATAGAGTCAGAAATAAATTCTGTAATATTAATTAAATTGGTGACTGTTGAACGGCCCTTGAAGAACCCATGTTGAGCTATTGATATTTGATGCTTTACGTGGTTAAAAATATAAGGAGAATTTCAAATGCCTTGGCGAAATTATTTATTATTACTATCGGGCGGTAATTAGAAATGTCAGATCTGTCGCCCTTCTTGAATACTGGAATTATTTTTGATAATTTCCACCGTGACGGAAATTTGGAGGACCTTAGTGATAAGTTGAATAATATAGTAAGGGGTTTAGCAAAAACAGCAGCACAGTCGCGTAATATGAATGCGGGGATACCATCTGGCCCAGAGGTTAATTTAGGTTTGATTTTCTTTAAAACATTCAATACTTCATCTTCTGTAAAACAAAGTATATTTAAATTGAAACATTCTTTATAGGATTTTGCAAACAGCAGAAAAATTAACTATCTATAAAAGAAAAACTTTGTGTAGAAATATTAATGAAATCTTTGCAAAATGCAAAGATTTCATTAATATTTCTACACAAAGTTTTTCTTTTATAGATAGTTAATTTTTCTGCTGTTTGCAAAATCCTATAAAGAATGTTTCAATACAATTATAAGCAAACAAATAATAAATCTTTTTTAAAAAAGTATATTTAAAGGTGAACTACTCTTAACAAAAGTAAAATTTTGGGTGATATTTTCAGATTCAGAATAAGATTGTTGAAAAAAATTAGCAAAAGAATTAGTAATTAGTTGAGAATCAGACATATATTCATTATTATAATTCATGAAGTTTGGCAAATCTGAGGAACTTCTTTTATAATTAATAAATTTCCAAAACGAGGACGGATCACCAACTATATTTTCCTCAATATGGTTACAATATCTTCTATAAGAACTCTCTGAATCTATTTTCACTTTTTGCCTTAATCTTTTAAATTCATTCTGAAAAGTGACATCACCTGTCTGCTTGTATTTATTCAACGCCCTTTGCTTTTCTTTAATAGATTTGATTAATGGATAATCAAACCAGGGTGGATACATTATTTTTGAGGTTTTAGACTGAGGTACAGTATTAACAAATATTGAGCTTAACTGATCATAAACGTCATTAATGGTTTCATAATTATTTAAAAATTCCCAATTAGTTTCGGCTAATGTTTGATACAGAACTGGAAAGTTAGCCTTCTTAAAGTTAAGTTTATAGTTAGAATTAAATTTAACTTTATGACTTTCACGATCTCTTATGATACTAAATGTCGACATAAGAGCAGGATGATGGTCATCCTCTGCGATGAGAACATCACTAGCTTTTTCGACCTGGCAGATTTTATTGGATAGAAGTAGGTCTAGTAATCTGTTATTTCTATTTCTTATTGTATTAAATTGCTTTAGGTTAAGAAAATGTTGAAAGTTTATTAGTGGCTGAAGGGTACCCGAAGTAGGTGCATTGGTTGTACAGCTGCAGTACTCAGGTACATTAAAATCACCTAGTATTAAAACGTCAGAATTGTAAATAAAGTTCAAAGAGCAAAATGCGTCGAGCAACGCATGATACGTCTCCACAGATGTTCTAGGAGGAATATAAAGAGTAAATATATAAAAAGAGTAGTGATTTATAGTTATCTTAACGCCAACAATATCGACAAAGTGTAAATTTTTAAACAAGGTGTTACTTAATTTTAAGTCAACGGCCATTAGTGAGTTATTAACCGCCAACATAACTCCACGTCCCCCTTCACGATGAGTTTCTAACAAATTTCTATCCGCTCTAAAAATATTAAACTGCTGTTCGTTTAGTAACTCTGGATTTTGTACGTTTGATTGCAAGTTAGTTTCGGTAAAAGCTAATATACTATAATCACTGCTTGCTGCATTATTATAGAGGACACTAAGCTTGGTATTCAAACTACGCACATTCTGATAGGAAAAAGAGTTTTCCGCCCGTAGAAGGGAGGGGCCACGAGCTGCCGCAATTTTCTCTCTGTGAATGCGTTTCTTTTAACAATAGGTACCTTTCGACCTATTTTCAGCGTGGCAGGTCAACGCCAAGTCGAGTTTTCCTACAGTGGAAGGGAAGGGCCAAGAGCTGCCGCGATTCTCTCTTTGTGGATGCTTTTCTTTTACCTATGGGAACCCTATTACCCACTTCTAGCGCGGCAGCTTAACGCCAAGATAGAGTTTTCCGGGGAAAAAGAGTTTTCCGACCGTGGAAGGGAAGGGCCACGAGCTGTCGCGATTTTCATTCTGTGGATGCTTTTATTTTAACAATAGGTACCCTTTGACCTATTTCCAGCGCGGCAGCTCAACGCCAAGTGGAGTTTTCCGGGGGAGAGGGTTTTCCGACCGTGGAACGGAAGGGCCACGAGCTGCCGCGATTTTCTCACTGCGGATGCTTTTCTTTTAACAATAGCTATTGTTAAAATTATAGAAAATATCAAATTTCAATTGAAATGAACTACTTCCTTCAATAAATAATGATGTATGAAAGATTTTGAACCCACATTACATTCGATGTATTTTTCATAAATTCTTGCAGAGATGCACAATTATTTGAATATTTTTAAGTGCACACTTAGGCGCGATAATTTTTTTTGTAATGTTGTAGATACTTTAAGCCATTTTTTGCATATTTGCTGGAAGCTGGAAAATGCGGGTTTCTTTTTTGTAAGTCTAGCTGAAGTCGAAAATGAACGCGTCTTTATTCGATAAACAATGCACGAAATGGTTATTGATAACTAAATGAATTGAAGACCAATTTATTTACAAATATATGAAATAAAAACTACATATCAGAAGTGATTTCTCACAATTATTACACAAACATTTTTCACAGCGATATGTCTTACAGCTCATCGAACTCGAGGTACTAAATACACATCTAACAACAATGAACTGCATGCGATGAAATGATCATGTTTGCGGGGTTGTAAGTTATAGAACGAAACTGTCTGGACCTAGGTACCTGAAATTGTAAAAAAATGACCAGACCTTTCTTTAACCCATTCAGTAGTATTTGGGAAGGGTACCGGAACTGTTATAAAATTGTAATTTGTTCCACTTTTTCGTGATTCCGGGACCACTGTGCAATAGGTGGATCAGTAGATGCGGTGGCCGGCCCGCTCTCCTGATTTGACCCCGCTTGACTATATTTATGAGGTTACTTAAAATCGAAAGTCTACTTGAACAGATCAATGACGTTGATGATTTAAAAGTCAGAATAAGGCCGAGAAATTAATCAAATCATTTCGGAAACGATACAAAATGTTTTAGAACAATTTCAGCAACATTGCCAAGAAGCAACGGGCGCCCAGTTTGAACATTTGATTTAAACTATTTTATGTTCTTTTGTTTACTTAATAACATTAGAAATGTAATATTTTTCAATAAAAAAATTAGAGAAACACAAAGAATCTTATATTGCTGGATAGAGAATTAAAAACCCTTTCAAATCACACCTTCGTTCCATTTAAAAATTTTAAACAGGTAGCTGTCACACAAGGGGTTGAAGCGGGACGCACAAAATTATGTTAAAAAAAAAATCATTTTAGAATTAAAAATTGACGTGATTTAGGATTTTACTAATAAATTATAAATTATGTAGATAATCTGTTACTTATGGACCCCACCATATAAATAATCCACTTTAATCATGTGGTCAAGAACCTGTTGTTGGTATTGGCTCACATATCCTCATATCCAACCCAGCACTTTAGCAGAAAACCAACGAATAATAATTTCTCTGGGTCGTTTCACTGTAACTCCTCGCTACTCATAGTCGCCTTTTACGAAAGCTATTGATGGTTTTCTCCGGAACGTTTAAACGGCAATAAAAACGAATTAAGTTAAGTAAATTGTTCGGGGTTTGCGTATAATTACCGTTAACAATAATTAACAAATAACAGGTAATTAATTACTTAGGTTTTGGAAGTTCTTAAACGGTCGCAGTGAGGCCATCAATAGCTCGGGTATCAGGCGAGCAGACGTGAGAGGAGCGTGCTGCGTAGAGATAAATCGAATACGAACTGCCTTGGGAAAGTAACCAGCCAGGGCTGGAACTCACTGATAAATGTTCCAATGAGAAATACTTTTCCACTAGTAATTTCCCATGAAAGGAACAATTTAGTATTCTCGAGCACTTCAGGAATGTAATTTCATTGGAACTTAATTAAGCGTATAGTCTAGTATCATAGGGTCCGCTAGCGGCGATGTCCTGGTAAGTTTGAAAACTCTTTATTTTATGATCACTTAGGTCTACTGGATCACCGAATAGCATGTTGGCATTTCTAAAAATAGATTTTTCTCCAGTAATATATAGATACAAATCAAAATGGCGAATAGGGCGATTTGAAAAAAAATCGTATCTCACGTCATAGTTGTCCGATCTTTTATTTAATAAAAAGGAAACACTTCAAAAAGTATACATTTTGTTAGAAAAAAATACAAGATCTAAAAATATGTAATATCTGACTGACTACTATATCTTTTGTTCGATCAAAATTAGAATACTCGTCAATTATTTGATCTTATCATTACAACATACATATACAAAATATAGAGAGAATTCAGAGACGTTTCTTACAGACTTTCAGTTACAAGGAGGACGGTGTCTATCCTGCTATTGGTTTTCCCCAGACTGCACTTTTAAACAGATTTTCGCTTTCGAGTTTGGAGACTCGCCGAACTATTTCACAACAAATATTTCTTTTTAAAGTAATACATAATATAACAGATTGTAGTGCTATCTTAAGTTTACTAAATTTTCTAACATCTAATCCAGGTTCCAGACAAAACTCTTTATTCTATCTGCCGACCCCCAGAACTAACGTACAGAAATTTTCGCCATTGTACAAAATGTGTGAGAACTATAATAGTCTTCAAGACCAGTTTGATATATTCCACTGCAATGTAGCTGAGATAAAGAGAGTAACTGTATAAATTTAAAAAAAACACGTTACCACATTTATATTCTTTTAATATTTTTTAATATACAGGGTGTAATCAGTTTCATGTCATTAAAAAAACTGGTAATGGGGACCGCCTAGACAAACAAAAAACCTTTATGACTTTTCCCTCTAGGGGCACTTTGAAAAAAACTGACCTAGGTCAACCTTTTTAATATTTTTTAATATTGATGTAGAAAATAATTAAGAACCACTGCTTTTCTTGGTCAAAGAGCATGTAGTTCTCAATTATACAACTTTTAAACTGTCATAAAAAAGTGCAAACGCCTTTGATGGACCGCCTCAACCGAACTGAGGCAATTATAAAGAGGTAAATAATTCGTTATCTTTTCCTGCACAACTGCAAGCAAATAATGGCCGTAGAAGTTTAAACAGAGCATTTCTTTATATGTGTGTCTTTTAATTTGGAACAAAATATTGGATTAATGTTTATAATTTAAAATATTTAAATGTGATTTATTAACGTTTGTAACATTAACGTTTGTAACAATGAGTGTCTTGGGTTAAAAGCTTACCACCTAATAATTCGAAATCTGCATCTGCATCAATACACAGTTCGGTACGTCGAATTAAGGACATACGTACTTCAACACTAAACAATAAACTATCAACTAACGTTGTCAATAAAGAAAAATAAAAGAAAAACTTGATCTGAAATCCAAAACGGAATACAAAAAGAACGAACGAGTAAGTTGTGTCTGTACGTAATCAAGAATTTAACGACTTGAACGGTAAAGTCAATAAAATAAATTTTCACTATAAATACACAGCGACCCGAAATTCAAAAATAACAAAAACAACGAACGGCGGGTTGGACGTGTGTACATAACGAAACACCCACAGAAACTAATATATTGCACAAGGGAGAGTCAGAGTATAGTTTTCTTCAGATCAGATCTACTAAACACTCAGAAAACGTCGACGTCTTTCATCTTATTTACCGCACCGCGAAAGACCGCCGAAATTTTATAGCTATCTACACAAATATTGAGTATCATAGGCAAAAACACGCGCGACGATCTAAACCTACCTCAATATTCCAGCAGTTCTCAAAAGATTTAATTGAAAATTTGCGAAATTTTTGTTAATTTTTTCTCTCCAAAACTATGAGCTTTAGACCCCATGTTATATAAGGTTTTTTTGTTTGTCTTGTCGTTCCCTATCACCAGTTTTTTTTAATGACATGAAACTAATTACACCCTGTATCTGTATGTACTTATCATCTCCTGCCCTGTAATTGGAATGCTCTGTTGGGCAGTGTATTGTTTAATAAATAAATAAATAAATAATCAGAGGGCACTAGCGTGTTGGTGTCTAATCGTGTGATTAATCCTATACCATTGTAATTGGTCTTTTGGATAATAAAGTATTATTATTATTATTATTATACCGGGTGAGTCACGAATTGCGCTCGCCCCGATATTTCCTAAAATATTTGGAATAGAAATTGAAATTTGGAGGCCTTATTACACGACTAAAATGCCATCTACGTTACTATAAAAATAAAAAGAGCAATATGATTGCATTAATTAATTCTCTAGAGGCGTTTAAAATTTTTCAATGTGATTTTTACCCACTAACTCGGTTTTTTTAAATGGGAATTTAATCGTTCGCCAACATTTTTAAATACCTCATTTTCATACGAATCTAATGATACTAAAATTTTGAAAATCCGCTCAGAAATATTTGAGATTTCAGCCAAAATACAATGCAACCAAGCTTTTAGAAACATGCGGCTAATAGATAATACATTAGTGGGTTTTGGAAACTAAAATGGCACATTTCTGTGTAAATCTGGTAACCTAATAACATTGAAAAAATCATAGTAGCCATTGAATGTAATAAAACAATATCAGCTGTCAGACAGACTTGTGTAGTTATAGGCAATCTTCAGCTATCAAACATTTAATAATTGTGAGCGCAGAGAACGTTACAATTAAGTTTAGCATAGGTATGTGGAGGTAAACACAATTACATCCACAAGGACATTTGCAATAGAATGCGACATCAGTTCGGTTTTCAGAGTTTTATTTAAATGAACATAAATATCGGGCCTATAAATAAATAAAAATCAATTAAACTTAAACTAGGTAACAGTAGGTATCTTTAAAATAATTAATATAATTAAACCATAAATTGACACTTATAGATATTGTTCAAAATGTCCACCATTTTTTTCTATACACAATTCGGCTCTGCGTACAGTTGCTTGAATGGCTCTACGCAATTCAGCCGGCGTTATTTCATTAAGAGCCCGTACAACTTTATTTTGCAGCTCTTCACGGGTATTTGAAAAAGTTTTATAAACTTTATTTTTGAGAGTGCCCCATACATAATAGTCGAGCGGTGTTAAGTCAGGTGACCTAGGAGGCCACCTGATATGACCTTGATTTGCGATAAGGCGTTCACCATGCAAGTTGTTTAAATATTCCATCACTCTTCTGGAATTATGTGGGGGAGCACCATCTTGTTGGAAAAACAGATTTTGTAAATAGGCAAGAGAAAGTAAGTCAAGAAATTCTGCTGTCTGGTTTTGTAAAAAGAATAAATATCGTTCGCCAGTAAGTGTTCCATCAAAAAATATGGGTCCAATTATTCGATCTCCAAGTACTCCAAGCCAACAGTTAAACCCAAATCTTTCCTGAATATTCCCCCGCCCTACCAACCTCGGATTTTCTTGAGCCCAGTACCTAGTATTATTTCTGTTAGACATACCTTGGTTCGTAAATCTACTTTCATCTGAATATAAAATATGAAAAGGAAAACCTGGGTTTTGTTGTACTGCATTTAAGAACCAGTTGCAATATACTAGCCTCCTGTCGTTATCATCTCCATAAAGATGTTGGTGTATTTGGTATTTATAAGACCGAAACTTATGTTTCTTTAAAATTCTGCAAACCGAAGACTGACTAATGTCGCATTCCATTGACAATTCCCTTGTTGATGTTGTTGGGTGTACCATCACAAATCCTAATACATCAATTTCTTTGTCCTCACTTACAATTAATGTTTGATGGTCATCTTGTTGATTGGGTTCGTTTCTTAATTCTTGTTTCACTCTGGCGAACAAGTGTGCTTGGATGACGTCTGTTGGGATATCGTTGCTGATACAGTTCTGCAGCTGCAGTCGAATTTTTGAGACGCTCTCCATATATCAGTAACATATCGACCTTTTCATTTCTACTAAAATTATTCATTTTCTTTAATTTTTACTCAAAGAGATTTCCGCAACGCTTTATTTTGTATCTGTCTGACAGCTGATATTGTTTTATTACAGTCAATGGCTACTATGATTTTTTCAATGTTATTAGGTTACCAGATTTACACAGAAATGTGCCATTTTAGTTTCCCAAACCCACTAATGTATTATCTATTAGCCGCATGTTTCTAAAAGCTTGGTTGCATTGTATTTTGGCTGAAATCTCAAATATTTCTGAGCGGATTTTCAAAATTTTAGTATCATTAGATTCGTATGAAAATGAGGTATTTAAAAATGTTGGTGAACGATTAAATTCCCATTTAAAAAAACCGAGTTAGTGGGTAAAAATCACATTGAAAAATTTTAAACGCCTCTAGAGAATTAATTAATGCAATCATATTGCTCCTTTTATTTTTATAGTAACGTAGCACACAAACTAAAATATATTTTGGGCACCACAGCACTCTGGATTCAGAAATAGATTTTTTAATAAAATTTTTAATGTTTATCAAAAAGTGACCAAAATGGATGTATTGTATTCAAAATTTCCTCTAGATTCCAAAAATGTAAAAATATATAGGGTGTTCCATTTAAAAATCGAAAGTTGTGGACATTTCTGGTCAAACCGGATGTGCACCAAACTTGATTTTTTATTGAAAAAATGGCATTTTAGTCGTGTAATAAGGCCTCCAAATTTCAATTTTCTATTCCAAATATTTTAGGAAATATCGGGGCGAGCGCAATTCGTGACTCACCCGGTATATTCATATGAACTTTTCTTTGTAAAATGACCTGTATGTATGTAAAGTTGTCAAATATACATATCTATTTCTCGATCCAATTTTGTTCGTTTTGACACTCTGTAGATGAAGTATAAGGTTTATAGCCTACCAGAAAAACATTTAAAAATACAACTATGTGGGGGGCATGCGTTTATCACCGTGTAATAATGATTTAATTCACTGCTCACCGAGATTAAACTAATTTAAGAATAAAGTTAATCTTAAAGTAAGCAAACTGTGCTATCGTAAATCCTGGAATGACTTGCGCCTAGCCTTACACAATGTATTATTTAAGAGAAAAAATCTTCTATTTTGTTTGTTTACTTTAATAAATATAAGCTAGTATTGTTAACTAAAAAAATACCTACGATGATTTTTAATTTACGTTGACATTTTCTTTATACAGGGCTTAACTCAAAATCTCCGACATTCAATAACTAGAGAAACTACTAAAGAAAACAGGGGCGGACTGGCAACAGTTTAGCGGCGCTGGATCTTAGAACTCGCAGGCCACTTATTACTTTATTATTTTTAATATTACCATTATTAATGCTTATATAGTAGTTAAGGTAGGTTTATATTAGCACATAAATCGTTCTACGGTGGTTTTTAATTTTAAACGCAATATACTTTTAGAAGGCGACATGCTTTCTTGAACAATAGACAAATATTTAAACAATATAACACCTGTAACAAAATTTCACTTATTTATAATTTGTAAAGATAATTCCCTCTACAAACTGCTTTCCTTGGAGATTTTCTCAATTATTTTATCACTGTCTAGGTTATTTTTTTCTAATGCATCCAAAGTGATTATTGCTGAGTGTGTTCCTTAGTCTGGTTTTCACAAATTTTAGGGTCAAAAAACACATTTCACAAGCTACTTGTTTTTTGGGTCTACAAATATTGGTAAGCTAGTGTTGATATGATTCACTATATAAGTTACATTTTATACGCAAGCACACTGTAACAGCATACTGCGCATTTTTTACAAGTTTTCGAAGTTTTACAGAATTTAAAATTTCCACGTTCTTACAGAGAATCTTGTTCTTGTTCTGCATTATTTTCAATTACATAATATTGTTCATACTCATATGTAATAGTTCTTTATTCCAAACTACTCTTTTGAAACATCTTTATTGAATGTTACTAATTTAGAACATAATGTTTGTAGTGCTTCTAAAGGTAAACTTCCCTCTTCATCAATATGATTAAAATTTGAAGAAGACAAGAAATTTAAATCTTGGTACAACATTTTGTTTTTATAAAAGCAGTTGGTCATGTTCTCAATTACAGTGTCTACGATAACATTGTGGACTTCGACATTAAATTTATGGAAATTAAAAAGAGTTTTATTACTGAACAACGATAGTTTAAATGATGTAGATATTCGATAGACACAAACATTACTTGTGAGAGGCAAGAAAAGTCACATTAATCAAGCACTCCTTACTTGAGAGGGAAGAGGACTTATCATGTATACTAGTATACCTTCCTGTTATGTTGGTTAGGGCGCGTTACTCACACATTGACACGCGCGCGAGACATAGACATCTGACAGACACATGTTTAGGCTTGCTCAGGCCTATTCTAGGTACATTTCAGAAAAGCTTCTCTACATTTTATTTCATTTACCTTTAAATATGTTTCAAACATGATCAGGCACGTTACAGCAGACACTCTCTGACTTTACACATAAATGTCATGGCATGTTTTAAATTATATAAGATATTATATAACTATACAGGGTGTAATTAGTTTCATGTCATTAAAAAAAACTGGTGGTAGGGAACGACAAGACAAACAAAAAACCTTATATAACATGGGGTCTAAAGCTCATAGTTTTGGATAAAAAAACTAAACAAAAATTTACAAGATACTTAATAACATAGTTTGAGAACTGCTGGCATATTGGGGTAGGCTTTATTGCCTCGCACATGATACTCTGACATTCGTGCAAATAAGTATGGCGAGCCTAAGAGATAATTAGGCCGCGACGGGGGTCATCGAAAAGCATGCCGACAAAGTAGATAAAAACGACCGACAGAGGACACCGCCATGTTTTTTGCTTCTTCGCGGCCAAATTATCTTATTACGCCTGCTATATGCTCTCTTTTAATATTCTCAAGTAATAATTTCAGTCTGTGTCCTTACCTGGTAAGCAACGTACGCACGACGCGACCTACCCGTTCTTTGATTTTGTCTGTTGCTTTTGTTCTTTTTGAATTTTTTGATTTTGGACCAAGTTTTCTTTTTGTTTTCTTTATTGATATCGTTAATTCACAGTTTAGTGTGGTGTATTAAAATGCAGATTTTGGAGATTATGGGAGATTACACTTATCCAGAGCATGGACATGGAGGAGAACGAGGCCCACAACGCGATGAAAGGGTAATTGACGCAGAGGTTCAAATTTTGGAACTTGTAGAAGAGGATCCAACTTTAAGCACCCGCGATATCGCGAACCGTGTGGGAGTATCCCATTTTGTGGTATGGAGGACATTGAGAGATATGAACTTACATCCCTATCACTATCAACGTGTCCAAGCGCTAGAACCTCAAGATTTTGCAGAGCGAATGCAATTTTGTAGGTGGATTTTAAGAAAACACGCGGCAAATGTGTTTCTCCGATGAGTCGTGTTTTACCAGAAATGGACTGTTTAATTTTAAAAATATGCACTATTGGGCAGACGAGAATCCACGTGTAATAAGATGGGCGCATTTTCAACGACGGTTCAGCGTTAATTTGTGGGCAGGAATTTGCGGTAATGAAATAATTGGACCTATACAATTACCCGCTAGATTAAATGGTGATGTATACTTAAATTTTTTGCGACAAACATTGCCAAATTTGCTACAAGATGTACCCTTGGCTGCGCGTAGAAGAATGTGGTATTTGCACGATGGCGCGCCAGTCCATTTTAGTCTGGCTGTTCGAAATTATTTGAACAGAAAGTTTTCTCGACAATGGATTGGACGTGGCGGACCAGTACCATGGCCTGCTAGATCGCCCGACTTAAATCCGATGGACTTTTATTTTTGGGGGCATTTTAAATCTCTGGTTTACCGTAAAATTCAAAAGAATTGTTCACTTATTGGGTGTTACCTATTAGGCATTAAATGTATGATTATTATTATTAGTAATCGCTGTCTTGTTTTGATCTGTTTATTATTGTTTACATTGATTTTCATAGAGACCAATGACTCGACTTTTAGTTCTCGATATCTGATTGGGAAAAATTATGCGCTCAATTCGTTAAAAAAATCAGATTTTTTCCTAACTTAAAATACACAACTATTTTCTGTTATCGTATCTCGGACGTCTAACTGTTCGTTTTCCAATTTCATAAAATAATTACTAGTTTTTAAAGCTTTTAACACAATGTTGCAAATGTTAATAAACCATTTTTAAATTTTATAAATTCTTATAATCGACAATAAAAGCTACAATAACTTTGTTCCAAATTAAAAAACACATGTAAACAAATCCTATTTAAATCCCTGCGGCCAGGCCATGCTTGCGTTGTGCCGAAAGAGAAGGAATTATTTACATTTTCATAATTAGTGGTATGAAAAGTTCGGTACAAGTAATCCCATCAAAGTGCCGCACTTCTTCCGGCAGGAACACAAGTCGGGTATTACAGTTTTTTATTATTTCTAATATTCGGAACTATAACATCCATTGACCCTGAAAAACAGTGGTTCTCAAATCTCTCCTACCATAACATTAAAAATGTAAACCCAGGTCAGTTTTTTTCAAAGTGCCCCCTAGAGAAAAAGTCATATAGGATTTTTGTTTGTCTAGTCGGTCCCTATTACCAGTATTTTTAATGACTTGAAACTAATTACTTACACCCTGTATGTAATTAAATAATATTCATGTTATAAAAATCATGAATCAGTGAACCTTATTTTGAATCTAGGTCAAAAGCTAGTCATTATCCTAGTGTTGGGCCTATCAGAACTTTTGATCAGGACCTCATACACTACAACGCATTTCAATTTCAGACAATTTGACTGAGAGCCAATTTTCAAAAGGTTTCTGCGGGATCCTTCTTTGCACTTTTTAGTTTTTGGTTTCGAACTTACCTCTGAAAAAATATCTACAATTACCAAAAGACTAGAGCACGACACTAGAATTCTAACACTCGACGCTCATTCCGTCAACCACATAGGTATTATTGGCAACCTCTACCTATAACTCTGTCAAGGTTCAATTGACCGATATGCTCTTTATCACTATTCATACTATTTTTACATTTTGTAATATCTAAACATCCATAAGCACCTAATTCACAATTTTCTTAAATTTTTAAATAATTGAAAGTTATTGATATAATATAACGCAGTACTTTTTTTAATGGCCTTATTTATGCCTTAATGGCCTTAAGATTTATTCATCAGTTTAGTAAAGTATAGAAATTATTATTATTTGATGAGCAAGATTATTCTATTGTTTGAATAAAGCATGCTCCACTTAGGTATTTACAACTCAGTAGAAACTGAGTACCTATATTCACTAGGACGAAATGCTGAATTGCAAATAACAATAACCGCTGAGGAAAAGAGTATTAAAGTGAATTGGGTTTTAAGTTTTGTGGGGTCAAGTCACTGTGGGTGCTGCGTAGTCTAACTTCCCTCTTGAGGGGTGGCTCTCCAGAGGTATAAAATGTATGTAGACATTTTATTTATATTTGTTCCTTTATCAATAAAGTACCTTGATTTCTATCACTATGTTTTATTTTACCAGGTGTTTATTCAATAACTAAATTAAATCCTCTCGTTTGCCAAGCGAGTTGTAGAGACTTTAGCCATAGGTATCTCCGGTATTGCTCTGGGCGACAACGTAATACGGGGGATATCTGTGGACGTCGCCGCGCATTTTGTATAACAAATATTTCGACAACAGCAACATTTCGATTGTGAACGTAGAAATTGTTTAAAATATTGCTAACGTACTTGTTGATGACGTAGTTCTGGTCACCTTCTTTGAAAAGAATCGATTTCTCAATGCTCATGGGGTTTCCCTAATCATAAAAAGTGAACCAATACAATTTTATTAAAAAAAAAAACAATAATAATTATTTGCATCCACTTGTGTATTTTCATTGAAACTTAATACATTGAGAATAATTCTTGAGACTTAATATTGAGTAGTATCACAGTACGTTAACATCATGACCCTGGTGTAATCATCTCGTTTGTGGTAGGAGTAGAGATAAAACCAAAGAAACTGAAAAAGGAGAAAATTAATGTAGTAAAACACATGTGTACAAATTTCACGTCAAGCTCTGCCGGAGCTCTTCAATAAATTGAGTGCACCGAATCAAATAGTGTTTTATTATTAACACGCCAGGGATTTTAAGGCATGACCATGAAATTGCTGTGGCACATCTAGTGCAATATAGTTCTCTACCATCAAAATGCAAATCGGCAATAACGCGAATCTAAAAATTTACTGTAGCTTGCGTTGGTTTAGTACGATGCGACATTTTCACGTTTTTAGTACTTACGTCCCAATAAATCTACATTACGAGAGACACTGAGTGTGAGTAATCCTATTAAATTACTCCCCTCCCCGCCTGGGATTGGGCTTCAGGTAAACAGCCAGTACTATAATTAATTTATATGTTGCATGACTTTGTATTTATACGTTGGGAATGTTTCAGTACGTGTTTACAATATGCAGGGTGTCCCGAATTGCATAGGCCAAACGTCACTAAGTAATACAACTTTTCAAAATAAGACAAAGTTCCTGTAAACATGGTCCGGAAGTGATTAGTTTACGTGATACAGGGTGTTCAAGTAATTATCCTGAAAATGTTTCTTTATGAATATTTTCGAAACGTCTAAAGATAAACAAATGATAGTTTACACAGGAATTTAACTTTTTATGCTTTTTAAGAAAAATGACAACTATGTATGAAAATCATTCAGGAGCGGGTGAAACTGGGGGGACCTAGGTATAATTTAGCCCCAATTTTATTGTGTAACACTCTTGAATTAATTTATGAGCGGGACTTAAAAATTTGAAGTTTTCTACACAAAAAAGTCTTGTGTTTTTTCTCTAAAATTATCAGTTTTTGAGTAAATCTTATCTGAACTATTCGGGAATAGTTTTTTTATGAATAATTTTAGCGGAACAGAAAAAACAATGACAGTAAAACAAAATTTGATTACATTATTTTATATTAGACAACAATGAATTAGATTAAAGTAAGGTAATTTAAAAATTACAAGAATTGTTCAAAGTGCATTCCGCCAGCTTCAACACATTTCTGCGCAGTGCAGAGTGTGTAGCTTTACGAATGAAATCAGGATTAATCCGTAAATGTTCACATTCTTCGAGAATTCTTTCTATTAACTCTTCTTTCGTGTTTACAGGGATTGCGTAGACTTTGTTTTTTAAATAGCCCCAGATGAAAAAATCAACTGGAGTTAAATCCGGTGAACGGGGTAGCCAGGCTCTTGCACCTAATCGATCGATACACCGTTCAGGATAATTATTGTTTACCCACAAACGATTCTCAACAGCAAATTGTGCAGGAGCTCCGTCCGTTTGAAATCAGCATTCATTTCTTAAATTAAGAGGAATATCCTCGAGATATTAAAAAAATGGTTATTTAAAAAATCATTAAATAATGGTCCATTTAAACGGGGAGAAGAATGTGGGGCCCACAAAAAGTCCCGTTTATAACACCACACCATGCATTAACGCTAAACTCCTGTTGAAATACCCTAGGGCGAATTATATGAAAATTCTGATGAACCCCGGTTTCTTAAATTATTAAAATTAACCGATCCATTATGGTTAAAGGTAGCTTCATCAGTCCAAATAATTTTACTTCCGAAATCGGGATCTTGTCCCATGGCATTTGTAAACTAATTACAAAAATTGATATGCCTCTCTGGATCACCTGGTTGAAGTCTTTAACTATCTGCTGTCGAAGAGCTTTTATGTGGTCTTTTTTCCGAATCCGAAAAACTTTGTTTTTGGAAACATGCACAGCTTGCACACGCAGCTGTTGAATCGCTCTTCTGATACTTAATTTATTATTATTGTTAAATTTGGCCAAACTTATGTTTTTAAATCGCCCATTTCGCCGTTCTTCATTTCTTGGACCTCTTTTAAGTCCAATATTTCTAAATTCTAGGTGGGTTCGAATAAAAACATCTTTAGATGGTTTCCTTCTATTAGGAAATCTTCTGCGATATTCGCGTACCGCGGCATTCGCGTTTCCATTACAATGTCCAGAAATAAAATTAATATCCGCGTACTCCACATTACTAAACATGACCATTTTTTACTTTTCAATAGAACACTTTTTCCAAAAGGAAATAATAAAACTACAGAACAATGAACTATAGAAAACCAAAAAACAACAATGCCATTATTGTCATTGCATGCTAGATTATTTTTCATTTGTTACAAACATTACATCACGGCACACTCCTGCATACCAGGAATGCTGGTAATAATGGTTACTAATTAATAAAGTTGAGTTTGAGAGTTGAGATTTATTCAAAAACTGATAATTTTAGAGAAAAAACACAATTTTTTTTTTTTTTGTGTAGAAAACGTCACATTTTTAAGTGCTGCTCATAAATTAATTTAAAAGTGTCACACAATAAAGTTGGGGCTAAATTATACCTAGGCCCCCCCAGTTTCACCCGCTCCTGGATGATTTTCGTACATAGTTGTCATTTTTTCTTAAAAAACATAAAAAGTTAAATTCCTGTGTAAATTATCATTTGTTTATCTTTAGACGTTTCGAAAATATTCATAAAAAAACATTTTCAGGAGAATTAATTGAACACCCTGTATGTCGGAAACGAATCACTTCCCAACCCATGTTTATCGGAACTTTTTTCTTATTTTGAAAAGTTGTATTGCTTAGTGAAATTTGGCCTATGCGATTCGGGACACCCTGTATAATATCTGTAAAGGCCGTCTCTGGAATCCGGTAGGTAAATCCGATCTCTGCTAATTACTATTTATTTATATCTGTTCACACTATACTTGTTTTTTACTCATTGATTTAAATTTTTAATAACAATAGACTTTTAGACTTGGTTATATGTAAGGCACATTGCGTTGTGGAAAAATCAATTGAATTATTGGTTTCTGAAGATATACTTCATCCTGCTCTTATTGTTAACTTCCAAGCTCAGTTTTTGAATCCGAACGTCAAATTTCCAATGAAATCTACTAATTCTTTCAACTTTCGAAAGGCAAATTTTCCTCTTCTGTATGAACAATTACTGTACATTAACTGATCGTTCCTAAATGACTATGATGATGTTAAAATCTGTGTTGACTTATTTTATAAGAAATTAACTAAAGTTTTTAATGAGAACATACCCAAGTTCAAAACTCCAAAAATTAAAAGACAGTTTCCCCCTTGGTTTAACGGTGAAATTATAAAAAATATGAAGCTAAAGCATAAGAAATTGATATTATTTAAACTCCGTGGTAATAATGAATCGCTAACTGAATTTCGTAGACTTAGACCACAAATCAAGTCGGAAAACTAGCATACCTAAAGACATGACTTATAACAATGAACCTCTGGAGACCCCTGATGATATCGTCGATGCATTTGCTAACTTTTTCGAGCAATCTTACTTCCTTAATATCTCGGACGCCCCTGTAACCAAGTCTAATAATCTTTCGCTTTACTGCTTGGACATTAAACGCTTTTCCGAGGCGGAAGTTTGCATGGCCTTAAAAAGAATTAAACCTAAACTTACTGCGGGCTCAGATGGAATTCCAGCATTTCTACTGAAAGACTGTGCCAGCATTCTTGCATATCCTCCCTGCATAATTTTTAATTTATATCTTAGGAAATGCTATTTTCCTGATATTTGGAAATATTCCAAAGTATGTCCTGTGTATAAAAAAGGTGAAAGAAATCAACACGGTTTTATGAAAGGTCGCTCCACCGTAACGAACTTAATCTGCGCTACTCAGTACATTGCTGATTCAATTGATTATCAAATACAGGTAGACTCAGTCTATACTGACTTTTCTAAGGCGTTTGACAGACTGAACCATAGGACACTTCTCTGAAAAATTGACAAATTCGGATTATCTGCGGTTTGCTTCAATTTCTTGAGAGTTACTTGACTGATGGAGCTCAATTCATATCTTATAATGGATATAAATCTGTTGAATACCGAACCACGTCAGGAGTACCCCAGGGATCAATACTTGGACCCCTTTTCTTTAATATTTTTATTAACGACATCAGTGATCACTTAGACGTATATTTCTTAATATATGCCGATGACTAACCATATTGATGCTGTAATTTCGCATGCATACAGAATGTTAGGCTTCATTTTACGTAACGGCCTTGATTTTAATGATGCGAAAACCTTAAAGATGCTTTATTTTGCTTTCTCTCGATCTAAACTGGAGTATGCTTCACTTGTCTGGCAATTTGGGTATAATACTCGTAATGATAAATTGGAAAATATTCAGCGCCACTTTCTGAAATTTTTAAACTGGAAAACTGAAGGTACATATCCACCAACTGGAGCTTCTCAAAATCAATTACTTGAAAAATTTTATATTACCAGTCTGCGAAAGGCGTGAGTCCTTTGCTTTGCGTTTTCTAGATAAAATTATGCATAATAAAATAGATTGCAGTGAAATATTAAGCCAACTGAACTTGTATGTTCCACGGAATAATTCTCGTCATTCTCAAAGCTTTTATTTATCCACTCCTAGATCTAACGTATTTAAATTTTCTCCTCTGTTTAATATTTGCACTAGCTATGAAACTCATTGCAGTAAATTGGACATATTTGCCTAGCAGCCAGAAATTTAAATTACTGTCGTGCAGTCTAATCGGCTTCATAATTTCTATTTGTTAATTTTAGTTAGGTTTAGTTTAGATTTCCATCCTATAAATGGTTTTGTACTGTTGGATGATATATGATTAAATAAATAAATAAGTAAATTTTATTATACTTACTATTTAACACTATTAACTTATCCTAGCCATCTCTTTGACTTGTGTAAACACTTTTGTGTATATTGACATTAATAAATCTATCTATCTACCAAAAATTGGTATCGCGGGATTTTGAGATTATAAATATGTGATCAAAACTTAAAAATCCAAAATGACGGCGCCTATAAGGTCTGATTTGTCTGATAATCGGTATTTGGGGATTTTCGATGCTGCAGATTATAAATATCTAGTCGAAACTCAATAATTTAAAATGGCGGCTTCAAGATGACGAATGGGTTTTGTTATTTATGGGCAGGGGATTATATAGAACAAATTGGAGCAAAACGATCACGTGCGCATTTAATAACTTTGACAAAAAATTTGATAGAGCATAACACGATGACGTGCCAGAAAAGTCACTCAGTTCTTGTCCTATTATGATTGTGATTACCTATTAAGCTCAGTGCGTACAACAGAAACGTGGGCAAACAATTCCAGTCCAACATAATTCCCACGATGGAGCTGGACGCCACGCTGCCCAGTCTACCAGCCGTCAAAATGGTGCATAGTGCCATACCGCAAATGTGAGTTGGAAATATTTCGATCACCCACGCGTTGGTTGTTGAGACGGATATTCCTGGCAGTACTAAGACTGTTACGAAGAAAACATCTAGAAGGATCTTGTTTGAGAGGAAGCAAACGGCAATCATGCTTATCGTCGATATCCCCATACATGACACTGAAATTAAAGAAAGGGTAACAAATGTAAAATCATGGTAGCGCCCAGGCTCCCAGGCGGTGTAGCTAATTTTGTCAATAAATTTCAAAAATGTTCGGAGGCAGATGATTTTTCTTTGAGTTCTCGGAAGTGTAGTTAAGATCATCTAAAGTTTGCATGTTTTCCAGACTGGAAACGTTAAAGAAAGAAACTGAAAAACTTTATTTTCGGTATTTTCAAAATTCATCGATGTATGGGAAAACACTTTCAGAAAGAGCATATATACCATACATTTCTATGCAAAGAATGTCTCTACAAAATGTTGTATTAGTCAAAACTTTTTCGTACAAATTTTTGAAGTAAAAGAAGTGGTGCAAGCGAGATGCGAATCTGCATCGTGGTATATTAACAAAATATTGCCTCACGTACGAAATATGCGATGAAAATTGCAATATTAAACAATATTGGTTTGTGGATACAGTGATTTATTAGTCCAATAATTATAAAGATTTCCATAACAAAAAATGTTATCTGTGATTTTCCTTCAGTAACTGTTAGTGGGGGGATTATACATCACAATACCACAAAAATTAGCTCTGGGGGTACCGCGCAACCCCCCAAAAAACGACCCCTTCAGTGCAAAAAGCCTTATTCTACAGATAAGTCCTTAACCGTTGAAGATAAAAAAAATTGCTCATCGTAAAAAAGGAAGTTTGACTAATTGTCTAAAAAAAAATCCTCTTGTAATTTTTTTGTATATGTCGTGGTTTTCGAGAAAATCGATATTGAAAAAAAAAATACATGTATTTTTAATGCGCACGAATGTTCGTTTATTTGAAATTTTTTGCGCGCGGCCTATAGAAAAAATTGATTTGCTCGAAAGCCAAACATGCTAGAAAGAAAAGTCAAGAAAAAAATTGTAACATTTTTTTACCATTTCTGAAAAAAATTTTACCACTAGAATAGATGGAAAAAAGTTTCGTTGCTCAAAGTTAAAATTTTCACTTTTCATGGCATTCTAAACCTATTTCAAATACAATTTTTTTTGAAAAAATTCTTTTTTACCACTACCTAATGAAAACTTTTTTTTTTGCTCAAATTTAAAATTTCCACGTTTCATGACATTCTAAATCTATTTTAGAAAAAAAATTTTGAACATCTTTTTATCATTTTGGAAAACATTTTTACAACTAGAATAGATGGAATTTTTTTTTTGCTCAAATTTAAAATTTCCACGTTTCATGGGAATCTACTATATTAAAGAAATTTTGATTTTTTTTAAATTTGTAATGTTCTTTTACCACTACTATAGAACAGAAGGAAACATTTTTTTGCTCAAACTTAAAATTTCCACGTTTCATGACATTCTAAGCCTATTTCAGAAAAAAAAATTGAAAATATTTTTTACCAACATTTTTGAAAAAATTTTTACCACTGAAATAGATTTTTGAAAATTTTTTTGAAAAAAAATTTAATCTTTTTCACACTACTATTGAATACATGAAAAAATGTTTTTGCTCATATTTAAAATTTCCACGTTTCATGACATTCTTAACCTATTTCGGAAAAAAATATTAGGAAAATATTTTTACCATTTTGGAAAAAAATTTTACTACTAGGACAGGAAAAATTTTTCTTTTCTCAAATTTAAATTTTTCACGTTTCATGGCATTCTAAACCTATTAAAAGAAAATTGAATATTTTTTTACCAACATTTTTGAAAAATTCTTTAGCATTAAAATAGATAGAAATTTTTTTCTTTGTTCAAATTTAAAATTTCCACGTTTCATGGCATTCTAAACCTATTTCAGAAAAAAATTTGAACACTTTTATTGAATAAATTTTTAATTTTTCTTACCATTACTAAACTATAGAATAGATGAAAAATTTATTTTTGCTTAAATTTAAAATTTTCACGTTTTATAACATTCTAAACCTATTTCGGAAGAAAAATTTGGAACATTTTTTTACCATCTTTGAACAAAATTTTACCACTAGAATAGATGGAAAAAAGTTTCTTTGCTCAAATTTAAAATTTTCACGTTTCATGGCATTCTAAACCTATTTCAAAAATTTTTTTTTTTGAGAAAATTTGTAGTCTTTTTTGTTACTACTAATAGATGAAAATATTTTTTTTGCTCAAATTTAAAATTTTTGCGTTTTATGACATTCTAAACTTATTTTTAAACATCTTTTTACCATTTTGGAGAAAAAATTTACCACTAGAATAGATGGAAACATTTTTTTTGCTATAATTTAAAATTTCCACGTTTCATGGCATTCTACAATTTTAAAGAAATTTATATATTTTTTTTAAATTTGTAATGTTCCATTTACCACTACTATAGAATAGAAGGAAACATTGTTTTGCTCAAACTTAAAATTTCCACGTTTCATGACATTCTACGCCTATTTCAGAAGAAAAAAATTTGAAAATTTTTTTACCAACATTTTTGAAAAATTTCCAAAATAATGAAATTTTTTAACCACTTCTAATACTTCCACTCTACTACGTGAATGTGGAGTTGAAAATGTGACAGATGGCAATAAAATTTGGCATATGCAACTATTATATTTTTATTGAAAAATGTACAGGGTGGTCATCCCAAGAAATAATTCAACCATGGTGGACATTTGTAAAGGTATTTGCGCAATCCTTCCATTAGGCACCTGTTTTTTAGTATTGAATTTTTGCTGTTAGATGAGCACTTTATATTTTTTTGACCAAAAGTTTTCAGTCTTTCTTTGTAATAATAGTGATAACTATATTTTGATTATTATTCTCAATGTCATTTCGTAATTAATAATTTTTTAGAGTGACCGCCATGCAAAAATAAAGAGGGAAGTTCTGTGTAAATACTTACCGATTTTTTATTTTTTCATACCTCGACTAATTTTCGAAACGTTGGGAAAATACTAGAAAACAAAGTCTGATTTTTGTTTTATATAGTGTTTTTGTTTACCATCCAAAAAACTCTTTAAAAAAATCATCCGAGTCCGATTTTTTTAGAGGTAAATATCTCTAATGGCTGAGCTATACTTCCATGCATAAAATTAGCTTGGCTAGTCTACACTAAAAAAATACCTACTTACTAAAAAAATTTCTAGTCCCGATGGACTTGATCACCACGCCCCAGATAGCGTATGCCACTAAGTAGTATACCCCCATAATAACATTTAGCAAAAAAACTCTGTCGTTGACAACGGTGTTGCACAGAACTGCCCCATCTTCCGTAGTTCTATTAAAGGATAAAGCTTCACAAACCGTCACATCTGCTTTATTACTATTAGAAATTTGTGTTATGATATCCGGGTACCAAGAGTATAAACCTGAGGAAATCGCGAAGTTAACTGCCTGTGCGAAACAAGCTGCAAACGTGTACGCCAATAGAGGTGGTTTAAACAAAGGCAAGATTTGATCAGAGAGAAATCCACCACTGCTGCTAGGCTTATCCAGTACTTTGCTACTCAGGCTTTCGACAGGGAAACTGTTCTCCACATTTCCCGTATTGCGAGAGTACATTTTCCTTAAGACCGTCAAGGCTCCACTAGGATTTCCGCTGTGGTACAGGTACCTGGGACTCTCAGGCAATATCATCAGTCCCAGCGCTGCTACGATATTAAGCATGGAGTTTACCATCATGAAGGTTCTCCAATTATTTAAGCGGAGTGCAAGGAACTCTACGTTGAATACTTGTTGTAGTAAGAACCAACCCATGGTTGGGAGATATATCATTGAGAGAGCCAAGAAAAATACCACCAAGGTCATGCATCTTGCCTTGATGGTGGCGCTTAGAAATTCCCCGAAGTAGACGAAGGTCATAGCGCTTGGACCTGCAATGCTAAAGAAATAAATGAATATACTCTTTACTTATACAGATTCGAAAAATGCAGTTTAGGGTATAGGAATAACGATGTAATTGACCACGCCCCGCTAGTTCCATACATCGTGAAAGCAGAGGCACACAATGAATTGAATTTAGTACGGCATGAACTAAGGATGGGTGCGGACGTAGGTAATAATTTCTAATACGAAACGAGACAATATCTCTTCGTCAAAAGCGAAGAAGTTATTTGTCACATTTTTGACAAAAACATTTCTTCTATTGAAAGCATTTCTGCAGTTTCTTTTTTAGCCGTAAATGCTATGGGAATAAAATAATAATTCTTATTAAAACCGAAATGAAAATATAATATTAAAATAAAATTAGATAACTCGGAAACTAAAATCAACTAATAATTATCAAAAAATAAATTATTCTTATTAAATTACAAAAATTGAACATTAAAATAAAATTAAATAACCCTCAGGAACTAAAATCAACTAATAATTATTATCAAACAATAAATTAATGAAGTAAGGATTCAAACAAACCACCTTCTTATGCCAAAAAATAGCCAAACCGATTATACAGTGAACCTCTCATATCATTGAGTTGATTTGGAGTAATGCTTGCACAAAGTTGGATAAGTTTTTCCCGTAATTCAACTAAATTATTGGCTCGTTCAAACGCATGTTTGTACGCGGTTTCCTTTAAAAAGCCCCACAGAAAGAAATCATGGGGTGCTAGATCAGGTGACTTGGGGGGCCATTTTATCATTCCTCTCCTAGCTATTAAATGATTGGGAAATGTTCTTTCCAGAAAATTAATAATAGTTAACGTATTGTGACTTGGGCAGCCGTCTTGTTGAAACCAAATGTCGTCAAAGTTGACAGGAAGATTTTGAACCGCAGGAATTATTTGGTTTTGTAAAAACTCTAAATATTTATTGCCATTTAAATTGCCATCGATTAGCAGTGGGCCTATAATATGATTGTCTAATATTCCTGTTTAAGCGTTCAACTTTTGAGGATACTAAGTTCGCACAGCAACACTCAAATGTTTATTTTTCCGAGACCAATATCGTACTACGGATGGATTGTGTTTCCTATGTAATGAAAAGGATGATTCATCTGTAAACAATATATTCTTTAAGAAGTTTTCATTCTCATTCACTTTATTTATCATGATTTCAGAAAATTCAATCCGTTTGAAATTGTCCTCTGGAAATATTTCTTGCGCTGTTTGAACTTTAAAACAACTGTACCCATTTCTTTTCAAAATATTTCTTACAGTTCTTTCTTTCATGTCAACTTCATCAGCAATTTGCCCGCTAGAACACTAGTTTCAACAAGTGCACAGACATTAGTTTCGCGAATTTCTCGTTCTTCGCTCATTTGTTGATGACGGGGTTCGGGTTAACAGCATTTTTTACAATAATTCACGACACACCCGAAATTCTCAATTTTTTTAATGTATGAAATTATGCTAGCTGAGGGGATTGGTCTGTCTTGATATGCCACAGTAAATAAATTTATTGTGTCTTCAGTGGAATGGCCCCCGAAGTACCACTTCACAATTTGCACATTTTCTGCAGTTGTATAAACACACGGCGTTTTAATAACGAAATTGCGATTAATTTAACTCGACGCGGTCAAGCGATGGCGCTATTGTTTTATACCAATGCCCTGCATTGTTCTACGACAAGGCGTGGTTTATCTGCGCAGAAACAAGTTTACGTACCTTAAACTAAATTTGCTGAATCTGTATAACAAATGTAATAAAAGGTTGAGAAATTAAAATTATCTTTCATAAAGTCGCGCGGTATTTTGTAGAAAGTTGGAATGCTGGTAAGGGCTTTAAGCCGGCTCAATATGATATTAGAGGATTTTTTAGAAGTACCACCACCGCCCTGAACGACTACTTACCAGATTCCGTTGAGAAATCGCAGAATACAAAATCCCCAGAAAGAAGTAGTAACCGCTGCTGATACTCCGGTGAAGAAAGCTGCTAAATTCAGTTGCAGCAATAAATTCCTCCTGCCTTTGATGTCCGACAGGTAACCCCAGATGGCGCAACTAATCATCATACCAGATAAGCTAGTGGAAGTAAGTATCCCTTTCTTGTAGCTGTTCAATTCTAGCTCACATTCTGCGGCTGGCACTATGAATCCGATTCCGTACGCGTCGGTGTTTGCTGCAAACAGGTTTACACCGCATATGAGAATTAGGATAATGTTGTATTTCCCAAATCCTGTAACAAAGCAATGAATGGTGTGACGTTGTAGTACCAGGAGGTTGAGCAAAAATCAAGCCAAACAAGTTGGTTACAAGTCATTTTAAGAGGGACTATGTTTTATTGACCCTTCTTCAAAAATCAACACAAATTTATTTTGGTCAAGGATGGTATGGGGTTAGAAAATATTAGCGTTTCGTTCCGTGGCTACTCCGTGAACTCGTCAGTAAGACTGGAGTAGCCACTGCCTTATACACTTCTCCAGCGAACCCAACATGGCCGCTCGTGTATATGCTTAGTGGGCCAAATGATGTGGCGGTGAATTATAAGGGAAACGTCACACGCCACCCCACAGATGGCAATCGAATTAAAAGCTGCCGTCTTAGCTTGTCAATCGACGTTTAGGGTTATCCTGATGACCTTGTTATTACTGTGAGAGGTAGGTATGAGGTTAGGGTCTCAAGTCTCATATAAATCGCCTTAAACATAATATTCAAGTGGTGCTCGCTAGAGCGCCGCACTGTCAATCCGAGTAAAACAGTTATTGTTCCGTTTACCAAAAGGAGAAAACTAAGTTTAAGAGTTAAATGGAGCAGTACTGAACTTTCCAGTGAAGTAAAATATCTAGGAATAATTCTGGATCAAAAATTTACCTGGAACTCATAGTTAGAAAGACCATTTCCCAAAGCCACTGCGGCTATTTGGACGTGCCGTAGACTGTTTGGTAAGACTAGGGGTCTAAAACCGAAAATGATCTACTGGTCTTTCTAATGTGAGACCCATGATAACCTATGCATGAGTGTGGTAGCCAAAAACTGAAGAAAAACTAACACAAGGACAGTTGTAGAAGGTGCAACGCATTGCCTGCTTAGGGATTATAGTAGTAGCAATGTGCTCCTATTCCACACCAGCTATGGAGGAAATGTTATATCAACTTTCACTATATCTGCGTGTAAGGAAGAAGGCACCACCTAGTGCCCTAAGGCTGCAACTGGTCTCTTTCAAACCAGTTTATAGACAGCGCAAACATTTCTAGCCACTAAGATTCAACTGTCGACAATAATTAGTAACTTGATAGACGTACGAATCAACGACCCCAGACAAACCAACAAACTCTTACATCAGGGACTACCTGTCTTTAGGGAAACGGTGTCCTAACTGATACACGTACAACCCACGATACAGACAGAAGACACAACCCCAACCAGTCCTCCTACCTTCCGAAATCCTATTCCCCCTGCTGATATCTCGATCAGCGTGGAGCACACGACACTCTTAGAACTTACAATTTTATCGACTGACATTATTTACAGTAGGGTTTTGTTTTGATTTCTCCACATACTTGATATATAGGAGCCAAGTGCTTTGATTGGATTTCTTTTCCTTGTTGATTTATAAAATAAAATAAAGATTGTGCAAAAACGGTTAACTTTACAAAAACTTTCTTAACAAAGCTTTCAATGTTTCATCTCAACAACTATGTAAAATTATTTTCAATTATACAAGGTGTCACAAAAACGAGTTACAGAAGAAATTATGATTTTTTAAAACACACCCTGTATTTGGCGCCAGTTAAGCCACAAAGGGTCCTGGACTCTAAAATATTTTGCCAATCGGATGCAGCGTTGCCAAGTTGTGTTTTTTTCTGTCTTCTTTGGCAATACACAATACACTAACTCTTACAATTTCCTAGTATGTACATATTACACATTTTAGAATATAATCAACATAGGATCGCGTAGCTCAATCGGTAAGATACTCGAGTAGCAATAAATGTAAATGGGGTGGTTGCGAGTTCGATCTCGATCCTCACTTCTGCTTTTTTTTTATTTAAGCTCTATTGAAAGTTAATAATTTTCTTTCTAAAATTTTTATTTTATTAGGCCGCGCCGCGAGTTCTGTTAAAACTTTATTTTCCCCGAAAATCTGTCTTTCATTACTACTAGCTCGTATTTATCTCTAATAAAATCGACTTTCTTACGTTGTTTATTAATACACGAATGGTGAAACGTGCCTCGAGTAGACAAATTGCTGAAGTGTAGTGTTGTACTGTTTATGAAAACGTGTCGTAAATTGTTAAGTGTAGTGTTCAAGTGTAGTGTTGTATTGTTTATGAAAACGCGCTAATGCGTTGTACTTTCAGAATTGTTTTAATTTATTTGTTTTAAAATTATTAATATTTTTTTTAATATATATTTTGTCAACCAGAATATTTATTTTTTACCGCTAAAAGAAAAATAGTTTATTTTCGTTATTCTCATAGAGATTTCAGATTTTTTAAAATTACTTATATGAAATATTTTATTTTTACTAACATCATTTCCCCTACTAATACTACGATCGTCTCCTTTCCTGGCAAGAAATGTCCATACCTTCCCGTAGTTCTTGCTGGACTGTAACAATATTAGTCTTTGATTTCGTTTTCTGATAACTCATTGTTATTGATTGAATTGGGAAATTCATTTTTTGTTATCAGTTTCATTTGTGCTCGAGTCTGTATACCTACACTGTCCGTCATAAAGTTGGCTGCATATGGGAAAAATTTGTATTATTGAGATTTCTAAAAAATATTATATAGGGGGTTCGTTTCCTTTTTTACATGCAAATACCTTTATTCAACTAAAATACATAAAATTTTTGTCGAAACTAATAAAATATTTGTGAAATAGACACAATAATTTATGATTTTTCATATAGTAATTAATGGTAGGGGTAAAATTTGCACTTTTTTTATTTTCCTCATATCTGCTTCAAAATGTATATGGGGTCCTTGTTGTATTCTATGCATTTTTTCTTAATACAATTTTTCGATATCTTAACAATTTGACCCATTTTTCGGTACCACCGTCAACTATTTTTTACAGTTCTGCCAAACCAGTGATCACATGACATGTGTCAAAATGTAATTTTTTGTTGTCGGACATGCATAAACGAACCCCCAATAGAGTTTTTTAGAAATGTCAATAATACAATTATTTCCCATATGTAGCCAACTTTATGGCGGACACTGTATAATCAGAATTCCACTAAAATGACAAAGTTACTAAATTAATAATCTTAACATTTTACGACAACATCCTTCCTATTTTTTTTAATAATTATTTATTGACATCATTGCTGTTAGAAGAAAGAACTGTTTGAGAACTACTGGAATTTCTTATGCATCAAATAAAATGTTAGTTCAGACGTTTTAGCGGCCATGACACAAGTCAGCTTAAATTGTACCCGACTCTATAAGTAACGAATAAATTAATTTCTAATTTACAATGTATAAGTAAAATCCTAAAACACGTTAATTTTTAATTCTAAAATGACATTTTTAGAGCATAATTCTATATATCCCCCTTCAACCTCCTTAGAGTGACAGCTTCCCCTTTAAAAAATTTAAATGTAACGAGGGTGCGTGTGCTAGCTCATTTGAAAGGAATTCTCTATCCAGCAACGTTGGGTTCTTTGCATTCGTTAAAACGATTTTGATCTAGTTTCTCCTAAAATGTGCAGGGCGAGAAGTTGTGGGAGTAGGGGTTAAAATATTAAATAATTGGTAATTTTTTTCTCCAAAAGATTCAAATTTTAGAAAAACGAATATAACATTGTGCTCATTAAATTTTTGTGGTGGGTATATGTATAATCTTGTATGGTTATTAGTAATAATAAAAAACTTAAACGTTATAACCCTTACTTACACAAAATTAAGAAAACAAGTTATTTTACAATGCAAAAACGTAACGCAAATACTTAAACACCCAGCAACTAGATAATAAAATCTGTATGTAAATATGTTGTTTTAGTTTCGTCTGTTTATTATTCAAACTGAAAATTTACACGAATTGAAACAAAGTAAAAACTTAAAATAGATGGACTTTATGTATGTCACCAAATGGAATAAAACAGTTATTTTTGATCATTTAGCACACAAAAAAAGTAAATTTTCTGAGGTCTCATATACAGGGTGTAATTAGTTTCATGTCATTAAAAAAACTGATAATAGGGACCGACTAGACAAACAAAAAACCTATATGACTTTTTTCTCTAGGCGCACTCTGAAGAAAACTGACCTAGGTTTAACATTTTAATGTTAAGGTAGGAAACATTTGAGAACCACTGCTTTTCAGGGTCAATGGATGTTATAGTTCCGAATATTAGAAATAATAAAAAACTGTAATACCTGACTTGTGTTCCCACCGGAATAAGTGCGGCACTTTGATGGGATTACTTGTACCGAACTTTTTATACCACTGATTATGAAAATGTATATAATTCCTTCTCTTTCGGCACAATGCAAGCATAGCATGGCCGCAGGGGTTTAAATAGGATTTGTTTACATGTGTTTTTTAATTTGGAACAAAGTTATTGTAGCTTTTATTGTCGTTTATAAGAATTTGTAAAAATTAAAAATAGTTTATTAACATTTGTAACATGTGTTAAAAGCTTAAAAAATTAATAATTATTTTATTGGAAAACGAACAGTCAGACGTCCGAGATACGATAACAGAAAATAGTTGTGTATTTTAAGTTAGGAAAAAATCTGATTTTTTTAACGAATTGAGCGCAAATTTCTCCCAATCAATAACTGAACAATTCATTTGAATTTTTCACAAAAGTTGTTCGAAATGACCTCCATCTCCACGCATACACATTTCGATACGTCGAACTAAGGACATACGCACTCCGTTCAACACATTTGGTAAATTAGGATAATTTTTTATGGTTTCTATGCACATTAAAATGCTTTGTTGCAATTGTTCTAAAGCTCTTCCTCACCAGCTGCATTTCCACCACTTTCTTCATACATGCATATCCGCGAGCTCTGGATAAGTGTAATCTCCCATAATGTCCAAGATCTGCGTTTTAAAACACCACACGAAACTGTGAGTTAACGTTATTAATAAAGAAGACAAAACGAAAAACTTGGTCCAAAATCCAAAAAGTAACACAAAAAGCACGAACGAGAAGTAGTGTCTTACGTAACCAAGTACTAACGACTTGAACGATAAGTCAATAAAATAAATCTTAACATAAGTGGCACAAAATTCAAAAAGAACAAATGCAACATACAAAATCAAGGGACGGGTAGGTCGCGTTGTCTGTACGTTGTTTACCAAGTAAGGACACAAACTGGAATTATTACTTGAGAATATTACAAGGGGTAGTATAGCACGTGTAACAAGATAATTTGGCCGCAAAGAAGCAAAAAACATGGCGGTGTCCTCTGTTGGTCGCTTTTAACTGCTTTGTCAGCATACTTATTTGCAGGAATGTCAGAGTATCATGTGCGACAAGACGCGAGGCAATTAATCCTACCCCAATATGCCAGCAGTTCTCAAACTTTGTTATTAAGTATTTTGGAAATTTTTGTTTATTTTTTTTCTCCAAAACTATGAGCTTTATACCCCATAAGGTTGTTTGTTTGTCTTGTCGTTCCCTACCACCAGTTTTTTTTAATGACATGAAACTAATTACACCCTGTATATACGAAACCTCAGAAAATATACTTTCTTTTTTGTGTGCCTGTGTAATAATAATAATAAATACTGTAGGGAAAGGTTACCGTCACATACATCACAAGACGACACGCGTTTCGCCAACCAAGAAAGCATTGTCTGGGGATGATTAAAACTAGCCTCGAAGGGAAGTGATTTCTTTTAACTGACATCACAGTACAAAATCCTGCGTGAAATAACAGGGGTCAACAGAGTCAAGTATGGGAATCATTCTAAGTGCCTACCTGTCTCCTCGAGAGCCTCTTCAAAATCCACATTACTCTTCTTCATAGTTTCCTTTATGGGCTCTTCTATGGACGCCTCTGAAATAAGAACTGATCAATGTTTGCAAAAAATTTAATTTCCAATGCTCAAAGTGGTTGTATGGTTAATTGCTACGGCGCAAAACGACGTTCTGCCGAATTCAGTATTACAAAGTATTTATGAGTAAGATAAGAGTAATCGGAGAAAGCCAACCGATAGCACTGAAAAAATATTGAAACAAAAGAATGAGCAAACAGGAGCAATTACTTTCATCATGTAATAATACCTCAATAGTTCTTCGAAATAATGAAAATGTATTTAAATCCAGTCATGAACAATTCCCTGAATTCCTGGTCTAAAATATATGGCGGATACACTAAATTATTTATAAAATTAAATATTACTGGAATATTACTTTCACATCCACGCAGCGAGTGAAAGTATAGTAATCGTAAAAAAAAATCACAAATATCTTTTGTTGAAATAGGTTTAGATTGTCATGAAACGTCGAGATTTTAAATTTGAGCAAAAAAAAATCTGTTGGTTTGTAACTTTTTCTTGTGCGCGCGTTTTCTCTGGAGCGGTTTGAGATACGGACTTGAAATTTTATACACGGTATGCATTATAACGAGATCTGGTAGAAGTGGATCGTTTTTTAAATTTATCCGGTAATGGGTTGGCGGTAAATAGGGGAAAATAAGTAAAGGAAGCTGGTATGGGTACAGAAACTTGGGATATGGTATATATATACTAGAAGCCAAGGCCTCAGAATTTTCTATAACAATTTTTAACCCCTTCACCACCCCCATTCCATTATTAAAGAGGCTGATACAATTATATTGAGATATTCACTTGAAATTTGGTACACGTTTGTATTATAACGACATCTGAAACTTGAATATATTTTGAGATGATTCCGTTGAAGGGGTGGGGGTGAAGGGGTAAGTAAAAGTAAATAGGAGAATGAGTACAGCAAACTTGTAACAAGACACTTGAGACTTGGTGTATGTACTAGAAGCCCAGATTTCTTTATAATATTTTTCAAAACCTCACAACCTCCACTCCATTAATAAAGGGGTTGAAAAATAAAATTGAGATATTCGCTTGAAATTTGGTACACCTATGTATTGTATTGACGTCTGATTGAGATAATTCCTCTGAAGGGGTGGGGTGTGGTGGGGTGTAATTGGGGAAGATAAGTAGAGCAGGGTAATGAGAGTTCAGTAACTCCATTTTTGGCGTATATGGTAGAAACCAATGCCTAATTTTTTTATGACATCTGCCTCAAACATTATTAAAATTCTATGACCAATTGTTTCCTTATAGCGAGAGTGCGAATATAGTTAAGAAGTTTTCCTTTCAAGTAAGGAAAGTCTAGATGTGGAAGTAGTGATTCCTTAGGCAGGTTTTTTTTTTACATATCTATTTGCCTATAATAGTCTAAGCACATTAATGTGCTTGTATTTAGTTTCATCCAAGGGGTATCTGCGGAAATTATTCGCAGATCGCCCTGATAAAAAATGAAATTGCTTTAAAGTACCATAGTCTTATTATTAGGTATAATAACCTACTTCCTTCTAGTAGGCAAATGTTTAAATATTTTAGTCCTAAATCTGGAACACTAAAGGTACCTATAAAATAGTCCACAACAAGTGCGAACTGTTTACCTGTGGGTTGTATATATTAAATACATAAATGCATTAACTGCATTAAAATGTGATCAACTTCTTTTATAATATGTTATATCTGAAAAATATTAATATCTCAGATTGTACTAGCCGAATTTTAAAAGTCCAAAGCTTCAAATATTTGTAATAAAACATATTCTTTACCTATAGGATTTGGCAAACAGCAGAAGTTATCTATGAGAAAAAAAGAAAAATTCTCTATAAAAATATTAATTTTCAATCTTGGCGTTCTATCGATAACCTGCGTTCTGATTTTGCTAGCAATTAAAAAATTCTAAAATAAATTCATCTGTTTCATATTTGACAATTCTCATTGTAACACTAGTATCCACAATCCACATAGCCCCTTACGACCATAAAGGGTAAACTAGTATTCACATAGTTCCAATGTAAATAAATTCATTTTAGGGTCTTTTTGTTCTCTAGCAGAACAGGATGTAGGTTGTCAAAAACACAAAGCTCTATTTTTTAGTAGATTTTAATTTTTTATTGAATAGTTTTTCTTGTTCTCATCTTTAATTTATTCTTCATATTAGGTCCATATAACCCAAGTTACCTTAGTTCAAAATGCATCAGTGAGGAAGTACACCCTCTGTGAGACAGAAAAAAACATTTTTTCCCCAATCATTTCCGTTATATTGAAGATAAAATTTTCCAATTTTGATGGGAGCTGTATCTAACTTGACAACAACAATATAAATTTTATTTTTCAATTTTTTTATAATAATTAATATTTGACTGCCTATAATTTTTTAATCGCCCTGTAAAATTACGGAATACTTGAACATTTTTACAGAGCATTGAAAAGGCTGCAAAAAAGGTACTCTGTTTGTAATATCAACCAAAATACAAGAAATTGTTGTTTTTTTTCTTATATATATTTAGCATTTATTTACAAGTCTAGAACAAAATTTTGATAACAGACAAGTACAGTTTATTTTAAGAAAAGGTATTTACACAGAACTTTCCTCGTTATTTGTGCATGGCACTCACTCTAAAAAATTATTAATTACGAAATGACATTGAGAATAATAATTGGAATATAGTTATTGCTATTATTACAAAGAAAACTTGATAAGTTTTGGTCAAAAAAATATACAGATTGCTCATCCAACAGCAAAAGTTCAATACTTAATAGCAGAAGCCACATATGGCAGACTTGCGCAAATACCTTTACAAATGTCCACCATGACTGAATTATTTCTTGGGATGACCACCCTGTACATTTTTCAATAAAAGTATAATAGGTGCATATGCCAGATATTATTGCCATCTGTCACATTTTCAATCCAACATTCACGTAATGGAGCGGAAGTAGTGGTGGTTAAAAAATTTCATTTTTTTTTAAATTTTTCAAAAATGTTGGTAAAAAAATTTTCAAAATTTTTTCTTCTGAAATAGGTTTAAAATGTCAAACGTAGAAATTTTAAATTTGAGCAAAAAGGAAAGTTTCGTTCTATTCTATAGTAGTGGTAAAATATTTTTAAAATTATGTATTTTTTAAATAGGTTTAGAATGCTATGAAACGTGAAAATTTTAAATTTGAGCAAATAAGAAAAAATTCGATCTATTTTAGTGGTAAAAATTTTTGAAAAATGTTGGTGAAAAAAATTTTCAAATTTTTTTTTTCTGAAATAGGTTTAGAATGTCACGAAACGGGAAACTTTTAAATTTGAGCAAAAAAGTTTCCATCTATCTAGTGTTAAATTTTTTTCCAAACTGGTAACAAAATGTTGCAAACATTTTTTTTCCGAAATTGGTTTGGAATGTCATGAAACGTGGAAATTTTAAATTTGAGCAAAACAATTTTTTTCGTCTATTCTGTAGTAGTGATAAATAGATTAAAAATGTTTTCATTTTTTTTTTCAAATAAATCTAAAACATTTCTAAATTTGTTTGAATAGTTTTAGAATGCCATGGAAACGTGGATAGTTTAAATCTGAACAGAGAAAAAAAATTCTATCTTAGCGGTAAAATTTCTTTAAAATAGTAAAAAAAAATTCTAATTTTTCTTTTAAATAGATTTAGAACGCTATGAAACGTGGACATTTTAAATTTGAAGAAATAAAAAAACATTTTCCATCTGTTTTAGTGGTAAAAAAAATTTCAAAAATGGAAAAAAAAATTTCAACATTTTTTTTTAATCAGGCTTAGAATGCCATGAAACGTGGAAGTTTTAAATTTGAAGAAAGAAAAAAAATTTTTTCATCTATTTTAGTAGCTAGTAAAAAATTTTTCAAAAATGGTAAAAAAAAATTTCAAATTTTTTTTTTCAATTAGGCTTAGAATGCCATGAAACGTGGAAATTTTAAATTTGAAGAAAGAAAAAAAAATGTTTTCTACTATTTCAGTAGTAAAAATTTTTTCAAAATGTTTTTTCCCGGAATAGGATTAGCATGTCATGAAACATAGAAATTTTAAATTAGAGCGAAAAAAATTTTTTTTCACTATTCCGTTTAGACGGTCCACCCTGTATATTTTTCAGTGAAAATTCTACCATTTCTTTGCTGTCAGTAGGGTCAACTGCCTACCAAATTTGACTGCTCTCTGTCAAGTAGTTTTTTTAGTTAATGCACCAACAGACAGACAGACAGACTGACGGAATTGAAACGTCAGAATCCGAAAAAATCTCGGAGGGTGATTTTTTCTCGAATACAATACTTCCCTTCGGTATGCGAGGGATGTAAAAATTACATTCATAACAAATGCTCCACATGATGTCCACCTGTTTCAGTACACAAATTACTAAAATTTTGTGAAATATCAACCAAAAGTCCAAAATTATTGTTTTTTCTCTGTAGGTCATACATAGATGCTAGTGAAACAGAAAGCCTGTCGTGTTGCCATTAGAATACAAAAATTAATTCATTAATAACTTCAGAAATGGTCACCGAATTTCAGGGGGTGCTAATTCCTTCATAATTTAGAAAAATACACAAACTGGGACTATTTTACATATACAAAAATTACAATCAGTCAGATATTAATTATTATAAAAAACATGGAAACGAAAGATATTTTGTTGTTATTAAGTTTACACAGAGTACTTATAGAGATACTTATAGCTCTCATCAAACTTTGAACATTTTCATTATAACGGAAATTATTGGAAAAAAAAAGTTTTTTCTGTCTCAATTTAAGAGGATGTACTTCCTCAGGGATCCATTTTTGGACCAAGTTGGATTATATTGGTCAAACATGCACTCAGGAATCACAAGTTCCTGTCCGGGAACCTGTTTCTGGGACACCCTGTATATGTTAATATGGTTATAGTTATATGTTATGAAATATTTTTTATTAGAAGTTGATAAAAAAATCTGAAATAATTCTGTAAGCGTTATTGTACATAAAGGAACGTTTTTTGAGTCCGGCACCTTTTTCCTAACGTTAGTAGTTTAAGGTGGCCATTCCCTAGAAAGAGACATCCGATAGGAAAATATTTATTATTTTTGCCCAAAACTTTTTTTCATAGTACGTAAAACTATAAGAGTACCCAAGTAGAACCATAACAAGAATATTGCTATGAATTTTCACTCGATAATTTCAGTGGTTTGCAAAATAGCTAGATTTGAAACTTTGAAATAGGAAGATTAACATAATATTTACAAACCACTGATATTATTGACTGAACGTTTATAGTAATAGTCTTGTTATGGTTCTACTTAGGTACTCTTATAGTTTTTTTAAATATACGTACTAAGAAAAAAAAGTTATGGCCGAAAATAATAAATATTTCCCTATCGGATGTCTCTTTCTAGGGAATACCCACTTTAAGAGTAAAAACTTTATATTTGAGATGATCTAGTTTTGATACATTTTGAACCCCACTCAATGTTGTTTGGAAGGAATCATAAGTTGCGATCATTTTACAATCTTTCAAAGCGATTTTAAGGGTTTTTAGGTACTTATTGGACATGCAAACATTACCAAATTCTGCAGGATACGACATCATTGTCACGCTTTGTACCAAATAATTGGCACAACTGTACAGACACACACATTTCACAAATTAAAATCTTGTGCAAATTTTGACTTTATAATAATACTTATCTTTTAGTCAGATCTGCGCTATGCATATATATATTCTCTATTTTTACCCCTCAAATTTGAAGAGGCTCAGTTACAATAAGACGAGATAATCTAGTGAAAAAATATACAGACACTTGAGACCATTATTTGCATTAAAACAATGGGTACCAAATACCTTGCTTATTTGCATATGTGTTAAAAAGCAAACATTGTAACTATCCTTACATAAAATTACACGGAATATCTTATTTTTACACTGAAGTAAATGACTGTTGGGGGATTAATAATATTATATAGTAATGACAATAACAATGAGATGAGATTATGGGACTGGTAGTAAGAGAGGATAAAAGATGTACGCCTCACAATTTCAGCCAGAGTAATTGGGATGTTGGCCTGACGAAAGTGCAAGATTGCATCCGTAACTGGTCGCAACAGGTGATACATTGAAGGTTTCCCAAGTCGCTGGGGGAGGATTATGTCGATAGGGCAGTGTCTCTAAAGTGGCTTACCAATGGACTACTATACCTAGAAACTGAAGGCTTCGTGACAACCATAAAGGATAAGGTCGTGAGGACACCAAATTACGAGAAACACGTGCTGAAACTAGATATTATCGAGAAGTGTAGGAAGTGATGGGAAATGGGTGAAACCATTGAACACGTTATTGCTCGATGCCCATCGCTAGCATCAAATGCTTCCTTGAGCCGGCACAATCAGTTAGTCAAGATTATACACCAGCAGATTGCAACCAAGAATGAGCATGAAGAAGTAGCTTCGCCACCCTACTATAAATATTCAGCTGATATGTTGCTATACTGGGACAGACCAATAATAACAGACCGCACAGTCGACCACAACAGGCCTGACATTATACTCATAAAGGAAAAAGAGCAGTCATAATAGAGCTTACGGTGCCTCTCTCACACACCATTAGACAGGCCGAGGCAGAGAAAGGCACCAAATATGAAAATTTGGCCTACAATCTAAAAAAACCAGTGGAATCTCCAATAGATCCAAATTGTACCATTTGTGATATCCGCTGAAGGCCTTGTGAGTAAAATCTCCACGAGAAATCTAAATAACCTTGGACTTCAAAAAAACATTTCCACAGTGGGACAGCGTGCAGTGCTACTGCAAACCTGTCACATTGTTCGTAAGGTTCTAAGCTAAATGGGAGGAGCTGAACTGTTTTTCCATTTTGTGATTTAACCGCTACCAGCTTAGGCTGAGAATTGAAATGAAAATGAAATTATAATAATATCCATTGAATCTCTGACAGCTGCTCCATATGATAACCCTATAAAGACAGAACCAAGTTGCATGGAAGCAGAAGGCCTTACATGGAGGATATCCCCATGAGCTCGCCGCCGAAAACACTGATCCAAAAGCGTCGAATTATTGATTGAGTCGAGGGCACTTATTCCCGGAGATCGAAGGATTCGCCATGGCCTTACAGGTTCAGGTAATTGCAACTGAGAATTACCTTAAATACATCGTCAAAGATTCAAGTGTAACCGATGATAGACGCAGGAAAGTGTCTTAGAAAGTGACAACGTCCGACTCTATTGGGATAGAACAGTGCATACTGATAGAACCCTATCGTCAAATCGACCTAACGATCATCTTGGTCAATGATAAGCATAAAAAACACCAGACAGCAGTGGAGACAAGATAGTGTCGTTATCATCCCAGTAGTTATATCCACTACCGGTATTGTATCTCGCTCTCTCGCCAAAAATTTAACTAGCCTGGGTATCTCTTTTTTAGTCTTGACATGCAGTAAATAATTCTCAATACTTGCCATCTTGTTCGAAAGTTCTTGAACTTACAATAGTTTGTTTTCACCTTGCTTTGGCCGATGGCTACAAAATTCCACGCTTAGTGAGAAACCAAAGAATATATATTTATTTATTATACAAGAGCGACAAGTAGAGGCTATACAGCCCAAAAAAGTGCCCTCTAAAACTAATATAACAACTAAACAACTGTATATATAGACAGTTAGACAAAACAAACAAACTAACTAACGGCTATTTTGCAAAATTATCAAAAGTATTCGATTGTGTTAATCATGCTATTTTGTTGAAGAATCTTAAATGTTACGGTTTACGTGGAAAATTCAATGACTTATTAAGATCATATTTGACTAGTAGAAAGTAATTTGTGAACTATTCTGGTGAATATTCTGAAAATCTCACAGTTGACATTGGTGTTCCACAAGGGAGAGTTCTAGGCCCTATGTTATTTCTAATTTACTGTAATGATATGAACGAACATATCTCAGTTTCTTACTGTGAATTTGCAGATGACATAACACTAGTTGCTTATGATAAAAATATACTGGAATTTGGCTCATAAATGAAAATGTGTTAGTAGATTAAAATTGCTTCGCTAATATCCACTTAAAAATGAATCAAGAAAAAACTTATGTTTTACAATTTCATCCACATAGTGCCAATTATATCAGTAGCCCTCCAATAGAGTTATATGGAAAATCAATAGAACAAGTGACAGTGACTACTCGGTGTATACCGGGTGAGTCACGAATTGCGCTCGCCCCGATATTTCCTAAAATATTTGGAATAGAAAATTGAAATTTGGAGGCCTTATTACACGACTAAAATGCCATCTTTTCAATAAAAAATCAAGTTTGGTGCACATCCGGTTTGACTGGAAATGCCCACAACTTTCGATTTTTAAATGGAACACCCTATATATTTTTACATTTTACAGGAAATTTTGAATACAATACATCCATTTTAGTCACTTTTTGATAAACATTAAAAATTTTATTAAAAAATCTATTTCTGAATCCAGAGTGCTGTGGTGCTCAAAATATATTTTAGTTTGTGTGCTACGTTACTATAAAAATAAAAAGAGCAATATGATCGCATTACTTAATTCTCTAGAGGCGTTTAAAATTTTTAAATGTGATTTTTACCCACTAACTCGGTTTTTTTAAATGGGAATTTAATCGTTCACCAACATTTTTAAATACCTCATTTTCATACGAATCTAATGATACCAAAATTTTGAAAATCCGCTCAGAAATATTTGAGATTTCAGCCAAAATACAATGCAACCAAGCTTTTAATGCGGCTAATAGATAATGGTGAACGATTAAATTCCCATTTAAAAAAACCGAGTTAGTGGGTAAAAATCACATTTCAAAAGTTTAAACGCCTCTAGAAAATTAAGTAATGCAATCACATTGCTCTTTTTATTTTTATAGTAACGTAGCACACAAACTAAAATATATTTTGGGCACCACAGCACTCTAGATTCCAAAAATGTAAAAATATATAGGGTGTTCCATTTAAAAATCGAAAGTTGTGGGCATTTCCGGCCAAACCGGATGTGCACCAAACTTGATTTTTTATTGAAAAGATGGCATTTTAGTCGTGTAATAAGGCCTACAAATTTCAATTTTCTATTTCAAATATTTTAGGAAATATCGGGGCGAGCGCAATTCGTGACTCACCCGGTATACAGATTTATCACTAAAGTGGCGCGATCATGTAAGTTATGTGTGTAAAAAATATGCAAATATGTATTTTGCATTAAAGAGGCTCTATGAGATCACTAGTAGAAGTATAATAGTATTTTATGCACCAAGTGCGTTGTATAGATTATAGCGCCCGGAGGGTAACATGATGCAGCCCGAGGGCCTTTGGCCCGACAGATGCATGCTGTCTGATGGGCGTTATAATCTAATAATGCTCGTGGTGCCTACAATATTTAATTTTTCACGAAAAATGTATTTTTTAATGAAAAATTGACTTTTCATTCTTCAAATACATTTAGTAGTCTATGACATTTGCTGGTACTTGACGTTTATTAATGGGCTTGTTCAGCATTTTTTTTTATTTCACAAATCGAAAGTGCAAGTATAAATTAATGGATCTGCAAAATATCAGAATCTTATTCGCACGTTTAGTATCTTAAAAACTATTACAAACTTCCATCTCGCGAAAATGGGGCGTGGCCAGGCACTACGTCACTATACGCATAGACTCGGCGATCTCAATAGACCTGATGCTCCTTATTGGTTATAATTATAAGTGTTTTCGAAGTATTGTTTGTTTTGCTTACTACTTGACCGTAGGGGAGAACAATTTGGTGAAATGTCAAAAAATTACAATTTTCTCTCGCTCCTGCCAGAACGAATTTTCGATTTATTCCCTGCAATTTACGATTATAATTCATCGCCGACCTTCTCCTTTCCGTAGACACATAGGACGAACTTCCACTCGACGTATTTATTTAGTTACCAGCGTTTAAAAATTCCATGTTTTTCGAAATTTCAGGTTAAATTTGAAAGGTCCCAGAAAGCCATTTTTCTTACGTCACTTGCGTATAGTGACGTCACAAATGAGCGCTCGGTTTTTGCAACTATTACTAAATTCAACTCCTTATATCTCGAGAACGGAAAAAGTTAATAATACCAAATTTTAAGTGTATAATGAGAATATCGAGTACTATATGAAAAAGTATAAAAACCATATAAAAAGAATATCATGGAACAAGCCCATTGTATCTGATAGTTGTTGATATTTTGACGTTTGTTGATGTTATAGGAAAAAGAAAAAATAATATGGAAATACCACAAAATATCCAATACAATGCATGAGAAGCCACAGAAAATGCAATGCTGGTCAAATCCAAACCATTATACGATAAGGAATATGAACTATTAATGAGAATTGACTTTCCCATGTATATACAGGGTGTCCCGAATTGCATAGGCCAAACTTCACTAAGTAATACAACTTTTCAAAATAAGAAAAAACGTTCCTATAAACATGTATCGGGAAGTGTTAGTTTTCGAGATACAGGGTGTTCAAGTAATTCTCCTGAAAATGTTTTTTTATGAATATTTTCGAAACGTCTAAAGATAAACAAATGATAATTTACACAGGAATTTAACTTTTTATGCTTTTTAAGAAAAAATGACAACTATGTACGAAAATCATCCAGGAGCGGGTGAAACTCCGGGGCCTAGGTATAATTTAGCCCCAACTTTATTGTATGCGCCTTTTAAATTAATTTATGATCAGAACTTAAAAATTTGAAGTTTTCTACACAAAAAAAGTCTCTTGTATTTTTTCTCTAAACAGTTTTTGAGTAAATCTTATCTGAACTTTATTCGGGAATAGATTTTTATGAATAATTTTAGCAGAACAGAAAAAACAATGACAGTAAAATAAAATTTGATTACATTATTTTTTATTAAACAACAATGAATTAGATTAAAGTAAGGTAAATTACAAATGACAAGAGTTGTTCAAAGTGCATTCCACCAGCTTTAACACATTTCTGACATCTGCGCCGTACAGAGTGTGTAGCTTTAAGAATGAAATCAGGATTAGCCCGCAAATTTTCACATTCTTCGAGAATTCTTTCTATTAACTCTTCTCTCGTGTTTACGGGGATTGCGTAGACTTTGTCCTTTAAATAGCCCCAGACAGAAAATCAACTGGAGTTCTATCCGGTGAACAGGGTGGCCAGGCTCTTGCACCTAATCGACCGATCCACCGTTCAGGATAACTATTGTTTACCCACAAACGGTTCTCAACAGCAAATTGTGCAGGAGCTCCGTCCATTTGAAATCAGCATTTATTTCTTAAATTAAGAGGAATATCCTCGAGATATTAAAAAAATGGTTATTTAAAAAATCATTAAATAATGGTCCATTTAAACAGGGAGAAGAATGTGGGGCCCACAAAAAGTCCCGTTTATAACACCACACCATACATTAACGCTAAACTCCTGTTGAAATGCCCTAGGGCGAATTATGTGAGGATTCTGATGATCCCAGATTCTTAAATTATTAAAATTAACCGATCCATTATGGTTAAAGGTAGCTTCATCAGTCCAAATAATTTTACTTCCGAAATCGGGATCTTGTTTCACGGCAATTATAAACCAATTACAAAAATTGATACGCCTTTCGGGATCACCTGGTTGAAGAATTTGGAGTAGCTGCATTCGAAAAGCTTTTCTGTGGTCTTTTTTCAGAATCCGAAGGACTTTGTTTTCGGAAACATGCACAGCTTGCGCTTGCAGCTGTTGGATCGCTCTTCTGATACTTAATTTATTATTATTGTTAAATTTGGCCAAAATTATGTTTTTAAATCGCCCATATCGCTATTCTTCATTTCTAGGACCTCTTATAAGTCCAACATTTCTAAATTCTAGGTGGGTTCGAATAAAAATATCTTTAGATGGTTTCCTTCTATTAGGAAATCTTCTGCGATATTCGCGTGCCGCGTCATTCGCGTTTCCATTACAATATCCATAAATAAAATGAATATCCGCGTACTCCATATTACTAAACATGACCATTTTTTACTTTTCAATAGAACACTTTTCCAAAAGGAAATAATAAAACTACAGAACAATGAACTACAGAAAACCAAAAAACAACAATGTCATTATTGTCATTCTGACATTGCATGCTAGATTATTTTTCATTTGTTACAAACATTACAATCACGGCACACTCCTGCATACCAGGAATGCCGGTAATAATGGTTACTAATTAATAAAGTTCAGATAAGATTTACTCAAAATCTGATAATTTTAGGGAAAAAACGCAAAAGACTTTTTTTGCGTAGAAAACTTCAAATTTTTACGCTCTGCTCATAAATTAATTTAAAAGTGCCACACAATAAAATTGGGGCTAAATTATACCTAAGCCCCCCAGTTTCACCCGCCCCTTAAATTTCTGTGTAAATTATCATTTGTTTATCTTTAGACGTTTCGAAAATATTCATAAAAAACATTTTCAGGAGAATTACTTGAACACCCTGTATCTCGGAAACTAATCACTTCCCGACCCATGTTTATAGGAACTTTTTTCTTATTTTAAAAAGTTGTATTACTTAGTGAAGTTTGGCCTACGTAATTCGGGACACCCTGTATATGTTAGACATTTTGAAATTTGTAAAAAAAATATTTCTATTGAAGTTGACAGTATGACAGTAAGACAGTACTATCTAATTTTGAGACCTCTTAAAATTTAATTTATACACAGTGCAGGTTTTTTTGCAATCACTTTTTTACCGCTGGGGCAATTACTTCCACATCCACGTAGTGGATTGGAAGTATAGTAATCGCAAAAAAATTTTCAAAAATTTTTGTTCGTGAAATAGGTTTAGAATGTCATAAAACGTCGAGATTTTAAATTTGAGCGAAAAAAAAATTTCCTGTCGGTCTGTCGGTCTGTCTGTCTGTAACTTTTTTTTGTCCGCACGTTTTCTCCGGAACGGTTTAAGATATTGACTTGAAATTTTGTACACGTATATATTATAACGAGATCTGGAACTGGATTGTTTTTTGAGGATATTCGGTGAAGGGTTGGTGGTTAAATAGGGGTAAATAGGGGAAAATAAGTAAAGCAAGCTGGTAAGACTACAGAAACTTGAAATTCGGTATATATACTAGAAGGCAAAGCGTCAGATTTTTTTGTAATATTTTTCAACCCCCACCACCCCTACTCCAATATGAAAATGGTTGATAAAATAAAATTGAGATATTCATTTGAAATTTGGTACACGTATGTATTATAACGACATCTGGAACTAGATTATATTTTGAGATGATTCCGTTGAAGGGTTGGGGGTTAAATAGGGGTAAATAGGGGAAAATAAGTAAAGCAAGCTGGTAAGACTACAGAAACTTGAAATTCGATGTATGTACTAGAAGCCAAGGAATCAGATTATTTATAGTATTTTTCAACCCCCTACTTCATTATTAAAAGGGTTGATAAAATAAAATTGCGATATTCATTTGAAATTTGGTACACGTATGAATTATAACGACATCTGGAACTAGATTATTCTTTGAGATTATTCTTTTGCAGGGTTGAGGGTTATTTAGGGGAAAATAAGTAAAGCAAGCTGGTAAGACTACAGAAACTTGAAATTCGGTGTGTACTAGAAGCCAAGGTCTCAGATTATTTATAATATTTTTCAACCCCCACCACCCCTACTTCGTTATTAAAAGGGTTGATAAAATATAATTGAGATATTCATTTGAAATTTGGTACACTTATGAATTATAACATCTGGAACTAGATTATAATTTGAGATGATTTCGTTGAAGGGTTGGGGGTTATTTAGGGGTAAATAGGGGGAAATAAGTAAAGCAAGCTGGTATGAGTACAGAAACTTGAAATTCGGTGTATGTACTAGAAGCCAAGGCCTCAGATATTTTAATAATATATTTCAGCCCCCCCATCCCTACTCCATTATTCAAGGGGTTGATAAAATAAAATTGAGATATTCAAATGAAATTTAGTACGCATATGTATTATAACGACATTTGGAACTAGATTATATTTTGAGACGATTCCGTTGAAGGGTTGGGGGTTAAATAGGGGTATATAAGGGAAAATAAGTAAAGCAAGCTGGTAAAAGTACAGAAATATTTGAGATTTGGTGTATATATTAGAAGCGAAGGTCTCAGGTTTTTTTATTAGTATTTACCATCCCCCACCACCTCCACTCCCTTATTAAAAGAGTTGATAAAATTAAATTTAAATTTTCAGTTGAAATTTGGTACATTTATGTATTATAACTACATCTGAAACTAGATTATGTTTTGACATGATTGCATTGAAGGAGTGGGGTAAGTAGAGGTAAATAGGGAAAAATAAGTAAAGCAAGCTGGTAAGAGTATTGCAACTTGAAATTCGGTGTATGTCCTAGAAGCCAAGGCCTCAAATTTTTTAATAATATTTTCAACCCTTCCACTACCCTTACTACATTATTAAAGTGGTTGAGAGATATTCACTTGTAATTTGGTAGACGTATGTATTATAACGACATCTGAAACTAGATTATATTTTGGGATGATTCCGTAGAAGGGTTGGGGTTAATAGGAGCGACTAGGGGAAAATAAGTAAATCAAGCTGATAAGAGTACAGAAATTTGGGATTCGGTGTATATACTAGAAACCAAGGCCTCAGATTTATTTCTAATATTTTTCAAACTCCACCACCTCCGCTTCATTATTAATGGGATTGATAACATCAAATTGAGATATTCACTTGAAAATTAGTACACGTATGTATTTTAGTGACATCTGATTGAGATGACTCCATTGAAGGGGTGGGAGGTGGTAAGTTGTGAATAGTAGAAAATAAGTAGGGTGAACTAGAAACTTCTTTTTTAACGTATATGGTAGAAACCAACTGAACAAACTTTTCTATGACATCTGCCCCAAATATTATTAAAATTCTATGACCAATAATTTCCACATACTAGAGTGCAAATATAGTCAAGATGTTTCCTTTAAAGTGACTTGGATGAAGAATCTGGATGTGGAAGTAGTGATTCCTTAGGCAGCGGTTTTTTAATTTGAAATTGAATTAAGTTTCATAATATAGGGATTTTGATTGTTCACAAATCACTCATTGTTCACTTTCCTCTACAACCCATATTTTTTCCAATATTTTAAGAAAACCGATTTTCCACTCTAATTGTTGATAAAAGCGATGATGCAAATGAATTTTTTTAACTCACGAAATGAGAAGCCTCTCCCATTACCTCTCCCAAAGCCACCCTGCAAAAACCCTACGGCTGCTAATTTATCTAAAACTTTTGTTTGTTTCCCTTCACGCCTAATACGTATATCAAAGAAGTCAATATCTTAAACTGTTCCGGAGAAAATGTGCGCACAAAAAAGTTACTGACCGACTGACAGACTGACACAAATTTAGAATGCCGACGTTTCATGACATTCTAGACCTATTTCAACACAAAAGAACCTGAATTTTTTGTTACGATTACTACTCGGCCGGCTGCCATTAAGGTCACTAGGGGTATTTGGGCCATGATTTTACAACCTGACCGAGTATATTATACTTTGAACTTACCTGAGAACCACTAATAAGTTATATTAATATCTAAAATATTTTTTTATATATAATACAATATACAGTCTTTAAATATATAATATTCAAATCCCGAGTCAAATTTAATTTTCTTTATAATAATAATTAAATAATAGAATATCTGATGGGCCCAGTTACCCCTAGAAATTGGGGCAACTGGACCATACGGGTCTCGGTTTCATACAAACGATTGTTATTTGAACTGGGGTAAGTGGATCTGTTGGTAAAGATGTAAACTTCGTACAAAAATTACCACAAGTCATTTAAACCACACCATAATCGAGTTGTCGACGATGTAAGAGAACTACGTAACAATTAGGTGTGAAATTCATTCAACATTAGGAATAACACAACTTCTGTTAAGGTACAAGAGCTAACATTAAACGTAAAAAACATCCAATTTCAAGTAAGCATAAATAACACAGGCCCACAAAAAAAAGTGATCTGTACCCGGGACCCGACATAGTAATCCTATGTATTTGGACGTACTGAACACGAATCCACTGTCCGTTTAGCTCCATTACTCACCAATTTTTAGTAAATAGCAAAAATAATAATCTAAAGAAATGGTGTTGCTTAGGCTATTTTCGCGATTTACAAAAACTTGGTGGGTGACGGAGCTAAACGGACATCGGATTCGCATTTAACACGTCAAAATTCATAAGGATTACTATGTCGGATCCCGGGTTCAGATCACATTTTTTTTGTGTGACTGTGTACAGTTGCACAAAAAAAGTGATCTACATCTACCTAATGAATAAAGACAATAACAACATACTTAGAGGTGTTTCAGAATCTTATGAACCGCGAGATGCGCAAAAGGCAAAGTTTGTTCTGGTCTACAAGTGTATTTTGAAAACTCTGACGGCTGCCCTGCTGTATACATAAAGAAGAACTCGGGATGAATTATAAACAATAAATCTAATATTTTTAAGAAGTGTAACTGAGTCTACGAGAGGGATTGTGTTTCTGCGCATATGAAGGTCACAGCTCATGAGATTTTGAAACACCTCTAATGTGCTTGGGGTAACTTGGTCCCAGGCGTGCCCAGATGCCCCAATTAACTGGCCCACTTACCCCATTTTTGAAATATTATGGGGGCAACTGGGCCACCCACTCAAGCTTTTGACCTAACGGAGAACACGTGCTTGCAATAACATTTTAGGGATATATTATGCTTCTAATTTATGCTAAATTAACTTGACGTTGATAATATATACAGTAAACCTGTAGATAATTCATAAATATCAAGATTACATCAAGTTGCTATGAAAATTTTGCACTACGAAATTTAAAAAATTGCTACATGAAAGCAATAACACTCAGAAACATGAGACTAATTGTTATAGTGAGATGCCATTGTCCTTCAGTGCTGCCAACTGCTTGTGAAATTACCCCCACAAGTTTTACGGAAAAAAGCCATGGCCCAGTTACCCCCTGGGCCCAGATACCCCAACTGACCTTACATGCATATTTCATAACAGTTGTACAAAAGAGATTTTACGTACCGACCGTGGAAATGGGCTTCTCGAAAGTCCTTTTGCATTTTGGCGAGATCGTAGAGCTATCCATATTTTTTCCAAACTAGGTACACGCACAAACACCTTATAAACTGATGCAATTTTAAAGAGTCATAACTAAATTTGCAACTATCATCACGCAAATATACATATGTAGGGTTGTATATCATCACCTAATTAAACTAACCATATTTGGATAATATTAAAAGTTGAAAGTCATCGGATTTATTAACGGTGACTAACAAGAAATACAAGCAAATAAATTTTCGTTGTGTGTCCATAAATAACCCCTCGCAAAAATTTTTATCCAGTGTGACTCACTTGAGATGAACACACCCTCATATCTCAAAAGTCAAAATAAAAAATCAAATTATTGATTGCCTTGTTTGCCATATACATAAGATACGGATGAGGTTCGAATACCACCAAGAAGTTCAAAAGACACTTTTCTTTTTTTGAACCCAAATAGGTGATTCCGAAAGTTTTTGGCACGCTGAATGCGATGCCTTTGGTCGTTTTGCGCCATCACGTCACAATTTTGAGTAAACGGTTATTTCTGCCTATATTCGTGTCCTAATAAGTGGACAACGGCACGAGATTGGGTAAAATGGGCCAGGCCACCTTATTCAGCTCTCTAAAATCTTCAAAAATCAATAGTAACAATAAAAAAACCAACTATAGATGGCGCAATTATTTTATTTCTGAGTTTAGCAAGAAATACTAGAATTTTTGTGGTGAGTATATCTACAAGTAAATCGGACCTAAATAGCTAATTCCATAGGATTTTGACAAGTTGAACACAATGCTCTATGAGGTTAGGATATTGAGAAAACATAACCTCAAAAAATTATTTAAGCATTCTTTATTATATGGCTGTATTGCAAAAATGTCATCTACATAACTCCAAGCTAAATAATTAATATAACTTTCCTCAAATATTTTCGTAAATATGGAGATAATAAAGAACCCATGTCTTGTTGATAGAAGTCATTATTTATTTTCTTACTTTTTATTGGGTATTTTGCCACTGAAAAATATTTAAAAATTTTAATGAAAAAACCTCTGCGCCAAACGGATCAGACAGAGGTTGGTTCTTGAGTACTTGACTGTTTCAAAAAGTCTCACACCTAAAAATATATAAACTAGAACAATGTAATAAACTAAAAACTGAAAATGAAAGCTATAGGTAGTTAACGTTTCGGAAGAGAATCTACTTCCCTTCGCAAAACTTTTTTTAGAAAACAATAGAACTAAGTTAAGCATTGAAACTATAATGGAATTACTTACACTTTGCATTAAAGCAACATACCTTCAATTAAATAATGACTTCTATCAACAAGACTTTGGGATGGCCATGGGTTCTTCATTATCTCCAATATTAAGTAACATTTTCATGGAAAATTTTGAGGAAAGTCAATGTCAAATATAATCAGTTCACATTTATTCATAGAAATTGTCTTGGTTTTGCATGAAACATCTTTATGAGTGGCTTTATGTCTTTCTGATGAGCTCCAGAATAAGGGCGAAAAACGTTTCAAAGTCTAAGCATTTCCAAGAAACAAAATGTAATCCATTAGAATGAAAAATTTTGAAGACAAGGTAGATAAATTAATTAATTTTAGGCCTTTGTTCTCATTTTTAACTGAATCTTCATGATCGTAGGGGGTTATGTAGATACTAGTTTAATCTGCATGACCGTAGGGGACCATGTGGATGCTAGTGTTAGAATGAGAATTGTCAAATAAGAAATTAGACAAATTCATTTTAGGATTGCAATTTGCTAGCATAACAAGAATTCAGGTTATCGAAAGAATGCAAAGATTTCATTAATATTTTTACACAAAGTTTTTCTTTTAGTTACAGATAGTTATTTTTTCTGCTGTTTGCCAAATCCTATAAAGAAATGAGGAGGTTTGCTTCGATGTTGCGTTTACATCTTTCGTTCAATATCTGTATATTCGTTTTTGCGATTAAATAAGACTCTCTGTCTGATTCATTTGACGCAGAGGTTTTTTCATTACAATTTTTAAATATTTTTCAGTGACAGAATACCCAATAAAACGTAAGAAGATCTATATCTTCGAAAACAGAATCATCTCCACAAAGTTGGACTTAATCAATGTTTTTCTGCATCGAAATCAAACGAATTTTGTTTCATTCGTTTCATACAAATTTTCTCAACCAAAGTCGCAGCTCCGTATTCTTATTTTATCTCAATATTTGTCTGAAATGAGTAAAAACAGAAATAGAGAGTAATTAACAAATTGTATCTGGGGTACTTTATTCTTAAAATGAATAAATCTTTAGCCTACGCCTTCATTTCCATAGGTATCGGGACGTGTTTGGCTTAGATTATGTTACATAATATTTATAATAATAATAATAATAATAATAATAATAATATTTATTCATGTATAGCTGTAAGTTATACAGATATGAAATGTCAAGTATGGTATAACGTAAATATATATACCTAGTACGTATAGGATTTAAACGAATATAAAACAAAAAATGTGAAATTACACTTTAAGATCATACAAAAGAATATCACAGATAGAGTATATAATAAAGATAACATTGAATATGACATGAGGCATATCGAAACTAAAATATGTGAAAAAATAAAATGTTATGTATTTTATCAAAAGACGCAGATAAAAATTCATTTATACTATAAAAGCATCCATCCATTGACCAACATGATTTTTATATGTTATATATATTATAACTTGTCACTTTTTCAAATTAGTGTTCAGTAGTCCTGGGACCCTATTCTTGAATTCCGGGGAGTAGAACGGCCGAGAGAAAGTGGGCGTGTTTCTCTCGGGGAATAGAAAATTTTATTCAGGGACTCTATTCTTGAATTCCGGGGAGTAGAACAGCCGAGAGAAAGTGGGCGTGGTTCTCTTGGGGAATAGAGAATCGTATTCTTAAATAATACTTCTCTCGGTAGGTAGGAGAACGCGCTCCCCGGTTTCATCTCTTGCAAATTTGCAAGGGAACAGTCACTCCCTGACTGAATTAAACTATTTTATCTATCACATCCGTTTTGACATGAGATCTCTAATTTTTGTGCAAGCGATTTTTTGTTAAATTCGTTGCTTAATTAATTATTAAAGGTTTTTTTTTTAAATGGATGTGCATGAAATTTTGTTAGCAGACCAAATTCTGCAAGATATAGAGGATAGAGGATGCGGAGACAAATTTATACATGTATGTATTAATGTACCACCAGTTGGGGAATTAAGTGAAATGCTTACTCCACATTTACAACCAACGCGCATCGACCCGTAGATAGGTTTTAACTGTTGAAACAAAAGTACATAGTAGATGGGTATCATAAATATCTTTATTAAAATAGACTTATTTAAGGTTTTCGCCACCCTTAGATTCTTGGGTTTGGTAGTTACCAAGAAATTACAGGATCGAATAATTTTGTTGGTATAGGTCATAGACCAGTGCAAATAATTTTTGGAAAAAAAAATTAATAACAGCATGAGAATTGTTGGAAAAGGATGGAAATATAGCGCAACCAACGGAAAAATAAATTAAAGTCGATCCGAGTTACGAGGGTGAAATAGGGTGAAGTTTAGGGGCGGAAAATCGTTTTTCACCATTTCCAGCGAAACTGGACCTTCTATCGAAAGAAGTTAAATGCAAAAGTTGTAGGTAGTGAAAAGGTCTATAACTTTGTATGAATCGTGCTTTCACATAACCTAAAATTTTTCGAGAAAAATCGAAAAAACCTGTTTTTTCGGTTTTGATTTTTATCTCCCACAAAAAAAATTTTCTTCTCACGAAATTTAGTGGAAACTTACCCTTTTAAGTCCCAAACACATTGTAATTTATTTGAATCGATATATTTATTTTTACATATTATTGTGATTCCAAACCAAAAAAGAGACCTCATTTTCACCCGAAAGTACCCATTTGCTGGAAACAGTTTTTTCAAAAGAAGCGTTGGTCTTTATTTTCGTTGAAACGTCTACTTTTAGATGGAGTAAGAAAATAAACATTACTATAGGAAAATTTGCTAGGAAATGTGAAAAACTAAAAAAAACTAGATTTTAAGAAATTATTTTTCAATCATTGGTTAAAATTTTTCATTATTTATTAAAATTCACAGTTGAATTCCTTGAAAAATGTGAGATATAATGTAACGTTAATAAATTATTAAGTAATTAGAAATCGTTGAAGTATGGGGTTTTCAAAAAACATGCGAAAATGGTATTTTCCAAGTATTAAATGTTAGGTGTGAAATGGTTTCAGCCAGAAAAAAGTGATTACTACCATATTTTTTAATATAAAAAAGTCTGTTAATTAGATTCAAGTGGCATTTATCGAATAGAAAATTTTATAATAAAAAAATATATTTGTAAGTACAGTGTATAGATTTAAATGTACCTAGAAATTTATACCTAGGATTGTAAAAATTAAATATTCATGAAAATTATTACTATCATTTTTACAATATTTTTATTTACATTTATCACACTAATTAGAAATACAATCAATTGTCTTTGCCTCTTTGATGGCAGTTCTTCATCGTCAGATTCGATAAAACTTTCGGATTCTGGTGGATCATTGAAATCTTCAATACCGCCTTCGTCTTCAGATCCAATATATCTTCTGAATCACTTACTTCCTCGTAGATTTCTTTTTCAATATTAGAGCATTTTTCAGAATAGCAGTTTGAACATAAATTTGTGCATTTGAAACCGTGTTTTCGACAGCCGCATTTTTGACTGTTACACACACTTTCACAGTTGCAACAAATAGTTTTAAACAATATTTCAGAATCAATTCTTTATCTGTCAATTCGGGCATAATTCCATGTTGGTGTTTCTTCCAGCCCCAATCCGTTGCTATTAGTTAGTTACCGAGTCAAGTTTGAAGCTGATAGTATGCCCTATAACAATGTTGTTCTGCTGCGTCTTCAGTTGGTGGAAGTTTTTCCAATTTAAATGATTTTTTTGTTACTACTTGATACTTCTGGAATCTTAATTAATTCAAAGTCACATTTTTATTCTTACATTTATAAATTGACTTTATTAATTGCAATCCATTTTCAGCGATATCTTTTTCGTCTGCATCTTTTTTATAAAAAATATTGGCCCAACTTCACAAATTTTTATCGGTACAATTTTACTGTTGTTTTTTGTTTTCATTTCTTATTTTCTATCTTACATTTTTTAAGGATTTCAACTGTGAATTTTAATAAATAATTTTAAACAATGATTGAAAAATAACTTTTTAAAATCTAGTTTTTTCAGTTTTTCGCAAATTTTCCCACAGTAATGTTTATTTTTTTACACCATGTAAAAGTAGACGTTTCAACGAAAGTAAGGACCACTGTTTTTTTTTTAATAAACTGTTTCCAGCACATGGGTATTTTCGGATGAAAATGAGGTCTCCTTTTTGGTTTAGAATCACAACAATATGAAAAAATAAATATTTTGATCCAAAAAATTACAGCGTGTTTGGGACTTAAAGGTAAGTTTCCACCAAATTTCGTGAAAAGAAAAAATATTTTTGTGGGAGATTAAAATCAAAAACGAAAAAACTGGTATTTTCGATGTTTATCGGAAAATTGTAGGTTATGTGAAAAACTGGTTCATACAAAAGTTATAGACCTTTTCATTACCTACAACTTTTAAATTTAACTTTTTTCGATAAAAGGTCTAATTTCGCTGGAAGTCGTGAATAACCATTTTCCACCATAAAGTTCACTCCATTCCACCCTCGTAACTCGGATCAACTTTAATTTATTTTTTCCATTGGTTCCGCTATATTTCCTTTTTTTTTCAACAGTTTTCATGCTGTTATTAATTTTTGATTTTTTGCCTTTTTAAAAGGTATCTGCACTGGCCTATCAGTTAAGTGCAAGTCGTAGTGTAAGTGACTTATGTGCTGCACTTCCCCCCCCCCAGAAATTTTAAATAGATTGGTATATTTTCCAGAAAATATACAAGAAATGGAAGATTATTAGAAGTTATTTCACTACCACTCAACTTGTTAAAAATAAATGCAAAGAACAAACATGAACTATCAATGACAATTGTTGTTGAATTTAAGTTGTCAAAATTTACTATAATTTTTTTGACTGTTGTTTTCATGGCACCGTTTACTACTGTGTCATATCGTTCACTCGTGTTCAAGAATACCAACAAATAATTCTCCCGAGAGAAGGCGACGAGGGATTGTTCCCCGGGGAACGTTCCTTTCTCTCGCCGTCAAGAATAGGGCCCCTGGAATAGTTAGGGTATCCCTCATTTGTAAAATGGCATATACTTCGTATGCTTTATTTAATTTTCTACAAGCAACGTCCACGTGAACATCCAAGGTAAGCCTGCCGTCAATACAAGTTCCTAGGAACATTACTCTGTCTGAAAAATAAATATCATTGATCTGTTTATTATTAGAAATATAAATTTGAAAAGTAAAATTTATTTTCTAGATACTCGGGTAGTGTTCCAACAACTAATATTAATAATTTCGCTTCTTTCGTACTTGCTCCACCTTTGGTAATATTCTCTAGTGTTGTATTTATTATTCAGACCCTTGTTGGATGGTGTGCTGTTTCAATTATAGTAGTAATGTTTCAAATAACGGTAGGTTAGGTGATGCATCATTTTTTCTGAGGCAACAGCAGAGAGAGAACCACGCAAACTAAAAAATAAGAAACAAGTATTATATTTGCAATATAGTATGTGGAAAAAATTGTTCATAAAATTATAATAATATAATATTTGAAATCGCCTGAACGAAAAATCTATAAAATGATGTGCCACTTCAATACCCTCTCGACTGACCGATGTTTAATGGAGGTGAGGGTGGCTGATGTCAAAATAGTTTATTTTGTAACAAGTACCTAAAATTATGTTCTTGTGGGAGAAATGGTAGCTAGAATAACCCATGAGTCCCAAAAAACTGATTTCGCAAACAACATTTTTTGTTAAAGGTCCCTAAAACATCTTTTTGATCAGAGCAAATATTTCGAAAATAGTGAGCTTCGAATTTTAATTATCATGTGACCATACTAACCAGATTGTTTAATGTAAGCAAAACATTTTGACTCGTTCTTTTATATGGTATAAAATTCAGAATCCACAAATTATATTTGAAAAAGCGAAAGAAATTTAACTTTCGAAGAGAGCATGTAATTACAAAACTTTTTTCTTTCTGGAAATTTTTGGCATGGTGCTGTTTGAAAAAAAAACATTTTTTTCAAATTTTTTTATACCACTTTTGAAAAAATTTTTACTACTAAAATACTTAGATGAAAAAATTTTTTTTCTTTCTTCAAATTTAAAATTTCCACGTTTCATGGCATTCTAAAACCTGTTTCAAACATAATTTTTTTGAAAATTTTTTTACCATTAAAATAGATGGAAATTTTTTTTTATTTCGTCAAATTTAAAATTTCCACGTTCCATAGCGTTCTAAATCTATTTAAAAGAAAAATTCGAATTTTTTTTACTTACTATTTTAAAAAAATTTTACCACGAAGATAGATTTTTTTTTCTTTGTTCAGATTTAAACTATTATAATGTTTTTGAAAAAAATAAAAAAAAAATTGAAAACATTTTTAATCTATTTATCACTAATATAGAATAGACGAAAATTTTTTTTTGCTCAAATTTAAAATTTCCACGTTTCATGACATTCCAAACCAATATCGGAAAAAAAATATTTCTACATTTTGTTATAAATTTGGAAAAAAATTTAACACTAGAATAGATGGAAACATTTTTTTTGCTCAAATTTAAAATTTTCACGTTTCATAACATTCTAAACCTATTTAAAAAAATACACATAATTTTTAAATTTTAAACTTTTTTTTACCACTACTATAGAATAGAAGGAAACTTTCCTTTTTGCTCTAATTTAAAATTTCTACGTTTGACATTTTAAACCTATATTCGAAGAAAACAATGTGAAAATTTTAATAATAATAATAATAATATTAATAAATTGCCTTTATTTAGTATTAATACATACACAATACCAAGGGCGAAGTCTAGCCGAAGCTACTCTACTTATTTTTTTACCAACATTTTTGAAAAATTAAAAAAAATTAAAATTTTTTAACCACCACTATACTTCCACTCCATTACGTGAATGTTTTATTGAAAATATAACAGACGGCAAAAATATCTGGCATATGCACCTATTATACTTTGATTGAAAAATATACAGGGTGGTCATCCCAAGAAATAATTCAGTCATGGTGGACATTTGTAAAGGTATTTGCGCAAGCCTGCCATATGTGGCACCTGCTATTTAGTATTGAACTTTTGCTGTTGGATGAACAATCTGTATATTTTTTTGACCAAAGCTTATCAAGTTTTCTTTGTAATAATAGCAATAACTATATTCCGATTATTATTCTCAATGTCATTTCGTAATTATTAATTTTTTAGAGTGACCGCCATGCACAAATAACGAGGGAAGTTCTGTGTAAATACCTTTACCGATTTTTTTCACTTTCGGTTTCGCCGGAGTTTTCTATTTAAGTGTGCCATGACGGTTCCGATTTATTCTAAATGACCCGTGTAATGCTACAAAAATCGAAATCCCGTTAAAAACATTAAATTACGTGATTTATGAGCAAATAATATTCCAAAAATTGTTTTTGGGGCAAAACTCAATTTTTTCAAATGGAACTATATCGGCACCGTGGTACCATTTATTAGTACTATTAATAAGGAATTTATTCATGTCATATTAAAATGTGCGATAAATACAAACAAAATTACAGCTAAAAGAAAATAAGAAAATACAATTTTGTTCTAATTAAATGTTAAGAAGTAACTAAGGTGGATATTTTGAAATTAACAAATTTAACATTTCGTGTGGAAGCTCGTTCTAAGTCTCTATCGAAAGAAGAAGATTGGCGATGTATCAACATCGTAAGTTGCAGGGTCAAAATGGAAAATTCATGTCGACACGAACGAAAAAAAATTGATATTTTTTGACATCTAGTGAATTTTGCGCGAAATGAAACCAACTGAAAAGAAATTTTCCCCCTTTCATGACATTTTGGTAGTTTACTGCAAGGAAAAACGTTGTTTATTTTGATTGGCACTAAACACTTCTCATAAATTTAGCCATGCCGCGATTACACGATATTTTAATTTAGGGCTTCCTACTATAAATAATAAACTCAATTAAGACATTATGAAACTCTGTAAAATGTTATGTTCTGTTTAATTTGTTAGAAACATTTCTTTCTTTATATGTAAATAGTAGTTAGCGCTTCTAGCCGTGGCGTTGCAAGATGTGGGAGTTTATTGGTGAATCTAAAGTGCCGAATGAAATTAGATGAAAGCAATGAGAGCGAGAAGGACAGCACAATCTGCAGTAAATATAGCACACGGTGTATTAGGAAAAAACGCCAGAAAGATGCTACCATCTGTTTCGATCTTTAGGAGCATATTTACCTATAAGGCTCAAAGCGTACAGCGTGAAGGTAGTCAGACAACTCCATTCCAGCATCATTCCCACGATGGAACTGGAAACCACACCTCCCAATCTACCAACTGTCATAATAGTGCACAATGCCATACCGCAAATGTGAGTAGGATATATCTCAACTATCCACATGTTTATTATCGTTGCGGATATTCCTGGTAGCACCAAGGTGGTCACGAATAGGATGTCTATCAGAATTCTGTTGGAGAGATAGCAAAGTATGAAGATACCAACCGCCGGGAGCCCCACACATAATACTGAAAAAATGAACAAAAAATAAACTCAAATAAATGAAGTTGTTAAATGTATAGTCATGGCAAAATAGGCGGTTTACTCGGAACCAGAGTGATTGTGCATGAAACTACATGTATGATGGCTCATTTTATTCGTTAGAGTCTCTAGATCAAAGTTGGAAACAGTTTTTTGAGGGGTCAGTTGATAATTTGTTTATTGCAGAAATATAAACAATAAAAGTGATGTTCGGTGAAATAAGGCACTGGCTCCATAAATTGACGTCATTTTTTGATTTTAGTGTCATTTCTTATATTCTTGGGGTCACTCGTTCCGATTCTAATGTCAAAAAAGTACCAATACTAGAGGGCGCCACAGAAAAAGTTATGTGAAAATGAAAATAATGACAAATGAATGTTACATGAAATAAGGGTTTTTTTTTTGAAATTCTTTGTAATTTTTATATTTCCTTGTCATGTTTTACGTTCTCTGGTTCACTCATTCTGATGCTGAAGGCAAAAAATGCGAATCGTAGAGGGCGCCACAGAAGAAACTAACATCAGATGGAAACAATTACCAACATGAAAAAAGCTGCTATCTCCCTAACCCTTGAGGTATTTTTCATGTCATTGTGGAGCGTTTATGTTTTGGTCTCAAAAATGTTTGCAACAATGAAAAAATATTTGTAAAATTGTAAGCATTTTCGTAATATTTTCGAGATTTCTTTGTAAATTTCCAAACTCTTCGTAATATTCCAAACTTTTGCCGAAAATTCCTGGACTCTTGGTAATTTCACAAACTTGTTCATAAAATTACAAACGTTTGTAATTTTACAAAGAAGTTCACAAAGAGTTCGAAAAATCTTATCTCATTTTTTTACCGTGTGAGGATGAATGAAAACGCTTATAGCGTACCGAGCATTGCGTTTTCCTTTGGTAAAATAAATAAAATACAGGATATGAAGTTTACAGCATATAATTATCCCAAATCATCGTTATTTTCACCCGATGTCCGTCTTTTCTGTGGCTTCCTCTATAATTGGCACTATTTTGCCATTGGAACAAAAAATGAACGCTCCACAATAACATGAAAAATGCCTCAAGAGTTAGGGAGATAGCAGATTTTTTCATGTTGGTAATTGTTTCCATCTGATGTTAGTTTCTTCTGTGGCGCCCTCTACGATTCGCATTTTTTGCCTTCAGCATCAGAATGAGTGAACCAGAGAACGTAAAACATGACAAGGAAATGTAAAAATGACACAGAATTTCGAAAAAAAAACCTTATTTCATGTAATATTCATTTGTCATTATTTTCATCTTCACTTAACTTTTTCTGTGGCGCCCTCTAGTATTGGTACTTTTTTGACATTAGAATCGGAACGAGTGTGACCCCAAAAATATAAGAAATGACACTGAAGTCAAAAAATGACGTCAATTTATGGAGCCAGTGCCTTATTTCATATAATGTTTCATCGAACATCACTTTTATTGTTTATATTTCCACAATAAACAAATTATCAGCTGACCCGTCAAAAAACTGTTTCCAACTTTGATCTAGAGACTAACGAATAAAATGAGCCAACATACATGTAGTTTTATGCACAATCACTCTGGTTCTGAGTAAAGGCGTTTTTTCGCCTATTTTGCCCTGACTAGTATGATGATTTCTCAGAGAATAACGTAACCCATGCAAAGCATTTTAGTAGGAGATATTTAAATATTAACTGATTCAATCTTTCTAATAATGATGTTATTAGACTTAATTTCTTATTGGGAGCCTGTGGTTTAATGCAAATTATAAGTGAACCAACTAGAATTACGAATATTAACGATACTTTAATAGATTACAGGCTTATTTTTTGTGAATTATCATGCTTAGTAGATAAAATCGCTCAATTCTTTTACACATATCGTGATTTTAAATATTTCGGCCACGATAATTTTTTATACGATCTAAGTAGTATTCCGTGGGATAGTATCTATTATTACGGAAATTTTAATGAACAACCAACTCCAACAATAATATTTTGCTATTGTATGATATCTACGCACTGTCAGAACAGTGAAAATATTCAAACCTAAATCACCTTAATTAACTGATACCATTAAATTAACGATTAAAGCTAAAAATAACGCTTTAACAAAATTTAAACAAACAAAAAGTTTACGTGACTGGTCGTACTACAAATGTTTACGTAATACTACTACCTCAGCAATTAGGGGTGAAGCTTATGTAAATTCTGTCCAAAACTCAAAAACTGCAAAAGAGTTATGACAAACTTTAGAGAAGATGAATATTACTAAAACAAAAAACTCAACCGAAATTCCTCCACACCTTTCAAGTCCTAATGAGCTAAATGAATATTTTGTTTCAACAGGTAAATACAACCCTGCTTGCAATGAATTGCTATATTATTTTGATCAGAATGTCTTTAAAATTTGTGACCTTTTGAGTGAGTATCAGAAGAAGAAGAAGAAGAGTGATCAGAATGTCTTTAAAATTTGTGACCTTTTGAGTGAGTATCAGAAGTCCAAGTATAATACAAAGCACTCAACTCAACCAAGTCATATGCTTCTGGTACTCACTTAATATAGAAAAAGGTTTTCCAGATTGACTAGTGTATTTAACTTTTATAATAAATCAATGTTTTGTGATGTATTTCCAGAAGTTTGAAAAGAAGAGCTTGTAAGACCCCTCAACAAAGTTAAATTTCCCACTGATTTTACTGACTTGCGGCCCATTATTATGTTACCGATAATGTTCAAAATAATAATAGAAAAGCTCATGTATGACCAATTTATTAAATACGCGACAAAACCATCAAATAATAGTAAAAAATTAATCTTTAGAGTTGACCATATCACCACAAGTGTTCTTCTCAAAGTCTCTGATGATATAATTAAAGGCTATGGATATCGGAAAAACTACAGCTCTTGTGTTGCTTTAGAATAGTGTCTGATACGATTAATCACAACTTATTGCTCTCTAAACTGAAATACTATAAGGTCAGTTGGGGTGTCTGGGCCCAGGGGGTAATTGGGCCATGGTTTTTTTCCGTAGAACTTGTGGGGGTAATTTCACTTCAAGCAGTTGGCAGCACTGAAGGACAATGTCATCTCACTACAACAACTAGTCTCATGTTTCTGAGTGTTGTTGCTTTCATGTAGCAATTTTTCAAATTTTGTAGTGCAAAATTTTCATAGCAACGTGATGTAATCTTGATTTTTATGAAATATCTACAGGTTTACTGTATATATTATCAACGTCACAGTTAATTTACCATAAATTAGAAGCATGATATATCCCTAAAATGTTATTGCAAGCATGTATTCTGCGTTAGGTCATAAGCTTGAGTGAGTGGCCCAGTTACCCCCACAATTTTTCAAAAATGGGGTAAGTGGGCCAGTTAATTGGGGCATCTGGGCCCGGCTGGGACCAAGTTACCCCAAGCACATTAAGTATGTTGTTTTTGTTTTTATTTATTAGGTAGATGTAGATCGCTGCGCACAGTCACACAAAAAATAGCGATATGAACCCTGGACCCGACATATTAATCCTTATGTATTTTGATGTGTTGAACACGAATCTGATGTCCGCTTAGCTCCACCACTTTTTTGTAAATTGCGAAAATAGCCTAAGCAACCTCATTTCTTTAGATTATTTTCGCGATTTACAAAAAGTTGGTGGGTAACGGAGCTAAACGGACATTGGATTCGTGTTCAGCACGTCGAAATACATAGGATTACTATGTCAGGTCCCTGGTGCAGATCACTTTTTTTTGTGGCCCTGTGTTATTTATGCTTACTTGAAATTGGATGTTTTTTACATTTAATTTTGCCCTTTTTACTTTAACAGAAGTTGTGTTATTCCTAAATTTGAATAAATTTCACACCTAATTGTTATGTAGTTCTCTTACATCGTCGACAACTCGACTATGGTGTGCTTTAAATGACTTGTGGTAATTTTTGTACGAAATTTACATGTTTACCACACGCCCACTTACTCCAGTTCAAATAACAATCGTTTGTATGAAACCAAGACCCGTATGGTCCAGTTGCCCCAATTTCTAGGGGTAACTGGGCCCATCAGACTTTTTATTATTTAATTATAATTATAAAGAAAATTAAATTTGACTCGGGATTTGAATATTATATATTTAAAGACTGTATACTGTATTATATATAAAAAAATATTTTAGATATTAATATAACTAATTAGTGGTTCTCAGGCTAGTTCAAAGTATAATCTTCTCGCTCAAGTTGTAAAATTATGGCCAAGTGACCTTAACTTTTCTAACAGTGCTTTAAAAATACTTAAACATTACTTTACTAATAGCAAACAAACCGTTGTAGTCAAGCGTACCTCTTTTTCCGATTCAAAGATGCTTGAATCTGGTGTACCGCAAGGATCAATTTTGGGACCGCTGATATTTATTTTATATACTGCTGACTTTGTTTAGTGTATTAAAAACCTGTAGATCACACTTCTATGCTGACAATACCTAGACTTATAACACATTTGATTCATCACAGATTAAGCAGTCCATTAAATATACAAACCAAGGTATTAAAAATTGTAAATTATTCTTGCCGACATTGCCTAAAAATTAATGCAGCTAAATCTGCTGTTATCGTACTTGAAAAGGAGAACAATAGACTATTTATTAAGGATAACACCAATATTCTCGTGAAAAATCAAAGACTAGCTGGATAGTAGAAAAAATTAGGGCCTATTTTTTGATTATAACTTTTTTTAACATCATATTGATAACCTCATGAAAAAGTCTTACTGCGTATTCTAAAAATTATATTCTTGTCACAGTTTGAATGTAAAATTAAGAACTCTTTTAATTGAATCTCTAGTCTTATCTTTTTAACTATGGCGATATTCTGTATGGTCCTGTCTAGATCAGCCAAATGCTTATAGGATTCAAAGGGTACAAAATATTTATATTGTAGGTATTTATATTTGACTTAAAAAATAATGATTTTACCAATAATCTTGCAAATTTTCGTTACATTTCTTTGAAAATCAGACGCGGAATTTCAAAAGAAGAATATATCCTGTGTTTCTTCTGAATTTTTTTTTCTACTATACCGGGTGAGTCACGAATTGCGCTCGCCCCGATATTTCCTAAAATATTTGGAATAGAAAATTGAAGTTTGGAGGCCTTATTACACGACTAAAATGCCATATTTTCAATAAAAAATCAAGTTTGGTGCACATCCGGTTTGACCGGAAATGCCCACAACTTTCGACTTTTAAATGGAACACCCTATATATTTTTACATTTTTGGAATCTAGAGCAAATTTTGAATACAATACATCCATTTTGGTCACTTTTTGATAACCATTAAAATTTTTATTAAAAACTCTATTTCTGAATCCAGAGTGCTGTGGTGCCCAAAATATATTTTAGTTTGCTACGTTACTATAAAAATAAAAAGAGCAATATGATTGCATTACTTAATTCTCTAGAGGCGTTTAAAATTTTTAAATGTGATTTTTACCCACTAACTCGGTTTTTTTAAATGGGAATTTAATCGTTCACCAACATTTTTAAATACCTCATTTTCATACGAATCTAATGATACCAAAATTTTGAAAATCCGCTCAGAAATATTTGAGGTTTCAGCCAAAATACAATGCAACCAAGCTTTTAGAAATATGCGGCTAATAGATAATAGATTAGTGGGCTTTGGAAACTAAAATGGCACATTTCTGTGTAAATCTGGTAACCTAATAACATTGGAAAAATCATAGTAGCCATTGAATGTAATAAAACAATATCAGCTCTCAGACAGATACAAAATAAAGCGTTGCGGAAATCTCTTTTAGTAAAAATGAAAGAAAATGAATAATTTTATTAGAAATGAAAAGGTCGATATGTTACAGATATATGGAGAGCGTCTCAAAAATTCAACTGCAGCTGCAGAACTATATCAGCAACGACATCCAAGCAGACACTTGTTTGCCAGAGTGGAACAAGAATTAAGAAACGAACCCAATCAACAAGATGACCATCAAACATTTATTGTAAGTGAGGACAAAGAAATTGATGTATTAGGATTTGTGATGGTACAGCCAACAACATCAACAAGGGAATTGTCAATGGAATGCGACATTAGTCAGTCTTCGGTTTGCAGAATTTTAAAGAAACATAAGTTTCGGTCTTATAAATACCAAATACACCAACATCTTTATGGAGATGATAACGACAGGAGGCTAGTATATTGCAACTGGTTCTTAAATGCAGTACAACAAAACCCAAGTTTTCCTTTTCATATTTTATATTAAGATGAAAGTAGATTTACGAACCAAGGTATGTTTAACAGAAATAATACTAGGTACTGGGCTCAAGAAAATCCGAGGTTGGTAAGGCGGGGGAATATTCAGGAAAGGTTTGGGTTTAACTTTTGGCTTGGAGTACTTGGAGATCGAATAATTGGACCCATATTTTTTTATGGAACACTTACTGGCGAACGATATATATTCTTTTTACAAAACCAGACAGCAGAATTTCTTGACTTACTTCCGCTTGCCTATTTATAAAATCTGTTTTTCTAACAAGATGGTGCTCCCCCACATAATTCCAGAAGAGTGATGGAATATTTAAACAACTTGCATGGTGAACGCCTTATCGCAAATCAAGGTCATATCAGGTGGCCTCCTAGGTCACCTGACTTAACAACCTTCGACTATTATGTATGGGGCACTCTCAAAAATAAAGTTAATAAAACTTCTTCAAATACCCGTGAAGAGCTGCAAAATAAAGTTGTACGGGCTGTTAATGAAATAACGCCAGCTGAATTGCGTAGAGCCATTGAAGCAACTGTACGCAGAGCCGAATTGTGTATAGAAAAAAATGGTGGACATTTTGAACAATATCTATAAATGTCAATTTATGGTTGAATTATATTAATTATTTTAAAGATACCTACTGTTACCTAGTTTAAGTTTAATTGTTAAAACGGAATTGATTTTTATTTATTTATAGGCCCGATATTTATGTTCATTTAAATAAAACTCTGAAAACCGAAGTGATGTCGCATTCTATTGCAAATGTCCTTGTGGATGTAATTGTGTTTACCTCCACATACCTATGCTAAACTTAATTGTAACGTTCTTTGCGCTCACAATTATTAAATGTTTGATAGCTCAAGATTGCCTATAACTACACGAGTCTGTCTGACAGCTGATATTGTTTTATTACATTCAATGGCTACTATGATTTTTCCAATGTTATTAGGTTACCAGATTTACACAGAAATGTGCCATTTTAGTTTCCAAAGCCCACTAATCTATTATCTATTAGCCGCATGTTTCTAAAAGCTTGGTTGCATTGTATTTTGGCTGAAATCTCAAATATTTCTGAGCGGATTTTCAAAATTTTGGTATCGTTAGATTCTTATGAAAATGAGGTATTTAAAAATGTTGGTGAACGATTAAATTACCATTTAAAAAAACCGAGTTAGTGGGTAAAAATCACATTTAAAAATTTTAAACGCCTCTAGAGAATTAAGTAATGCAATCATATTGCTCTTTTTATTTTTATAGTAACGTAGCACACAAACTAAAATATATTTTGGGCACCACAGCACTCTGGATTCAGAAATAGATTTTTTAATAAAATGTTTAATGTTTATCAAAAAGTAACCAAAATGTATGTATTGTATTCAAAGTTTCCTCTAAATTCCAAAAATGTAAAAATATATAGGGTGTTCCATTTAAAAATCGAAAGTTGTGGGCATTTCCGGTCAAACCGGATGTGCACCAAACTTGATTTTTTATTGAAAAGATGGCATTTTAGTCGTGTAATAAGGCCTCCAAATTTCAATTTTCTGTTCCAAATATTTTAGGAAATATCGGGGCGAGCGCAATTCGTGACTCACCCGGTATGTACCTTGCATGTTTTATTATATTATATATTCTCTATTATGTCTCTCTTGACTTGTGTAAATACTTTCCGTATAAAATCATCAATAAACTATCTTAGCGTACTTACTGAAGAAGTTTCTTGTTCCGAGGGCTTTGACTATCATGAACCAAGTGGCGTATGCCATCAAATAGTACACTCCAATTATAATATTCAGAATGAAAACTCTATCGTTGACGACGTTGTTACATAAGGTTGAATTATCTTCTTGGGTCCCATTGAAAGATAAAGCTTGGCAAATCGTCACGCTCGTTTTTCCACTGTTAGAAATCTGCATGATTATGTCAGGGTACCAGGAAAATAATCCAGAACCAACTGCATACGCTCCAGCTTGCATAAAACACGCCGACAAAGTGTACGTCAGCAGAGGTGGTGTAAATAAAGGAAAGATCTGGTCGGATAGATACTTCCATATACCTAAATATGTTTTAAATAATAGTTGTGGCATTTTCTTTTTTCTTCTACTTTTCTTTTTGGGACTTCCTACCATATATATGCTTCACTACTAATATACGATTCAAATTTATTGACCCCTCACTTTAACCGCGAATATCTCAAAAACGGAGGAACAGAAAAAATTGAAAAAATTATGTGTTTATTATGAGTCTATTCTAAATTAATCACTGGAATTTAAATAATGTACATTGAACACTGTCCTAGTTTTTAAGGAAATTTTGACCATACCAGTTTTAAATCCATTATACCTTGGATAATATGCATACTATTGTTACGAGTTTTCCACCCCTTAGGAAACAGCCTGTATAAATCCGTGGGTTCTAAATAATTTTAACAAGGGGTAAACTACTAACACTTTATTTAATAATTTACTGAATATACAAAACTTCTTATTTAACCAAAATAACCTTTACACTTTGTTTACTTTATATTTAACCTCACTTTTTCGCTTTTCAACTTCTTCACTTTTATAAAACTTCCTCTCCTGCGCTGGTAATCGCGCCTTATATACTCTGAAATTGCCTCTAGATCCATCCAGAACACAATCAAGAATCTTCTCCCACCACACTCTAGAAAACTCTATCTCTTTCTACAAGTTTCCAGTCACTATTAGGCATAGGCGTATCAATCTCCAGTTTCAAGGGGGTATAATACATAACACTATGTAAATAATATTTTAGACACCAATAAAGCACGGCATTTTTTATACAAGGAAATTTTTTTAAAATTTTGCAGTTATTCTCAAAAACATGACGTCATGTTTATTCGGTTATTTATCAATGTATTTGATTTTTTTGTATTAAAATTGTTAATTATATGAAATGTAAGCATTTTCAGAAAAAATAATTGGTATGTACCTATCAAATACTAATTTAGTTATCAAGCGTAATACAAATAGTATTGCAAACTTGCAATGATATACTTTAAGGTCAATATTACCTTAAAAAGTAGGACATTTTTCAATATAACTTAGCAAAACTTCAAAAGTGTCCAATGTACATTATTCAAATTTCAGTGGCTGATTTAGAGTAGATCCATAATAAACACATAATTTTTTCATTTTTTTTGCCCCTCCGTTTCTGAGATATTCGCGGTTAAAGTGAGGGGTTAGTACATTTGAATTGTATATTAGTTAGCTAATAGATAGGTGAAGATCAGTTCTTTCTAATTGTCAATGTCACACATTTAATGTCTAATATTAAAAACTTCACATTTGTGGAAATTGTCTTGGCTTTGGCATCAAACATCTTATGAGTGGCTTTATGTCTTTCTGATGAGCTCCAGAATGAGGGCGAAAAATGTTTCAAAGGATATAAGCATTTCCAAGAGACAGAATGTTAGATAATCAATTCCCCATGAAAATGTAATTCATTAGAATGATTTTTTTTCTAAGATGTATGTAAATAAATTCAGTTTAGGGCTTTTCTGGTTTCTAGCATAACCAAATGTAGATTGTCACAGAAATATAAAGTTTTGTTTTCGTAAATTTTGATTCTTTATTGAATAAATAAGCTTCTCTTCTTATTTTTAATTGAATCATCATGGCCGTAAGGGGTTATGTATATACTAGTTTATTCTGCAAGGCCGTACCCAAGTAACAATTGTAGTTTTAAAGTAATTAATTTATAAGTTATTCTAAAAATGTATTTCCAAGACTACTTATAAACGTAAATAGTTTAGAAGGACTCTATAAAGCCGGTTTAAAACGTTTATAAGAGTACAGGGGCCCATCTAGAGAAGGGCCTACATGTCTCTTTTTAAAAGTACTATTAAAAATTTCAAGTTACAATGAATTATCCAAAGCTTTATTCAGAGAGTATCTGAAGGGCTTTATAAAACCATACTTGGTTTAAGATAGGCACTATATCAAAATTTAAAAGACACGCACAATGCTTTGAGAGGACCTTTTGCATTTAATGAAGTAAAAATAAATGCAAGTAATGCAAAAATAAATGCAATATAAGTTATAAAATGGACAATTGGCGACTACTAAGAACAGTCCAGAAAAACAGTTAAAGATGGTCTACTTGTAATGAATAGAGCACTAGCAGTGACGTCACAGTTATGCCAGCTGTCACGTGATTGGTGGACAAACTTCGAAATTTGACATAAGAGTAGGTGTCAGTTTTCGCTTGATAAAAATTAAAGTGGAGGATTTCTGAATATCAGCTATGTGTAGTGATGTTTGTTAATGTTTTTTTAAAGGCCTAGTGTGAGAAAGAATTTTATATATACTTTATTAGTGCTGTTTTTCCAAGTGTAAAATTTGATGTCAAATACGTTGACATCTTTGTGAACCCATAATATAGTGAAAATAAAGACTTTTTTGGATTTTTGAACTTTTTTGTACACGTATAATATCACGACATATTTCAATAAATGTTTAATTAACACATTCTCAGTTACAGCTAAGCATAGGTTAAAAGTTGTCACAACAATCGTTGGTTCATGCCAATATATCAATCATATATTAATGATTTTATAAATCTTTTGTGAAATTAACGTTTTTAGACAATTCAAACCATTTCCCATCAACTTTTTATTGATTATATGTTACTTTCATTTGGCTCAACAGTTTCTAATAAGTTTAATAGTTTAACACATTAATAACAACAATCAGAGGTTTGTATTGTGAAATGAAGGAGTAATAGTAAATCTAATATAAAGATAGGACTGTGAGACCGTTTCAGTTTCCATTTAATTAAAATTATAAACAAATATGCAACGTAATATGCTCGAAATACTTTATATGTATAAGCATACTTACCTAGTTTGGTATTTGTTTTCATTCTTACAATTATAATCACAGGTGTTTAAAATATTGATAATGCTTACAAATAAAATATCAATGAAGGCAGGTGACCTAGAACGCGGCAGAACTTAAAAAATAACACACTTTTAGCGGGAGTAAAATAAAGTTCTTCAAAATGATGCTTATAAACATAACCATAATAGGATGTTTAAAATCGTACACATTATAGATAATAATAAAGGTAAGTATGAATAATAACAGTCTTACAGTTTAGATAGCATTTTTATTTCCAAGAACGGTCACAATGGTTCATTAATTCAACACTAAGTTGGAAGCAGTATGAATCTTCCACTTTTAAATCCTATAGGTTAACGCCATTAATATATTTCAACTTAGAAATGATACGAGGGGATTCCTAAAATGTAGAATATACATAAAATTATAATAAATTCACTAAAATTCACCTACAATATGGAAAAGAAATGACTTTTGACATGTGAACAAGATGACATGCCTATTCGAATATATAAATAAAGCATTAGATAAAAGTCAGTTCAGCAAGTCACGAAATATGTAATAGATAAAGAACACTAACAATAAATTTTACACAAGAAAAACGTTTAAAAAAGCTCAAAAAACTCTTTAGAAACTCAAATTATCTTATTGATCATTTTAGGTTGACGTCACGATGTCGGCGTGGGGGGCACACAACTCATTGTTCTGTTTTTTAGAGATGGGGAAAAGCTGTTATTCTTTAATGACAAGCTTAAATTGCTTCTGCTAGCCACTCATCTCTTATTGTTTACATTTGCCCTCCTTTGTGATTGGATGAGGTTTGTGTGCCCTCCAGACGGCGGTGTCAAAGTCAGGTGACCGAAAATGATCAATATGGTCACAAATGCAAAACTAGGTTATTGTCAACCAAACAGCTGTGGAGGCCATGTTGTGACGTCAGCTGCTACTGCTCTATTGATGGGATTACTTGAGGAGCAAATTTTCAAAAGGGAATAACTCACAATAATTGTGCTATTGAACTACAGATGCCACTGTGTTCTCTGACTTTAATTCTATCTGTATAAAATATGTGACGGTCAGAAAGAAATAACTCCCGTGTATGTGAGATAGAGAAAAATGAATATGTTTTCAAAGGGGAATAACTCCGATTTGTTTTGATTTTCAAAAGGGAACAATTTTTATTTCATCATCAAAAGGGAATTACAAACTAATGCAGTGTAATAAAGTGCAGTGATTCAGTTATAACAATCATTGTTACCGTTATTCTTAGTGAAGGAGACCTTGTTGTGGGTGAAGCGAATGCTGAAGGACGAGGAACGCGAAAAAGACAAATAAATCTATCTAAACGTGATGAAAATAAAAGAATAAGGTTAGGTTGAGTTTTTAATTATGGCATGTTATATATACTAATTTTATTCCTTATTTTTAAAAACAGATATGCTTGCCATCTGACTAGTTTCACGGAATTTGAAAGACCATGCACACATGGGGGCACTGCATACGACTGTGATAAAATAACGAGAAATTCAGTTGCTGAGGCACGTCGCAAATTCTTTAGACACCCTAATAAAGTCTCTCAAGACACTAAAATCCCACATATGCTTAATACTAAAACTCCAAAAAGGCGCCGCCCTTCTGGCAAGGGAATCAGAAAACCCCTGCATAAATTTCAAGTAGAATACAAAATTTGGGCGGACGGAAAATCCAGAAGAGTTTGCAAACAATTCTTTCGAGTGGTTTTCGATATCTCCAACAAGCGTCTTTGGAATATAGCTAGAAACATTGTAAGTGGCACTGGTATTAAAGAGAATCGCGGTGGTGACAGAAAATCTGCAAAAAATGAGGAGCGGAGGAATGAGGTGAAGAAGTTTATTAATTCATTACCTGTCTCGGAGAGCCATTACAATCGAAAAAAATCAAGAAGGTTGTACTTGCGAGCTGATCTAAATATTTCAAAATTATGGAGAAAATATAATGAGCAGGTTGAAGAGAAGAATCAAGTAAAACACTCATTTTTTTCAAAATTTTTTAAAAATTCTTTTAATATTGGTTTTGGAAGTCCTGCTAGCGATGCAGCCTGTGTTGTCGCCTGAAAAATTTGATTAGATCAGCTAAAACTGCGCACGAAAAACAAAATTATATCACTGAACATAGAGTTCACAAATTAAGGGCGTAACAATTTTCTAAAATGATAAAAGAAATGCCACCAAATAGCGTGTCGTTATGTTTTGACATGCAACAAGTACAACCTCTTCCAAAATTGCCCATTTCGGAAGCATTCTATTCCCATCAATTTCCTATTATAATATTGGATTTGTCGATTTGGAAGATTCCAAATCATACAACTACACATGGACGGAGGATCAAGGTAAAAGAGGGGCAGCTGAGGTCAGTTCAGCTTTATTGGATTTTTTAAAAAATCGGGAATTTCCCGAAGATTGCCAAACTCTGAGGCTTTTTTCAGACGGGTGTGGAGGACAAAACAAGAATTGTCATGTTATTCATGCTCTTGCCTATTGGTTAGAAAAACATGCCCCACAAAATTTGGAGGAGATATTGATGGTGTATCCTGTTCGAGGACACTCGTATCTTCCAGCAGATAGGCTCTTTGGCAGAATCGAAAAAGAACTGCGTGTACACAGTACAATTATACATAAAGATGACTACATTAAACTGTACCAAAATGATGCAACAGTAAGGAAACTTGGAGACGGTTGGAATTTATGGGATATCAAGGAACTTTTAAACAAAATGAAGAAATCAGATGGCATATTGCCCATGAAAAGTGTTTTTCTAAAAAAGGGAAAAGAAGTGGAAAATTATGAAATGGAAAAGGAAGGAAATGGAATGATCAAGGAGACAAGAAGGAGAAAAACAAAGAAAGTAGTGCCGAAGGTAGACGAAAATACGATTCTATTTAAAATGGAACCTTACTACAGAAATGACGACATGTCAAAAAGTTACACCACTATTTTCAAAAATGGGCAGAATATTGCCAACTTCTCCTTGAGGAAGATCCGGCCGACACAAATAATACCTGCGAAGAAACTAAATAAATTAATCCCTCTCATGGATGCTTATAACGCCGACTGGAAAGAAGCCGAAGAATATGCGTGGTATCAAAAAGTTCTGTGTAATAATATGGATGAAAACGAAGACAACGAAAATGAAAACGATGACTTTGAAAATGAAAATGAAAAACGAAAATGCCATTTGCGATTGCACGGAAGACGATTGTGGCTTAATATGATTTTTATATTTCTTTCCTTTGTAGTAAAATATTTTTATATTGGAAATAAAAACCATTTATAATTATTATTTTTGTGTTCTTAAGAATGTTAAATCAAACGTACTGATAGTCTTCTTCCACATGAACTTCTTTTACATTATTTTTTTGATCAAAAGGGAAGAACTCCTCCATTAATAGATCAAAAGGGAATAAATTCTGGGCTTACATTCAAAGAGAAATAAATCCATCTTATTTTTTGCTATTGTAAAGGTGTCATGAAATTGCGGCATTTTCCACACAGATATTTCAGGCAGCCAAGATTCACACTTTCATTTAATATATTCGGTTTCAAGTTATTATAATGCCTTCATTGCATATTTTTATAATTCAATCTGTGTAAAATTAGATAAATGTGAGATATCCCCTTTTGAAAATTTGCTCCTCACTTACAGTGTGCTAAATTTTTCAACGGGGCTAAGTTTACCATAAAACATGTATTAGATAGTTCTTAAAAATTCAGGAGCTCCCTAAAAATACAATTTATAAAAAAATTGTAATTATGAACGTATTTTGTGACTTAGAACGTAAAGAGAGCTTTAGCATCTGCCCATAATATGGTTTAGTATATGTAAATTGTTTTTATAAAACAACTTCAGGAACCGACCACGTCGAAATTCCGTGCCATTCATACTAAGTTACGTAAGCCAACTATCACTGTGCTAATAATACCAACGGCAACTTTTGTCAGAAGAGTACTTACAAATCAGTGGATAAACTCACTTCTTCAAAATAAATTTCAAATTTTTTCCTAGTCAATTTTACCTATTATATTATTATTAAATCAAAAATTTTCATTCTCATTTTTAAACGCTCGCTTAATAACTATATCGCTTGTAAAGATTTTGTAAATTTTACACTTGCTCAATATGTTGTTTGTTTTAATTTGCGTTTGATTGTTTCCACCTGAACAAGTTACAAGAATGTCAGTTATTTGTTTTGTTTGTAATATACTCCTTTTTGAATACGCTGGCGCCCCAAAATTTGTTTTCTTGGGCAATTAAATAAATAGAACAATAGTTGAAATTATTCAATTCAAACCTCGGCCCACCGCAGTAACAATTTAAATGCTTTTTAGATTTATTTAGATTTTATCAGTGTTTTATAATGGCCGCCTCATAAACCACTGATTTATGCCAGATTTATTAATGCCAAATGCAGTTCAAGTTAGGACGGTCAAGTTTTATAGAGATTGAGCTAATGTTGTGGTTTTATCATTGCTTTATGAAATTAATTTGAGGTGGTATGTTAATGCTGGGCTGTACATCTAATATGCTTTGAAATCACCAAGTTCCAGGTCCAATCTTCATAAAACCAACTGCTTGCTAGAGTTTTAATGAAGCAAACAAATATCTGTAATAAATTAGTCTTAAACATAAAAGGATTTGGTTTATCTTTGCTCAGACTATAATGTTTTAAAATAGGTGGTTTTAAAACTGCGATAAAATATATACATATTTGTCGGCATTTTGTTTGTGTATGGCTTGACTGTGGGTGGGTCTCGGCAAACTGACTTTTTAGGTTATATTATCCTAGCACTATAAGTTCTATAGGTTTTAAAACGGTTGTGTTATGTGCTCAAATGGTTTAAAATTGGTTTTAAGATACGCCTACAAGTTTTAAAAAATATGTTAAGACCAATGAGGTTTTACAGTAAACTTAGCCTCGTTGAAAAGTTTAGCCCAGTATAAGTAGTCATCAATTCATAACAAGTAGTCCATCTTTAACTTTTTTCTGAACTGTTCTTATTAGTCGTTAAGGGTTCATTTTGTAACTTATATACAGGGTGATTCACGTAAACCGTTCATTAGAAGTTTAGGGACTTGTAGCCCTAATTTAATTTTGAAAATTCAGTTACTTACATAGTTTTCTATGCTCTTTTCACAAAAAATATTTTCATGGTCATTGCACTTCCGCTTATACCGGAAGTTACCATCAACTTCGTTATTTTAAATGGAATGATATATATTTTCTTGCATTTTTGAATTCTAATGGTCATTTTAATAGGACTTTGATCATACTACTATATCCCTTAATCTAACCCTACTCGAGATATATTGACTTTTCGGAAAATTTGTGTCTTGGCACCGAGTAGTTTGAAATTTTCTGTCTCTAACATAATGAAAGTGAAAGTTACATTTATACAACACGAATAGTGGAACCCTTAAGCTTCCTAATCGTGCTTTGAAAGTAACCTAATTGCTTACAGGGTGGTCAGAATGTACTGCCAATTTATATTTTTACAGTTTCTGATGTAGAATTTTATTCTGCATCGATTTGTATGGTTCCCTATACTCATATTTTATAGTTTTTGTGTTATTGATAATTTTGTATTTTAATGCGCGAAATACATCGAAGTATGTGTTGCTCTTATAATAGTCGGCTGTGGAAATGGCATTTGTTGCAATTTATAGCATCTATCAAACAAAAGTATTAATGTCTTACAATAGTTGGCTGTGGAAATGACATTTGTTGCAATTATTAATCTATCAAACACGTCAGTGTTTATAGCGATTTTATAAATAAGTTTGGTAAATGGTTTTCAGTCATGGAGAATAATAGAAATGGATATTCAAATAATGATATTTTAAACTTATTTTTTATTCACGAAGAATGCCACAGAATTATTAGCAGAACTTGTCGTAAATTTGACAAAAGATACCCGCATTTGCCATCAATGAATAGATGAGTATAGGGAACCCTAATACAAATCGATGCAGAATAAAATTCTACAGAAATTGTAAAAATATACAGGGTGTTCCATTAAAAAAAATACTTTTCGACGTTTGAAGTTTGCCAAAATTGGCAGTAAATTCTGACCACCCTGTAAGCAATTAGGTTACTTTTAAAGCACGGTTAGGAAGCTTAAGGGTTCCACTATTCACGTTGTATAAATGATAACTTTCACTTTCATTATGTTAGAGACAGCAAATTTCAAACTACTCGGTGTCAAGACACATATTTTCCGAAAAGTCAATATATCTCGAGTAGGGTTAGATTTAGGAATATGGTAGTATGATCAAAGTCCTATTAAAATGACCAGTAGAATTCAAAAATGCAAGAAAATATATATAATTCCATTTAAAATAACGAAGTTGATGGTAACTTCCTGTATAATTGGAAGTGCAATGGCCTTGAATATATTTTTAGTGGAAGAGCATAAAAACTATATAAATAACCAAATTTTCAAAATTAAATTATCGCTGCAAGTCCCTAAACTGCTAATGAACGATTTGCGTGAATCACCCTGTATAACTATAGCGGCCCACAGTACATGTAGAATAGATTTATTTGCATTTATCTTTACTTTATTAAATACAAAAAGTCCGTTCAAAGCATTTGTGAGTGTATTTTAAGTTTTGATATAGTGACTATCCTAAAAGTATGATTTTATAATATTCTTCAGATACTCTGAGCAAAACTTTAGATAATTCATTAAAACTTGAAAGTTTTAATAGTAATTTTAAAAAGAGGCATCAAGGTTCTTCTCTAGATGGGCCCATGTACTTAACTCTTATATAGGTTTTAAATCGGTTTCATAGAGTCCTTCCAAACAATTTACGTCTATAAGTAGTCTTGGAAATAAGTTTTTAGGATAAATTGTAGATTATTTTAATAGTACAATTGTTATTTGGGTACTACATACACCAAATCCCCAGTTTCTGAACTCTTACCAGCTTGCACTATTTATTTTCTCCTATTTGCATTTATTTAACTGAAATTTTTCGCTTTAGCAAATACTATGTTTTTTCAATTTTCTTAACTTTTAACTGTTTTCAGTGAGTCAGCATGAACGAAATATTTTTTTTATGCAAGAAATAATCAATGATGGCAAAACTGACAGAAGTTTGAAGATAAGACACACTGTATAGGGCAAGAAGTCCCAAAGAGAAAAATAGAATTTCATATACTTCTTTCGCTGTTGTTGGAGTTCTCGTGGAATATTTTCTGCTTCAAAGTTTTCACGGGAAAAGTGTCTTCTCGCTTCCTTGTATTGCAAGAGTACATTCTCTTTAGGACTACCAGAGCTTTTGCATATTTCCCAGTATTGTACAGGTACTTGGGACCCTCTGACAATGCCGTTAGACCCACGGCGGCGATAGCACTAGGTATCGAATTTACCAGCATGAATATTCTCCAGTTGTTCAAATGAAGTCCAAGGAAATCGACATTGTATACTTGTTGCAACAGGAACCAGCCTAAAGTGGGTAGGTATATCATCGACAGTGCTATGAAAATAGTCACCCAGGCGGTTGATTTTACTTTGGTGTCGTTGCTGAGGAATTCGCCGAAATAGACAAAGGTTACAGCTATTGGACCGGAAATGCTAGAAAAAAGTTAAATTAATAGTGGAGTAACTGTAGACAAAAAAAGGTCGCAACTAAAATACAAATTAAACATCGCTTCATAAGCTCTATCACTTCCATATCTACGTAGTGGGGTGGAAGTATGGTAATCGTAAAGAATATATATATATTTTTTACTTCCTTCTGTCTGTCTGTCTGTCTGTCTGTCTGTCTGTCTGTCTCTTGGTGCATTAACTAAAAAACTAATTGACGGAGAGCAGTCAAATTTGGTAGGTAGTTGACCCTGCTGACTGCGAAGAAATGGTAAAATTTTCACTGGAAAATATACAGGGTGGACCGTCTAAACGGAATAAATAGTGAAAAACATTTTTTTTCGCTCAAGTTTAAAATTTCTACGTTTCATGACACGCTAATCCTATTTCAGAAAAACAATTTTTGAAAATTTTTTTCACAAACATTTTTGAAAAATTTTTTACTACCAAAATAGATGAAAACATTTTTTTTCTTTCTTCAAATTTAAAATTTCCATGTTTCATGGCATTCTAAGCCTGATTCAAAAAAAAATTTTTTTTGAAAATTTTTTTTACCAACATTTTTGAAATTTTTTTTACCAGTAAAATAGATGGATTTTTTTTTTAATTTTTTCAAATTTAAAATTTCCACGTTTCATAGCGTTCTAAATCTATTTAAGAAAAAAAAAAAATAAAAAATTCTTTTAAAATTTTTGAAAAAATTTTCCTTTAAAATAGATGGAAATTTTTTTTTCTTCGAATTTAAAATTTCCACGTTTCCAGGCATTCTAAACCTATTTCTACAAAAACAAATTTAAAAATATTTTTGAAAAATTTTGAAATTAAAAAAAAAGTTTTGATCTATTTATCACTACTATAGAATAGATGAAAAATTTAAATTTCCACGTTTCATGACATTCCAAACCTATTTCGGAAAAAAAGTTGCAACATTTTTTTACCATCTTGGAAAAATATTTTACCACTAGAATAGATGGAAAAAATTTCTTTTTGCACAAATTTAAAATTTCCACGTTTCATGACATTCTAAACATATTTCAAAAAAAAAAATATGAAATTTTTTTACCATTTTTGAAAAATTTGAAAAAAAAAAAAATTTAACCACCACTATACTCCCACTCCACGTCAATGAGGAATTTTAAATATTTGGCATATGCACTTTTATTGAAAAATGTACAGGGTGGTCATCCCAAAAAATCATTCAGTCATGGTGGTGGACATTTGTAAAGGTATTTGCGCAATCCTTCCATATTTGGCACCTGTTATTTAGTATTGAACTTTTGTTGTCGGGCAACCTTGCACCGCGCTTTATTAAATATCTCCATTTCACTAATTGTTTATGGAAAATCCGTAGCAGTAGACGAAATATTTGTAAATATTTATTTTGTGTGAAAAAGCATGCCATTTTTATTTTCTCCTATCTCCAGTCATTTTCTAAATTTTAGGAAAATATTGGAAAAACAAAGCTTTTGGATTTAAAAAAAAATGTTGCTGGTCTGAAAATCGTGCAAACATTACGTGCTGTTATCGCTTAATATACCTCCCAAAAAACATATTGAAAAAATCATACGTCTCCGATTTCTTTAAAGGGCTAGTTGGAATTCATTAAAAAGGCAACGAAAAATTAACGTAAAATAAAAAAATACTTACCATATCCCGTTGATAAACCTCAAAATACAAAATCCCCAGAATGAAGAGGTCAGCGCGGCCGCTAGGCCAGTGAGGAACGCCGTAACTAAATTCAACAGCAGTAAGTTCTTCCTGCCTTTGATATCCGACAGGTACCCCCAGACGGAGCAACTGATGGTCATACCCAATAAACTAGCAGAAGTGAGTATCCCTTTCCTGTAGCTGTTCAATTCTAGCTCGCACACTGCCGCAGGCACTACGAAACCAATTCCGTAACCCTCACAGTTGGCTGCGAATAACAGAAGGCCGCATACGAGAATTAGAAGAAAGTTGAATCTTCCGAAACCTGAAATCAAGCAATCGTGTTATACAGAGGCATTGCATACAAAATAAATAGTGGGGGTAGGTGACCACCTCGATCACCAGACTTAATCCCGCTGGTTTAGCTAAGTGAAAAATTAACCATATAACGATGAGAATTCCAGATAGGATAGGATCATTTAACGATAAACCGCAGTTTTCACCTTTGCCACCTTTGGGACTATTTGAAGTCAGCTTGTTTTAAATGGAACACCCCATTTTTTTAGATTATTAGTCTCCCCTTGAAGAGCTTAATATAGATGTATAAAATGTGGGGTCTAAAGTGAACAGTTTTATACTGAATAGTTCCATATTAGTTTGTAATTCAGTAATATTACGGTCCAAATTGCGATATATCCGACAAAATTCATAAAGTTTTGAAAATTGATGGAAATAATCAGGACAGCATATGTAATAATAAACCGAAAAGTTCCCACCCCTAAATTGTGTGCTTAATCCCCTACGACATAGTATTCACCCCAATTTTCGCTTTTTTAAAATTATCCATGAAATGGTGCATTTTACGACAAAAATACCTATGTACAAAAATGTTCTACAGGAAATTCTCTACAAAAAAGGTTTTTAGACCATTTCTCCTCAAACGAATAGTACGTTGGCAAATCAGGGCCGTAATTAGCGCAAGTCATATAATTCGTTATCTATTTACCATCACCGAAATGTTCGGTGTTGCTAAGTAATTTGCTTAACAAAGAACGTTTAATTACAGAGCTAGTGAAAACGTTTAGAACTGAAGGTATAGATGTGTGTGTTGCTGCGGATGACGCCGATTTATTAATAATACAAACTGTTATAGAAAAATGTAAGAATTGCGATACAGCTGTTGTTGTAGGGCAAGATATTGACCTGCTAGTCCTTCTTATTGCACTTTCTCCCTCTGACAAAGACATTAAATTTTTAAAAGAAAAACAGGGTAATACTTGTAAAGGATTTACAGTTCTCAAGATTTACAATCTGCAACTTTCTTAAAAAATTGCAAATCCGCCATTTTATTTGTACATGCCATCAGCGGTGACACAACCTCGGCGTTTTTTTCCAAAGGGAAAGTGAATGCAATCAATGTATTTAATAATAGAAGTGATTTAAAACATATTGTACAAACTTTCAACAATGGGGAAGCTACTCATGAAGAAATTGCAAACATGGGAGAGTGATTTATTTTAGCTTTATACAACTGTACCTCGGCAGAAAAAAGTCTAGATGAATACAGATTTATGTCTTTTAACAGACTAGTTGGTAAAGCCAGCAACACTGTTATGTTGTCAAAACTTCCAGCAACTTCTGCTGCCGCTCGGCAACACTGTTATCGAGTTTTTCACCAAATTCAAACATGGAAAAACGTGACGCTCAAAGCTACCGATTGGGGGTGGAAAAAAGTTAGCGGTATATTAATCCCAATAATGACTATAAAAGAACCAGCTCCCGAATATGTTTTAACGCTTATTTCATGTTCATGTAAATTAGGGTGCGAATATAGGTGTAGTTGCAGAAGAGCAGGCTTGCGTTGCTCTACAATGTGTTATCATTGCCATGGACAATCATGCTTGAATGTTGAATCTGTGGAAGACGACCAAGATTTATAATTAACATTTGATAATTAGTGGATTAGGCCTACAGGGGATACCACTTTAAAAAAACGCGCCAAGTACTTTACCTCTAGGGTGATGTGGAAATATGTACAACACGGTCTTTTTATAGAGGTGAGGGGGTGGAAGTTGTATATTTATTAAAATTGTAAATAAATTTTAGTGCCTACTGCTATTTTAAGCGTTAAACGTTAAACTTTAAGGTAGATCGTACTGTAGAGAGTGCTAGTCGGAACCAACCCTTAAGTTTGCGCCATATTTCCCACGTTATTATTAATTTTAGGAAAAAAGTGGTAAAAACCTTTTTGATAGAGAATTTTCCAAGGAACAATTTTGTATATAAGTATTTTTGTCGAAAATTACACCGTTGCCGAGATAATCTAGAAAAACTCAAAATGGGGGTAGAAAGGACGTCCTGGGGGATGAAGCACACTATTTAGGGATGGGAACTTTTTGGTTTAGTAATCCTTATGCTATTCCCAACATACCCACCAATTTTCAAATCTTTATGAATTTTGTCGGAATAAAAACGTAATATTCCTGAACTATTGCTTGTATAAGTATTTACGAAGTCAATTGGAACAGCACGGAATTAGAGGATCTTACGGGGTATTGTCAATATATCGCTTCACATTGAATGAGAGAGCACAGAATTTTACAGATTTATATTCACCACTCCTCATCCACGTGGACTTGATACGCCTGTCATATAGAAATATAGGTGGGATTAGATATTAGTTTTATTACTGTGTGATTTTTTGCAATTAATTGTTTAAATGGCATTTTGGAGGCCTTTCGATAGCTGTGACAACGAAACGGACGATTTTGATACAGAGCCTATACAATCGGAATTTGAAAATAAAGACTTACACGTTCAAACTCAAAAGATTATTTTGAATTTTTACTCGTGTTTAAAAGACGAAAATATTGATTCTTCATATAATCAAATTGTGAAAAGTATTTCTGAATTAACCAAATTTAGCCGTGCTACAATTTATAGGGTTATTAGAGCAGGGGATGTAGTTGATCATTCTATTAAACGGAAATGAGTTGGACAAAAACTTTAAAAACTTAATAACGCGTCCAAGATGTCATTCGTCGATTTGTGTATGACTTTTACAATGAACATTAGAAATGATTAGGGATAAGTTACGCGACTATCCAGATTATAACTATAAATCATTAGATACTTTGCGAAACGTTTTGCTCGATTGCGGTTTTAGGTACAAAAAATTGGACAAATGGTAGTTATGCAATCGGCGCGCATCGTTGAGCATCGACACGAGTACACTTGATTTGAAAAAAAACTGGTACAACTCTTGTAATCGAGAATCTTAATCGTTTAGTTGTGTGCATATGTCTGTAAATAGGGCTCGCCAGGCATGTCGAGAGGGGGGTGGAGAAGAAGTGATTTACCCCGGACCTGGGTTTTTTGGAGGAGACCGGTTTTATTAGTGTTTTTAAACTTATTAAACCTTTCTTTTTTATTTTATTTAAATGGAATTTTAAAAAATAATTAGAAAATTACTTTTTCAAAACATTTTCAAGCCTGCCATATTATTGTTGTAAAAAAATAATATTTGTTACGGATAATTCTACTAATGGTTGTAATTAAAATACTAACTGAATAGTGATAATTCTATTTTTAAAATAAGAACACAAAAATACCACATGAGATTAAAAAAAATGTACCTAAACAATGCAAACTGACCATAAAAATGCAATAAAAAAATAAAATAAATGAACTTTAACTACGTAATACAGAATTAACTAATATTTTGTCATTGCTCCATTAGCGTCTAAAACTGCCTGAAGTCTTGCAGGCATGGACAAAATCAGATTTCAACTACTTGCGACAAGTTCTCCCAAGCGTCTTCAATTATCCCTTCCAATTCTTGGGCATTGTTTGGATGGTTATTTAATTTTCATATATGTTTCACCATTAGTCTCCAAACATTTTCAGTTGGATTTAAATCCGGACTTTTAGATGGCCACGGCAAAAACTCTGTTTTTATTAAGAAACTATTGCCTGACACGATGGGCCGTATGTATGGAGCAGTGTTCTTGTTGGAAAATAAAATTATTTTCCGGAAACACCTCTATTACTGACGGCAACATAATATTGTCTAATATTTCAATATACTTAATGGAATTGAGATGACCACCACTGTTCCAACACACACCTAACCCATTTTGGCTCATCCAAGCCCAGACATTGACTGAAAACTTTCCTGATATTTGTGGATCGAAAGTATATTTTTCGTCGTATCTAGTGGAAGGAGGCCTATATACGCGAACATGTCCATCGTTACAGGATTTAAAAACCTTTTCGTTAGAAAAGATAACTTGTCCCCAGAAGTTTTCATCATTGATTATATAGTTGAGTGCAAAAATAATCCTACCCTGCTTCTTTTCCTCTGAAAGTTTGTATTTTTTAGCCGCTGAACAACTCTTCAAGTTGCTTTGTAGTTTTATTCTTCTACAAGCAGTAGGCACCGAAGCAGGGAAATTTGTCTCTGAAATTGCATTTACTGCAGTCTGAAAAGGGTTTTCTCTTAGGTAATTTATAAGATTTTCATCTTCTTGATTATTGCTCTTTCTGGACCTACCGGAACCAACTTTACGGGATACCGTTTGGTTGGTTTCCCATTGTTTTTTAAAACTCATTATCGTGGTTTGACTCACATTGTATTCAGCAGCAAGTCTTCTTATGGACCAACCATCTTCAATTTTAGAAACAATTCGAAATATATTAATATTTGTTAGATGTCGAACCATTTTTAATAATGACGCCACTGATTAACGTCAAAGTGACATTTGTAATATTATTAATATCAATCAAAGAACACATGATTTACATAGTTAAAAGAAAGTGTACCAGTTTTTTTTGAGATCAAGTGTACCTGTGTAAAATAAAAGAATACCGATATGCAAATAAAGACATAATTTATCTTGATGAAACATGGCTTGACACCCATGATGTAGTTCAATACGGTTGGGTAGATAACAACAAAAAGTGTAATTTAAGTGCTCCATGTTCTAGGGGAAAGAGAATTGTAATTCTACATGCTGGAAGTAAAAACAGTGTTATTCCAAATGCGTTGTTGTTGTCTGCTAGAAATATCAAGCAATCCTCTGCTGACTACCACGAGGATATGACAGCCGAATTATTTGAGAAGTGGGCAAAGGAACAGCTGTTACCAAATATCCCACCAAATTCTATAATTGTTATGGACAATACGTCATACCATTCGCGGCAACACACAAATTCCGAACTAAAAACACAAGAAAAGGCGATATAATTGAATTTACGAAAGGTAAAGGCTTGGAAATACCAGAAAAAAACACAAAAAAGACTTTTATTAGAACTGATTGGATAGCAAAATTTTAAAAAGGAACATGCCGTTGAAACAATGTTTGGAGCACACAATCATACTATTTTACATCTGCCTCCATATTATTGCGTTTTCAACCCCATTGAAATGGTGTTGGCTGATGTAAAAACAAGAATACGTCAATATAATCAATCCCCACAATTAAGTGAGTCTGTCTTAAAGAATATAATGATGGTAGTAGACGAAAGAGGCAAAAGCGATACATAGAGGAAGTATGTATCTCATGTGATAAAAAAGGGAAATGAATATTGTGTATTACCATCTATCAATCCAATTATTATTAATATAAATACCGATTCAAGTTCTGAAAATTCGGATAGTAACGAATGAAATACTGTTTATTTAAAGTTATAGACAAAGCTTTTTGAAATTTGTTTGTTTAACGTAGACCTATTTCCGCTATTGGGACCAGTTACCGATGCCAGGAGACAACTTTCCCCTTTAAAATTTTGCCGAGTCTTTCCTTTATAGAATAGTAGTAAATTTTCTACCTGCCCAACATCATGACACTTCAAAGTTCATAGTATCATAGCCTAACATATAATAATCAAGACAGTCGCTGCTATATGCCCCTTAGAAGGATTATATACCATCTATGCAACTCCCGCCTAAGATTACATAACTTTGCCGCTAGAAGATATAACGAGAGGTAGGTCACTAGACAATAGATGTAGCCTTAATATATCATTTATGTGACTTATCAAATGTGATAAACATATTTTTTCATTAACCACTTCTATTGGATAAAGGTATTATAGAAATCCGTTTCTTTAACAATTAAAAAATAATTATTTAGTATTTAAAGCATTTTTACATTTCTACCACCGCCGCCCATGTCCCATAAAGGAGATGCCGACTTTACTCCGAGTTTTCATTTTCATGCTGCCCCAATTGAGATCATGTATACTATATATGTCTATTTTCTATTAATGGAATTCAAATACTTACCAGTTTCATTCAGCGCCTCGTCAAAACTCACATCTGTCCTTTTCGGAGGTACGATTTTCAAATCCTGTAATGTTTGACTCGCTCGTCTACCTATGTGAGAAATAACATGATTTTATTACATTCAAAAGCTTTTATTTAACTTGCTTTGTTGTCTCTCTGTCTGTCTGTCTGTCTGTCTGTCTGTTATAAATCTTGCAACCAATATTTCGACTAGTTCTAATTAAGCTAGAGCTTTGGAATTTTGCACACTTATATAGGTCCGGTGACAATGTAATATAGTGTATCTAATATCGCTCTAAATTCAATATGGCGGATGTCCCAAGATGCAATTATATTTTTCTTCACAATCCCCTTGACATGGGTATCAGATGAAATGGCTTTGTTTGTCTGCCTGTAAAGTAAATAAAGACTAAAAAGGAAAAAAATTAAATTGGATAGAAAAAACATATTTTTTTGTTTAAAAATGAATTATTAGAATGAAAATTTTTAAGACAAGGTAGATAAATAAATTCATTTTAGGTCTTTGTTCTCATTTTTAACTGAATCTTCATTATCGTAGGGGGTTATGTAGATACTAGTTTAATCTGCATGGCCGTAGGGGACTGTGTGGATGCTAGTGTTAAAATGAGAATTGTCAAATAAGAAATTAGACAAATTCATTTCAGGATTTTAATTTGCTAGCATAACCAGAATTCAGGTTATCGAAAGAATGCAAATATTTCATTAATATTTTTACACTTAGTTTTACTTTTAGTTATAGATAGTTATTTTTCTGCTGTTTGCACAACCCTATAAAGATGTTTCAATAAAAGTATTTTTAAAACAAAGTTTTATTTAAAAAAATGTACTAAAAGGTAAAAAATAATTTATATTAGACAGAAATCTGAGACCTTGGCTTCTAGTACGTATACTAAATCCCAAGTTTCTGTACTCTTACCAGCATGCTTTACTTATTATTCCCTATTTACCCCTACTTACCCCCCACTCCTTTAATAGAATCATCTCAGAATATAATCTAGTTTCAGATGTCGTTATAATACATATTTGTACCAAATTTAAAGTGAAAATCTCAATTTTATTTTGTCAACCCTTTATACAATGGAGTGAGTGTGGTGGAGAATTGAAAATATTATAAAAAAATATGTCTGGACTTCTAGTATATACACCAAATCCCAAGTTACTGAACTCTTAACAGCCTGCTTAACTTATTTTTTCTTATTTATCCCTATTTAACTTTCTCAATTTTATTTCATTAAACCTTTTAATAATGGAAAGGGAGTGGTGGCGGGTTTGAAATTATCATAAAAAAATTGAGGTCTTGGCTTCCAATATACTTATACACCAAATCCCAAGTTACTGTACTTTTGACAGGTTGCTTAACTAACTTTCCCATTTTTACCCCTATTTAACCCCCAACGCTTCACCAGAACTAGCGCAAAATATAATCTAGTTCCCGATCTTATCATGGTACATATTGTGTGTACCAAATTTCAAGTCAATGTCTTAAACCGTTGCTGAGGAAACGTGCGCACGGAAAAATTACAGAGACAGACCGACCGACCGACAGACAGACAGAAATTTTTTCCGCCCAAATTTAAAATTTTATGACATTCTAAGCCTATTGATTAATTGCTTGATTGATTTGCCAGCGGATGGACGGATGGCCAAATCGGATGTTTTATATATCGCCGGAACGGCTGCATACACTGGGTTGGGCATGGGACATGCTTGCTGTCAGCAGCGAGAGTCACATGACGCCTGGGGTAGGAACCTAACTAACAAAGTTGCTCTATAAATTTAAAATAATAGTACAATTTTATTTTATTACTGTTGCATTACTGCTCTGCAAAAGCTATTTTGTTTTATTAAAACCGCCAAAGTGATTGTTTAGTCTTCACAAATAAATCGTCATATAAATAACTACTAAGAACGCTCTTAGAGCTAAATTATAAAATATTTTGTAGAATTTGTTTTTCGCTGTTTTATAAACGTCTATACAGCAATTATTATAGGATGTATTAGCTGACGGACCAAAATTGATTTATAACAGATTTATATAATGATCCCCGGCACTATTTGGTCAATTTGCGAACATCTGTAAAACTATTCTTTAAGAGTTTAGATAAGGCATAAATAATACAATTTTATTAGGATTCTTCTTAACACAGTATTATTTCAGGGAGCATATTGTTATGAATTACACCCCCTTGGAACTGGAGATGATACGCCTATGCCTACTAATTGTGACTGGAAGCTAGCAGAAAGAAATGGACTTTTCTGGAATGTGGTAAGTAGAAGTAGAAAAAGTGAGGTTAAATATTAAGTAAACAAAGTGTATTTTCAAGAATTGCATAGTCAGTAAATTATCAAATAAAGTGCTAGTGGTGTTTATCTCTTGTTGAAATTATTTAGAACCCACGGATTCATACATACGGTGTTTCCTAAAAGGTGGAATTTACGCAACAATATTGTATTCAACCGTAGCTACTAAAGAATTGTTATATAAATGAAACACACATTGCTCTCATAAAACAGTTATAAAGTAGTAAAAAAGCTAAAAATTGTCCTTAAAGACTGTACTAAGACTATATGTTGTACCATTTTTATAAAACATGGGTAGGTGTTTATGAGCCATATTGTTTTTTCATTTGCAGTAAATGTCTTTTACAGGACTCTGTGTTATAATAATGTCGAAAATGTATTTTATTTATTTCATACTGACCATTATTTTTTGATGGGAACTTCTCGTAGTTGATTTACCGGGAAAAATAATTCGGAGCAAAATATTAATGGAAGTTACGTTTGCTTTTTGCAATAGGGAGATATGAAAATGTAATCCGTTAGAATGAAACATTTTTTAAGACAAGGTAGATAAATAAATTCAATTTAAGCCCTTGTTCTCATTTTTAACTGAACTTTCATGATCGTAGGGGGTTACTCCAGTTTACTCGTGTATTAAATTCTACAATGTACTGCCTGATGAAATAAAAAATACTGTTAACTTTAAGTGTTTCAAGAAAGCTATTTATAAATATTTATTAGAGATGGAACCTTACACTGTGAGGGAATATATGCAATATTCGAATTAAATGTTAATCATATACTTACCTTGTAATAAATCTGTGTAATTGTTGTAACATTTTATATTTGGATTTTTACCGTATGTTTTAATGTGTAAACTGTTTTAGTGTTGAATACTGTTCATGTCATATATATACATTAATTGTGAAATAGCAGCTATTGCTCATTTTAATCACAACTTCTAATATAACGCCCTTTCATTCTGTTTAGATCTGTGTAAGACTAAATTTTTTGAAATAAAGTACTATTCTATTCTATTCTATTCTATGTAGATACAAGTTTAGTCTGCGTGGCCGTAGGGGACTGTGTGGATGATAATGTTAGAATGAGAATTGTCAAATAAGAAATTAGTCAAATCCATTTTAGGATTTTAATTTGCTAGCATAACCAGAATTCAGGTTATCGAAAGAATGCAAAGATTTCATTAATATTTTTAATCAGAGTTTTTCTTTTAGTTATAGATAGTTCTATATATTTCTGCTGTTAGCAAAATCCTATAAAGAATATGTTTCAACCCTGTATATTAGTTTGTTTCTACAGTAATTACTTTCAACTGCCCGTTTCCAATTCCGGGTATTTACCATTTCATCACCTATATTTAATACCTTTTCATTTTTACCCCTAAACTTTTCTCTGTTGTGTAATAGACTGTCCTGTGACAAGGATTAATAAACCAATAAATAGAATTTAAAAATAAATAAAAATAAAACTTATCTTTTCATCATTTGCTTTGCTTGTGTTACTACTTCCACTAGTTAGAAACCAGTCTGTTTCCTTTCACTGATGGTGTATTATATTGCCAGATGTTTACTTTTTTCCTTCTTCAATTCTTTGGGACTTCCTGCCACATGTATGTTTTCTTTTTAAGCGGTGCTAGGGGAATCTACAAAATATATCACAATTAACCAGTATGTTACTGGTAAATAACCTCTACGCCTGTGACGTTTACGTCAAAGGATCAGTTAGAGGTTGTTCTTTTTAAATAAACAACACAAATAAGTATAAAAACTTGAAATTAAATATTTCGCCGACGTTTCGGAAATCTAATGTTTCCTTTTTCGAGGCTTTTTTTGAAAAATGTTTTTTGCTGTGTATGATAAATACGCTCTAAGAATGTTTGGTATATTCAATATCCATAGATACTTACTATTTACATAGAACTGTTGATATAGTTAACAGTTTTTTAGTTTTTATACAATGTTAAGTTTGTGAAGTTCTTCTTTTAACATTGGCAGCCAAGTTGTACAGACATCTACGGAACAATTCGACACGCAATTATCCTCATTCAATAATATTATCGCGGATTCTTTCATTTTTCTTTTTTTGCTATCTGCCTTTTTTGTTAAAATTTTTGCCGAGTCCCAGTTTATTCTATGTCCGTTCTCCCACGCGTGTTCGCCGATCTTGGACTTCTGAATTTCATTTTTTCTGATATAATTTTGATGTTCGCCCAATCTTACACTAAAAGGTCTGGATGACTCACCCACGTATTGCTTGTTGCACTCACACGGAATACTATAAATGCATACAAACCGGTTATCTGGTGGAGATACGTAGATGATATCCTTGCAATCTGGCTGGCCTCATGGTATTGAGTTACTAGATAGTTTTTTGGATCATTTAAATAATAAAGAACCTTCTATTAAATTCACTTTAGAAAAGGAAACTAGAAATGAATTACCATTTTTAGATGTTTTAATTAAAAGAGTAAATGGTACAATTGAAACAAGTGTTTATAGAAAACCAATACATTCCAACAGATATTTAAATTTCAACTCAAATCAGTCGATGCACGTTAAGAGGGGTGTTGTAAAATGTTTGTATGATAGGGCCAAAATCATTTCTTCTAATGATGAAATACTAAACAATGAGAAACGGTTTATAAAGGAAGTTCTTATTAATAACCAATACCCTGGGGGTTTTGTCGATAAAACCTTCATAAATATTGAAAATAACAATCAGGTACGACAAAAACCTGAAAAACGTTACACAGCGTTAATTCCTTATGTATGCGGATTGTCCGAAAAGTTGCGCCGCATCGGTGATAGATTTGATATTAGGACGGTATTTCAAACAAGCAACACTTTAAGATCTATTCTGACAAAGACGAAACCGAAGAACCACGAGCAAAATTCAAAAAATTGCATTTATAGTATTCCGTGTGAGTGCGACAAACAATACGTGGGTGAGTCATCCAGACCTTTTAGTGTAAGATTGGGCGAACATCAAAATTATATCAGAAAAAATGAAATTCAGAGGTCCAAGATCTGCGAACACGCGTGGAAGAACGGACATAGAATAAACTGGGACTCGGCAAAAATTTTAACAAAAGAGGCAGATAGCAAAAAAAGAAAAATTAAAGAATCCGCAATAATATTATTGAAGGAGGATGGTTGCGTGTCGAATTGTTCCGTAGATGTCTGTACAACTTGGCTGCCAATGTTAAAAGAAGAACTTCACAAACTTAACATTGTATAAAAACTAAAAAAATCTGTTAACTGTATCAACAGTTCTATGTAAATACTAAGTATCTATGGATATTGAATATAACAAACATTCTTAGAGCTATGTATTTGTCATACACAGCAAAAAAGATTTTTCAAGAAAGCCTTGAAAAAGGAAACAGATTAGATTTCCGAAATGTCGGCGAAATATTTAATTTCAAGTTTTTATACTTATTTGTGTTGTTTATTTAAAAATAAAACAGCCTCTAACTGATCCTTTGACGTAAACGTCACAGGCGTAGAGGTTATTTACCAGTATCATACTGGTTAATTGTGATATATTTTGTAGATTCCCCTAGCACCGCTTAAAAAGAAAACATACATGTAGCAGGAAGTTCCAAAGAATTGAAGAAGGAAAAAGAAAATTAAGATAATGCCACAAATAACGTTTAGACAAACAATACTATAAATGCAGTTTTTTGAATTTTGCTCGTGGTTTTTCGGTTTCGCCTTTATCAGAACAGATCTTAAAGTGTTGCTTGTTTGAAATACCGTCCTAATATCAAATCTATCACCGATGCGGCGCAACTTTTCGGATAATCCGCATACATAAGGAATTAACGCTGTGTAACGTTTTTCAGGTTTTTGTCGTACCTGATTGTTATTTTCAGTATTTATTTATTTATTTATTTAACAATACACTGCCCAACAGAACATTCTAATTACAGGACAGGAGACGATAAGTACATACAAATATATTAAAAAATATTAAAAGAAAGTAAACAGAAATGTGGTAACGTGTTTTAATTATGAAGGTTTTATCGACAAAACCCCCAGGGTATTGGTTATTAATAAGAACTTCCTTTATAAACCGCTTCTCATTGTTTAGTATTTCATCATTAGAAGAAATGATTTTGGCCCTATGATACAAACATTTTACAACACCCCTCTTAACGTGCATCGACTGATTTGAGTTGAAATTTAAATATCTGTTGGTATGTGTTGGTTTTCTATAAACACTTGTTTCAATTGTACCATTTACTCTTTTAATTAAAACATGTAAAAATAGTAATTCCTTTCTAGAACGGACATAGAATAAACTTAGACTCGGCAAAAATTTTAACAAAAGAGGCAGATAGCAAAAAAGAAAAATTAAAGAATCCGCGATAATATTATTGAATGAGGATAGTTGCGTGTCGAATTGTTCCGTAGATGTCTGTACAACTTGGCTGCCAATGTTAAAAGAAGAACTTCACAAATTTAGCATTGTATAAAAACTATCAATCAATCAATCAAAACATATTTATTTAACATTAAAAGATACATTGCCTCCCCGGACCGCGATCCGGAGCCAACCAGACAACCACGGCACATGACGCCGTTGCGGACGCGAGGTTGGGCGGGTCGTGGCCAGTTCGGCTTAATAAAATTGATAACAAAATTAAAACTCCTGCCACTTTTAGCGGCTTAAAATTAATATTAAAATTACCATTGTTTTATAAAACATTAAAATAATTAAAACTAAAAATATTTAAAATTATCATTTGCACTTCACTGAATTTTGATCTGTTGATGCGGGAAAAAACTCAACGAAAAAACCCGTTCGAGATAATTGGCTTTCCAGCGGTCTGCCTGCCGCTAGGAGAAGTTTATTATTTTTAGAGATTTAGATTTCTTAAATTTTTCGGCCTAAATGGAATTTATAACAAAAAATGACAAAAGAACAAAAAAGACAAAAAGACAAAAACGAAAACAAGTGAAAAGAGAGGAGAGAGATAGAACAGAAAAGATTTGAAAGATACAGTGTAGGGTTGAAGAAAGTTATGGTTAATAGGAGTTTGGCTAGAGAGGTTGCCGGAAGATAGGCAACGCCTGGTATGGTAGGGGGTGTTTTATCTGGAATGGGGCATTATGCATTCTGATTTGGGTTATGTTGCGTGTTAGCGGATTGTCGCCCAGGCGAAAGGAATAAAATTTTTGTGATATTTCCCGGACGTAATCCGCTAGTGGCGTTATGTCGTTGCAACGATCATACAAATCTCTGAGGGAGGTGTACCTGCTCGAGTCTGAAATGAGGCGCATAAATTTGTGTTCTAAGACTTTAAGTTTTCTCATTGTCGTGGCCGGGATGCTGCACCACACCGGCGCCGCGTATGTGATGGCCGGCCTGATCACCGCCGTGTACAATAATTTTTTATTTTGTCTGTTGAGTCCGCTACCCCTTGCCATGAGTGGATACAGACTCATGGACGTGAAGTAGACCTTACGTATCGTCTCGTTAATGTGTGTATTAAACGTCAGTCGTTTGTCCAAGTTAACCCCCAGATACTTCACGCACCTTTTGATTGGAATTTGCTGACCCTGGATCGAAATTGGCGTTAATATGCGGTTCTCTGTGAACCGGCGCGTGAAGACTATGGCCTCCGACTTCGCGACGTTGACCCGGATCTTCCACTTGTCGTAATACGCCGTGGCGCGGGCCATGTGCGCCTTGAGCAGCATGTTCGCCGCTTGTGCGTTATGCGAGTGCGCATACATGGCCGTGTCGTCGGCGTACTTGGCAAGCTTAGTATTCGGGAACTCCGGGAAGTCGGATACATACAGATTGTACAACTTTGGTGACAGGCACGACCCCTGGGGGACGCCCGCGCGAATGTCCCGCCGTGTTGAGAGTTTATTGTTCACCCTGACCTGTAGCGACCTGTCCGTCAAGAAAGAGTGAATCAGTTTGATTATGTGTACTGGAAAGTTCAGTGCGTTCAGTTTGTGTATAAGACCCGGGATCCAGACGGTATCGAACGCCTTCTCGACATCGAGGAGCACCATGACGGTGCTCTTCCCGAGGTTGCATTGCACCTTGACGTCGTTCACGATCCTGACGACCTGATGCGTCGTGCTCCTGCCCTTTCTGAAGCCGAACTGGCACTCGTCGTCGATGTGAAGCTCATCCTGAGCAGCGTCTAGTCTGATCAGGATGACCTTCTCCACCAACTTGGAGATCGTCGACAGTAACGAGATGGGTCGATAACTGCCGACGAGCTTCGCGTTCTTGTTCGGCTTCAGGATGGGCACGACCACGGCGCACTTCCACTGGCTCGGCCAGTGTTGCAACCGCAGGATCGCATTAACGATATACGTCAATTGCACAATGCCTTTCCTCGGGAGATGTTTGAGAAGCTTGTATTCGATAGCGTCCTTCCCCGGGGCTTTGTCGTTTGGTAAGGTCCTGACAATGCCAGCCATTTCCGAGGGCTTGGTCATGACTTTTTGAAATTCTCGTCTAGTCAATGGAATGTCATGACCAATTAACTCGTTCACGTCATTTTCTATGCGGTCCTGTTCAACGTTGTTGGGTACGTCCGTGTTATGTATTGTCTGAAAATACAAAGCTATGTCATTCGCTTTTTGTGCGTCCGTCAAAGTCGTCCGTCCGTTTGCGTTGGTCAAGGCGGGTAGTGGCTCCCGCGTATTTTTCATAGCTCTCGCCAGCTTCCACAGCGAGTTGTTTTGAGGATTCAGCGCTTCCAGCCTATCCCGCCATATCCGGTTTTTTGCGGTGCTGATGGCGGTCCTGATCTGCCGTTGCAGCCTGATCATCTCGGCCTTGGCGTCAGCATCGCCATTTCGCTGCCAAAGCCGTCTCTGTCTGTTCTTTTCCCTTATGTCTTGTGCGACCGCAGCGTTGAGTCGGTCTTTGTAGGGGTTTACAGTTATGGTTGTTGCAACACTCCGCTTGGCGTCCTGCAGCGTCCTCGTAAACTCGTCCACTACATTTTCCAGTCCGGCGGCTGTAGCGATTTCGTTTACTAGTGTCAGGTTTGTGTTAATGTGTGCCTTATAGAGATGCCAGTTGGCATCCCTATAGGAGGTGAATTTGCGTGTTATGTCTTCCCTCGACATATTATCCAATTCCAGAAGTATTGGATTATGGTCCGATGTGAGCTCCTCCAACGCCACCGGCTGCGTGGAGTTTCTCACACCCTTGTTGACCACTATGTCAAGGGTGGAGGGTGTTGTACCGTTGTCTGGAAAATGCGTGGGGCCGTCCGAATACTGCACGACGACATTATGATTACTCACGTAATCAAACAGAGTGTTGCCGTTCGTGTTGTTGCGTTGGCAGTTCCATGCGTTATGCCGTGCGTTAAAGTCGCCTATGACCAGGCAGCGCGGGCTTGCGTTGAGTAAATTCTCGAGACAACCCGCTGTGAAGCCGTTCGTGGGCTTATTATACACGGCCACGATGCTCATGCCGCCATCTAGCGTCACACACACGTTCTCCACGGAGGTATTCCGTATAGAACGATGCGTGTGGGCTATGTTTGACTTTATGAGGACGGCCACGCCGCCTCCCCTGTTAATGTCATCCCTATCTTTTCTGATGGTCGTGTACCCTCGGACGCGGAGCTTGTCCCGTCTGTTGAGTTTTGTTTCGTTCAGAAGCATAATGTCGATTTTATGCCTCGTTAAATAATTGATTAAAAAAGAAATTTTGTTACCAATACCATTAGCGTTCCAGGAAGAGAGTTTAAGCCTAAAAGGCATCGGCAGGTAGGCCGTTGAAGAAACCCACCACCACCTGGAACTTAGCCAGGGAGGTGGTGCACCTCTCGAGCTCATCATTGAGCTCCTTCATCCGCATCAATAGCATGTCGAGATTTACTAAGGACGATAGCCGCTCCGTTTGTTCCCTTAGCTGGCGGAGCTGATCCATTCCTGAATCTAGGCTGTTGTTGGTTGGTCGGCTCCACTGGCTTGGTCCTGTCGGGGGCGGCGTCGTCCTCTCCATTCTGGTTGGGGGTGGGGACGGTGGGGATCTGGAAGTCTGTGTTCTTCGTGCTTCCCACGCGTTGGTTGCCGGAGGTGGAGCCGCCACATATCTAGTCTGAGGCGGTGGAGGAACTCTTTTATTTTTTAGGTCAATGGCTTCCATCTTCCTTCTGTATACCTTACAGTCGACTGAGTTAGCGGGATGGTCTTCCCCGCAGTTGATGCACTTCGCCGGTAGGTCACGCGATTTGGTGCATATCTTGGTTAGATGTCCACCGGCGCACTTGAGGCAGTTGGGGGCAGCTCTGCAGTTTGAGGTTGCATGTCCCCATTGCTGGCACCGGTGACATTGAATGATGCCTTTTGTATTAATCTGCCGTTCCCATCTGACGGCAGTATTGTCCAAGCACGCGACCTTATTTTGGATCTCTTTTAAGGTTAGTGCACTATTAGTTATCAGCATATAGGCGGGGTGTCTCGTGCCGTTTAAGGTATACAAATTTCTGACCTCTATCTTATGGGTGCCTATGAGTTCGTCTATGAGGTCTTCCTTCTTAACTTCGTGATATATACCCCTGAGCACGAAGGCATGGCTCCTATCGTCTCTAGGGGTATACGTATGATATTGTACATTTAAAAATAAACTAAAAATAGTAAGTATGTATGGATATTGAATATAACAAACATTCTTAGAGCTGTGTATTTGTCATACACAGCAAAAAAGATTTTTCAAAAAAAGCCTTGAAAAAGGAAACAGATTGGATATCCGAAACGTCGGCGAAATATTTAATTTCAAGTTTTTATACTTATTTGTGTTGTGTATTTTAAAAAAACCAACCTCTAACTGATCCTTTGACGTAAACCTCACAGGCGTAGAGGTTATTTACCAGTAACATACTGGTTAATTGTGATATATTTTGTAGATTCCCCTAGCACCGCTTAAAAAGAAAACATACATGTGGCAGGAAGTCCCAAAGAATTGAAGAATCCACTTCGTGGATGTGGAAGTAATATGGGACGTTGTCTTTTAGTTTATACACCGAAATCCAAGTTTGTGGACTCTTACCAGCTTACTTTACTTATTTTCTCATATGTATTCCTATTTACCCCCCTGTACCATACAACGAAATAAGTTAAAAACATAATTTAGTTCCAGATCTCCTTATAATTATCGCGTGCACCAAAGTTCAAGTCAATGTCTTCAACAGTTCCAGGGAAGCACCTTTTATCAATGCTCAGCACAGTTCTGACCTAGGGACAAGCCTAAAATTCTTATTTTAAAAATCGGTGCTGTGACATGTGCTATTTACATAACTAAATAAATCTACCAAGAACTTCTGCGGCCTATAAGGTTATCATCATAAATATTTATCAGCACACACAACGTATAGAACACAGTGTGTTCATATAGGAACGTTCATATAGTTTCGTATATTCCGCGAAGTAAAATGAATATTAAAGCTATAATATATTTTCTGAGTTGTAACATAGCGTGTTGGTGTGCAGTAAAAAGTGAAAACGTAACCTTTAGAAATGTAAAAGTTACCGTCCACAAATGGTGTGACAGCGCTGAAGACCAAACACCCGAATTGTTCCACTTCAAAATTGACCAGTCGAACAACCTAGGAGGAGAACTAGAAAAGGAAGTAGCCATTCATTATTCTTCAGTGGGAAACTGTGTATCAATGGAAAATCAAAGTATACCGGTGATGTACAAAAGTGCTTTAAGTGATATTCACGTTGACACTGTACGTATAAAAAACTGTGGAGTTTCAGAAATTCAATCAGGATTTCTCAGTAACACATCTATAGAAAAATTACTTTTCACATACAACAAATTGGAGACAATAAAGCGAGACGTGTTTGCAGGCATGTCACGCTCACCATTTTTAATAGATTTGTCTAGTAACGGCATCAAGCATATCGAAACAGGAACCTTTCACAAAATGTCAGTTTCACTCCTGAGGTTGAATGATAACGAAATAAACGAAGCTCCACTTGGTCTCTTCAGTAATGTGTCCGTATCTATCTTAATCTTAACCGGAAATAAAATTACGAAAATCGTCAAAGGTGCGTTTAGTAATAGTTCGGCATTGCATAGTGTCAGTTTAAATTTTAATTTGATAGAGGATATCGAAGCTGGTGCCTTTGACAACACGCCAAGTTTAATGTATATATATTTGTCTTCAAATCGTTTGAAGGAAATAGACCACGGTATCTTTTCCGATCGAATGTGGACATTATACCCTATTGACTTTAGTAATAACAGTATAGAGCATATCCAGCCAGGAGCATTTGATAATACCAGTATTGCAACTGTAGATTTGAGCAAAAACAGACTGAAAGAAATTAAGAATGGTACGTTTAGTGAAAGCAATATTGGGCATTTAAAATTAGGCGATAACAGAATCAGACATATTGAAGGAGGTGCGTTTAGTTGTCGATATTTGAGGAGGTTGGACTTAAGCCACAACAAGCTGACTGTTATCAGATTTGGCACTTTTGCATCCTGCCATATAATCCGCTTAAACTTGCTTGATAATAATATAGAGACAATAGAGCCAGGTGCATTTGGTCCTAATTTAGATCGAGTTTGTCTAGATTATAAAAACTTGTCGGATGCCTCTAAAAGGAATATATATGGCTTAGCAAATGTATATGGTTTTTCTGTGTGCTTAGATGATTAAAATAATAGTATGGAGTAAATAAAATGCATGCACTGTAGAAAAGTCTAAGTCCTATTAGCCTCTCGATATGTATACCTATTGTATAGTGGGGTGGTCCTTATAGGTGTGGAATTTATTTATTTTTTAAATGCGGTCTTCTCGCCCACTCATTTTATTCTAATATAAGAAGAAAAAAATCACAAAAATTTTGAGTGGTTAAATTTAAAATTTCCACGTTTCATGACACGCTAAACCTATTTCAGAAAAAAAAATTAAAAATTTTTTTCACCAACATTTAAAAAAAAATTTTTACCACTGAAATAGATGAGGAAAAAATTTTTTGTTGTTCAAATTTAAAATTTCCATGTTTCATGGCATTCTAAACCTATTTAAAAAACAAATTATTTTTGAAATTTTTTTTTACCAACATTTTTGAAACATTTTTTACCACTAAAATAGATGGAGTTTTTTTCCTTGTTCAAATTCAAAATTTCCACGTTTCCATAGTACTCTAATCGTAATAAAAAAAATCGGTAAAGGAATTTACACAGAACTTCCCTCTTTATTTGTGCGGGGGTCACTCTAAATAACACTCTAAATGACATTGAAAATAATAATCCGAATATAGTTATCACTATTATTATAAAGAAGACCTGGTAAGTTTTCGTCAAAAAAATTTACAGAGTACTCATCCAACAGCAAAAGTTCAATACTAAATAACAGGTGCCAAATGTGGAAGGCTTGCGCAAATACATTAACAAATGTCCACCATGAATTATTTCTTGGGATGACCACCTTGTACATTTTTCAATAAAGGTATAATAGCATATGTCAAATGTTATTGCCATCTGACACATTTTCAATTCCTCATTCACGTAGTGGAGTGGAAGTATAATGGTGGTTAAAAAATTTCATTTTTTGTTGAAATTTTTCAAAAATGGTTAAAACATTTTTAATTTTTTTTCTTCTGAATTAAGTTTAGAATGCCATGAAACGTGGAAATTTTAAATTTGAAGAAAGACTTTTTTTTAATCTATTTTAGTAGTAAAAAATTTTTCAAAAATGGTAAAAAAATTTCAAATTTTTTTTTTTAATTAGGCTTAGAATGCCATAAAACACGGAAATTTTAAATTTGAAGAAAGAAAAAAATTTTTTCATCTATTTAAGTAGTATAAAATTTTTCAAAAATGTTGGTGAAAAAAATATTGAAATTTTTTTTTTCCCGAAATGGGATTAGCGTGTCATGAAAAGTGGAAATTTTAAATTTGAGCGAAAAAAAATTGTTTTCACTATTTATTCCGTTTAGACGGTTCACCCTGTATATTTTCCAGTGAAAATTTTACCATTTCTTCGCTGTCAGTAGGGTCAACTACCTCCCAAATTTGACTGCTCTCCGTCAAGTAGTTTTTTAGTTAATGCACCAACAGACAGACAGACAGACAGACCGACGGACGGACGGACGGACGGACGGACGGACGGACGGACGGACAGACTGACTGACTGACTGACTGACTGACTGACCGACTGACTGACTGACTGACTGACGGAATTGAAAAACCTATAATTTCGTAATCTCCGTGATCTGAAACGTCAGAATCCGAAAAAATCTCGGAGGGTGATTTTTTCTCGAATACAATACTTTCCTTCGGTATGCGAGGGAAGTAAAAATTAAAAATTTTTCTGAAAAATTTAAAAATTTTTTTGAAGAAAATCACTAAGTAGTTACTATATAATAGATGAAATTATTTTGTTTGCTCAAATTTAAAATTTCCACGCTTCATGACATTCCAAACCTATTTAGAAGAAAAAAATATTGAAATTTTTTTAACCATTTTTGAAAAATTTCAAAAAAAATAATTTTTTTTCTTTGTTCGAATTTAAAATTTCCACGTTTCCATGACATTCTAAACCTATTCAAACAAATTTAAAAAAAAATCTTTAATCTATTTCACTACTTTCTATAGAATAGATGAACATTTTTTTTGCTCAAATTAAAAATTTCCACATTCCAAACCTATTTCGGAAAAAAAAAAATCATTTTTTTACCATTTTGGAAAATAATTTTACCACTAGAATAGATGGAAAAATTTTTTTAGCTGAAATTTAAAATTTTCACACTTTATGACATTCTAAACCTGTTTCAGAAGAAAAAATATTTTGAAAATTTTTAGCCAACATTTTTGAAAAATAAAAAAAAAAATGAAATTTTTTAACCACCATTATACTTCTACTCCACTACGTGAATATGGAATTGAAAATGTGTCAGATGGCAATAACATTTGACATATGCTATTATACTTTTATTGAAAAATATACAGGGTGGTCATCCCAAGAAATAATTCATGGTGGACATTTGTTAAGGTATTTGCGCAAGCCTTCCATATTTGGCACCTGTTATTTAGTATTGAACTTTTGCTGTTGGATGAGTACTCTGTATATTTTTTTGACGAAAACTTACCAGGTCTTCTTTGTAATAATAGTGATAACTATATTCCGATTATCAGGGCCGAAGCGAACGGGGGGGAGGTACACCCCCCATTACGATCCAAAAGGGGGCGCCGCCGGCACGCGCAAAAATATGAATATGAGTATAAATATATACATTGATATTACATTGCTTTCTTTCTCTGTTTCGTGTTCCACCTTGTCACTTCTTTTATTATCAAAACTTTTGTCCAGCGGTCAGCGGCGGCTTTTTGTTTCGACTCGAGCTAGCGACATTGATCCGCGATCCGCTCCGACATACCATACCGCTCTAAATAATAACCCGCCAATGCCGGCAACTTCATTACCTCAAATATGTTTATCATAAGACATTTTTTTTTCATTACATGACAATAAACTTTGGGGGGTGGGGGGGGTTGGTAGAGCGAAATTTTGATAATCTCACTAGTTTTTTTATGTTCTTGAATAAGTAGTGTGTAATATTGTGAAACATTGAACACGTATCACGCGTTTAGCTTTTCGTATCTGCGGTGTGTGATAGCTTAGATCTAACCGCCCCTTGTTTTTCAAATTTCGGCTTATATGGAATAGACAAAAAAATCAAATTGGGGCGCTAAAATAGTCTCCCCCCCAAAGTGATCGACGTTGCTACGGCCCTGCCGATTATTATTTTCAATGTCATTTCGTAATTATTAATTATTCAGAGTGACCCGCGCACAAATAAAGAAGGAAGTTCTGTGTAAATTCCTTTACCGATTTTTTAATTAAAGCCTTATAAGAAATACTATTTTATAGGGCCCCAAAATGACCCTATAAGATCGAAAGTAAAGTATCGCAAAATTTTGACGTTTATTATCGTTTATTTGAGATTTTCTTTGCACATGTTGTTATTCATTATAGTTATATTATATATTATTATTATTATTAATATTTTAATGTTAAACTATATCTCATAAGAACTATTGAGCTTGAAAATGACGTCATGCGGGCAAAAGTCGAGTAACGCGTATTCATGACATTTAGTATTACTTATTTGCCATTACAGAAATTATTTTTAATTAGTCACATTTCAGCCTGTATTGGTATATTAAAGTTTTTCAAACTGCTTGAACAATTATAATTTATTTAAACAACTAAATTTTGTCATAAATTTGTAACATTGTCACCTTTCTTTAATTTCACAAGTTAGTTTTTTAATATTGTTGATTAAGAGTTTGCTAATGGAACTTGCAAATTATTTAAACAATTTATTACACTTCAGGCCAAAGGCAAGCGAGAAAGTTCATAACTTATTCGCCAAACGCAGGAATCATTTTTATTAAAATCTCGTATGTGAAAACTCAGATTTATAACACGTTAACAAATTGGATAAAAAAACATACGGCGTGCTGAAACTTCTTTATATACAGGGTGTTTGTCAGAGGGTGTGCCAAACGAGAATGGTGGATAGGTGGGGTAATTTAGAAGTTAGTTAGTCCTAATGACTATCCAAAGTATCACCGTTTTTGAGATACTTATTATTATTTTTTCTTTTTTTTTTTAATTTTCCTCAAATCAGCCTTTTAACATGTATAACAATTTTTTATGGTTGTAACCGTTCAAGGTAATTTTTATTTTTTTCTGCAATGTATCTGTGTTTTAACAAAATCATATGTGATGTTGATAATTAAAGAGAAAAATTATTATGAGCTAACAGAGTCCCAAGAATTGATAGAAAGGATCACAAAGTTCAACTTTCCCTTGCATTTGTAACAGATCGAAAAGCTATCAAGATGTTCAAATGCTTTGAAAAACTTATCTCTTTAATGCCATTTTTCATAATCGTAGGGGGTTATGTGGATACTAGTTTAATCTGCATGGCCGTAGGGGACTGTGTGGATGCTAGTGTTAGAATGAGAATTGTCAAATAAGAAATTAGACAAATTCATTTTAGGATTTTAATTTGCTAGCATAACCAGAATTCAGGTTATCGAAAGAATGCAAAGATTTCATTAATATTTCTACACAAAGTTTTTCTTTTATAGATAGTTAATTTTTCTGCTGTTTGCAAAATCCTATAAAAAATGTTTCAATACAATTATAAGCAAACAAATAATAATTCATTTTTAAACATGCATAGAGTATATAGGCTCCAATACTAGTTAGCTAATAGATAGGTGAGGTTGTTTTTATCAGTCAATGTCAAATATAATCATTTCACACTTATTCATAGAAATTGTCTTGGTTTTGCATGAAACATCTTTATGAATGGCTTTATGTCTTTCTGATGAGCTCCAGAATAAGGGCGAAAAACGTTTCAAAGGCTAAGCATTTCCAGGAAACAGAATGATAGATTTCATGAAAATGTAATCCATTGGAATGAAAATTTTTTTTTAAGACAAGGTAGATAAATAAATTCATTTTAGGTCTTTGTTCTCATTTTTAACTGAATCTTCATAATCGTAGGGGGTTATGTGGATACTAGTTTAATCTGCATGGCCGTAGGGGACTGTGTGGATGCTAGTGTTAGAATGAGAATTGTCAAATAAGAAATTAGACAAATTCATTTTAGGATTTTAATTTGCTAGCATAACCAGAATTCAGGTTATCGAAAGAATGCAAAGATTTCATTAATATTTCTACACAAAGTTTTTCTTTTATAGATAGTTAATTTTTCTGCTGTTTGCAAAATCCTATAAAAAATGTTTCAATACAATTATAAGCAAACAAATAATAATTCATTTTTAAACATGTTTAGAATGTCATGAAACGTGGAAATTTTAAATTTGTGCAAAAATAATTTTTTCCATCTATTCTAGTGGTAAAATATTTTTCCTAGATGCTAAAAAAATGTTGCAATTTTTTTTTCCGAAATAGGTTTGGAGTGCCATGAAACGGGGAAATTTTAATTTTGAGCAAAAACAATTTTTTCAACTATTCTATAGTAGTGATAAATAGATTAAAACTACAAAAAATTTTTTAAATGTTTAAAAATATTTTTAAATTTGTTTTTATTGAAATAAGTTTAGAATGCCATGGAAACGTGAAAATTTTAAATTTGAACAAAGAACGAAATTTTCCATCTATTTTAGGTAAAATTTTTTCAAAAATTATAACAGAATTTTCTAAATTTTTTTTTTCTTAAATAGGTTTAGAACGCTAGGAAACGTAGAAATTTTAAATTTGAAAAAAGAAAAATTTTTTCATCTTGGTAAATTTTTTTTCAAAAACGGTGAAAAAAATTTTAATTTTTTTTTTCTGAAATGGGTTTAGCGTGTCATGAAACGTGGAAATTTTAAATTTGTGCAAAAATAATTTTTTTCCATCTATGCTAGTGGTAAAATATTTTTCCTAGATGCTAAAAAAATTTTTTTTTCCGAAATAGGTTTGGAGTGCCATGAAACGGGGAAATTTTAATTTTTAGCAAAAACAAATGTTTCAACTATTCTATAGTAGTGATAAATAGATTAAAACTTCAAAAAAATGTTTAAATGTTTCAAAAATATTTTTAAATTTGTTTTTATTGAAATAAGTTAGAATGCTATGGAAACGTGAAAATTTTAAATTTGAACAAAGAACAAAAATTTTCCATCTATTTTAGGTAAAATTTTTTCAAAAATTATAACAGAATTTTCTAAATTTTTTTTTCTTAAATAGGTTTAGAACGCTAGGAAACGTAAAAATTTTAAATTTGAAAAAGAAAACATTTTTTTCCATCTATTTTAGTGGTAAAAATTTTTTCAAAAATGTTGGTAAAAAAAAATTTAATTTTTTTTTTTGAAATAGGTTTAAAATGTCATGAAACGTAGAAATTTTAAATTTGAACAAAGAAACATTTTTTCATCTTGGTAAAATTTTTTTCAAAAACGGTGAAAAAAATTTTAAATTTTTTTTTCTGAAATGGGTTTAGCGTGTCATGAAACGTGGAAATTTTAAATTTGAGCAAAAAAATTTTTTTTCATTATTTATTCCCTTTAACGGTTCACCCTGTATATTTTCCAGTGAAATTTTAACCATTTCTTAGCTGATAATAGCGTCAACTGTCTACCAAATTTTGCTGCTCTCCTTTAAGTAGTTTCTTAGTTAATGCACCAACAGACAGACAGACAGACAGACTGACGGAATTGAAAAGCCTATATTTTCGTAATCTACGTGTTCTGAAACGTCAAAATCCGAAAAAATATCGGAAGGTGATTTTTTCTCGAATACAATACTTCCCTTACGGCTAGGCAGGCTAAACTAGTATCTTCAGTTAAAAATGAGAACAAAGGCCTGAAATTAATTTATTTACGTACCTTGTCTTTAATGAATTACATTTTCATAAAATCTCATTAGAATGAAAAAATTTTTAAAGACAAGGTACGTAAATAAATTAATTTCAGGCCTTTGTTCTCATTATTAACTGAATTTACATATCGTAGGAGATCATGTAGATACTAGTTGAGCCTGCCTAGCCGTAGGGGACTATGTTGGATGCTAGTGTTAAAATGAGAATGGCAAATAAGAATTTTTACTTGTTAGCATAGCCAGAAGTAAGGTTATCAAAAGAATGCAAAGATTTCATTAATATTTTTATATATAGTTTTTCCTTTAGTTCCCATAGATAGTTTTTCTTTCCGCTGTTTGCAAAATCCTATCAAGAATATGTTTCATTACTATAAGCAAACAAATAATAAATAATTTACTTTTAAACTTTTGTATTTTTCACAAGTCTTTTATACATATGCACACATATATACATGAATACATGTGAATTAATCCAAAAGACAACTAACTAATCTAAACTTACATAATACATTTTAGTATAAATATACATACATAAAAAATATACAGCTTATGCAAGAAGTATAGTATACGGTGAGGCTACTTGTGTCAACAAAAAGGAACAAAATACAAAATTTAAGTTATAGACAGATTCTTTATGTCTGTAAGACTACAAGTAATATATCTAATCGATTATTCAAATTATTGTATATACTGCACATCTGCTGGATACAAGAAAAATTTTGTACGTTTGTCCTTGAGAAAGACAAGTGAAATACATTGTTGTGTCTAGATGCCGGTCTAGGAATTTGAAAATTAAGCATACTTAAAATATCTCCACAGTCGATGTTATCGTGTAAAATATTATATAAGGAAGTTAATTGCGATTGGGATCTACGGATCTCTAGACTATCTAGGCAAATCCTAGAGCGTAATTTTTCCTGTGGATAACCAATAGCTGGATAAGTCCCGTTAGCCTTGAAAGTCGCATGTTTTAGGAAACGACGTTGAATTCTTTCCAAATTTTGCATGTGTACATTATAGGTTGGACACCATATTATTGAAGCATATTCAAGATGAGGTCTAACAAAAGTAGTGTAGAGTTGCTTTAATGTGCGTACATTTTCAAAACGTGCGGAGTTTCTAATAACAAAACTCAGTATTCTATAACTTTTACTGACAGCTAGTTCGATGTGGTTTACAAACGTTAGTTTTTTATCAAATGTCACACCCAAGTCGCGACAAGTGTCTGGCCGGAAAAGTATATGATTGTCTAATTTGTAATCGTACAGGATAATATTTTGCTGTGTTGTAAATGTCAGAACGTTACATTTTGTTTCATTCAAGGGTAATTTGTTTATCACACACCATGTATTAATACGATCCATATTATTTTGAAGTTCATAGCAATATTTTTCACTTGCAATATTACAAAAGAGTTTTAAATCATCCGCATATAGGAGGCAGCTAACAGTTAGATTATCTACTATATCATTTACAAACAAGTTAAAGAAAAGTGGACCTAAGTTTGAACCTTGGGGGACTCCTGACGTGGCTAAAACCTCAATAGATCTAACACCATTGTATACAACATATATATAGATAGGACTTAAAAAGCTTAATAAGGTTGCCCCAGAAGCCATAACATTCAAATTTTTGTAAGAGGATACCGTGATTCAGTCTATCGAAAGCTTTGGAAAAATCAGTATATATAACGTAATTATTATTCTTATTTTAAAAATCCCCCAAGAAATCTAACTTCTACGGCTTCTGCCATAAAAAATACTGCAAAAGGTTATCAGCATACGTAAGTGTTTATCAGCATACACAATATATAGAACACAGCGCGTTCATATAGGAGCATTCAATAGTTTCGTATATTCCGCGAAGGAAAATGAATATAAAAGCTATAATATATTTTCTGACTTGTATCATAGGGTGTCGATGTGCAGTAAAAAGCGAAAACGTAACTTTTAGAAATGTGAAAGTGACCGTTCACAAATGGTGTGACAGAACTCAAGGCCAATCACCCGAACTATTCCACTTCAAAATTAACCGGTCCAACAACCTAGCAGGAGAATTAGAAAAGGGGGCAGCCATTTATTATTCTCCAGTGGAAAACTGTATATCAATGGAAAATCAAAGTATACCAGTGATTTTCAAAGTTGCTTTAAGTGATATTCAAGTTGACACTCTTCGTATAAAAAACTGTGGAGTTTCAGAAATTCAATCAGGATTTCTCAACAGCACGTCTCTAAAAAAATTACTTTTCACATGCAACAAATTGGAAACAATAAAGCGAGATGTGTTTGAAGGTGTATCAAGTATAATAGATTTAGACTTATCCAATAATGGCATCAAGCACATCGAAACAGGAACTTTTAACAAAATGTCAGTTTTAGTGCTGGATCTGAGTCATAATGAAATAAAGGAAGTTCCACTTGGTCTCTTCAATAATGTGTCCGTATCTGCCTTTATCTTAACCGGAAATAAAATAACGAAAATCGTCAAGGGTGCGTTCAGCAATAATTCGGCATTGCATAGTATCAGTTTAAATGTTAATTTGATAGAGCATATCGAATCTGGTGCCTTTGAAAATACGCCAAATTTAATGCATATACAATTGTCCTCAAATCGTTTGAAGGAAATAGGAGACGGTGTCTTTACCGGTGGAATATGGACATATCTTATTGATATTAGTAATAATACTATAGAGTATATCCAACAAGGAGCATTTGATAATACCAATATCATTGATGTAGATTTAAGCAAAAACAAACTGGAAGAAATTAAGAATGGCACGTTCAGTGAAAGTTACATTCATTCCTTATACTTACGTGGTAACAGAATCGGAAAGATTGAAGGAGGTGCGTTCAGTTGTCGATATTTGAGGAAGTTGGACTTAAGTCGCAACAAGTTGACGGTTATCAGAAATGGAACTTTTATACCCTGCTATATATTCCGCTTAAATTTGCTTGATAATAATATAGAGACAATAGAACCAGGTGCATTTGGTTCTAAGTTAGATCGAGTTTGTCTCGATTATAAAAACTTGTCAGATGCCTCTAAAAGGAATATACATGGGTTAGCAAATGTATATAATATTTCTGTGTGCTTAGGCGATTAAAATAATAGTGGAGTAAGATGTCTGCACTGTAGACAGACAATTCTAATAGGCTGTTGACTATGTTGAATACAGAATTAATCCGTTAAAGGTATTTTATTATTTCATATGATAAATCCAAAAGTGCTATTAAATTTAAGCTTGGACTTTTGAGAACGGAGTGAATTTGTCCACTCTTAGGAGTGTCAACTATAACTAAAAAAAATGCATTTTTAGTATACAGGGTGATTCACGTAGACTATTCATTAGAAGTTTTTCAACTTGCAGTTGGATTAGAAACTTGAAATTTGGTATGCAGCCATAATCGATCATGCCCGTTCTATCTAAAATATTTTCAGTCCTCCAACTATACAGGGTGTGCCAAAAATGTGTACCAACTTTCTTATTTTAAATAGAAACCTATATTTTTCTTTACATGGTTCGATTGGTCTTCTAATTCTGAGTTTAGAGAACCTAAGTTATGTTAACTTATCTACTACAATTTTTGACATATCTCCAATTTTTTGAAAGAAATTGCCGCTGTAGTAATTTACGAACAAATTTGTATCTCGCAAACCTTTCAAAATAATGAAACCAAATTTGTGAAGCAGTTAGCTGGAAGTCCAGGCTAACTTTTGATGTCCCATCGGTGGTCCCATTTTGTACCATATGGGCGCAGTCGATTTTCAAATGTCGCAATCAAAAATTGTCAAAAAGTCAATTTTTTCAAATGGCACCTGCTATTTTTTTTCACACCATTCGAAAGAAAATTGAATTTTAGGGTGAGTTACTTAAGCATTTCCTATACCTAACTTCACCCCATATCGAGTTATTCAATAAAAATCAAGAAATACCTTATCTTGCCGAGAGATTCCTTACTTCATCAAGTATGCCATGGAAACAAGACAGTTGTAATAATTTTTAAAGAAAAATATGGATTCTTATTTAATTACACACAACACCAACAAATTATTATTATTAACGAACAAGAACAATGTTTGTTTAAAAATGAATTATTATTTGTTTGCTTATAATTGTATTGAAACATTCTTTATAGGATTTTGCAAACAGCAGAAAAAATAACTATCTATAACTAAAAGAAAAACTTTGTGTAGAAATATTAATGAAATCTTTGCATTCTTTCGATAACCTGAATTCTGGTTATGCTAGCAAATTAAAATCCTAAAATGAATTTGTCTAATTTCTTATTTGACAATTTTTTTAGGTCTTTGTTCTCATTTTTAACTGAATCTTCATAATCGTAGGGGGTTATGTGGATACTAGTTTAATCTGCATGGCCGTAGGGGACTGTGTGGATGCTAGTGTTAGAATGAGAATTGTCAAATAAGAAATTAGACAAATTCATTTTAGGATTTTAATTTGCTAGCATAACCAGAATTCAGGTTATCGAAAGAAGATTTGATTAATATTTCTACACAAAGTTTTTCTTTTAGTTATAGATAGTTATTTTTTCTGCTGTTTGCAAAATCCTATAAAGAATGTTTCAATACAAGAACAATGTTGACAAAATTCTGACGTAAATGTTCAATGTGACCACCATACTTTTGTTCAAATATTCTATTATTCTACTTTCAACAGATTGCGTAGCACATCTTTGTGCCTACCATTTCTGACGCCAGAAATCAATGCAAAATTGAATTTTAGGGTCACTTTTATTAACATTGTGTATGTCTATCTACAGTCGTTTTTGAGTTATTTGCATTTTTTGAAAAAAATATTTTTTTTTTTCTCAAGGGTAGTAGGCTTTGGAAACAATCATTTCATTTTAATTTTTATTCAAAAATCGTATTGCAATAATAAATAATAACAACAAATAAACAGATTAACAAAATAATTATTTCAATACAAATGCTCAATGTGTGCACCGTTTTCACTGACAGAATTTCGTCAACATTGTTCTTGTTCGTTAATAATAATTTGTTGGTGTTGTGTGTAATTAAATAATAATCCATATTTTTCTTTAAAAATTATTACAACTGTCTTTTGTTTCCACGGCATACTTGATGAAGTAAGGAATCTCTCGACAAGATAAGGTATTTCTTGATTTTTATTGAATAACTCGATATGGGGTGAAGTTAGGTATAGGGAATGCTTAAGTAACTCACCCTAAAATTCAATTTTCTTTCGAATGGTGTGAAAAAAAAATAGTAGGTGCCATTTGAAAAAATTGACTTTTTGACAATTTTTGATTGCGACATTTGAAAATCGACTGCGCCCATATGGTACAAAATGGGACCACCGATGGGACATCAAAACTTAGCCTGGACTCCCAGCTAACTGCTTCACAAATTTGGTTTCATAATTTTGAAAGGTTTGCGAGATACAAATTTGTTCGTAAACTACTACAGCGGCAATTTTTTTCAAAAAATTGGACATATGTCAAAAATTGTAATAGATAGGTTAACATAACTTAGGTTCTCTAAACTCAGAATTAGAAGACCAATCGAGCCATGTAAAGAAAAAATATAGGTTTCCATTTAAAATAAGAAAGTTGGTACCAATTTTTGGCACACCCTGTATAGTTGGAGGACTGAAAATATTTTAGATAGAACGGGCATGGTCGATTATGGCTGCATACCAAATTTCAAGTTTCTAATCCAACTGCAAGTTGAAAAACTTCTAATGAATGGCCTACGTGAATCACCCTGTATACACATTTTTGTAGAGAATCAAATTTCCCATCAAAGTGGCACTTTGTAAAGTAAAAAAAAATTTTTTTCAACAAAATTAATCAAAAAAATCGGTAAAGGTATTTGCAGAGAACTTCCCTCTTTATTTATATCGGGCGGTCACTCTAAAAAAATATTAATTACCAAACCACATATATGGGAATAATAATAGGAAGGTATTATTACAAAAAAAACTGATAACTTTTGGTCAAAAAGATATACAGAGTGATCATCCGATAGCAAAAATTAAATATTATACAAAAGATGTCAAATATGGAAGGCTTGCGTAAACACCTTTACAAATTTCCAACATGGTTGAATTGTTTTTTAGGTGACCACCCCGTATATTTTTCAATAAAACTATAATAGGTGTCTTCCTTGCCAAATGCGTTAACTATATGTCAAATAATATTGCCATCTGTCATTCTTTCAGTTCCATTTCCACGCAATGGAGTGGACGTATAGTTGTGGTAAAAAAAAATTCAATTTATCTTTTTTTTAATAGTCTTAGAATGTCATGAAACGTGGAAATTTGAAATTAGAGCGAAAAAAATTTTCTTTCCATCATCTATAGTAGTCTAGTGGTCTAAAATTTTTAAAAATTTTTTGAAATTTTCAAAACATTTTTTCTTGATAGGTTTAGCATGTCATGAAACGTGGAAACCTTAAATTTGAGCAAAAAGAAGTTCCATTATATATTCTACAGTTGATAAAATGTTTTAAAAATTTTACTTTGACAAAATTTTCAATTTCAATTTTTTTTTTATGAAATAGATTTAGAATGTCATGAAGCGTGGAAATTTTAAAATTGAGCAAAAAGAAATTTCACATCTTTCTACTGGTAAAAAAATTTCAAAAAGTTTTCAAAACTTATTTTTTTTTCTGAAATAGGTATAGGATGTCATGAGACGTGCACATTTTAGATTTGAGGAAAAAAAATTTCCACCTTAAAAATTCTAGGTAAGTACTTAGTAAGAAAAAATGTAAAAAACTTTTTCCATTTGAATTTTTTTTCTGAAATAGGTTTAGAATGTAATGAAACGTAGACATTTTAAATTAGAGCAAAAAAAATTGTTACACCTTTTATTCTAGGTAGGTAGTTATTAGGTAATTAGTAATAAGAGAAAATTTCAAAAAATTTTTCCTTTTGAAATTTTGATTCTGAAATAGAAGTAATGAAACGTGGAAATTTAAAATTTGAGCAAAAAAAATTTTCCATTATTAAAAAAATTTTCTAATTCTTTTCGATTTTTTTTTTTATATGAAATAGATTTAGAATGTCATGAAACGTGTAAATTATAAATATGATCAAAAAAAATTTCCCATCTTTCTATTGATAATTTTTTTTTCAAAAAGTTAAAAAAAAAAAAATTCTGAAATAGGTTTCGAATGTCGATTTAGACGGTCTTCCCTGTATATTTTCCAGTGAAAGTTTAACCATTTGTTCGATGACAGTAGCGTCAGCTACCTACGAATTTTGACTATTCTCCGTCAAGTCGTTTTTTAGCTAATGCACCAACAGACAGAGAGACAGACAGACTGACGAAATTGAAAAACCTATATTTTCGCAATCTACGTGATCTGAAACGTGAAAATCCGAACAAATCTTGGAGCGTGATTTTTTCTCGAATACAATACTTCCCTTCGGTATCTTAGGGAAGTAAAAAGTATTTAAAAATATCGGTAAAGGTTTTTACACAGAACTTCCCTCTTTATTTGTGCATGGCGGTCACTCTAAAAAATTACGAAATGACATTGAGAATAATAATCGGGAATATAGTTATCACTATTATTACAAAGATAACCTGATAAATGTTGGTCAAAAAAATATACAGAGGGGCCATCCGACAGCAAATGTTCAATACTAAATAACAGGTGCCAAATATGGAAGGCTTGCGCAAATACCTTTACATCACCACCATGGTTGAATTATTTATTGGGATGACCACCCTGTAAATTTTTCAATAAAACTATAATAGGTGCATATGCCAAACATTATTGCCATTTGTCATACTTTCAATTCCACATTCACGTAGTGGAGTGAAAGTATTAGTAGTCGTTAAAAACTTTCATTATCTTTGAAATATTTCAATAATGTTGGTAAAAAAAGAATGCCATGAAACGTGAAAATTTCAAATTTGAGCAAAAAAACTTTTTTCCATCTATTCTAGTGGTAAATTTTTTTTCCAAAATGGTAAAAAAATGTTCCAAATTTTGTTTTCCGAAATAGGTTTAGAATGCAATGGAACGTGGAAATGTTATATTTGAACAAAGAAATAATTTTTTCCATCTATTTTAGTGGTAATTTAAAAAAAAAACATTTTCAACATTTCTTTTTTGACAGAAATTTCACATCTTTCTATTGGTAAAAAATTTTCAAAAAGTTTTCGAAACTTATTTTTTTTTCTGAAATAGGTTTAGGATGTCATGAAACGTGAACATTTTAGATTTGAGCAAAACAAAATTTTGCACCTTTTATTCTAGGTAGGTACTTAGGAAAAATTTTTTCCATTTGAATTGTTTTTCTGAAATAGGTTTAGAATGCCATGAAACGTGAAAATTTCAAATTTGTGCAAAAAAACTTTTTTCCATGTGTTCTAGTGGTAAAATTTTTTCCAAAATGGTAAAAAAATGTTCCAAATTTTGTTTTCAGAAATAGGTTTAGTGTGCCATCGAATGTGGAAATTTTATATTTGAACAAAGAAATAATTTTTTTCATCTATTTTAGTAGTAAAAATGTTTTCAAAAATGGTAAAAAAAAATTTCAACATTTCTTTTTCGACAGAAATTTAACATCTTTCTACTGGTAAAAAATTTTCAAAGAGGTTTTCGAAACTTATTTTTTTTTCTGGAATAGGTTTAGGATGTCATGAAACCTGAACATTTTAGATTTAAGCAAAAAAAAATTTACCACCTTTTATTCTAGGTACTTAGTAAGAAAAAATGTTTCCATTTGAATTGCATTTCTGAAATAGGTTTAGAATGCCATGAAACGTGAAAATTTCAAATTTGAGCAAAAAAACTTTTTTTCCATCTATTCTAGTGGTAAAATTTTTTTCCAAATGGTAAAAAAAAATTTCCAAATTTTGTTTTCAACATTTCTTTTTTGACAGAATTTAACATCTTTCTACTGGTAAAAAATTTTCAGAGGTTTTCGAAATTTTTTTTTTTTCTGAAATAGGTTTAGGATGTCATGAAACGTGAATATTTTAGATTTGAGCAAAACAAAATTTTCCACCTTTTATTCTAGGTACTTAGTAAGAAAAAATGTTTCCATTTGAATTGCTTTTCTGAAATAGGTTTAGAATGCCATGAAACGTGAAAATTTCAAATTTGAGCAAAAAAACTTTTTTCCATCTATTCTAGTGGTAAAATTTTTTTCCAAAATGGTAAAAAAAATGTTCCAAATTTTGTTTTCCGAAATAGGTTTAGTGTGCCATGGAACATGGAAATTTTATATTTGAACAAAGAAATAATTTTTTCCATCTATTTTAGTGGTAAAATTTTTTTCAAAAATGGTAAAAAAAATGTTCAACATTTTTTTTTTGACAGAAATTTAACATCTTTCTACTGGTAAAAAATTTTCAAAAAGTTTTCAAAACTTATTTTTTTTCTGAAATAGGTTTAGGATGTCGTGAAACGTGAACATTTTAGATTTAAGCAAAAAAAAAATTCCACCTTTTATTCTAGGTACTTAGTAAGAAGAAATTTTTCCATTTGAATTGTTTTTCTGAAATAGGTTTAGAATGCCATGATACGTGAAATTTTAAAATTTGAGCAAAAAAAAATGTTTTACATCTATTCTAGTAGTAAAAAAAAATCAGTAAAGGTATTTACACAGAACTTCTCTCTTTATTTGTGCATGGCGGTCACTAAAAAATTAATATTTACGAAATGACATTGAAAATAATAATCGGAATTTAGTTATCACTATTATTACAAAGAAATCCTGATAAGTTTTGGTCAAAAAAATATACAGAGTGCTCATGAACAGCAAAAGTTCAATACTAAATAACAGGTGCCAAATATGAGAGGTTGAAACATATTATTTATAGGATTTTGCAAACAGCAGAACAAATCTATCTATAGCTAAAAGAAAAACATCTGAAGATTCAGTTAAAATTCATTTTTAACTGAATCTGATCGTAGGAGGGGTTATGTAGATACTAGTTTAATCTGCATGGTCGTAGGGGACTGTGTGGATGCTAGTGTTAGAATGAGAATTGTCAAATAAGAAATTAGAAAAATTCGTTTTAGGATTTTAATTTGCTAGCATAACCAGAATTTAGGTAATTGAAAGAATGCAAAGATTTCATTAATATTTTTACACAAAGTTTTTCTTTTAGTTATAGACAGTTAATTTTTATGCTGCTTGCAAAATCGTATAAAGAATATGTTTCAATACAATTATAAGTAAGCAAATAATAATTCATTTTTAAAAATATGGAAGGCTTGCGCAAATACCTTTACAAATGTCCACCATCACTGAATTATTTCTTGGGATGACTCGCCCTGTATGCTCGAAGTTGATTTCTAATTATAGACTTTTATATCTAGTTTACTTTCAATTTTTAAAAAAGCTATCGTAGAACTCGAGATATCGAGGTCCGATCCACTATTGCCCCACCCTGTGTATGTGAAATGTCAGAATTTAAAATATAAGGGTAATAATGGTACTTTTAGTGTTATTTTGACCCAAACTATACGCTCCCGAAGTATTGCCTCACAGTGCCGGGACACCCTGTATATATACAACCCTACAACGTGTCCAATAATAACAGAAATAAAGGAGGGGGCAAAATATAATGAATGACCCTGTACACCATCATCGCTGATAAGGATGATTATTTTTCCTACACACGCTAATCAAGATAATTTATTATTAATTATTCAATGAAATTGGAGAAATATTGTTAAATACGTAGTTATTTGTATAGATAAATATTATTTACATATTCTTAATTCATCCCATTATTGGAATTTTCTGATGGCCCATAAATGTTAATATTATCGTTGTTATTGTTGGTGATAACAACGTTGTTAAAGTTGACATCAGCAAAGAGATGCCATCGTCCATATAAAGACGAGCATAGGCATAGTAGTGTGCATTGTACGAACGAGAATGGATACACTAGTTATAATATATGTTCTAATTTGTAATCTAGTGCATCGATATGTGGCAGAAGAAGAGGTTACATTTAAAAATGTCTCAGTGTGCCTGCCCTGTTCTTACTCGGCCAGTCCTAAAGAACCACCTTGTTTTACAATTCCACCTTCAAGCAGTCTATCACGGGAATTAAATAAATACTTGTCGTCCGATACCTGTGATCATCTTATAATAGCGGATCAACGTATTCCAGTGATCTATAAAAATGCTTTAAATAATGTTCATGTGACGACAATTAAAATAGACAGTTGTGGAGTTGCGGAAATTCAACCAGGATTCATTCGAAACTCATCTTTAGTCCACCTCTATTTCAGATATAACAACCTAGAGACAATAAAGCGAGATGTGTTTAAAGATGTATCCGGTGTGTCAAATTTACATCTGACCAACAGCGGTATCAAGCATATTGAAAGCGGTGCGTTTGAAAATGTACCTTTGAAAACATTAGATCTTTCGAGCAACGAGTTGAAGGCTATCCCACTTGGAGTTCTCAACAAAATATCCGTCCTGGACTTGAGTGGCAATGAAATTAAAAACATCCCGAAAGGATCGTTTAGTAACAGTACACTTGTAGTGATTCTGTTGACAAGTAATAAAATAGAGACCATTGAACCTGGCGCGTTTGAAGATACCCCAAATTTAGAAAGAATAAGTTTACGCGAGAATAAATTAACTAAAATAAGTCGCGGGATATTCAACGAATTTAGTAGTTCGTCACGGATACTAAAATCTCTTGAGTTTGTCTCTAATCGTATCAAATACATCGAGGCAGGAGCTTTTGAAAATGCCAGCATTGAGTTTGTCAGTTTGGTTTTCAACGAACTGGCAGAAATTAAAAACAATACCTTCAGTGGGAGCCGAATTAGGATACTAGACTTGAGTACAAACAAAATAGAGGCCATTGAAGAAGGTGCGTTTAATATTGATGGTTTAGAACAAGTCGATCTGCCAGGAAACAGGTTGACAATTATTAGAAAAGAAACGTTCAGAAAGCCTAGTATAGCTTATGTAAATCTAACAGGTAGAGATAATAATATAACAGTGGTAGAACCGAACTCATTTGGTACAGGCCTACAAGCACTTTACATTAGGGATTTGTACTTGGATGATAACAGCAAGACTTATATAAATAGTTTACGTGATACCGTTGAGATAGTTTATTATCATTGATTTTTTTTAATGAATATATCATGTTGTTTATTCAGAGCTTAACACAAACGTTTCTAGTGGATTCTGACCACATTCCGCACATTCTGCAAAACTTATCTTTTAAAAAAATTGTTAAGTAACATTATTATTAACTTTGTAACAAAATGTAATTAGTAAAGTGAAACGATTAATTACTGTTCCTTATTCAATATCTTTTTGAAAGGGAGTCATTTAAAATCCTCGACAAAGGAGAATTGGAGAAACAAAAACAAGATGAAAAGATCATACAAAGTGAGCCAGCAGTATGGGATTGGGTTATGGTTCGGATACTAATTAAATAATTAGTTTTGGTGTAAATAATTTGAAAATACGTTTTTATAATAGTATGGAATATGTAATAGTGTGTCCACGGATTATGTTCGGAAGAAGGGAAACTTTTCTGTTTGTAATTTTTCGGTCCGAGCATGACACTATTTTCCATAAGTTACATGCTGTGGTTAAAAAAATTAGGTTTTAGTTTGCCCAAGTGGTTCAAGTGTTGGCCACCCTACGAGCGACGTGGTTAGCGTCACTGGTTTAACCTGGCTAGCACAGTAAAAATACGGAGGGCAGAAGGGCATTGAGTTCAAGGCTTGGGCGCCATGATTACTTAGTATAATCAAGGAAAAATAAAGATAAAGATAAACAAAAGACAAATGTTACATGTAGACAATAGCACTATATTACAAAAATATTATATTACAAAAAGTGAAACTATCACAGCATCAACGATACTGTATAGCTAAATATCAGACAGGAATATGTACAAAAGAAACTATATTACAAGATACAGTATTACAATTTGCTCAACAGCAAAGTAAATTTGAGGCGTATACGAGAACCAAAGATATAATACAAAAGATACGTCTCGTAACTTTACCTCAATTCTAAAATTCATATATTACAACAAAATTATGAACTTGAGATTCTTTACGAGGGACAAAATAACTATCTTACAACAAATATGTCTCGTAACATTATCTCAAAATTCATAAACTCTAGACACACTCGTTACAACAAAAATGAACCACGACTTACTATATCACTACATACATGCATTATAATACTACAATAAAATATTGACCATAAGGACTCAGGATAAAAGTAACTACGAAAACAATACTACGACGAAGTATTTGCGACAACGAATTTAAGATATAAGCAACTACGAATTAATATACAACAATGGGTTTAATTATAACAATGGATTTAAAATGTAATCTAGCCAAAAATATAATAGATTTCGCTTGAATCTAATATGTTAAATTTAGACATTTGGCTCTTATAACTCAACAATCATGTGAAAATAATCCCTTTTACTGGTAACAATCAACAGTACTTATCTTTTATTTTGTTATCCTGATGAAGGAAATTCCTAGATACGATCCTGTTCTCCGATGATTATGGATTTAAAAGTTATGTTTCACATGTGGCGGTTTAATCCCATTTTGAGGTTATGAAATCGTAGAATCGTTCGTACAAGATTTGTCGCCAAGACAAAATGAAGAAAAGCGCTTCGCCCAGAATGTTTTCGTATATCCCCATGCAAAATGTAGTATAGAAAGACTTCATATGAATATTGCTTGCTTAGTGGAAAACGTGTAGGTATCGCAAATTGAATGTAGATAATCTTACATCTTGCTCAAAGCAAATAATGTAACGTTGAAAGACTTTTACGTTAAATGCATTAGACGTGAATAAGTTTGGTTATTAAGAAATTAATTCTTGATAGAAAAATAATTCTTAAAATTACTTTAGAAGAAAAGTAATCTATAAGAAAAATGTCTTTATGAGAAAACTTTATGAGAAAAACCTTATGTGATCATCACAAGGTTTTTCAAATTCTAATATCCCCATTACAGGTCAAACAAAATTATAAATACGTCTAATTGGTTCAATGGTTCAACGCGAATTATTTACTTCAATTATCATTCTTGGTGCGCTATCTATTATTCGCGAGCGTTAACTGCTGACCGATGACGTATGTTCATCATAGTCTAAGGAATAAGTGCACTCTATTAGTACTAGAGTTTGTGGGAATAATATTTCCGATAATTTATAATTTTTCTAATAAATATTAACAGTGTAACGAAGGATGCTCTTGAGCATTCCGTATGTTACAATGCAGGGTGTTAAATATTTGCAAAAATGTGAAAAACTACAGAGTGAAGTTCCTTCATTAGTGATTTTGATGAAAATAGTATTTAAGCCTCAAGCGGACAGTAACACTCACTGCTCGGCTAGCCCCCCACCACTACTACCAGCAGTCTTTCTAAACTGATGCATTCGTTTAAACATCGCGCATTTTTCCATCAATAATAATAATGATGATAGTAATAGTAGCCATAATAATAATTATTATTACCATTACTATTATTATACTGCACTGAGTCCAAATCCATAGTCCAAAAAAGGGTTTACCAGAACAACTTTCTCTAATAGTCAAAAACATCCCTCAAAATCATAGAAATAATGTCATAATTCTTAATGAAGTGTGGAAAATGATTAATAAAAAAATAGATAAAAAATAGATGTTTTGTCGTCTAGAGTATAGAATATAAATTCAAGCCACAATAAGCTATTATGTAATATGATTTAAGCCAAAATCCGCCCTTATGGGACGTTGAAACTTAAAAGACGCAGGTGAGTGTGAATAACCTGTATAAAGACCAAATTTTTGAATCTCTTAGTGCAAAATATCTAACTCTGGTACGACAGCCAGCCAATATCCTCCTATGGAAGGTTGAAACTATCTCCCACCAACGAAGGAATCTCATAAATTTGAAAACGGGGAAAAATTCAGGCTTTTGCAGTTTTGAACAGGATGGACACATGTGAAGTGAACTCGTTCCAACCACCAACACAGGACTAACCCATTTTTTAGTTTTTTCAAAATAACTCAAAAACAATGCAGATTCGGAAATTTTTAAAAGAATTCTTTTTGTAGAAAATTAATAATTTATTTAATTTGCAAATTTTTGCCCACTGTAAATTAAAACAGATTTTTTTTCCTTCTTCAATTCTTTGGGACTCTCTGCCACATGCATGTTTTCTTTTTAAGCGTTGCTCGGGGAATCTACAAAATGTCACAATTAACCAGTATGTTACTGGTACATAACCTCTACGCCTGTGACTTTTACGTCAAGGGATCAGTTAGAGGTTGCTTTTTTTTTTAAATAAACAACACAAATAAGTATAAAAACTTGAAATTAAATATTTCGCCGGCGTTTCGGAAATCTAATCTGTTTCCTTTTTCAAGTCTTTTTTATGAAAAATCTCTTTTGCTGTGTTTGATAAATACACAGCTCTAAGAACTTTGCATTTGTCATACACAGCCAAAGAGATTTTTCAAAAAAAGCCTTGAAAAAGGAAACAGATTAGATTTCCGAAACGTCGGAGAAATATTTAATTTCAAGTTTTTATACTTATTTGTGTTGTTTATTTAAAAAAGCAACCTCTAACTGATCCTTTGACGAAAACGTCACGGGCGTAGAGGTTATTTACCATTAACATACTGGTTAATTGTGATATTTTGTAGATTCCCCGAGCACCGCTTGAAAAGAAAACATTTATGTGGCAGGAAGTCCCAAAGAATTGAAGAAATTAGATAATACCACAAATAACATTTAGACATAGATGGTGGAAATATTTTGTTTGCTCAAATTTAAAAATTCCACGTTTCATAACATTCTAAGTCCATTAAAAAAAAAATGAAATTTTTTGACCACTACTGTACTTCCACTCCACTACGTGAAAATGGAACTGAAAATGTGATAGATGGCAATAATATTTGGCATACGCACCTATTTTAGTTTTATTGAAAAATGTACAGGGTGGTCATCTCAAGAAATAGTTCAACCATGCTGGACATTTGTAAAGGTATTTGCACAAGCCTTCCATATTTGGCACCTGTTATTTAGTATTGAATTTTTGCTGTCGGGATGACCACTCTGTATATCTTTTTGACTAAAAGTTATCAGGATTTCTTTGTAATAATAGTGATAACTATATTCCGATTATTATTCTCAATTTCATTTCGTAATTAATAATTTTTTAGAGTGACTACCATGCAAAAGTAAAGAGGGAAGTTCTGTGTAAATACTTTTACTGATTTTCTTTTACTTATTTCAGTTACCAAAAGTTTATTGTATGTTTTATTTTCTCCTAAAATGTATTTTTTTGTGAAATCTACACTTGTTCAATACATTTTTTGCAATTCCATGTCATCCTGTTAAATTGAAAACCAAAATTGTAACCGTGTGTGGACTGCGGGAAAATATTGAAAAAACTAAAAAAGCGAATTTCATAATGAAATTTGGTCTTGGGTCTCAAAATTAGATTCTGAACCACTTTTTCTAATAAGTTTTTTCGAGATCTTCAACGCGAAGCAAAACATCGGGAAGGGGTCCCATTTGGGGGGCTACCGTTATCTCAGTTTGTTACTTAAATTTAAGTTGGTAGTCTCGAAATGTACGTCTTATATAGGACTACAATTATACCAAAGCTCAAATCTGGATTTCAAAAAATTACGAAAATATCCGGGTGCCTTCATTTTAAATGAGACACACTGTATATGAAAAAATCGTTAAAGGTATTTACACAGAACTTGGGTCTATATTTGTGCATGGTGGTTACTCTAAAAAATTATTAATTACGAAATAATGACATTGAGAAAAATAATCGGAATATTTTTATCACTATTTACAAAGAAAACCTGATGACTTTTGGTAAAAAAAATAGTGTTCACCCAGCAGCAAAAATTCAATACTAACTAACAGGTGCCTAATATGGAAGGCTTGCGCAAATACCTTTACAAATGTTCACCATGGTTGAATTATTTCTTGGGATAACCACCCTGTACATTTTTCAATAAAAGTATAATAGTTGCATATGCCAAATATTATTGCTATCTGTCACATTTTCAATTCCATATTCACGTAGCGGAGTGGAAGTATTAGTAAGGATTAAAAAAATTTCATTATTTTTGAAATTTTTTAAAATGGTAAAAAAAATTTCAAAATTTTTTTTCTTCTGAAATAGGCTTAGAATGTGATGAATGGTGGAAATTTTAAGTTTGAGCAAAAAAGAATGTTTCCTTCTATTCTATAGTAGTAGTAAAAGAACATTACAATTTTAAAAAAAATAGATTGTAGCAATTCAATTGCCACAGTAACTGAGAGTTACAGACAACCATGAAAATTCCTTTTATTCTTACTATGCTGATATAAATAAAAATACCAAAATTATCCTGTAATTATTTTCAATTAATAAACCAAATCGTTAAAAGATGTCACTTAGCTAGAAATTTAAATAGGAGAATAAATTCACACTTTAAACTACTTTTTACCATAGTAGTACACTGTAATTTGATCAAAAATAGAACACCATACATAGATGTAGCTTCTCACTCTCCTGACTAGTGTTGCCCTCTGCTCATACAAAGTTTTAAAGGGATTCATTCTGAAGTGAGTTTCGAAAAGATACAGACTGTTAAAGTTTTCCCTAGTACCCAACCACTAAAAACGATTATAGGAAAAAAACTGGCAAAGATTTAATCACCTTTGGTCGTGAGTTGTACAGTATGCAAGGGAAAATTAATTAAAGTACTTTCGCTTTGAGGCCACATACCACCTACGGTTAGTAGAACTTTTTTAAATTCATCTAAAAATAATAATTTCTGTATATTTTTTTTTAATTTAAGTATTCTCTTAATTTTAGGCCTCCTCCTTTTTTATACTTTCGTCTTTCTTTGAATCTTTTACAATTTTCTCCTTACTTCATGTATTGAGAATAATTTTGATTAAGTAGCATTAAGAAATATCAAGAGCTGGCATTGTCAAGATTGGTATCAATAGCAAAAATCGAGAATTTTTTTGTGTGAATTCCAAACCATTTTTTTTATGCCCAGCCTTGCCAAATTGTATCTTGAAGCCCTGCTATTACTCTGCAAAAGAATTTATGTAGACTACATAAGAGCATCCTTCAAGGACTTCTCTTCAAGAAAACAGGTTGTATGCAGTTTAATTTCTTTTTATATTGAAGCTGTTTTTCTTACCGTTCCATAAATTGTAAAACAACAATATTGGTAAACTTTATATAACGATCTATATAGTATAGTATATTTTTTCTTAAATTTTAAACGTGAAATTATTATAAAATACATATATCTATGTACATATAATATAGTAGATATAAGATTTTTTTTTTGTGCGGCTACGTATACATGTATACCACGCTTTAATTGTAATGTAATCATTATAAACATTTTTCTATTTATCAATACATATACTAATTCTAAGTATAAATATCTCAACTTTGTACTTCAAAATTTCACGAATTTCTTTACTACATTATAGTCTCACAGATTTTATAATTTTTGTTTTATTTCCATAATGTTACGTTTGAAAGTTAACTTATTAGTTGGTTATCTTTAAAAATTTTAACAGCATTTAATTTGGAACCAACTAATTGGCGCCCCTGTATGCAATAATTTACTATCAACATCCAAAAGAAATTAATATCATTTTCAATACCCATTACCCAGGTCCCGAAAGAAAAACTGAGAGCCGTTCGCAGGTTACCATGAAAACAACTTAATAACATACACGAAAATTTACAAAAATTTTAAATAGGCATTTTTATGGTGACAAGATTTAGAATGGCATGAAACGTGGACATTCTAGTGGTAAACATTTTTTCAAAAATGTTGATAAAAAAATATTTTTTTTTTTTGAAATAGGTTTAGAATGCCATGAAACGTGAAAATTTTAAATTTGATCAAAGAAAAAAATCCGTCTATTCTAGTGGTAAAAAATGTTTCCAAAATGGTAAAAAATGTTCCAATTTATTTTTTCCGAAATAGGTTAAGAATATCCTGAAACGTGGAAATTTTAAATATGTTCAAAACAATTTTTTCATCTATTCTATGGTAGTGATTGAAAAAGATCAACATTTTTTTCTCAATTTTCTTTTGAAATGGGTTTAGAATGCCATGAAACGTGGAAATTTAAAATTTGAACCAAGATAAATTTTCTTTCTATCTATTTTACTGGTAAAAAATTTTTCTAAAATATTTGGTAAAAAAATTTTCAAAATTGTTTTTTTTTTAAATAGATTTAGAATGCCATAAAACGTGGAAATTTTAAATTTGAACAGACAAAAATTTTTTCCATCTGTTTTAGTGGTCAAAAATTTTTCAATAATGTTGGTAATAAACATTTTCAATTTTTTTTTAAAATACATTTAGAATGCCATGAAACGTGGAAATTCTAATTTTGAAGAACGGACAATTTTTTCTCCTTCTATTTTAGAGGTAAGTAATTTTTTTTTTAAAAATGTTGGTAAAAAAAATTTGCAATTAAAAAAAAAATAGGTTTAGAATGCCATGAAACGTGGAAATATGAAATTTGAACAAAGGCAAATTTTTTTCTGTTTCAGTGGTAACATTTTTTTCAAAAATGTTTGTAAAAAGCATTTTCAAATTTAAAAAAAAAATATATCTAGAATGTCATGAAACGTGGAAATTCTAAATTTGAACAAAGAAAAACAATTTTTTTTGTCTATTTTAGTGGTATAAACGTTTTCAAAAATGTTGGTAAAAAAAAATTTCAATTTTTTTTAAATAGGTTTAAAATGTCATGAAACGTGGACATTTTAAATTTGAACAAAGAGCAACATCTTTTTCATCTATTTTAGTGGTAATTTTTTTTCAAAAATGGTAGAAAAAAATGTTCAATTTTTTTTTCTGAAATAGGTGTAGAATGTCATGAAACGTGGAAACTTTAAATTTGAGCAAAAATAAATTTTCTTCATTATTTATTCCCTTTAGACGGTCCACCCTGTATATTTTCCAGTGAAAGTTTTACCATTTCTTCGCTGACAGTAGCGTGACCTACCTACCAAATTTGACTGTTCTCCGTCAAGCAGTTTTGTTAGTTAATGCACCAACGGACAGACAGATAGACAGACGGAATTGAAAAACTTATATTTTCGTAATCTACGTGATCTGAAACGTGAAAATCCGTAAAACAATAATTCCCTTCGGTATGCGAGGGAAGTAAAAAAGTAAGACTAACTACAGAGGTTTATTTAGATTTCTCACAAAATAGTTTACCTGGTTTAATGCAAGGTATTATTAAATTACTGCCACCATCATATTCCATGTATATGATGTAGGGGTTTGAAACACTTGTTGGGGATTTATCTTGAAAGTCTCTATGCCTCTTATCGTCATCATCCTTTTTTGCGATGGAGGATCCCGCAAGTTCGAAATTAGTTCCATCAGGGGAAAAGTCAAGATCAGCATATTCACCATTCATAGTTTGCGTCAATCACCTCGCAGTTATTAAATACACAGGATGTAACTAATCTACTGAGTATGAGTTACTGACAAGATGAATTTTATAATATCCGATGATGCCGATTTGGTTCCTTGATTTCATATTATACAAAAAGTTCAGAACGAGAAATTCGATAGAATCTTACCAATCTTTCTTTCTGTAAATACACTCAGATCCGGTTGATTTCCATTTGTGAACAAATAGTACTCTATTATCATAGGGCTCAAAAACGATCGCTCGCATCGATGTCTTCCCAAGTTTTAAAACGCTTTATTTTATAAAAATATAAGCCAACGGGATCGCCAAATGCTTTGTTGGCATTTCTGAAAATTGATTTTTCTGCAGTAATCCACAATTCAAGATGGCGAATAGGCGGAATTTTCAAAAATCATATCTTTGGTAATACCAATCTTCAATTTCAAAAAAATAAATTGCTTACAAAAAAATATAATTTACGAAAAAAAATACTGGAGTTAAAAATATTTAGTACCTAAAAAACCACAAAAAACTAAAATTTTTATTCTTCAATTTCATTTATCATTTCTATCTTGAAAACAACAGGCCATATGGAATTAAATTTCAAATAAAAAATGTGCAGAATTTTACGCTAATTCCAGTGATATACAAATTTAAAGGTATTGGTGGAAAAATAACCCTATAAATGTGCACGAATATGACGTGCTACATTGAGTCGCATATACGATTTTTCTTGAAAAACGCGTGTTACGATCTGTTATTATTTACACTGCACTTTTTATACAATTGTTGCGCATTCTATAGAATACTCTTCGCATCTTCATCGTAAATAATATTGGTTTTAGACATTTAATCTAATTACAAAATATTAAAAATAATTATTTTAAAATTTGAATAATTAATAACTTTTTTATTTATTTTGTTAAAAATAGGGTTCTTCCTCTAGCTAACACTAACTTCCTGTCTGATTTTGAATACAATCGGCCTGTTCATTCTTAAGTTATTGTGCTTATAAGAAACTGACGGACAGACAGACATACGGACGGACGGACTGACATTTTGAAAGTTGTTCAGAATTCGATCACCAACACAGTGATATGAAATTTTTTTTCTCTACAAGCGATATCGGTTGAAATGTGCCGATTAATATACTCTTCATTTTAACTTAAATCCGATGAACTTTTATTTTTGGGGGCATTTTAAATCTCTGGTTTACCGTGATCCAACTGACACTTTGGAGCAATTGCAACAACGTATTTTAATGTGCATAGAAACCATAAAAAATGATCCCAATTTATCAAATGTGTTGAACAGAGTGCGTCTGTCCTTAGTTCGACCTGCCGAAATGTGTATACGTGGAAATGGAGGTCATTTCGAACAATTTTTATGAAAAATTGGGTGTTACCCATTGGACATTAAAGGTATGATTATTATTATTATTATTATCTATGTCTTGTTTTGATCTGTTTATTATTGTTTACATTGATTTTCATAGAGACTAAAGGCTCGATTTTTAGTTTTCGATACCTGATTGGGAAAAATGATGCGCTCAATTCGTTAAAAGAATCAGGTTTTTTCCTAACTTAAAATACATTACTATTTTCTGTTATCGTATCTCGGACGTCTAACTGTCCGTTTTCCAATTTCATAAAATAATTACTAATTTTTTAAGCTTTTAACACAATGTTATAAATGTTAATAAACCACTTTCAAATTTTATAAATTCTTATAAACGTCAATAAACACATGGAAACAAATCCTATTTAAACCTCCGCGGCCATGCAATGCTTACGTTTTGCCGAAAGAGAAGAAATTATTTACATTTTCATAATTAGTGGTATAAAAAGTTCGGTACAAGTAATCCCATCAAAGTGCCGCATTTCTTCCGGCGGGAACACAAGTCGTTTATTACAGTTTTTTATTATTTCTAATATTCGGAACTATAACCTTAACATTCAAATTTTAAACCTAGGTCGTTTTTTTTCAAAGTGCCCCTAGAGAAAAAAGTCATATAGGTTTTTTGTTTGTCTAGTCGGTCCCTATTACCAGATTTTGTCATGAAACTAATTACACCCTGTATAAAGCGGTAATGGTGACTCTTATAGAGCGCGCCACTTAAGTTCTTTAAGTGGTATAAAGTGGTAATTGTAAAGTTTTCATGGACCATTTAGGTTACTAGTCTTTATTATTCGATGATGATGAATTATGGTGGGGGGTCTAAATTATGGTGGGGGGTTTCTAAATTATGGTGGAGAGTTCTGTGGCGTAGTGGGGGGTTCCCGAATTATGGTGGGGGGTTCTGAATTATGGTGGGGGGCCTAAATTATGCAGAGTACTTCTACAAAACAAAATTTGTTCATTTGGAGGTAAGATTTCATCGAATTTATTTCTTATATCGTAAACTCATAAATATAAAATTAAGTAGAAATATGAGAAAGAAACATGGATGTCTAAAAACTAATGCCAAAAACCCTTTGTGGAACTTGTAGGATAGGCTCCATGAAATATGCTCTATCTGCACTCATTACTTAAAGTATTATTATCTACGTTTATAAATCTATGTAATTTTCTAACGAGGTGTTCTCAGACACCTTCATATTACATTCGCATCATCTTGTTAGTAACTCACCACTTTATATTTTGATACACCTTGCATATACTATTCAAGTTCGAACTTTGAACTAAATTTAATTATCGAGTCGAAGCACTTGATAAGAAATGTATTTAACTTGTTTTTAATTCAAGAACGTGGCAGATAGCACTACGATACACCACAGATGTACACAGTTTCGGAGACAACTCAGAACTCTCTTATTATCCGCACTTATTCAGAACGTTGTTGTGATTGCAAATGAGGAATTTTCAAATAATGAAAAAAATGTTGATAAACTATCATATTCTTTATATAAGGAGAACAAAAGGCGTCTCTATCTCTCAGGAACTTTAATTTACGTGATTATTACTATCTCATTTGCACTGAGGTCCTAAAATAACGGATAAATTCACTACATAATTTGCAATCTATGTGTAAAATCCCAAAACACGTCAATTCTTGATTCTAAAATGAAATTTTTTGAGCGTAATTCCTATATCTTCCACTTCAATTCCCTTATAGTCCAGTGTACGGCGGTAAAAATATGGTATTACCTCTGAATCCTATCAAGAACCATGGATTTTCATGAAATTTTGGAATTAAACTCCACTTCATTCCCTACCCTATGCCGATATGCGCAACTTATTCTTAGGGGTGAAAACTATCCCTTATTGCAAAATTTTAATAAAATAATGAATTGAAGCATTTAATAAGTTAAAAAACTTTAAAGGGGTTTGGATCAAGATTGTTTGATGTTTTAAGACACTAATTGTTATTTGTCAACCCTTATTTGATTTACTTACCCCTTATAAACTACCCCCTATTACGATAAAATTGGAAAAAACAATTTATTGACTTTGTCATACTTCATATATTTATCATCCCAACTTTTCAACCCTTAAAAATCATCCCTTATTATGAAAAAATTGAAAAAATCATTTACCTGAATATTTATATTAATTTGGTATCTTATTATCGTGTTCAACTTGAATAATTATTTACTGCAACTTTTCAACCCTTCAAAACTACCCCTCATGAGGAAAAAAGTGTAAAAATTTTGTAAAAGCATGAAAATTTGAAAATTTAGAAAGACACTATATAATAATGTAAATTTTTTATTTATTAAGTGTATTTTACAATATTTTATGCAAGTTTAAAAGTGAATTATTTATTATTTGTTTGCTTATAGTAATGAAATATATTCTTTATAGGATTTTGCAAACAGCGGGGAAAAAACTATCTATGAGAACTAAAAGAAAAACTATATGTAAAAATATTAATGAAATCTTTGCAATCTTTCGATAACCTGACTTCTGATTATACTGGCAAATTAGAATCCTAAAATAAATTTGTCTAATTTCTTATTTAACATTTGTGACGAAGTGAATTTTTGCAGACAAAAATATAATTTAATTTAATCATAGACTTCGCCACTTTTCCCATCTTACGGCCGAAAGATTAGAATTTGTTCTGTTTATTTTTATTTAGCCCGCGACATGTAGTTTTCTATAGGAAATAAATGTAAGGTTCCGCAGCGATGAGAAGTTTTCTAAAATAAAATTTTAATTGATTCCGATAAATTATTCCGGATGGCGTTAGTCACAGTTAAATTATTCCCCACTTGGTATTTAACACCAAGTTGGAGGGGATTTTTACTTTCTGGGGGAACCAGCTAGTCAACGAAACACAGAACAGAGAGTTCACTTCGGAGAGCCTAAAGGATTACCACGTGGGGATCTAGTACCGTACCGACCGTTCACCTGGAGATCACCACGTGTGTAATTCGATAGTCTCTGCCATCGCCGTAAAACATAACAGCAATGTAAGTTTTAAAACATTTCTTAGTATTTCCGTAAATTTCAAAATTAAATTTCATCTTAACAGTTAAATGAATTAACACGTGGGGGTTCTAAAATACCGTACCGACCGTCCGCCTGGAGAACACCCCGTGCGAGTTTACTTAACTGTGCCCCATATACCAGCAGTGCAAATTCACAATTTATTTTACTTGATACACTCCATAAATAATATTTTCATGATAAACTAGCAAATCTCTGTTAAATATTCATGGTCCGATTTGTCTATATTAGAGAAGTGTACGATAAAAATTATTTCATCCGAGATAAGCCGTTGTTTCTTGCCCGGCGTTTTTACTCGCTATTACCAGATAAGAAATAAAACATTGAAACGCGTGATTAACAACAAAACTTTAAAACGATTTCAAATTTGATGAGAAATACCGACGCATATCATAGACATAACAAAATTACTCTGTGTTAATGTTTGTCCAATCGGGGGCCCTGTTAGATTCTCAAGATTTAATCCAGATAGCTATGTCCCAAATAATTTCCAAGGGAAAATGGACATAGAAGATATTTCGAGAGAATTATTATTTTGTCTCAGACTGTGGAGTCAAAATAATATCCGCCAAGTTGGTTGGGATGATAGAAACCCGCCGTCCGTAAATTAGTTAGTTTGTATTAAACCGAATTTTGCCGTGTAAAACCGTTCCAAAGCCTATTGTTTTAACTTAACCGTTGTTTCATAATTTATTGGGTTAAAATAATATCCGACATGTCGGATTGGTAGAACTCCGTTTTCCGGCTATTTTATTATTTTATTTTGTTTTAAACTATTTCATAAATTAGCGAATTAGGATAAAATCCGTTAATTTTAAAAGGTTTTCAGTAATTTTGTATAGTCCGAGAGTTCAGAGGAAAATCTGAGAGATACTCTGAATAAATAAATTATATTTATATTTTGATACATGAACCTTTCCACTGTACATCTGGCAAGAAACACGTGGTAAATTTTATTTCCGAACCGAATGCAATTAGAGGTACTCAACTATGTGGTTTGAGGCGCTTGGCGAATCTCTCTGAACCGAACCGACACCGTCGAGATTAATTCTGGCTGTCCGTCCAGGCACAATGATCTTTACCGAGAGAGCTGATACCGAATCCGATTACCGTTTTATTCGGTATCAGTTTTCCACAATTTCACCATTTACACCACATTCTGCCAATTCCTATCTGACATGTATACACCGATATGATAAATTCTGTCCGAGAATAGTTGTTTACTTTTACTAAAAATTTAATTGCTTTCTACTTTGCTACTAATTTGTTTTGTCTTAACATCCACTGCTTGCTTGCTTGCTGTTATAACCGACCGTACCGCTTATTACCGTTTTGCCGCTTTGCCGCCAAGCCTACTATCGCTTTGCACACTATTTGCTTGGCTTTGCTGATATCCGAATTAATAAGAAAATATTAAAATCAGTAGTTAATATCTTCTCACCGCCTGGTTCCTTGTCTTCGTAGTTTCACTTGTTTTCATAGTTTCACTTGCAAATAAACCGAAATGATATATCTTAAGTTTTACTTGTAAATATTCATAATATGACATATCTTAAGTTTTGATATTATTTATCTGAACTCTATAAGAGTATTTTGGTACCTGACCGTTTTATTTATTTTAATAATTATTGTTTGTTGTTGAATACTTAGTATATTTTAATAAATGTTGTTATCTTCCGAAATGTGCGTTTTACTGTTGTGTGTGAATGAAAATCTAATCTTCCGTCCAGACCCCTGGACATACCGTGTCTCCACTGTAGCTATCCCAGCCCTACTGCAACAGGCTGCGTTTAGGAGGCTAATGTGGGACCTTTGCCCCACGTAAAAATTGCAAAGGTGGCGCTCGAAATAACCGAATTTAACCGAAATACAGCTCAGCGCAGCAGTGACGCTTCCGCTTGTCTATGCGCTAGGCAACCGGGAGAAAGCACGTCACACATTCTCATTATAATACTAACACCCAACATAGTCCCCCACGGCTATTCAGATCAAACTAGTATCTATACGACCCCCTGCGGTATGAAGATTCAGTTAAAAATGAGAACAAAGGCCTAAAATGAATTTATTTACTTACCTTGTCTTAAATTTTTTTTTCATTCTAATGGATTACATTTTCATTAAATCTCTCATTCAGTTTCTTGGAAATGCTTAGCCTTTGAAACGTTTTTCGCTCTTATTCTGAGCTCATCAGAATGGTACAAAGCCACTTATAACGATGTTTCATGCAAAACCAAGGCAATATCCATGAGTAAGTATGAAATATTTATATTTGACATTGATTGACAAGATCTGTTGTTTTTTATCAGTCAATGTCAAATATAAATATTTCATACTAATTCATGGCTAAATATTGAAAATACAGAAAATAGTTTTCAACAAAATTTGTAGCTCATTTCTTTCTCTACAAAATAGGTCTTTACAAATTTTTGTCATACGTAAGCCGTTTAGGAAATAAATCCAGTTTTCCACTTACAGTGAGAGGGATAATTTTCTGGGAATTTCGTACGACCGGACATATCGATCGATAATTATTACTATTCAGAGCCGCTAAAAAAAATGAAAGCAACATAAAATGTAGAAAAGAGTCTCAGCTTTAAAGTGGAACTAATCACAAAATTCATACAAATTTTTATCATAGTGAAAAAAGTGTTAGAAGGTGGCTTAGTAAACTTTATACATTTGATTTATTCACATCTTTGGGTTTTATGCATCCTGCCTATTTCTCCCGTAACAGTGGGTGCTTTTTCACTGCATGGATTGGATTCCACGCACTTTAATCTATATTTCGTGAAAATTTCATTGAAGAATGTTCAGAAACAAATAAGTTGTATATCTTTTACTGTATAATTGTGCATTTTCTGAACGTGTATGAATAATGTAGACAAAGTCAAAAAGTACTACGCGCATTTAAAAAACTCTAAAGTCATTCGAAAGAATATGTTTGATTGTCCTTATAATCCAAAAATTAAGACTGTGCTATTATTATTACTTAAGATATAGTGAATTGAATTCTAAAATTTGGAGGTGATTGATCGATGAGAAATATACCCTCTACTTTGATCGCAAGGCATATTTTTCCAACAAAAGTAATTGCAATAAAATGTTAACTGGATTAATGTATCATTATATAAGAACATATAAGCAAAATGAATTATCATTCTAACAACTCCCGGCAAAGATATGAATAAATCTGTGGATCAACTGTACAAAGTTTGCTAAGCCATCTTCTGACACTTTCTCTCTTTGATAAAATTTTTTAAGAATTTTGTGATTAGTTCCACATTAAAGCTGAGACTTTTCTTTACATTTTATGTTATTTTCATTTTATTTAGGGGCTCTGAATAGTAAGACTTATCGATCGATGAGCCCGGTCGTACGAAACTCCTGGAGAATTCTCATTTTTTGCGCATTTCGAAGCGGCTTAAAACTATAAGTGGAAAACTCGATTTATCTTCTAAAAGGCTTAAGTAAGACAAAAATTTGTAAAGACCTTTTTTTGTTGAGAAAAAACGAGCTACGACTTTTGTTGGGAACTTCTTTCTCTATTTTCATTATTTTGGCCGCTAGAGTAAAAAAACGAAAATCGAAAAGTTTTTCCAAATTTTTTTGAATTTTCCTCGAACTTGGAAGTGCAAAAAATGCATCATCTCATTCTCCAGGTTATTACCTACTTAAATCCCGGAGATGGTCCTTTTATTAATTTTTGTTGTCTTAAATTGTTAATTTGCCTTCTTACCGTAAAATTGAAAATAAAAAAGTTAGGTTAAAAAAATCACCCGGTAATTTTTTTAACCTGAAATTTTCAAATATCTCCAGTAATAAGCACTCTACAGCAAAATGTTTCAAATAAAAGTTATAGAATTGGATGGGGGCAGTTCAGCGGTATTTGTCACTTTGACTTTGGATGGAAGGGTTAAGATTGTATATTCTAGGTTAAATTCGTTTTTTAAATGGGAACCCCTATTTTTTGTTGCAAATTCGAATTGTCTGACTAAAAATAGACTACTTTTGTTTGAAACATTTTTTCTGAAATTGTCATTTTTTAGTTATTCGGCGAGGAAAAGTCAAAATTCTAGAAAGGCGAATTATTTACTAGAAAATGAAGAAGTTTTGTCAACAATTTCAGGAAGCAAAAAGAGTTTCTTCTTCGGAATCGTCCAATGCCCTTTTTGATGCACTCGATCCATTTGCAGCGTCCTTACACCTCTCAAAAGAAAAGAAATTTGAAAATTAGAGAAAATTGTTCGCAATAAAATGATGTACAAGAAACGTCTGATGTGTATTTTCAATAAAATCAATAGAAAAAAAGTTATAACCCTTAAATGATCAATCTTGAACATTTTAGTCTATTTTTAATTACAACTTTTTCATTTTCAATTTTGCGGCATAAAATATCTAGACCAAGACTGTAGAGAATTCAATTCTCTATAAAAAAGCGTCATAATACTTTTTGTGAGACTTACGGTTCTTGAAATATCGCGCAAAACTGATTACACTACCCCTTTTCAAAATGGCGACCAAATGGGGGGTTCTCAACCCCAAAAACATCGTTTCATACTCACACTGATCCCCCCCCAAACATCTCGATAACAATCTTGTGCTATCCAAAATACAAGGTTCGGCCAAAATTTCAATGGACTAAATAAGCTAAAGCATAATACACGCTCATCTTGGCAATTGTATTCTTTAGCTGTAAAACAGAAAGTAGGCTTGATTTAGCAACTTACAAATATATGCAATTCCCATGATAATCTTGATTCGGTAAAAAGTTATGTTATCACTAGACGTTAATGCTCTTCTAAAATTAAAATTTATAAAAACTGTTTTTTCATTATGCAAAATGAGCTTATTTCTTTGGCAACATGCGTGTACATCATCTAGTGTAACAAATTTTATGATATAATTCCTTCTTAGTGACAGCTGATACCGAAACAGATGATAGTCTGCTTACATCGTGGTAACGCCATGTTGAATGTAACTTGGCAGGTCGTTAAAGTATATCAAAATAACAGAGGGCCCTAATATTGAGCCTTAGGGAACCCCCAGGGTTTCATCATTGATATATGTACCCATAAGTATTTTCACTACAACATTTTTTTCTAATGCCGGTGATCTAAAAATTCTTGTAATAAGTTTTCTTAAAAAAAACAATCTTGCACTGGTCTATATCTTGACGAAAAAACATTGTTTACAGGCCAAAAACATATTTTCAATTCTCTTGGCAGGCAAACCTACGCACATGTTAAATTAATTAAATACACTCTTTGACATGGCTGAATAATAATCCTCTGAAAAAAAAATACAAAACTTATTAACACTGCGTTTATTTGCGTTAAAACAATTGGGAGAGTACCACAACAAAAATAACACAATCTTTATAAAACAATAGAAATCAAGACTACGCCTGTTTGATAAAGCATTAAACTTAGACATCATAAGTATCCGTGAATATGATTTATTAGGTTGCCACCTTTGTAATTTTTTTGTATTGACTGTCTTTATTCAAATACTGTTTCTTTGTTGCTTCTGAAAATAATCCATCATGTTTATTTACCGAAGCATCAGTCGGGGACCCCCTTGAGTGCAGCAGGCAGCATACTCAGTGCCCCAAAGATGGGTATATCTACAGTAGTGTGGCTAATTTACACTTGTGAAAAATAAATTTTATTTTTTTTGTCTCTTCTACAGATTGGTTTGAAATCCCAAAAAACTGATGATCAAAGAGCAAAATTAGTTGATATTAAAGTGCCTCTAACACCTTCAAATTTCCCATATAATTTATGTCACTTTTTTTGCGACAAATTGTTCACTTTGCAACAACATGCCTCAAAATCATTGTTTAAACACATAAATATTGAAGTATTTTTATTAAATTCTAAAGCCACTTAAGAAAGTTGAGGCGTTTAGTTGAGGGTCCACGCCTTCGAAAGCCGTCAAAATCGCCAAGTAACCCATTCCAGCAAGGTAAATAAATTTTGAGCTCGCATATCGAAAGAGGGTCGTCCTAATGGGCATCCGAAATGGCTTGTTGGACTTTTTTTGGCGCTTGCACAACTTCACAAGAAAAAAAGATGGCGGAACGTTATTTCAAGAATTTGTGTTTTTAAACATATACCTCTCGCTAGAAAATTAAATACCTGCGATATTGATCTGATTTTTTATATTTGTATATTACTGACATGAGCGCATATATCTGTACTGATAGAATTTCAAAATCACTTACAATTTTTTTCTAAATAAATCTTAAATCACAGGAAGCAAATTTGTGTGTTTGAATTTTCGACGTGCGATCAACTATATTAAATGTTTAATTTTTTTATATATTATATGCGAATGAAATATGGTCTAAAGATCAAAAAAGTTTTTGCAAAAAAATTAGCTCCATATCTTTTACAATTTTTGAGTTACAGACTTTTCAAATTAAACCATAATTTAGGTCCGTGACACTCCTATTACCATGCGGCTATTATCTCACGTACTGCTATCTGGTTAATTGTAATGCATCAAGATAGTAAGCCAATACATTTTTGATATTGTATTATTATTTTTTATAATTTTACAAAAATATTAATATGTAAAATGAAACTTATTTGTGTATGGAGATAATTATATATAGGTACCATCATTATACAATATAGAAATAAAATATAAACACGTACATGAAACGTGTAATTTATAAGTAATAATAATAATAATAATGCATAATTATACACAGCTCAGTAAGCATCGACAAAGCACTATTATACTAGTAAGAATTACTGTCTGTTAAACACTGCTCTGTATTATTTCTGCCCTTAAAACCATTGTAGGAAAGGCCACATGCACAAGCAACAGAACATCAACATTTTTAGTCACACTCTACTTTACAATTCCACTTTTTGTTTTTTTTTTAACCACTTGTGGTTTTTTTGTCATCATTTGTGGATTTATTTGGTTATTCTCTATCAGATATCCAAATTTTCTGGAAGAATGTGATGTGTTTTCTTATCCGTTTTTCAAGTCACCGAGGTAATTTGTTTAAAAACCAGGATTTTGTGTTAGGTAAGGAAAGTATAGGAGAATCTAAACCACTTCTTGTGAATAATTATTTTGCAGTAAGCAGGGTTTGACTCTGCTTCGCTAAGTACTTCAGTTGCAAGCTAAGCTAAGCATACCAAACTACTGGACTTAATGACCGTTTCAAATGCAGTAAGTAAGCTCTCTTGTAGGACTTAGCGAACGTATGTCTAATAACTTTATGAAAAATAAATGCTACCTTGGTGAATCTAATCAAACTCACTATGGCCATACAGATTCACATAGGTCTTACGACCATCTTCAATCACACGATCACCAATTGCATCGCAGTTATCTCCAAGATTAGTCAAACTGTTTAGTTGGCCTGTTTGATTTAAGGCAACTGTAACTGCTCACTTTTTCCCCTTCGGAAAGAATAACTGACAGGTCACACAATACATAGACTACCAATAAACAACATTTACAATATTTTCTTCTTCATATTTTTCACCTAATTATTTATTGGTTTCGTGAATACTATAAAATACCCTTTGTTGTCGTATACCCACAAAACTTTTGTAGTTTTTCTATTTTGGAAAAATTAAACATACTTTTCGTAAATATTATTGTGTTCGTTTGTTCATGACTGCACTTCAAATTTTATGCTAGGCGGGAGGAATCCAATTTCACATTGTTGGGCAACATTTGTCCTTATTTACACCAATATTCAGAGTGATATGATATGATTGGCTTGTTTTCTTAAGTCATATCATACTTTTTTAAATCTGAAGTTTAGGTCAATTTTTATTTTTAAACTCAATTTAGTAAAACTTATTAACGATTTCGTACTCTATTTGCAAGTCTAGATATACTGTCCTAAACCAAAATGATTAGAAGAAATCTCCACCTCCTGCCCAGAGCCGCTCAGCGACAGGCCGTTTAACATCAATTCTACCCCGGAATGGCCACAGCTGTTCTCGGACGCTTCGCTGACTCCACGCCGACTTCCGGCCACCCCTCGCTGTATGGTACCATCGACCACCGCATGCCCGAGTAGGAGTCCATCCCCGGAGGGTCAGCGATTCATCGCTCACACTTCGCCGACCAGTGGCACCTACCTATCGACCAGCGAACCAGGACTGGGCTTCCGGGGGATGACTACCCCTCTACATTAGATGCCACCAGCCCACCAAACGACGGCACCCAGCGCCACTCCGAAGATACAAGAAGTCGCCATCCCAGGGCGATCCCTGCCCCCTCAACAACCACAACAGGGAACCATCAGCCAGGCCTAGGGCTACCCACGTACGAACAACTGGCCCAACTACTGGCCCCGACAACGTCCAATCTAGCCCAGGTAACCGCACAGCAGCAAAACAGCCGGCCCCCCATCATTGCACGGAGCTCCCCACAGCCGTATGACGCCAGGGAGCCTAATTTACGTGGACACCGCGGCGCACCACCCGTTCATTTCTAAGCGAGCAGCGCTGGCGATGACAAAACTCGTCCATTGTAGGGAAGCAAACCCAAGATGAAACATTTCCCCTTGTATTTGCCGACTCGTTTTTAGAATTCTGTGTAAAAGATCAATGTTATCATTAGTGACAGACAAGGATCAATGGGGAAGCTGTCAATTTAGTTGGACACGGTATGTGTATTTTCTATACTCATGATTTTTTAGTGTCTTTCATAGTTATTTGAACAATTATGTTTTCAATAATGATGACATTTCTTGTTAAATTTCCCAACATTTGGTCAGCTTAATTTAAATTTATTAAAATTAGAATTATTAAACCTAACAATTTCTTAGTATAATTTTTATAAACGTGAAAAGATACAGTAGCACGCCCATGGCCGGTTTTTATCTGGAAGTATTATTACTCTTTTTAATTTCCAAATAGACTTATAATAACTTAATTTGTCTATTATCCCATGGTGTCACAAACTTTAAGAAAATTTGGAAATGCAGTGTTCTGAAATCACTTCTTCTGCGGCAGTAGTAGAGAAACGCCCATACAAGCTAAAAAGGAAAGAAATAAAAATTATTATTCAGCAAACAAATTCCTCTCCACAAACACTTCCTTTATTCTGCTATTGATGGAATCCATAGAGGTTTTCAGTTCGGAATAGTTCCGGCAAGTGGTAACTTTTGAGAATATATCTTTGAACATACAATAAGTTACCAACAATAGCCCTTGAGCGTCATTTGTGATTAAACAAATTAATTGCGAAATATCACTTTTCGTCAAATATCTCTTAAAATATTTTTTCTAAAAAAAACCTAATTGTTCTACTCGAAGGCACGGAAAATTTCACATTAAAAATGTATATGAAGTTTTTTCGTACGATGAAAAATTTAGGCTCCAGATTTTTTTTGTTTAACGCACGAAAATGGAACACGGCGACACGATACTTACGTGCGCGAGGCCGCGCGCCAAACGCGCGCGACCTCGGGCGCGCTACACTAAATTTGTTGTAACTTTTGAACTAATTAATGAAATTGAACTCAACAAAACTTACATGAAAGAAGATACATGGGGCTATTGGATCATTATATTTTCAAATATAAAAATGAATGTATATAGGTATAGTACATTATATGAAGTCGGAATATAAAGAGATTTTCGATGAAATCAGTAAACGCATTTCTACAATTTTTAAGATAAAAACCTGTAACTTTCGTATTACTCTTGAAATAGTGTATAAAAAGATCCGGTGAGTGAAAAAAATCTCATAAATTTATTTTTGAAGATGCACACTTCCAAAATTTCAAAATTTTGAGAACATGAAAAAATTTGATATGTATAACTAACTTTAGCCACCTATTATTCTGGTTTAAACCGCGTTATTAAATTTCTGTAAGTGCGATTTTTAAAGCTTGAAATGTGTACTTTAAGATGCTTCAGGGGGTTTACCTACAAAATTAAATTAACCCTCTTTATTTGACGAAAATTAAAAAACAGTTTGCTCCAAAATTCGTGAATTTAGGGGAAAAATAAACGTTAATAACTTTTATAAAAAAAATATTTAACATACCTATCTAATATTTATTTATAGTAGGACCTTCAAATAAGTAAATCTGATATATAAATGCTCTGGGTCTGTTCCGAAAGACTGCCAGTGGTATCCTGGAATTTTTTTCTTTTTATATCGAGATATATAATTTTTTTGAACCTTCACCAATATCATATTGAATATGTTAATCCATGCGCAAGTTGTTTAAAATTTATCGAGTTACGCCATTTTTAATAAAATTTGTATGGAAATGTCGGCCATATTGGATTAATCATTTTGAATAACCTTTCTTTGACATCATAATCTATTTCGTCAACCTTGAATACCTCTAATATGTCAATTTTAATTAAATTGCCTTAAAATTTCTCAACTTATAATACTTCTGTTAAAAATACTTTTTTTTAAATTTAAATAATAAACAATTTCCTCACAATTTTATGTTTATAACTTTTGTTTTAAGCTATGTAAAAATGAGAGTTTTTGGAAAATCGAAGCTTCTCGTAATTATTCAGCCTCTATAGATTCCACTACATGAATTATGTTAGTTTTAGAACACTTACCCATAAGGCTCAGAGCGTACAGCATAAATGTAGTTCTACAACTCCACTCCAACATTATTCCTGCTACGGTGCTGGACACCACGCTTCCCAATCTGCCAAAAGTTAACGTGATGCAGATGGCCATACCGCAGATGTGCGTCGGAAAGATGTCCACCACCCATACATTTATTATTGTTATGCCAATACCTGGCAACACTAAGATGCTCACAAACAGAATATCTATCAGGATTTTCTTTGAGATATAGCAGAGGACGGCCAAACCAAAAGCTGGGATCCCCGTGCATATTACTAAAACAAATCGATTTTAATATCGTGATATCAAAAACTATCGTGGTCAAAGATGGCCATTTAAATAAAAATTTGCTGCCTTGGCTTGTTTGACATATTAGAAACAGAATAATCAGAGGTTTGTGTTGTGCATTGCAGTATTGATAATAAATCTAATATAAAGATAGGACGTGAAATTGTCTCAATTTTCATTTCTTTAACATCATAAGTAAAATGCAACATATATTCTAGTGGCAGTAGATAAGCTATGTGAATTCTGGCTCAAAATCCCATGTTATTTCTTATCAAAGTTCATTCTGGTTATCTTTATCGGATTTTACCCCCACCACTTTTAAGCCCCACCCTCACAAAGGTCCTATTGGTCGGGGACTAAAAAGTAGTGGGAGGAGTAAATTGGTAAAAAATATGCTGAATGAACCTCCATAAGAAATAACATGGACTTTGGGTCCAGAATCCCCATAGCTGTACTGCATATTTATGACCAATTCCCCCCCCCCCCACTACTTTTAGGCTCCGCCCTCGGGAAGGTCCTATTGGTTGAGGATCTAACGCCCCTTGACCAATAGGATCTTACCGAGGACGGAGCCTAAAAGTATTGGAGGGGCAAATTGGTAAAAAATATGCAGAATGAACCTCTATAAGAAATAATATGGGATTTTGGTCCAAAATCCCCATAGTTGTACTATTGACCAATTTACCCCCCACCACTTTAGGCTCCACCCTCGGGAAGGTCCTACTGGTCGAGTATCTTACACCCCTCGACCAATAGGACCTTACCGAGGGCAGAGCCTAAAAGTGGTGGGGGGGATACATTGGTCAAAAATATGCAGAATGAATTATCGTAAGAAATGGCATAGGATTTTGGTCCCGAACTGTTCTAGATATATTACTAGTGGCTCACTTTGCTTAAAAAGGAGACATACTTACTGAAGAAATTTCGTGTTCCAAGAGCCTTGACGACCACGCCCCATGCAACATATGCAAAGAAGTAATACACACCAATAATAATATTTAATATAAAAACCCTGTCGTTGACGAGGTTGTTGCATGGAACTGGGTCTTCGTTAGTGGTTTTGTTGAAAGACAAAGCTTCGCATATCGTTAAGCTGCTATTGCCGCCATCAGAAAGGTTAGCGATGATATCCGGGTACCAGGCATATAACCCCGACCCTACTGCGAATGACGCGGCTTGCATGAAGCTAGCCGACAAAGTGTAAATCAACAGCGGTGATTTCAATAGTGGCAAGATTTGGTCAGTCAGGTATTTCTTCACGCTTCTCTTTCTGTTCCGATCTATGTCCAACAAATTTTTTTCGTCCAAGTTTTCTACAGGAAAACTGTCTTGCGAGCGTCCCGTGTTGTAAGAGTACATTTTCCTTAACACTATTAAAGCTTCTCTATGTTTGCCAGTGTGGTACAAGTATCTCGGACTTTCTGGTAAAATCGTCAGGCCCACAGCTGCGATGGCATTCGGGAGTGAATTTAGTAACATGAATACCCTCCAGTTGGTCAAGCGAAGTCCTAGGAATTCCACGTTGATAACTTGTTGCAATAAAAACCAGCCTAGACTTGGTAGGTAGGTCATTGCAAGTGCTACGAAAATTGTCAGCCAGGCCACTGACTTTGCTTTGGTGCTGTTGCTTAGGAATTCGCCGAAGTAGACGAAGATTATGGCTGCCGGTCCGGATATACTGAAAGAAATCATTTATATGTAATAGGATCACTTTCTTTTCGTCATTTATTTATATTCTAAACCCCGGCGCAAAAAGGAGGGGTGTGTATGGAAGCCCTAAACTGTTTATTTATACAGATTCGGAAAATTCAGTTTAGAGTATAGGAACAACGATGTAATTGATACAGCCCTGCTAGTTCCATAAATCGTGCAAGCAGAGGCACACAATGAATTGAATTTAGTGCGACATGAACTAAGGATGGGTGCGGACGTAGGTAATAATTTCTAATATGAAACAAGACAATATCTCTTCGTCAAAAGCGAAGAAGTTATTTCTCACATTTTTGACACATATTTCTTCTATTGAAAGCATTTCTGCCGTTTCTTTTTTAACCGTAAATGCTATGGGAATAAAATAACAATTCTTATTAAAACCGAAAGGAAAATAGAACATTAAAATAAAATTAAATAACTCGGAAACTAAAATCAACTAATAATTATCAAAAAATAAATTATTCTTATTAAATTACAGAAATAGAACATTAAAATAAAATTAAATAACCCTCAGAAACTAAAATCAACTAATAATTATCAAACAATAAATTAATGAAGTAAGGATTCAAACAAACCAACTTCTTGTGCCAAATAACAACCAAACCGAGTATACAATGAACCTCTCATATCATTGAGTTGATTTGGAGTAATGCTTGCACAAAGTTGGATAAGTTTTTCCCGTAATTCAACTAAATTATTGGCTCGTTCAAACGCATGTTTGTACGCGGTTTCTTTTAAAAAGTCCTGCAGAAAAAAATCATGGGGTGCTAGATCAGGTGACCTGGGGGGCCATTTTATCATTCCCCCGTAGCTATTAAACGATTGGGAAATGTTCTTTCCAGAAAATTAATAACAGTTAAAGTATTGTGACTTGGGCAGCCGTCTTGTTGAAACCAAATGTCGTCAAAGTTGACAGGAAGATTTTGAACTGCAGGAATTATTTGGTTTTGTAAAAGCTCTAAATATTTATTGCCATTTAAATTGCCATCGATTAGCAGTGGGCCTATAATATGATTGTCTAAAATTCCCGTCCAAACGTTCAAATTTTGAGGATACTGAGTTCGCACAGCAACACTCAAATGTTTATTTTTCCGAGACCAATATCGTACTACGGATGGATTGTGTTTCCTATGTAATGAAAAGGATGATTCATCTGTAAACAATATACTCTTTAAGAAGTTTTCATTTTCATTCACTTTATTTATCATGATTTCACAAAATTTCATCCGTTTGAAATTGTCCTCGGGAAATATTACTTGTGTTGTTTGAAGTTTAAAACAACTGTACCCATTTCTTTTCAAAATATTTCTTACAGTTCTTTCCTTCATGTCAAGTTCGTCAGCAATTTGCCTGCTAGAACAAGGTTCACTAGTTTCAACAGGTGCACAGACATTAGTTTTGCGAATTTCACGTTCTTCGGTCATTTGTTGATGACGGGGTTCGGGTTGACAGCATTTTTTACAATAATTCACGACACACCCGAAATTCTCAAATTTTTTAATAATGTATGAATTATGCTAGCTGAGGGGATTGATTTGTCTTGATATGCCACAGTAAATAAATTTATTGTGTCTTCAGTGGAATGGCCCCCGAAGTACCACTTCACAATTTGCACTTTTTCTGCAGTTGTATAAACACACGGCATTTTAATAACGAAATTGAGATTAATTTATTTTATTCCCACACGCCTAAACAGCTGCGCTATTAAAAGTAGAATGGGTGCGCTGTTCTCAACTCGAAGCGGTCAAGCGATGGCGCTATTGTTTTATACAAATATCCTGCATTGTTCTACGACAAGGTTTGGTTTATCTGCGCAGAAACAAGTTTACGTACCTTAAACTAAATTTGCTGAATCTGTATACCTTGTCTTTAAAAAAAAATTTCATTGTAATGGATATTATTTCTTTGAAGGATTGGTTATCTGTCATTCTGTCTTAAGCTCTTTAAGCGGTATAAAGTGGTAATTGAAAAGTTTTTCAAAGACAATTTACGTTACTACAGTTTTTGTTATTCGGCGATGGTGACGTTCAGAGTACCCTTACAAAACAAAAATTGTTCATTGGTATGTCATACTTTATAATGAGGAATAAAGAATGGGACATTGCTATATCGTTAAATCACCCAATTGAGAACTACTTACCATATTCCGTTAAGGAATCGAAAAATACAGAAACCCCAAAATGAGGAGCTGACAGCTGCAATTGACCCAGTGACGAATGCACCCACTAAATGCAGCAACAATAAGTTTCTCCTCCCTTTGATATCTGATATGTACCCCCATATGGCACAGCTGATCATTAAACCAGCTAAACTTGCAGACGTGAGTATTCCTTTTTTGTAGCTGTCCAGGTTTAACTCGCATTCTGCGGCTGGCACTATGAAACCTATTCCGTAACATTCGAGGTTAGCTGCGAACAACACCAGGCCGCAAAAGAGGATTAGAATGATGTTGTATTTCCCAAATCCTGTAAATCAGCAACGTTTTTAGTAGTTTATCGGATTGTACAACGGATGCAAATACGATAGCGCAAAAAAATTTAAACTTAGAACCACTTATTTATTCGCAGGCCATTGGTGTTTGGTCGACTGTATTAACATAAAACATCCGATCAATGAACAAGTCTAGATACATAATGCTATCTCTTCAGAACATACCATGTTTGCTCCTACATAGTCACATTATATAGCTATAAAAAAGGATAGATAATCATAACATTCCCTAAGTAACAGTGCAGTGGCGGCTCGTGATATTGTCTGCAGAGGAGGCTTGATATTCTGAAAGACAACTGACGTGCAATATGACTACAATTTGTACATTTCCCCACCACCCGGCCCTGAGGTAGCACAACGGCGCGTTACATTTTTTTGCCGTGGGTTGTTCGCCAGGATAGCGAATCACGACTTGAGAGAATAGAACTAATGAAAGAATAGAAAGAAAAGGAAATAGAAAATATGATGAGATGAAAAATCATTCTCATGAAATTCTCGTTCCTACGACTCGAGTATCGGTATCCAAAGGAGCCCTACTATCCCACTTGTAATTAAATTATATAACTTTTAATAAAAATAAAAACAGGTTTGGTAAAAAAATTAAAGTGTTTTTCTACAAACAAAAAATTGTATTCATTATCACTGCCAGGAGTGTAAAATTATAACTTTTAATAAAAATTAAAATTGTTTTGAGACAGAAGTTATATAAAAAAATATAACCGCGGAACTCTATATTATGGAGAATAAAAAAATATTTCCTAAAAAATAAATAACATAAATAAATATTTTTTCTAAAATAACAACTACCTATATTAATCTCTGCTTTAAAGCCTAAATATTTTTATAAATGAGTGGTAACCTGCGATTTTCGGAACTGGCAAAATGGTTGATTACTTCATCATAAAATGAATCGTGTTTCTTCAATTCTGACAAAAAACGTTTTTCTATTGAAATAAGCGATACATTTGAGAGGCGGTCTTAACTCATTTTGTTTCTAGTAAATGTTTTTATGCGTTTAAGTGCTGAAAATGATCGTTCTACAGAAGTTGAGGTTACCGGAATTGTTGACACTAATGACAAAAGTTTGTACAGTTCGGGGAGACAGCTTTTTAAATTGTTGTTATATATAAAAGTAAGCATTTCTTGAGATGATTTTGAATTTGCTAACAGTTGCTGGTCAGAATACAACACGCATAGTTCATTTCTTAACGAAATACGGTCAAAAAAAGGATAATGCTCCATTAATTTCTCCATTAGACTAGTAGGAAATGATTTAGAATACGTTGTAAAATTATTGGGATTTACTAAATCGAAACATTGCAAAGAATTTAAATCAGAAAATCTCATTTCAATTTGGACTACAATGGTGTCCAAAATTTCTATAAAAATTTGTTTGTAATGTGTATCTGCCCTGTCAAAGTTATATGTTGTCTTTCTCTTTTTACATTGTGGCTCAGGCTCATCGTCATCGTCTACTTTTTCAACATTTTCTAAAAAAATGTATAAAGTATTGAAATGTATTTCGGTATTGCGAAATTCTTTTAATTTAGATATAAGTGAATTAAGTCTAATTTTAGAATATGTTATATCAGTTAGTTTATTCTGTAAAATTTGGAAAACAACATCAGTTTGCTCAAAATCATTTTAAAAGCCTTTAGAAAAAATATGAAATTTTTATCCAACAATAACGATTTTAATCCGTAAGCTGCTCGTAAAGTCTGATCGTCATTTAAAAATCTTCACTTTCCGAAATAAAATTAAAAACGTCAATAAGTTCTTTCCTGTATTTGTCAGCAGTGAAAACAACTCTAGATGAAAAATCCCAACGAGTGGGAGCGGAGCGTCTGTCGGAATTCTATGTTTCATATTAATTCTATTTAAAACATCAGTTCTTTTGGTAGATTTTGAAAAAAATGACGAAAAACCAGTAATATTTGAAAAAAATATTCTAACTTCTTTAATTCCGTTACATGCTTTACAGAACTAAATTTAATTGGTGTGCGTAACAGTGAATAAAGTAAGCTTGAGGAGCAATATCTTTTATTTTTGTTTGGAGTCCATTAAGATGCCCTGACATAACTGCAGCGCCGTCATAAGTTTGTGCTATTAATTTATTTTTCAAATCAAATTTACCAAATTCATCGATTAATAATTTAAATAAACTCTCCGCGTTTCTTCCACTACTCACATCAAAAAAACCAACAAACCTTTCAATAACTTCTCCGTGCATTACATATCTAAAAATTACAGAAAGTTGAGATTTACAAGTAACGTCCGTCGTTTCGTCAATTTGCCACGAGAAAAATTCGCAATTATATAGTTCTTCATAAATTTTGCCTTTAATAATCGAGCTAACACTCTCAATTAGATCATTTTGAATTGATTTAGACGTTCCGGAAAAAACAGTGGCGTTATTCAAAAAGTTCTCTAATTTTGGGTCATACGTTTTAAAAAAATCTATCAGCTCTTTGAAATTTCCTTTATTACACGATTCTCGTTTTTCGTCATGTCCTCGGAAAGAATTTTCTTGTGAAGATAAAATATATAACGGCATCTATTAACCTCCTTAATATTTCCCTATTTTCACGGACCTTTTCGTTAAAATTTTCTATTTCTCTCTTATGTGCAGAATCCAAGAAATTTACAATATTTTGTTTACCAAACATTTCGAATTTAATGCAAGATGAAATGTGCTCCTGGGATTTTTCGTGCTTTTCTAAACCTCGCGATAAATTTTGCAAATTATTAAATCCGGCCCTGCCCCAAATTGAGGATTGATCATTAGTAAATAATAAACATCTCCAACAATATAATTTGTTTCTAACTGTTGATGCCGTTAACCACTCGACTTTTTTATAATTGTTATCACAAAACCCTCTGTTTTGTTTACCACTTTTAAAAACTAACGAAGTCATTGCTGGTGTAGGCCTGGCATTTCTTTTAATTCTTACCTTTTCATCGTAAGTAAGAGTAGTAAATCCATTTAATAACAAATAATCCACCACGTCTGGACAACAAGACATATTTTCACCTAGAGCACTCATTTTTAGCCCGCCTATCAAATGTTTTATGTATTTTTACGTCAACTGTCAACTTAACCGGCTAACCGCAACTAACAGTTCGTTTTCTTTGTGAATCACCTGAACGACCTGTACACAATGTGCACATGCGCTATAAAGAACTGAGACCGGAGGCTGGCTTCCTTTGGCTATTCAAACTGCTCTATTTTACACAGCGCAAAGAAATTCAAGGTCATTCATGTCATAAGTAAATGCGTTAAAGTTGGAAGCTATTTCGTATTAGCCTCCAGCGAACCGCAGTGATCGTTCAGTAAAAGACCGGCCGACCGGGAAATATGCATACAAAGACTATCCGGACTGTAACGTTATAGGTATGTTTGTGGAAAGGAAATGCAAAACTTTTATATATACACTGAACATTAATTAATAAATTATAAACAATAAAAAATATGGAAAATTGAGATATACCTAATTGAAATTTCTTAAGATATTACTTTTGAAGATATGGTGGTTCTTCCAAGGGGAGGCTCAGCCTCCCCTGCCTCCCCTGACGAGCCGCCACTGTAACAGTGGCGGGTATACAAAGAAGGGTAAGTATATTCATCAAAATAATTTTTTGTAATTCCTGCATTGCCTACTCTTTATACAACAATATGATGTAGGCATACCTACAACATTATAGTAAGAAAATGCTTGTATATTTCTAATTTAATTAGGGTATTCTTTCAAATATATCTATTGACAAACATCTATAAAATGCTAAGTCATTCATAAAAAATATATTTCTCTATTCTTTCTGACATTTTACATATAATAAGAGAGAAAATTGTGCTTATTCAGATGGCTAAATTGTTAATACTGAATGTTGGTCGTTATAATTTATTAAGTTTCTGCACTATCGAATGGCATATTTAATAAACAAGTTAGACCAGCCTCAAATTTAATGTCAAGATTGTTTGGGAGGGAGTTACATATCAAGTAATACAGACATGCATTCGATAATAGCCAATATTACCATAAATAAACTGGAAATTGAATTCAGTAATTGTTAGACAATGGAATCAAATATTCACAACCAACAGATGTAGAGAAAGTTAGAGAAAAAAAATGTGTCGTAGTAAAGCATCTTTATTTACACATACCTATACAAAAATTATTGATTTTTAGCCAGTACAGTTTTTGTCAAAATACTTCTTATTTTGGTTTTTCCTACATCTTTTCATTTTCTGGTTTGATTGATTGATTTACCGGCGTAAGGTATGCATTGCTGCCAATTTCGGGCATCCGATCTGGAAATTCGCTCCAACACGCAGCTCGATTGCCCGCTGAACGGCCAAATGCAGCTGCTCAGTAGTCTATTACATATTCAAGCCATGACTGGGTGGCTCCACCCGACGAGCCCGACGGACGACCAAGCTGCGTGCCAGAACAAACCTTGGATGCTTTTATATACCACCGAACTGGCTGGATTGGACATGGGACATGCTTCCTGCCCGCTTGCATCCATTCATGTTTTCCAGATGTCTACGTTTTAGCTCGCTGCAATGAGATTTCATTTATATTAACTTTTCCACAGGTAAATATCCATTTCCGGTGGAAGTCTCGCGGTAAAAAGAGCTATTATCAGCGGATTAGGAGAAAGATGCCCGAAAGAATATTTCGTACACTCTGTATATTGGTTTGTTTTTGAAGTAATCAGTTTTATTTTTAATTTCCGCTTTCCAATTCGGGGTAATTTTTTTATTTCATTACCTGTATTTAATACCTTTTAATTTTAATTTTTTCAATTTAAGTAAAGAAATAGACTACCCTAATAAACTAAAAATATAAAGCTGAAGCATAAGAAATTGATACTATTTAAACGCCATAGTAATAATTAATCGCTAACGGAATTTCGTAGACTTAAATCACAAATCAAGTCGAATATTAAAATTTCATTTCAAATTTATACAAATCGAATTGAAAATATTATCACATCTGGACCCAATAAATTCCGGGCTTACATCAATGGAAAAAAAGGGAAAACTAGCATACCAAAAGACATGACTTATAACAAAGAACCTCTGGAGACCACTAATGATGTCGTCGATGCATTTGCTAACTTTTTCGAGCAATCTTAATTCCTTAACATCTCGGACGCCCCAGTAACCAAGTCTTTTAATCCTTCGTTTGCCTGTTTGGGTATTAAACGCTTTTCCAAGGCTGAAATTTGCATGGCGTTAAAAAGAATTAAATCTAAACTTACTGCGGACCCAGATGGAATTCCAGCATTTGTACTGAAAGACTGTGCCAGCATTTTTGCATATCCTTTCTTCATAATTTTTAATTCATGTCTTAGGAAATGCTATTTTCCTGATATTTGGAAATACTCCAAAGTTTGCCCTGTGTATAAAAAAGATGAAAGAAATGATGTTACCAATTATAGACCGACAACACGGTTTTATGAAAGGTCGCTCCACCGTAACGAACTTAATCTGTGCTACGCAGGACATTGCTGAATCAATTGATTCTCACATACAGGTAGGCTCAGTCTATGCTGACTTTTCTAAGGCATTCGACAGATTGAACCATAGGAAACCTCTCTGTAAACTTGACAAATTCGGATTATCTGACGGTTTACTTCAATTTCTTGAGAGTTAGTTGACTGATAGAGTTTAATTTGTATCTTATAATAAATATAAATCTGTTGAATACCAAGCCACGCCAGGGGTACCCTAAGGATCAATACTTGGACCGCTTTTCTTCAATATTTTTATTAATGACATCAGTGATCACTTCGACGTATATTTCTTAGCATATGCCGATGGCGTCAAGATGTTGCATAGAATTAATGATTTTAATGACTGCGAAAAATTTCAAAACAACTTAACTAAGTTATCGGCTTGGTGCGATGAAAATGAACTTCACCTAAATGTTGGCAAGTGCAATGTTATGAGTTACACAACCAAAGAGTCCCCAATTATATATAATTATAGGTGTAACTTTTGATAATGAATCAACCTTCACTAACCATATTGATGATGTAATTTCGCATGAATACAGAATGTTAGGCTTCATTCTGCGTAACAGCCATGATTTTAATGATGCGAAAACCTTAAAGATGCTTTATTTTGCTTTCCCTCGATCTAAGCTGGAGTATGCTTCACTTGTCTGGCAATCTGGGTATAATACTTATAATTATAAATTCAAAAATATTCAGCGCCGCTTCCTGAAATTTTTAAACAGGAAAACTGAAGGTACATCAATTGGAGCTTCTCAAAATCAATTACCTGAAAAATTTCGAAAGGTGTGAGTCCTTTGCTTTGCGTTTTCTAGATAAAATTATGCATAATAAAATCTATTATAGTGAAATATTAAGCCAACTGAACTTTTATGTCCACTCGTCATTCTCATAGCTTTTATTTATCCACGCCTAGATCTAACGTATTGAAGTTTTCTCCTTTGTTTAATATTTGTACTAGTTATGAAAGTCATTGCAGTGAATTGGACATATTTGCCTAGCAACCAGAAATTTCATCTACTGTCTTGCAGTCTAACCGCCTTTGTAATTTCTATTTGTACTTCTTAGTTAGGTTAAGTTAGGTTAGTTTAGATTTCCATCCTATAAATGGTTTTTTATTGTTGGATGATGTACGATTAAATGAAAATAAAATAAACTACCAGTTAAAAATACTTAAACTTATCTGTTTCATCCTTGCTGGTCTATCCTCTGATTTCTTTATTTACACTTTACTTCGTATATCTGTCACTGCATTCCCTATAGTTCATTGTTGCAGGATAATTTATGAGTTTATGACATAATGCAATTTATGTCCTAGGCACTGATCCCACTGTACGTTTTTACTTTCTTTTTGCAGAGTTATCTTATGTTGTCAGATGTTTGTACCCTTTGTCGAGTTGTTTATATACGCGAATAGTTCGACTAGCCAATCAGGAACTTAGGGAATGTTTGCGATTGAAGTGCCTTAGACTGTGATTGTCTCAGCAACAAACAAACCAATACACATTATGTATCTAGGAATAAGTTCTATGATCGGAGCATAAAACCAAATAGGTAATATATCCACCAGGTGACTTGGACCATGCAGCGACTCTCGATATTATCATTAGCAACTAGTGAGCAAATGCTAAACTGGGCAGCTGCTTTGGGATTTATAGAATAAATCAAAATGATACATTCTAACTCTACCTAATTTGAAGCTAGATGGTTTAATATATTTCATATCAATTCGCTATTGGTGATATAATTCCAATGGTATAATATGCGAAAAACTTTATAAACATTTTTTGTCACGATACCAATCATAACATAGTGAAATAAGTTTCTACAAAAATTGCGTTAAGAGATAAAACTTACCAGTTTCCTCTAATGCCTCCTCTACGTCTACGTCACATTTCTTCGTAATGTCAGTTATTCCAAAATCTAAGGGTTTAGTTTCTGCATAAGAAATGACATATGATGAATTACATTATTATTTGGTACCTAATAATTATAACTAGAATTACTTAATAACAGTGAAATAATGTTTCGGTTACTGTCAGTTAGTTCCTTAAGTTTTAGTTTTATATCATGACTTTTTCTGATATTTGCCATAGTTTTCGCGATATTTAAAAAAAATTGTAAGTGCTTCGGGGACTGCTGAAATGAACAACTTTCATACTTACTAGAAGTAACATAATACATGAAATCAATTATGTAAAGTAAGTTTCTATCTGTGGATATAGACAGCAGTGGTCCCAGCAGCACTTTTCGAATAATAATGATATCTGCAGTAAAACAAATAATGTACCTGCCTACTTAGATTGTAGATTGTTTAGGGAGTCACTCGGCTCTTTCAGCCCTGAAAAGATCTTTTGTGAATTACCCTATAATTAATTGTAGCTGTTTATAAAGCTTGTGATTCTCCTGGGGGCTACTTTCCCTATGCCTTCAGGTGGTAATTCCACCTTTTCTAAGTACTTTAGCCTAGCGCGGACTAACGTCTTGCATTCGCAAAGAATATGTTCAGCAGTTTCTATTTCAGTGTCACAGTATCTGCACGTATCATTGTCTGCCTTGCCCATATTCTGAAGATGATATCTCAAGGGGCAATGGCGTGCCAGGACGCCTGTTATCAGCCTTAAGTCGGACTTTTCAAATTTGGGAAGCCTTGTGGCAGTCTTTGTCGAATAAGTGATGAACTTTTTCGCTTGTCTTTGGCCTGCTGTATTTCTCCAGTAGAACGCTTTCTGTTCCTTTTCCCATTTTAGGATATCCTTCCTTATGTGTCCCTCGGATAAGCCACAAAATGGTTCGCGTCCAAAAATGGGGCGTCAGCACATTTTTTGCAAGGGCGTCGGCTAATTCATTTCCTTCTATTCCCTCATGTCCTGGCACCCACATCAAGGGAACATTGCTCTTCAGGAATTGTTTGCATTCAAAGGCAATTTTAAACTTAAACGTATAGGACTCGAGACCTTTTAATGCTGCCTGGCTATCTGAAAGTATATAGTTCTTTGCCTTTTGAATGCCTTTATTTATGCATTCTTGGTAACATAGATCTATAGCATAGATTTCGGCTTGGAAGATGGTTGGTGTCTTACCTAGGGCTCTGGATAGCCTGCAATTAGGCCCCGCTACGTCCACACCGACCCCTTCAGCCATTTTCGATCCACCTGTACCAGATGAGTGACCCTTTCTCAAACTGCAGGGCTTTGAGTCTGCTCATCTGATGGCTCTCAATTAGCACATCAAATGGACAGTCAAAGTTCCGTTTGATTGGCATTGAGTCAGTGGGTTTGGTCGTGGTCCAGTTGAATTAACATCAGAATCCTTAAGTGGCCAGCCAGATCGCCTGGTTTGAAAGAGAGCACCTGTTGCAACCTGAGGGCATTGAGTGCTGCCTGCTTCCTTATATGCAGATGTAGTGGAAGTAGGTCTAGCATTGCTTTCATAGGTGCTGTGGGACAGGAGCTCATTGCGCCTGTAATCTCTAAGCAGGTAAGGCGTTGCAACTTATGCAACGTTCGTTGTTTTAGTTTTTCTTTAGTTTCTGGCCACCACACATATGATGCATAGGTTACCATGGGTTTCACTACCGAAGGATAAGACCAGTAGACCATTTTCGGTTTTAAACCCCATCTTACCAAATAGCCTGCGGCACGTCAAAATAGCCTCAGCGGCTTTGGTAAGTGTTCTTTCTAAATTTGTTCCAAGTAAGTTTTTGAACCAGAATTATTCCTAGATATTTAACTTCATTGGAAAAGTTCAGCACTGTTCCATATAACATTGGAGCTCTTAAACTTAGTGTTCTCCTTTTGGTAAACGGAACAATAACTGTTTTGTTGGGATTGACACTGAGGCCCTCTTGCGAGCCCCACTTGGATATTTCGTTTAAGGCGATTTGCATGAGATATGAGATCATAACCTCCTGCCTACTTCTCACAGTAATAGCCAAGTCATCAGCATAACCCTAAACGTTGAAGCCAGAATTACTCAGCTTATGGAGGAGGTCATCCACCACCATTGACCACAGCAAGGGCGATAGAACTCTACTTTGTGGACAACTCTTGACTGCAATCACAGTGGCGGACTCCCCCCATATCTGTAGTAATTATTCGGCTTCTTAGCATAAATTGTATCCATTTGATAGGTGGGGACAGTATTCCCCTTTTTCCCTGCGGCTCCTTGTATGGATTCATATGAGGTGTTATTGAACACGAACGTGACTTTCGTTTTGGTCAGATTCGCGCACAAGAACACTGCACAATTTAATTTTGAATGAATTTGTTTTACTTGGCTCGGCGAAAAAGTAACACCCTGTATCGATTTTACACGAATAATTAAAAATCAAAAATTCTGGAGTCACAATAACGATATATTACTATTCACGTTCCAACAATACATTTGTTTATCACTAAAAAAAGCCTTGAAAAAGGAAACAGATTAGATTTCCGAAACGTCGGCGAAATATTTAATTTCAAGTTTTTATACTTATTTGTGTTGTTTATTTATAAAAACCAACCTTTAACTGATCCTTTGACGTAAACGTCACAGGCGTAGAGGTTTTTTACCAGTAACATACTGGTTAATTGTGATATATTTTGTAGATTCCCCTAGCACCGCTTAGAAAGAAAACATACATGTGGCAGGAAGTCCCAAAGAATTGAAGAAGGAAAAAAACTAAATAGGTTTGATGTAATTAATTATGTTGATGAGTAACACTTTAGAGTAGAAATTTGCCTTTGGTTGTTGTTGTTTTGTCGCGTGGCTGGATCCCGAACTGACTTACTGACTGACTCAACTCGACTCACTCTACTTACTTGCCTGTCTTTACTCGACTGAATGCGTTGAGCGCGACTCGGTTTATATAAGATAAATCAAAGCTTCTGGAAGTGTTCGAAAATCGAAGACTCCAGGCGTTCTAGTCGTTTTAGACGTTCCAGATTGTTCGCCGTTCCCGAAAATTCAATCGGTAGGGGAGAGTGGCTTGTGTATATTCTCCAGCAGCCGAAGTCTTGCTTTTCGAATTATTCTAATAATGTAAAAAGTGTTTTTTCCTAGCTCGCGGGCTTTACAGAGCGACAGAGGGACGTTAATTCTTAATTTTGACAATATGAATTGCCCGATTTAATTTATTAAAGAGAGATACTTTGACATTATCAAATACACCCTCCATATCTATGAATGCACACATAGCCGTTTCTTTTGCAGCATATGTCTTTAACTAGGCCGTGTAAAGCATTTACTGTCGATTTGCCAGATTGATAGGCAAATTGTTTTGGATAAAGCGGAGCCCGTGTAAGGCTTTTACTTCTGACATGTTCATCTAGTGTTTTCTCCATTGTTTTCAGGAGAAGAGAGTTTACTAATAGGGCGATATAATTTAGGTTCCTCTGATGGGCGCCTGCCTTAACTTCCCTTCAGACTTACGGAATATACGCAAAAGAATAGCTTGCTTTAAATATGCTTCTCAAGCATGGGATAAGTTCCTCAATGTCATGTTGAAGCAGGGCAGGACAAATGCCATCCCTGCCTGGTGACTTAAAGGGTTTGAAGCTGGACACCACCCATTTAATTTTATAATAGGTGATAATGTTGTTTCCTAGCCTTTTTCCTTCTCTGGCGGGGCAATGTACATCCTCTTTCAGATAGGTTTGTGCTAGTTCACCTTCAATGACGCGGTAGTCGGGGAAATGAATACCTAAAAGTACTCTTATATTTTTCTGCTGCCTCTGCTTAATTGCCGTCGGACCATTTGAGTGGTCTTTTGCAAAGACTTTTTGTAGAAGGACTGCTGAGATCTGCCTACCTAACTGAAAACTGTTAATCTACGGTCCAACAATGAATTTACATAAAAAAATAGCCAGTATTTCGAACCCGTGAATATAAATTTTTGTTAATTTTTAAAGATTTGTTTTTTGTGTGGGGGTGCTTTTAAATTTTTAAGTCCACGAAATGGTATAAGCCTCTCCGCTACTCTTCTAATTTTGCCTTATTTTTCATGTCAAAAATGTTTAAAATTTCTGGCCTATATCTCTAAGTTGACACCGACAAGGGGGTCATTATCAAAAATGTCTTTGAGATATAATCACCTTTTTAGTAATCTGAGTCATCTAAAATTTGAAAGAACGTACTTTTTCGAATATTCAGATTATATCGAGAAATGATTCATCTTGAGCAAACCGTGCGAACTTATTAGACGATTAATATGATAATACATTCTCAGACATTATTAATTTGGCAATTACATTGCATCATTATCTTAATATATAATTCTTTATAGTCGCGTCATTTTAGCATGAAAAATCTGAAAACCTCTAAAAGGAAAGGTACAGGGTTAATTCACTTCATTTTTGTTACAAAGAGTTCAGAAAGGCATTTAGAAAAAACAGTACCTTTTATTTTCGGGCGAAAATGTTTTGTTTCAGTTTTTTTTCAATAATTGGCCAATATTAATGGCTAATCTAATTAAATTAATTGAAAAATTTGTTATCAAACACAATATGCCATAAAATTAGACGAAAATGGTTACTCGGGGGGTTTTTGGTGTCGCTGAGCACGAATCTGATCACCAATTTGGGAAATTCAAAATGGCGGACCGGAAATCGGGCCATTTTCCAGAAGAAATGAGAATGGATATCCTGACCTTGAAAATCTGTACGAGGGGCTTTGGAGGTCGCTGATTACGAATCCGAGGTCTAATTTGGTAAATTCAAAATGGCGGACTGGAAATAAAGTCAATTTATCAGGAAAACCTCGCACTTCTTTCATTTTGGGCTGAAAATGAGTACTCGGGGGTTTTTGAGGTCGCTGATCCCGAATCAGAAGTTCAACTTACGAAATTCAAAATAGCGGGCCGAAAGAACAATCAATTTCTCCAAAAAATTTCGTATTTATTACTTTCTTGGGCTGAAAGTATGAAGAATACGAGTATTTCCTGAAAAATATACTACTTCCGGTCCGCCATTTTGAATTCTCCCTAATTGAACTTTCAGCCCAAAACAGAAAAAAATACGAGTTCTCCGGGGAAGTAGACTGTTGTTCCGGGCCGCCATTTTGAATTTCGTAAAAGTGATCAGCGACCTCAAAAAAAACCCCGAGTTTTCAGCCCGAGAACGAAAAAAATACGAGTTTTTCCTGAGAAATTTACTCTACTTCCGGTTCGCCATTTTGAATTTACCAAATTAGACTGCGGATTCGTAAATCCCCAAGTACAGATTTTGAAGGCCATTATCCATTCTCATTTTTTCTGGAAAATGGCTCGATTTCCGGTCCGCCATTTTGAATTTCCCAAATTGGATTTCAGATTCTTGAACAGCGACCTCAAAAACTCCGAGTAACCATTTTCGTCTAATTCTATGGCATATTGTGTATGATAACAAATTTTTCGATTAATTTAATTAAATTTGCCATTAATATTGGCCACTTATTGGACAAAAAATGAAATCAAACATTTCCGCTAAAAAATAAAGGTTACTGTTTTTATTTTCCTCGCATACCGAAGGGAAGCATTGTTATTCCAGAAAAATTCACCCTCCGAGGCTTTTTCGGATTTTCACGTTTCAGACCATGTAGATTACGAAAATATAGGTTTTTCAATTCCATCAGTCTATCTGTCTGTCTGTCTGTCTGTTGGTTGGTGCATTAATTAAAAAACTACTTGACCGAGAACAGTCAAATTTGGTAGGTATCTGACGCCACTGCCACCGAAGAAATGGTTACTTTCACTGGAAAATATACAGGGGGGAAAACCTAATAAGTTTTGGTCAAAAAAATATACAGAGTGCTCATCCAACAACAAAAGTTCAATACTAAATGACAGGTGCCAAATATGGAAGGCTTGCGCAAATACCTTTGCAAATGTCCACCCTGTACATTTTTCAATCGAAGTATAATAGCATATGCCAAATATTATTGCCATCTGTCATATTTTCAATTCCTAATTCACGTAGTGGAGTGGAAGTACAGTGGTGGTTAAAAAATATATTTTTTTTTGAAATTTTTCAAAAATGTTATTAAAAAAATTTTAAAAATGTTTTTCTTCTGAAATAGGTTTAGAATGTCATGAAACGTGGAAACTTTAAATCTGAACAAAGAAAAAAAAATGTTGTCTATTTTAGTGGTAAGTATAATTTTTTCAAAAATAGTAAAAAAATTGTCTAAATTTTTTTTTTCTGAAATGGGTTTAGAATGCCATGAAACGTGGAAATTTTAAATTTCAGCACACATTTTTTTTCCATTCATGGAAAAAAAATTTAAAAAATGTCGATAAAAAAAAATAATTTTTTTTTAATAGGTTGAGAATGCCATGGAAACGTGGAAATTTTAACTTTGGAAAAAGAAAAAAATGTTCCATCTATTTTAGTGGTATAATTTTTTCAAAATGGTCAAAACATTTTCTAAAAATTTTTTTTAATAGGTTTAGAATGGCATGAAACATGGACATTTTAAATTTGAAGGAATTTTTTTTATCTATATTAGTGGTAAAATTTAAAAAAAATTCAAAAATGTCGCTAAAAAAATTTAATTTTTTTTATAGGTTTAGAATGCCATGAAGCGTGGAAATTTTAAATTTGAACAAAGAAAAAAATGTTTCATCTATTTTAATGGTAAAATTTAAAAAAAAATGGCGGTGAAATGAATTTAATTTTTTTTTTCTGAAATAGGTTTAGCGTGTCATGAAACGTGGAAATTTTAAATTTGAGCAGAAAAAATTTTTTTTCGTTATTTATTCCCTTTAGACGGTCCACTCTGTATATTTTCCAGTGAAAGTTTAACCATTTCTTCACTGACAGTAGGGTCAACTACCTACCAAATTTGACTGCTCTCCGTCAAGTAGTTTTTTTTTTTTTAGTTAATGCACCAACAGACAGACAGACAGACAGACGGAATTGAAAAACCTATATTTTCGTAATCTACGTGATCTGAAACGTCAAAATCCGAAAAAATCTTGACTTTTTCTCGAATACAATACTTCGGTATGCGAGGGAAGTAAAAATAAATTTATTTTGAAAATTTGAAAAATATATGAATTTTAAAAAAATTTTTAGCACTACAATAGAATAGATGATAGAAAAAAATGTTTTCTTCAATTTTAAATCTAATTTTAAATCTATTTCAACAAAAAAAGTTTTGAAAATTAAAAAAAATTTTCCCCTACCACTATACAGTAGATGATGGAAAAAAGTTATCTGGTTTTCTCTGTAATAATAGGGCTAACTATATGGCGATTATAATTCTCATATGTCAACTCTTAATTAATAATTTTTTAGAGTGACCGTCTTGTATGAATAGAGAGAGAAGTTCTGTGTAAATACTTTTACCGTTTTTTTCTAAATGCCTTTCTGAACTCATTGCAACAAAAATGAAGACCATATACCTTTTTTTAAGAAGTAAAATATCAAAATGACGCTACTATTGTTAAAAAATGGCTGAATATTTTTCCGAGAACCGAATTGGGTGTTTTCATGATATGCCATTTGGTTTTTTTGATATGAAAATGAAGTACTTGACTTATTATAGCATTTCCCAACATTTACTCAACGTTCTATCGTCTGTCAAATTTATATTTCAACAAGTAAACAAGACTATATATGAAACTGCGAAAAGAAACAAGCTAACCATTATATATTCTTCGCCGATTTACTGCACTTTTATATAATTGTTGCACATTCTATAGGATACTCTTTGCAGTTTTTTTTGTAAATAATATTAGTTTTAGATATTTTTAATTTAATTACAAAACAAAAAAAATATGTATTTTTTTTATTTAGAAAATGTATAACTTCTTTATTTATTGATCAATTTTGTTCAAAGCAATACGGTTCTTCCTCTAGCTAACACTAACTTACTCTCAAAATTTCAATGCAATCGGACTTTTCGTTCTTAAGTTATCGTGCTTACAAGAAACTTGGCGGACGGACAGACAAACAGACGGACGGACAGACTGACAGACGGACGGGCGGGCGGACGTTTTGAAAGTTGTTTATAATTCGATCACCAACACAGTGACATAAAATTTTTGTCTCTACGCGCTATGATTGGGTGTGATATCATCAGTTACATTAATATCTGAAATCGCGTCTATCAAGTGATAAATACAGCATTCTCTAGGCGTTAGCAGCTTTAAATCACTTTATTTTACTTTGTTTTTTGTTTTGGTACACAAGATTTAGATTCTAAATTGTTGTCATAAAGAAAAGGTTTTTAGAGTCGAACTTTTCTTCATAAAATCAGTGGTCCTTTAATATTTCTGGTGGAGCACAGTCTTGAAGGCAAACAAAAAATCGGTATCAGTTGGCTTTTCTAAATTTTTTCATATCCAAAGTCAGTGGGTCTTATTATGAGAGTTTGTCCAAATAAACAATCTTTTGTTTATGGTACGTTTTCGCTAAAATATTTAGATATGAAGTCATGAACAAACATTTCATAAGGGTGCTATAAAAATTTCACTTAATTTAAAATATCGCTGAACTACAATTTTCAACATATGCTGTGATAAACTTTTTATATTTCTTTAAATTACCTCAAATTGTTCATCAACTCACCGGTTAATATGAATTCTTAGATGGTTATGAATTTGATTTGAATGTTATGGGATAGCAGATAAAGCAAATAACTGGTTTCAAAATTACCTACAGAACAGATATCAACAAACTAGAATTGGAGAAGATATTTCAAATGAAGTAAATATGAAGTTTGATGTTCCACAGGGTTAAGTGTTGGGCCCATTGCTATTCATAACCAATATTAGTGACATTGTTCAGTGTTTTGAATACAATACCATGATTAATTTATTTGCCGATGACACTTTAATATCAGTATATGGTGATAATATAGAGGTGCTGGAGAAAATGTAGTAAGAGTTAAGTAAATTGGAAATCTAGTTGGAAAATAATTATCTGTTTGCAAATACGAAAAAAAGTAAAGTTGTCTTTTTGGAAATAAGGATAAAAGACAATATGGGAATATTAAGCTATTTGATCGGAGTCTAAAGTATGTAACAAATTGTAAATATTTGTGTATAATAATAGAGAATCTGTTAAAATTTAGCATCGGTAAAATAAATAAAAAAAATAATAATTTCAATAGAATTAGCCTTAATTTATCAATGCACTCTAGGATAACAGTGTATAAGACAATAATAGTACCCCACTTTGAATATTGTCCCACTATCATGTATTTATTATTGTAAAACAAGCATTACAAAGATTGCAAAATAAAGCACTGAGAATCATTCTGGAAGATAACAAATATACCCGTATTATAGGCGAGCGGTTCACCCCCATAAAAACAGCATGGACCGACTAAATTTTTTTAATAAAAGACTTCTACTTGAAACTTTTTCAGCATTGTAGAACATATTTTTCTGACAATTTACGTATTTTTTGCATAATTTTTTAGGCGGTCCTTCAATAGTTATAAACAAAAATGTTGTAAAAAAAAGAAAACTTAATAAATCGCTCTGAAAATGTTTTCTATAATAAAAACCGACCAAAATAAATACTTTTTGTCTCTTGGCTTGGATTTTAATTAGTCTTAATGAGCATAATTCCACACACAAAAAATCACACCTGTAGTAGATGAATTGCAGTTTATTTTGGCGTGTGCAGAATTACTGTGCATTCAGAAATTATTGAGAAAAAAAATCCGAAAAATCGCCTATTTTCGCGGTTTTTTGTTGAAAAATTGGCCATATCTCGGAAACCGTGCATTTTTAGAGAAAAAGCCAAGAGACGAAAAGTGTTTATTTTGGTCGGTTTTTATTATAGAGCGATTTATTAAGTTTTCTTTTTTTTACAACATTTTTGTTTATAACTATTGAAGGATCGCCTAAAAAATTATGCAAAAAATACGTAAATTGTCAGAAAAATATGCTCTACAATGTTGAAAAAGTTTCAACTAGAAGCCTTTTATTAAAAAAATTTAGTCGGTAACTCGCATTTCTAAGCGTCTTTTTAGGGGTGAACCGCTCGCCTTAATTACAAGTATGTTGGAAATTCATGACAATAAATCAGCGATTAGTTTTTAATAATATATTATTTATTTATAAAATTATTCACAATTTGTTGCCAAATTATATGTCAAAGAGAATTAGATTTGTAAATGATATTCACAACTATAATACTAGAACACATAATAGTGTAAACTTCAATACAGAAAAAGAAAACAGATAATTCGCTATTTCATAACGATGTGATATTATAAAATGATTTGCCTGTACTAATTAAATTCATTAATTATATTAAATACTTCAGAAAGTGTGCATGTGAATATGTGATATTAACATTTAATTAAGCTTTAATGCCAGTTGTATACATTATATTAGGTACCCCTAGTGGCCCTAGCACTGATTCATTTATTGGGGTATTTTTTTGGTCTATTCAGATATTTGTTACGTATCCACCTATATGTATTTACTTTTGTAGCAAAAAGTTGCTAATAAAGAATTACTTATATTGCTAATAAAATATACTAATAATATTTTGAAAATTTGTTCAAGATATAACCTTACCAAGGTTTTCCGGATTTGGTGTCATGGTGAGTATAAGTTAGTCAACACTCCCGGACCAGCACATACATTATACACAGATTTGAGAGATTTTGTGTTCCTAAATTGAATAAATACAACTTATCTTTTTATCGTGAATACTTTGTTTTTGATTGTTTATTGACGAACCTGAAATTGTTTATTTTTTAAATTAGTCGGGAGCATAAAATAAAAAGTCGGTAAAGGTATACAGAACTTCCCCCTTATATAGGGCGGTCGCTCTAAAAAATTATTAATTACGAAACGACATATGAGAATAAATCGGAAAGTAAGAAAGAAAACATGATAACTTTTGGTAAAAAAATATACAGAGTGGTCATCCGACAGCAAAAATTCAGTATTAAATAAAAGGTGCCAAATATGATAAATTTCCACCATGGTCGAATCATTTCTTAGGATGACCACCCTGTATATTTTTTGCTAAAACTATAATAGGCGTCTTCGTTGCCAATTGTGTTAACTATATGCCAATTATTATTGCCATCTGTCAGATTCTTAAATGTACATCCGCGTAGTGGAGTGCAAGTAGTGGTTAAAATATGTTTTGATAGGTTTAGTGTCACGAAACGTAGATATTTTAAATTTGAGTAAAATTTTTTTTCATATATTCTATAGTAGTTTTTGAAATAGGTTGTTGGTGTGAAGTTATCCACACAAATCCATCCACACTTTATGACACATAGTAAATCCAAATTGAGATAGATCTACCACCTTAGAGTCGGGTCAAGTTTAAAAAGACCGTTGTATGAATTAATATTGCACATACATTTTCACTATCTCTTGCACACAAACGTAAAGCCATAGCCTAAAGACATTGTCAATGTATGTCTACCAAGATTCTTTCCCACTTCTTTTGAGACGGAAATATGAAATGCACACTGAGAAGTGAGAAACATAGTGATAAGCTCAGCGATTCTCAAACTGTGTGATTTGACGACGAATATTATTTATTTCCGTGAACTAACACCACTCTAAATATGAAAAACGTCTTTATATGAAATATTTAAGTTATTTTTAGTGGTACATAGTGAATATTCATCCGTTAAACGAACAATATTTAACCACCAAGTCTTACAAATTTCTATTACGTACATAGTACACGTATTAGAGCACAACAGAGTAGCTAGCCCAGCCCAATCGGTAAGATGCTCCTGCCCCCTACCCGTCGATACCTAATAATGTTTATTTTTATTAAGTAAATATAATAATCCACAATCTGTACTTTTTATTTATTGACTATCGATCTGAAGCAGGTTTTTTACTTCATTTTTCCTGCATGATTAATTTGCTTTCGTTCCGGCAAGATACTTTATATTTATGAGCTTTCAGCTCGATTAAAGCTAAGGCAGCACCTTACCTATAACAGATATAAATTGATAAGAAGTATCTTTAATAAAATCGTAAATAAAAAGAGCTGTTTTTTCTTGGGTCTCCAGCCATACCAGCGGCTAGGTCACGTTTCATTATCATGCTTTTTGTATGTTTAGAACGTGACTATTTATATACGTACTATGTACCCACTTATTATATGAAATATTCATATCTATCCTAGAAATAAGCCCATTATATTGTAATTTTTAATGAATAAATTATATTTAAATGGTAAATGGTAAGATGCTCGACGCAATAAATATAAATGGTGTTGGTTCGGGATCGATCCCCAGCACTTCTACTTTTTTTTTTTTAAATTTCATTAAGCTCTATTAAAAGTTAATAATTTTCGTTCTATAATTTTTATTTTATTAAACTGCGCCTCGAGTTTTGTTAAAACTTTATTTTCCCCAAAAATGTGTCTTTTTTTATTTTGTCAACTGGAATTTTTATTTATTACCGCTAAAAGAAAAATAATTTATTTTCGTTATTCTCATAGAGATTTCAGATTTTTTTTTTGTTATATGAAATATTTTATTTTTACTGACATCGTTTCCCCTACTAATACTACGATCCTATCCTTTCCTGGAAAGAAATGCCCAAACCTTCCCATGTCTCTTGCTGGACTGTAGCAATATTAGTCTTTGATTTCTTTTTTTGATCACTCATTGTTATTGACTGAATTGGGCAATTCATTTTTTGTTATCAGTTTCATTTGTGCCCGAACCTATATACCTACAGTGTCCGTCGTAAAGTTGGCTACATATCGGAAAAATTTGTATTATTGAGATTTCTAAAAAATACTATATTGGGGGTTCGTTTCTTTTTTTACATGCAAATACCTTTATTCAACTAAAATACATACAGTTTTTGTCGAAACTAATCAAATATTTGTGAAATAGACACAAGAGTTTATGATTTTTCATATAGTAATTAATGGTAGGGGTAAAATTTGCACTTTTTTATTTTCCTCATATCTGCTGCGATATATTATTATACATATATTAGTCGCGTCATTTTGGCATTTTAGTACCTTTTATTTTTTAGCGGAAATGTTTGGTTTAAATTTTGGACCAATAATTGGCCAATATTAATGGCCAATTTAATTAAATTAATTGAAAAATTTGTTATCATACACAATATGCCATAGAATTAGACGAAAATGGTTACTCTGGGGTTTTTGAAGTCGCTGATCACCAATCTGAAGTCCGATTTGGGGAATTCAAAATGGCGGACCGGAAATCGGGCCATTTTCCATAAGAAACGACAATGGATATCTTGGCCTTGAAAATCTGTGCTAGGAGGTTTTCGAGGTTGCTGATTATGAATCTGAGGTCTGATTTGGTAAATTTAAAATGGCAGACCGGAAGTAGAGTTCATTTATCAAGAAAAACTCGTATCTTTTTCGCTTTTGGACTGAAAATGAGTATTCGGGGGTTTCTGAGGTCTCTGATAACGAATCAAAGGCCTAATTTACGAAATACAAAATGTCGGTCCGACATTTTGTATTTCGTAAATTGGACCTCTGATCCGTAATCAGCGACCTTAAACACCCCTGAGTACTCATTTTCAGCCCAAGAACGAAAAAATATGAATTTTTCCTGATAAATTGACTCTACTTCCGATCCGCCATTTTGAATTTACCATTCAATGCCTCGCATTCGTAATCATTGACCCCGAAAACTCCCGAGTACAGATTTTCAAGGACAAGATATCCAATCTCATTCTTCTTATGGAAGATGGCCCGATTTCCGGTCCGCCATTTTGAATTTCCCAAATTGGACTTCGGATTGGTGATAAGCGACCCCAGAAACCCCCGAGTAACCATTTTCGTTTAATTATATGGCATATTGTGTATGATAACAAATTTTTCAATTAATTTAATTAAATTGGCCAATTATCGGAAAAGAAATGAAACCAAACATTTCCGCCAAAAAATAAAAGGTACTGTTTTTTAAATGCCTTTCTGAACTCTTTGCAACAAGAATTAAGTCAATTGACCCTGTACCTTTTTTTGAGGTTTTTAGATTTTTCATGCTAAAATGACGCGACTATATGGAGTCCTTGTTGTATTCTATATGCACTTTTTCTTCATAAAATTTTTCGATATCTTAACAATTTGACCCATTTTTCGGTACCACCGTCAATTATTTTTTACAGTCCTGCCAAACCGGTGATCACATGACATGTGTCAAAATGTAATTTTTTTGTTGTTGGACATGCATAAACAAACCCCCAATAGAGTTTTTTAGAAATGTAAAAAATACAATTTTTTCCCATATGTAGCCAACTTCATGGACACTGTATAATCAGAATTCCACTAAAATTAACATGTTAAAATCATTTTCTAATATTTTTAAAAGTAGATTTAGAACGCCATGAAACGTGGAAATTTTAAATTGGAAGAAAGAAATAAAATTTTTCCATCTATCTATTTTAGTGGTAATTTTTTTTTCAAAAATGGTAAAAAAAATTTTTTTTTTCGAAATAGGTTTAAAATTCCATGAAACGTGGAAATTTTAAATTTTAACAAAGAAAAAAAATGTTTTCATCTATTTTAGTGGTAAAATTTTTTTCAAAAATGAACAACAATTTCAAATTTTTTTTTTCTGAAATAGGTTTAGCGTGTCATGAGACGTGGAAATTTTAAATTTGAGCAAAAAAAAAATGTTTCCACTATTTATTCCGTGTAGACGGTCCACCCTGTATATTTTCCAGTGAAAGTTTAACCATTTCTTCGCTGACAGTAGCGTCAACTACCTACCAAATTTGACTCCTCTCCGTCAAGTAGTTTTTTAGTTAATGCATCATCAGACAGACAGACACACTGACGGAATTGAAAAACCTATATTTTCGTAATCGACGTGATCTGAAACGTCAGAATCCGAAAAAATCTCGGAGGGTGATTTTTTCTCGAATACAATACTTCCCTTCGCTATGCGAGGGAAGTAAAAACCTACCACTATCAAAATTAATTTATTTTATAAACAACTTCGATTTATGTTTATATACAGCAAATAAACAACAACGTGCTCAAAAATGCTATTGAAGCGTACACTAATGCAGAGGAATCAAGAGTCGGTATAAGCGCGTTTTATCGCCTCCTGAATGTAAACTTATACGACTTGGATTTCGTCGATTTTGCCTCACTTCGAGTATCATGTACTTGAAACCTGGACATCAAACGATGAAATAAAATTTGGGAGTGAAAGTTTAGACTTTTATCTTTCTTTTCGTATGTTAATATTTTTTTTAGCTACAACTTATATACGGAGCACAAATAGGAAAAAGTGCATTTTTTCCAAGAAATATTTCCATACTCACATTAAAAATGAAATAAAAATATATCTGAAAATAAAATGATATTTGCTTATTAAGTATATCCTACTATTCACGTTACAATTTTTTTTTACCTACAAGTCTTTTTTGAACGTTTTAGACAAGTTTTCAAGTGAACCCTAAAAAATGGAAAATATACCAATGACTTATGACTTAAAAGTAATTTTTTTTTTACCCTGGATACTTTAGAGCACAAAAATTAATCTTAGATTGAAGTTTAAGGTATAAACAAGCTATATCCACAAGGATTTTTTTTAAATAATATTTTATTTAATATTTGTTTTAATATAGAGTGGAAAAAATGATAAAGCTTGACTTGTGCAATTTGCACAATTGTGCAATTTATAAGAAATAAAAATTATAAAAATTAAAAGTAAGTGTACCACTGGAAAGCTGAATTCTTCCCCTTTAAAATGCTACCTTCTTTTTTCGGTTTTAATTGGTACAAATTGTCTTTATTATATAGCGGCGGTCGAGAAATGCTTCATGTCCCTGTGCGACGTGCTTAAAATATTGAGCGAACTGTAATAATTTCTCACACTAAGGGCAAAATTTATTTAAAAAAAAAAACTTACTACTTACCATTTTTTGTAAAATTTCCTGTTCTTTCACGTGGTGCTTTTCTTTTCATTAGTTTCCGAGATATTAGCAAAAAACTGAATTTTTTCGTTTCAGAGGGTTTTTTACAAGGGTTCGCGGGTCACTTTCTACTAGCAAAAAACTAGCCTTTCGTGAAACAATTAGCAACATAACAATTAATCCGACTTAAAACCCTCGACAACTGGGCTAGTTAGGATTAGCTAATATCTCATTATCATTGTTCACTTGATTGCTGTTCACTTTTATGATGAATTAACACTAAATTAGGTAGGTATTACTATTACAGGCGTTTCTGCATTTTGTGTTCTAGATTTAAAAATTTCGTTTTTTATCCAGAATTGTTGTTATTGAGGATTGCCTTTGTCGCCCCTCAGAGTGTCGGCGCCCCTTGTGGGTAATCCGGCACAGGTCAGATTCGATGTTTGTTTTTAATTTTTCAACTCTCAGAGGGACTGGGAATCACACCAAATAAAAAGCTGCTGTAAGTTTTTAAACATTAATTTACTTAACCATAAAAATACATTACAGAAGCCATGAAAATACATCCATTGCACAAAAAAAGTAAAATAAATTCTATTTACATCATTACTGGTTTTCTCCCGAACACTTATCAATGCTTTAAGGCAGTTAAGGGATGAAGTTAACCCCGTCGCTTCATGCGCTCCTAATACAAGGCACCCTCCACTCTTTCGCTCTCTGAAATAAGGATAGGTTCATGCCCCTATTGTAACACGAAAACTACCCTTACATGCCGAAGAGGACAAAGCTCGCGGTTTACTTTAATATCGCGCCGGAGCGCACAGGGCGATTCTCCTCCTTGAGTTTCTGTTTCCTCTATATGTAAGCTGCTTTTACGTCCCTCAAGAACCCTCTAGGAATTTGTAGAATGCCAGCAGGGATGTTTTTAGATGTTCCAAGCCTTTAATGTTTTATTGTATGAGAAATCACCACTACTAGCCCAGGCGGTGTAGCTAATTTTGTTTGTAAATCTCAAGCATGGTCGGAAGCAAATGATTTGTTTTTTATGAGTTCTCTGAAGTGTGATTAATAAGATCATCTAAAGTTTGCACAATTTCCAGATTAGCAACATTAAAAAAAAAAATCAAAAATTTTATTTCGGTATTTTTTCTCAGAATTTTTAACATGAGTCGATATGTGAGAAATTAAAAAATATTTTCAGAAAGAGCATATATTTTAAACAAAAAATGTTTCTACATTTTTTTTTTATTAAAGTCAAGTATTTCCATAAAAAAAAAATCGGTAAAGGTATTTACACAGAACTTCCCTCGTTCATGGCAGTCTCTCTAAAAAAATAATAATTACGAAATGACATTGAGAATAATAATCGGAGTAGAGTTATTGCTATTATTACAAAGAAAACTTGATAAGTTTTGGTCAAAAAAATATACCGATTGCTCATCCAACAGCAAAAGTTCAATACTAAATAGCAGGTGCCACATATGGCAGGCTTGCGCAAATACCTTTACAAATGTCCACCATGACTGAATTATTTCTTGGGATGACCACCCTGTACATTTTTCAATAAAAGTATAATAGGTGCATATGCCAGATGTTATTGCCATCTATCACATTTTCAATCTAACATTCACGTAATGGAGTGGAAGTATAGTGGTGGTTAAAAAATTTCATTTTTTTTAAAATTTGGTAAAATAATTTTCAAATTTTTTTCTTCTGAAATAGGTTTAAAATGTCAAAGGCAGAAATTTTAAATTAGAGCAAAAAGGAAAGTTTCCTTCTGTTCTATAGTAGTGCTAAAAAAAGTTTAAAAATTAAAAATGATGTATTTTTAAATAGTAAATAAAAAAAAAATTCGATCTATTTTAGTGGTAAAAACTTTTTGAAAAATGTTGGTGAAAAAAATTTTCAAATTTTTTTTTCTGAAATACCTAGGTTTAGAATGTCATTTAAATTTGAGCATTCTGGTGTTAAATTTTTTTCCAAACTGGCAACAAAATGTTGCAATTTTTTTTTCCGAAATTGGTTTGGAATATCATGAAACGTGGAAATTTTAAATTTGAGCAAAAAAAAATTTTTCGTCTGTTCTATAGTAGTGATACATAAATGGATTAAAAATGTTTTCAAATTTTTTAAAAAATTCTTCAAAAACATTTTTAAATTTGTTTGAATAGTTTTAGAATGTCATGGAAACGTGGATAGTTAAAATCTGAACAAAGAAAGAAAAATTCTATCTTAGTGATAAAATTTCAAAAAACTTTTTTTTAATCAGGCTTACAATGCCATGAAACGTGAAAATTTTAAATTTGAAGAAAGGAAAAAAAAAATCATTTTAGTAGTAAAAATTTTTTCAAAAATATTGGTGAAAAAAATTTTCAAATTTTTTTTTCCTGAAATAGGTTAAGCGTGTCATGAAACGTAGAAATTTTAAATTTGAGCAAAAACAAATTTTTTTCATCTTGGTTAAAATTTTTTCAAAAATGTTTGAAAAAAATTTTCAAAAATTTTTTTTTTCTGAAATAGGTTTAGCGCGTCATGAAACGTGGAAATTTTAAATTTGAGCAAAAAAAATTTTTTTTCAACTTGGTAAAAATTGTTTCAAAAATGTTTGAAAAAAATTTTGAAAATTTTTTTTTTCCTGAAATAGGTTTAGCGCGTCATGAAACGTGGAAATTTTAAATTTGAGCAAAAAAAAAATTTTTTCACTATTTATTCCGTTTAGACGGTCCACCCTGTATATTTTTCAGTGAAAATTCTACCAGTTCTTCGCTGACAGTAGAGTTAACTACCTACCAAATTTGACTGCTCTCCGTCAAGTAGTTTTTTAGTAAATGCACCAACAGACAGACAGACAGACAGACAGACAGACAGACAGACAGACAGACAGACCGACAGACCGACAGACAGACAGACAGACAGACTGACGGAATTGAAAAACCTATATTTTCGGAATCTACGTGTTCTGAAACGTCAGAATCCGAATAAATCTCGGAGGGTGATTTTTTCTCGAATACAATACTTCCCTTCGGTATGCGAGGGAAGTAATATTGAAGTAAAAGTAGTGGTGCAAGCGAGGTGTGAATCGGCGTCGTGCTATTATCGCAAAATATTACCCCAGGTGCGAAATATATTATGAAAATTACGTTATTAAACAATATACAGATTCGGAAAATGCAGTTTAGGGTATAGGAATAACGATGTAATTGACCACGCCCCGCTAGTTCCATAAATCGTGAAAGCAGAGGCATACAATGAATTGAGTTTAGTACGGCATGAACTAAGGATGGGTGCGGACGTAGATAATAATGTCTAATACGAAACGAGACAATATCTCTTCGTCAAAAGCGAAGAAGTTATTTGTCACATTTTTGACAAATAATTTCTTCTATTGAAAGAATTTCTGCAGTTTCTTTTTTAGCCGTAAATACTATGGGAATAAAATAATGATTCTTATTAAAACCGAAATGAAAATAGAACATTAAAATAAAATTAAATAACCCTTAGAAACTAAAATCAACTAATAATTATCAAACAATAAATTAATGAAGTAAGAATTCAAACAAACCACCTTCTTGTGTCAAACAATAGCCACGCCGATTGCGTATTTGGAATCACAGGACGCTAGGAGCATTATAGCCAACGGGTAGTCCTCATTGGTGCGTTAAGGTGGCCATATTTATGTGCTAAATTGTGGGTATAATCACATGATTTTAAAGCGAGCTATTTTAAAAAGTATAGGTCATATTTATAAAAGTTGCACATAAACGGAAACTAGAAACTTTAACTTAGGAAACGTGTGCTTTTATATTGTTAAAAAGTAATATTTTCATAGATAAAAAAAATGCTTAACATGTACCTTAGAAACGATGTCAGCTCGCCACTTCAATAATTATTTTGCACTAGTTAAAATCAAAAATAGGGAAAACCAATACAGACAAGTCCTAACTTAAACATTCACCCATATTATGAAACAAGAGAAAGTCTCATTAGACCCTTCATGTACTAGAAAGCTCGAATTAAATTTTGCGGTGCACTTTTCACATGTTTACTGATATTCTGACATATTTATTTTTCATAGAATGGAATTTTATAAGATTCTTCAGCTAAAAGTTGTTGTCTTAGTTCGGTTACTGTCTCATAGATGACGCAACAGAAAAAGGGAATTATCTGAATTTTATATTTTTATATAGGGTGGACAAAAAAATCAATAAAATGGATCCAATATAAATCGATATAATCGTTAATAATCATTATTCCCCACAGTTATTTTTTTAAAACATCTACTCTAAAAAAGTCAAATTTCACATTTATTCTTGGTTTTAAACATTTATTAAGTTTTAAAGGTTTGTAGCTGTTCTGCACTTACAAATGTGAAATTTGAAAATGTATAGGCTCTTTAGAAAACTTCCGATGTTTAATAATACCTACAATAATGACATACTGTTTATGTTTTCGTGCACTAACGTAAATTTCTTTGTTTTGGATGAATTACGGTAAAAATATATTATTTTAATATGGACAAAAAACGGTTGTTTGTTTATACTTATATTGAATGCAACCGCTATTAGGATAAATTGTTTTGGTAAATGTTCGAGAAGTAAAGAAATCTGATGAGCTAAAAACCTTGTGTGGTAGAGTCGTGAGATCCCATTTCTTTACTGACTTAATGTTACCGAAGGTAACTAACTATACTTGTTGTATTCGTGAAACAAGCATTCGCTCAGGCATTTATTCGATTTTTCATATTTCAGATTATATCGATTACAAGAATTAATATATTTCAATTATGTCGATCTGTTAGCGCTATATTTATAAAACTATTTTATGAAAAAACATGACATTTCGTTATAATAACTGACAAGAATCAAACCAAATAATACTTTATACACAGGGTGGACACCAAAACATAAAAGAAATGTGACAGGGAAGCATAATGAGTATACGTAAGTGGAATATAATTGACGCTCTTTAAGAAAGAGAACCTGTTATAACTTTAAAATTAGATAAAGTATACAATGTCGTAAAAGAAGAAAATAATAATCTCCAGAATAATTAATAATAATTATATTATCTGTACATATTTATAGAATATCTTACTAGGATACAAAGTATATATGACGTACTAGGTAGGTACTGATAATATTAATGAAATTGTAATAACAGTATCACTAATATCACAGAAGAAAATAAGCAAGGGCCGCTTTATCAATGCAAGGATAACAAGTTATCCTATAGTTAAAGCACAGTTTGTAATAATACGGTAGGGTCACTTCCTCTGACAGTGACAGCCTCACTCCTGCTATCGACGCGATAACTAACTCGGTAGGGGAAGTGTCCTACTATATTATTAATCTATTATTTCACTATAGGATGACACTACTTATCCACGCATTGATAAATCGGCCCTCACACATCTTCAGTACAGAACAGAAGGTTTTATTATTCAGTGACAAGCATAATTTCATAGATGACAGATTGATCGACGAAAACCTTAGACTAGGAAAGATAGATGGTGAGGACTCGTAACAGCGCATAATCGCCACGCTAACAAGTTGTGCCTAAGACGCCATTGCGGTGGTGGCACACAAACGGTAGAGAGCAAAATGAAATTTTCCAATAGAAGTGATTTATAAGTAATTTAGTGCTAATTTATATAATGTACCTACATGATGGTATCATATTCTATAAACTACTGTAAAAATCACAGCGGGAAAAAATTGAAAGGAGTGACGCTTTGCAGGTTAAAGTATATGCAGTTTTCACTTTACCTAGTTCAATTAACTGTAGGCCTATTATTTACTTAATTATATCCGTGTGCATGCAATGATAATGAGAAGCATAGTATATCATTTTCTGGTATGCAATTTGCACGTTATTTGATTGAAATTTTCATTCATCTTTTCTTCATTGAATATAGAACAGTGCATCCGAAATGACGCTTTTTCCATGGGCGTAGATATATCGATTATGGTGTTATATTATATAGAATGTAGAATAAATTCTGGTATGTAAGATATGAGTAAATATATTTATGGTAGTGAATATTAATTGTATTATTATGAAGCTGTTTTTGGAAAAATACCAGTTTTGTATCGTTTTATTCCTTTGATGTGATAAACTTGACACCTACATATTGTACATATGTTCCGCCACTTTCGCTTGCTCTCTGGTGGCAGGTGGCTTCACCATTGGCAGTAGCGTTACGACTCCTTACAATATATATCTTTCCTACTCTAAGACGAAAACAACAATATGCTCAATCGTATCTTCTTTTTTTTATGTTTTGTCAAAAGTGATGGGTTATAATAATTATTTAGAATATATAGCATATTGTGCGAAAGTGCAGAATAATGCAAATTTCTTACGAGTTGTGGTACGAGCGTTATTACAATAAACTCTGTACAAAAGCATGTTTTTGAGGTAGCCGTAGAACAAGTAATTGAAGCTCTGTGCATCTAGCTGACGTCAGTCATCCATAATATAGGTCAACATTGTACTGTTCTCAGTCACATGGTTTTCGTTACATAAAAATTCAAATTTCATATATTTAAGAATCCTCTTTTGTGACTTTTTTTTATTATAGTGTAAAACTTAACTTTAATTTTTCCCGATTTGAATCAAATTTTACTCAAAGATACAACATGGTAGGATCTACTTATGACTATATATAAGTACTAAAAAAATGAAAAAAGCATATTAAGCATCTTTTATTCGTAAATTTTACTAATGTAACCTGAACTGTCAAGTAATTGAGAAGTAGTTTGTAAATTTATTTTTGCTTTTTGTGTATTCTGAAAATTCTACAATCAATATCTTAAATTTCATGAAACTTTGGATTTAATCATTTTGTGTAGTTCTAAACAATTTTCATTTAATTTTTTTTTAGTTTTTTCAGTTTATTATTTAGAAATTTTGTTCAAATTGGATAAAATTTAAAAAGTTTATAAGGTGGTATAATACTATTATGGCAAAATAATTAAACCATTTTTAAAATTTATGCATCTTCCCCATTAAAGTATCTGCACCTTGTTTACATTATATAATTTATGAAATTTTCATAATATTTATTATTCAAATAAATTTACAAATGCTATATAGTGTAGTAACTTGTATTGTGTCTTCCCGTAGCCATTTTGTGCAGGTTGTTTGAAACATACTTAAATTAAGCTTAAGGTGGCCATTCCCTAGAAAGAGACCTCCAATAGGGAAATATTTATTATTTTTGGCCATAACTTTTTTTTCTTAGTACGTATATTTATTAAAATTATAAGAGCACCTAAGTAGAACCATAACAAGACTGTTACTATGAATTTTCACTCAATAATTTCCGCGGTTTGCAAAATAGCTAGATTTAAATTTAAGAATTATGTCAATCTCCCTATTTCGTAGTTTTGAATCTAGCTATTTTGCAAACCACTGAAATTATTGAGTGAATATTCATAGTAATAGTCTTGTTATAGTTTTACTTAGGTACTCTTATAGTTTTTAAAAATATATGTACTAAGATATAAAAGTTGTGAGCAAAAATAATAGATATATCCCTATCGGATGTCGCTTTCTAGGGAATGGCCACCTTAAATGAAGTACTATATAAGATGTGTTATGTCTTCATTTTATTATCTTAATTTTTTACCTTGAATTTATGGTCAAATGTCAATATTACTGATTTTTTGCGTTTATATCTATTGTACAGGCTATGAACATATTCGTTTGTAAAAATTAAAGTGGCTTGAAAGAGTTTCTATCTTAGTACTATCCCATAGAGGCGACCGATATTTTTTTAGGGAGTTTTCAATAGAGATGTTTGAAAAAATTACACTGTCATCCGCTTTTCATGAGTATATATTTCACGAATTAGGAGCGGGATTTATTTCAAATTTAGGCGGTACGTGCAGACTGAAAATGTGATTGCATTGAAGTAGTGAACTTTGATATCGCTCATTACAGTGTGGCGTTACTTTAAGGAAAATTTGAAGAAAAAATATTATCGACTTTTTTTATAGAAATTCTTATTTTAGATTTGTATTCACTACCATCAAAAACCCATTTTCACCAAATTTGAACAAAATATATACTGGCTTCTCAATAGGTGGCCAAATAAAGGGACATGGGATGGGGAAATCATTTTTGGCCATAACATTCTTTCGTACTACGTATATTTAAAAAAAAAACATAAGAATATTACTATGACTTTTCATTCACTTCACTCAACTGGTTATTTTTATACTTAGGTAATATTATAGTTCTTTTTTAAATATACGTTACCAAGTAAAAAAGTTATTGCCAAAAATAATAAATATTTATGTATGGAATGTCCCTCTCTTGACCATCGCCATCTTATTAGATTTCATACAAATAATTGCTCTAAACCGTAGTCCAATGAATATGTTTGAAATACTTTACGGGTTTATGGGTTTCTTTCAGTATATATTTTTTTACATTTTACAATTTTTTAATGATTTCCAAGGGGATTTTTTAAGGAAAAAAAACTTTATTTATACAGGGCGGTCGTTCTAAAAAATTATTAACTACGAAACGACATATGAGAATAATAATCGGAATGTAGGTATCACTATTATTACAAAGGAAACCTGATAACTTTTGGCCAAGAAAATATACAGAGTGCTCATCCGACAGCAAAAATTCAATATTAAATAAAAGGTGACAATTCTGTTAACTATATGCCAAATATTATTGCCATCGGTCACATTTTTAGTTGTACATGCACGTAGTGGAGTGGAAGTATAGTAGTGGAAAATTGTCAGTTTCTCTTTTTTTACAATGACATGAAACGTGGAAATTTTAAAATTGAGCGAAAATTTTTTTTTTCATTATCTATTCCCTTTAGACGGTCCACCCTGTATATTTTTGTTCGAGTCTTATTACAGTAGATATTATAAATAAATTGTAATATAATAGATATATGTAATAATATAATAATTATAAATGCCAATATTTCACATGAAAGCTCTTCTGGATCCAGAATAACATTTAAATGTACCTTTGACCTATAAATTAAAATCCAGTAAAATAATGAGAAATATATTTCGACCCAAGGGTTTCGATATGGAAGGGGGGAAAGGGGATCGGCATGCGGTTAAAAGCAGGTAGATAGATGTTTTTGTTGTTTACATTATTTCGATTTGGAACACTTGTTATTTGGATTGCTCAAGCGAAGTAATGTTTAGAACTGGATTAGTTTATAGGATTCTTTATTGAATTTTCACGAATAAACATCTATAGTAAATGATTCGTCCGCTACCCGCTAGGTACCACCACTTAACGGATGGTTAACGACTACCCTTTTCTATGACGTTGTCGAGGTTGTTCTCTTTTGCGAACATGGCGCCCTTAAAGGTCAAAGAAGTTGTGCGCTGGAAAGACGCACTCGGTCATAAACACTATAAACAGCTGTCATTTTTACTTTACTCTTTTGGGTTTGGTTGGTTTCGCAACAACGTCTCTTGTTTTTCAATGATGCACTTTTCTATAAAGTATAAGTTAAATACATAATTGCCGCAAAGAAATGGATGTTGACAGAATTGTTGAAGCACTGAAATATAAATTCCACTGCCAGCTTGAATATCGTGATAACAAGAAAGCCATTTTACGTGTTAATATAACTGTCGACAATGTTTCTACATTTTTTAACGTGTCTAAAGACTGTTCTTCTACTGAGTGGATTAGAAACGACGAACTGAGAAATTGCGAGAGGTTAGTAGTATAATAATAGTTATTAATTTATTTTTATTTCAGGTGAGGTCACCCATAGGATGATATTTCGTCAAATTTTAACGCTATGTGCTGTATGGGGCTTTGGCTCATGTCGTGTCTTAGATTAAATTCAAAAAATTTATTTCACGTTTGTTTATCAATCTTATGTCATAATTTGATTGTCATGGTCTCTACATGGCCTCTTACTGATTAGTAGTTCTAATTTTGACTATTTTACCTATACCTACTTCACAAAGATTCTTGTACTGTACTGTCCTATCTGTTACAGGGTGTTATATCATAAATATTTTATTTGCCAACACAGCAAAGTTAATAAAAAGAAAGATGGGCCTACACATAGAAACACGCACAGTGAGGCGAAGCTGGATATATTGATTAAGAAAAGTACCCCTGGGACAAGAAGAAGAGATGAATATTTGAAATTAAAACCTCCACTTTGTGGAAAAATCTCCTTTGATTTAGTGCACGCACATACAATAGGAAAGAAATGCTATAATTCATTAAATTATATTAAAAATTGTTATTTTTTTATATTAGGGATCTAAATGTATTCAAATTAAATAAAAACTGTATTCATATTGAATATTTTAATTAATTTTCAGCCGAGTAAAACCTTAAAGAAGGTCAAAAATGCATTTTCCTATTTTTGCTTTAATAACAATTATGAGGTATTACCATTAATTAGGTACATAGAATAATATTTAAAACCACGACATGTCTAATAAAATGTATCTTTGAACGAGAAAACACGCATACAAATTATCAAATTATTTATTTATTTATTTATTCATGTCTAATCAACAGCACTTAGACATAAAATGTGTATAAAATTTAAAATAAATTAATAATAAGAAAAAAATTTCGTCAAGTATTTTGACCCGGACTTTTCATCGTCAAACCCAGTTAATTTACGGCTGGCCATTCAAAAGTATTTAAAAAAAAACGTAAATTTTAAACATTCATTAGGATTTCAAATGTATTAGGCATTTGATATGTATTGAGATTTTTTCTATCCTTCATCTACGCTAATTATTAGCATAACATCATAAAGAAGTATAGAAAATAATTAGGTATTGAAGCAGCATTAAAACGGTAGGAAATTGAATACCTACAAAATTTCTATACCTCCAAAGCATTTAAAAGTATTCAAGTTGAATACTTTTATATACTTTTCTATCCGGATTTTTTTACAGGGTATATAATTTAATAATAATCTATTTTTAATTTTTATTAATCAAAATTATTAAACTACCTACTTAAACTAGTTGCCGACGCTGTAGCCGTGTAATATATGCCTTCAAATATGCTGTAAGCGCGCGTTCAGAAAAGGACCAATGAGAGGCCTTCTCTACATACAATGCTCCTAGCGTCCTGTGATTCCAAATACGCAAACCGATTATACCATGAACCTCTCATATCATTGAATTATTAGCTCGTTCAAACGCATGTTTGTACGCGGTTTCCTTTAAAAAGCCCCACAGAAAGAAATCATTAGGTGCTAGATCAGGTGACCTGGGGGGCCATTCTATCATTCCCCTCGTAGCTATTAAACGATTGGGAAATGTTCTTTCCAGAAAATTAATAACAGTTATGATATTGTGACTTGGGCAGCCGTCTTGTTGAAACCAAATGTCGTCAAAGTTGACGTGAAGATTTTGAACTGCAGGAATTATTTGGTTTTGTAAAAGCTCTAAATATTTATTGCCGTTTAAATTGCCATCGATTAGCAGTGGGCCTATAATATGATTGTCTAAAATTCCCGTCCAAACGTTCAACTTTTGAGGATACTGAGTTCGCACAGCAAAGGATGATTCATCTGTAAACAATATATTCTTTACGAAGTTTTCATTCAATAAAGTGAATGACTTTATTTATCATGATTTCGCAAAATTCCATCCGTTTGAAATTGTCCTCGGAAAATATTTCTTGCGTTGTTTGAACTTTAAAACAACTGTACCCATTTCTTTTCAAAATATTTCTTACAGTTCTTTCCTTCATGTCAACTTCATCAGCAATTTGCCTGCTAGAACAAGGTTCACTAGTTTCAACAAGTGCACAGACATTGGTTTCGGGAATTTCACGTTCTTCGCTCATTTGTTGATGACGGGGTTCGGGTTGACAGCATTTTTTACAATAATTCACGACACACCCGATATTCTCAAATTTTGGGGATTGGTCTGTCTTGACATGCCACAGTAAATAAATTTATTGTGTCTTCAGTGGAATGGCCCCCGAAGTACCACTTCACAATTTGCACTTTTTCTGCAGTTGTATAAACACACGGCATTTTAAAAACGAAATTGAAATTAATTAATTTTATTCCCACACGACTAAACAGCTACACTATTAAAAGCAGAATGGGTGCGCTGTTCTCAACTCGACGCGGTCAAGCGATGGCGCTATTGTTTTATGCCAATGCCCTGCATTGTTCTACGACACGGCGTGGTTTATCTGCGTAGAAACAAGTTAACGTACCTTAAAGTCAATTTTCTGAATCTGTATGTTATAGGTAATAATAGAAAATAATTATTATAAATGATATTTATTCTATAAAAAGTCATACATAACATATTTGAAACAATGCCCTCCTTGGATTTTATCCAAGACAGTAATACACTTATATTAGGAGACTTTAATTTGCGTTTATACTCTCATATTTTGAATAGTGTCAAATGTCCTAAAGTGTCAACACATCAATTTTCCAAACTTTCTAAACTTGCGTCAATAATATTATATTCTTAATAATAACAATAGACTTATAGACTTGGTTATATGTAAGGCACATTGCGTAGTTGAAAAATCAATTGAATTATTGGTTTCAGAAGATATACATCATCCTTTATAACTTCGAAACTCAGTTTGTGAATCCGAATGTGAAATATCCAATAAAATTTACTAATTCTTCTTCAGCTTTCGAAAGGCAAATTTTCGGCTATTGTATGAACAACTACTGCACATTAACTGGTCGTTCTTAAATGATTATTATGATGTTAAAATCTGTGCTGATTTATTTTATGAGAAATTAACTGAAGTTTTTAATGAGAACACATCCAAGTTAAAAACTCGAAAAAATAAAAGACAGTTTCCGCCTTGGTTTAACGGCGAAATTATAAAAAATATAAAGCTAAAGCATAAGAAATTGATGTTATTTAAACGCCATGGTAATAATGAATCGCTAACTGAATTTCGTAAACTTAGATCACAAATCAAGTCGGACATTAAAATTGCATTTAAAATTTATACAAATCGAATTGAAAATAATATTACAGCTAAATTTAATAAATTCTGGGCTTACCTCAATGGAAAAAAGGAAAACTAGCATACCTAAAGACATGACTTAAGAAGAATTAAACCTAAACTTATTGCGGGGCCAGATGGAATTTCAGCATTTCTATTGAAAGACTGTGCCAGCATTTTTGCATATCCCCTCTGCATAATTTTTAATTTATGACTTAGGAAATGCTATTTTCCTGATATATGGAAATACTTCGAATTGTGCCTTGTGTACAAAAAAGGTGAAAGAAATGATGTTACCAATTATAGACCAATAACAATCATATGTAACTTTGGTAAAGTTTTTGAAATCCTTCTGCATGATAGCATCTATGCACATGTTCAATTGAAAATATCTACGAAAGAATACGGTTTTATGAAAGGTCGCTCCACCGTAACGATCTTAATTTACGCTACTCAGTACATTGCTGAATCAATTCATTCTCACAAATAGGTAGATTCAGTTTATACTGACTTTTCTAAGGCGTTTGACAGACTAAATAATAGAAAACTTCTCTGTAAACTGGACAAATTTGGATTATCTGACGGTTTACTTCAATTTGTTGAGAGTTACTTAACTGATACAGTTCAATTCGTATCTTATAATGGATATAAATCTGTTGAATACCGAGCCATGTCAGGAGTACCCCAGGGATCCATACTTGGACCTCTTTCTTTATTATTTTTATTAACGACCTCAGTGATCATTTAGACGTGTATTTCTTAATATATACCGATGACGTCAAGATGTTGCATATATTTAATGATTTTAATGACTGAGAAAAACTTCAAAACAACTTAACTAAGTTATCGGCTTGGTGCGATGAAAATGATCTTCACCTAACTGTTGGCAATGTTATGAGTTATACAACCAAGGAGTCCCCAATTATGTATAATTATAATGTTAATGGCTACACACATACAGAATGTTAGACTTCATTTTGCGTAACAGCCATGATTTTAATGATGCGAAAACCTTAAAGATGCTTTATTTTGCTTTCTCTCGATCTAAGCTGGAGTATGCTTCACTTGTCTGGCAATCTGGGTATAATACTCATAATGATAAATTGGAAAATATTCAGCGCCGCTTCCTGAAATTTTTAAACTGGAGAACTGAAGGTACATCAATTGGAGCTTCTCAAAATCAATTACTTGAAAAATTTGATATTATCAGTCTTTTCGAAAGGCGTGAGTCCTTTGCTTTGCGTTTTCTAGATAAAATTATGCATATTAAAATAGATTGTAGTGAAATATTAAGCCAACTGAACTTTTATGTCCGACGGATTAATTCTCGTCATTCTCATAGCTTTTATTTATCCACTCCTAGATCTAACCTATTAAAGTTTTCTCCTCTGTTTAATATTTGTACTAGTTATGAAACTCATTGCAGTGAATTGGACATATTTACCTAGCAGCCAGAAATTTCATCTACTGTCGTACAGTCTAATCGCGTTCATAATTTCTATTTGTATTTTTTACTTAGGTTAGGTTAAGTTAGTTTAGATTTCCATCCTATAAACGGTTTTGTACTGTTGGATGATGTATTATTAAATACATAAATAAAAATAAATAAAATATGTACTATAATTATCTAGACTCTACACTGATAAACTTTCTTGTATTCCGTTGCGTGCCCTAAATACAGCAAAAAATTAATTTTGTTAGCTCATTAACTCCGATTTTGATGAATTTTATTCTTTGCAAAATGTACTAAAATACGATATTCGGTCGTTCACTTTCAACCCTCCATTCATTATCACCTTATCGATCGCTGACACGAAAGCACAGCGCAATCCCACAACTGCGGAAAGTGTGGAAATCCCTCACCCGCGCTCGTTTCTATTCTCCTGCTTGAAAACTTTTCCAGGAAGATACCTCGGAAAGCTTTCCCGGCTAAGGCACAAGGAAAGCTCTTCTAGAAAAGCTGTGCTTTTTAAAGTTTTCTTCAATTCGCCTCAAAGAAAAAAGCTCTTTCTAAATGGCCGCGGGAAAATATGGAAATGTGTGCAGGTCTCATTTTGTTTCACGAGCCCTTTTATTAATGCAACTGATATTGATTTTATATTTCCGCGGCAGAGAGATTCGCGATGAGTATTAGAGCTGCTGCCGGGTGCGAGTGAGATGGATGTACTAGATGCATCAGGTTGCAGAACATATAACTGTATAGATATGAATAACATTGGGTCATTAAATTGCTGTTTGGTACAAATTGAAACTAACGTAAGACAAAATTAATAAAAATAAGTAGTAGTTTGTGAATGATAGGCCTATTACGAAATATAACGTATATTTCTAAATAAGCATTATTTTTACTTCCACCTCCACGTAGTGGATTGGAAGTATACTCAGTAATCGTAAAAAAAATTCAAATATATTTATATGGGTTTTCCAATTCCGTCAGTCTGTCTGTCTGTTGGTGCATTAACTAAAAAAACTACTTGACGGAGAGCAGTTAAATTTGGTAGGTAGTTGACGCTACTGTCAGCAAAGAAATGGCTAAACCTTCAAAGGACGAACCTTTCACAGAGGTGATTAATAAAAGAAAGAAAAACAGACGTGAAAATAAACCCATTTAGGCAGCAATGAAAAGTCAACTATAAAAATAATTTCGAGAAAATCTTTTGTTCACGTGTACAAACTTCGCCCAGATTTCAAGCCTGAGGAACTTCTGGAGATTCTGAGGCCAGCTTTTCCGGGAGTTGTCTGCGAAAAAATGAAATCTATGTATCCACAGTATTACTCATCATTTAAAGTTACTATTGATGAATGCAACCTAGAATCTGCTTGGAATCCTAGTATATGACCAAAGGGAGCGATGGTTAACCAGTGTTTTCACCCGAGGACACCAAGAATTCCTGTGAAATAATAATTCATTTAATTCATTTCAATCATACCATGATAATGGTGCGGTAAGCGTTTTGATGTAAATGTTCAATGTTTGTCCACCAAATTAGGTTTGTTGTCTTTATATCTCGAAAAACACAACCGTAATATAATATGCCTATCCGAACATTGGCTTGATGAAAATAATATCGACACTGTTAATTTACCAGGTTACAATCTGGCTACTTTCTTCTGTAGGGAGCAAACGGTTCATGGGGGTATTGCAATATTCACCAACAATAAAATTAACTTTAAACCTGTCAATGTAAATATTTTCTCTAAAGAATTACACGGAGAATTTTGTGCTATTGAACTTACTAAAAGTAAAACAGTCATCATTACGTCTTATAGATCAACAAATGTTAGTATAGAAATTTTCTTCGATTTGTTGGAGAAATTGCTGATACACTGCTCTAACAAATTCAAGAATATAATTGTAATTGGTGACTATAATATTAATTTTCGCAAAGCCTCGTCAATTTTAAATGAATTAGTATGTTTAATTACGTCTTTTGGTTTAGAAATAACAATCTCGGGTTATACGAGAGTTGCGCCCCAGTCTTCGACTTGTCTAGATAATATTTTAACTAATATAGGGGATGATGGTTATGAAATAGCTGTAGTAGAGGCTCTCATAGCCGATCGTCGGGCACAAATAATGTTTCTTAAAAATGATATAAAATCTAACTGTAAGATTTGGAAACGTAAAATAACAGATAATGGCATCATACAACTAAGAAAATCACTTACTGAAATTGATTGGTCTATTTTTGAAAGTTCGTCAACTAATTCTACTTTTCTTGCTGAATTTTTAACACAAACTTATGCGGACCTAATAGTGAAACATTTTTCGTTGAGATCCTGTAAGACTAATAATAATAAACCACCGGTCGGATGGTTTAATGACGACCTAAGAAAATGAGGGACACATTGTCCTCTCTTAAAACTGTCTGTGACTGCTAAAAAAATCCGGGTCTTATTACATCATATAACATGCTTAGGAAAGAATATAAACAGAAAATTTTGTCTACTAAGAAAAGTCAATATGATGAATTTATTGCACAATCTGATAAGATTCGTGACAGTTGGCGCTTGGTTAATTTTGAAAGAAATAAACCACAATCTAATACAGTTGAACATGAAATTGAAGCTATCGATTTTAATGATTTTTTTACTACTATAGCCGAAAACATTATTACTACTTTACCCAGTACTACTTCTCAAAGTAGAAAAGTTGACTATATGGACGGTGTGACTACTCCTAGTTTAACCTTTTTTATTCATCTAATTACAGAGAATGAAGTCATTGAGGCTCTGGAAAAATTGAAAAACTCGCGCTGTATAGACATTTATGGCATGGATAGTCAAATTATCAAAGCAACTGCAGATATAATTATTCATCCTTTAACAATATTATTTATATATATATATATAGAATATATAGAAATTATGGACAAATATCAGTTAAATGATAATTTTACAAAAAAGAAAGGTGTACAAAAACCTGATAAGATAAGTATGAATTCTCATACCGAAAAACTGTCTACTAAAAATCTACCTAAAAACCCGACAGTGACTAATAGCAATAATATAGGAAATCCTACAAATGTAAACAAACCGATTAACACTAAAATAATATCTAATAATGATGTAACAACTGGAATTTTACAAGTACAAAGCCAACAAAAGCTTAATGAATATATTAATTTGACATCTGATGACAAAAGAGATAATCCTATGCATCCACCATCGTCATCGCACAAAAAAGATGCTTGGCAAGAAGTGGTCAAGAAAAGACGTAGTAGACGATCAGTTATAACCGGAAGTAATACAGAATCTAAATTTGTAAAAAGGTGTACCAAGAACTGTTGTCTTACATGTATACAGGGTTGATACTGAAACAACATCGGACGATTTAACAGCTCTGTTACAGCCAAACTTTCCGGAAGTAACTTGTTCAATTAAACCAAAGCACCCTGAATTATATTCGTCCTTTAAAGTTAAAATTCTCGAAGATAATTTTAATAAGGCTATGAACCCTGAAGTTTGGCCTTATGGTGCGTGTGTCCAGCGTTTTTTAGTAATGCGAGGGAAGACGGACGATTCGCTAAAATAATATTCGATGCTAACATCCTTTTACTTAACTCTCAAAGTTTGAATAGTAACAAAATTGACAGTCTGTATATGGACATTTGTGACTACGAAAACTTGAACTTTTTGTGTTTTAACGAAACATGGGAAACTTCGGACTCAATAGGTAATCTACATATAAGTGAATATTTACTGGCTAGTCATTTCTGCAGATCTTCCCTCAAGGGTGGTGGTGTCGCCATATGGGCAAAAAATTACCTGGAGGTAAAAAGTATTGATATACTTCAGTTTTGTATTGAGAAACATTTTGAGGCTTGCGCTATATCTTGGAAGGATAATAAGAGCATTACAATAATTGTTAACTATTATAGATCTCCCACTGGTGATCTAAATTTATTTTTAGATAGAATTACTGATTTGTTAAATTATTTAATGAAACCCAATTTTAATTTAATTGTTTGTGGTGATTTTAATATTGACTCATATACTGTTTCAAAAGATTTTAAAACTTTATGTAGTGTTTTGTCATGTTTTAATCTTAGCAGCGTTGTGAAGTGGCCTACTCGGGTAACAAACACCACTATTAGTACAATTGATCATATATTTGTTAATTTCAAAAATAAAGGGTCATGCTGCGTTTTTGACAATGAAATTTCGGATCACAGAACTGTTCTCTTTAATATAAAATCTGAAAATTGTTGTGTAAATTCAAAACATACTACAATGTTTAAAAGAAGTTACAATGAAAATGCAATGGCCAATTTTGAAATGGCAGTTCATAATGAAACCTGGGAAGATCTCTATAATATTACCGATGTTCACGATGCTTTCAGCTATTTTAGTGGCATCCTTGTGTATTACTTTGATTTATATTTTCCTCGCTGAAAAATTTATGTTAATAAATCTACAGATAAAAAATGGGTAAACGATGAGGTCAGAGCATCCAGTACAAATTTAAAAAATATTTTTATTCTGAAAAAAATATGTCCTAACATTACTGAGGTTTATAATATAGCTAAAAAGAATCATAGTCGTCTAATAAAGGATACAAAAAAATCTTATTATCAAAATAAAATTGTACACTCTGATAATCCTGCACGATCTGCCTGGAGAGTCGTAGCTGAATTGTCAAATAAAAATAAATCACTCAACAACATTTCTATAAAAAACAACGAAGGCGTTATACATGAACATCCGCAAATAGTTGCTTCACTTTTTAACGACTTTTTTATAGAGGCCCCTAAAAACATAATTAAGCAAATACCACACTGTAATACATGCATACCTAGTGTAGTTAAACAAACAAATTCGTTATTTTTAAAACCGTTTACTGTTGAAGAAATGTTAGATTTATTAACAACAAAATTTAAACCCAAAAAATCATCTGGTCCGGATGACATTCCTTGTTTTCTTATAAGGAAAGTGTTAGATTTCATCGTCGAACCACTAACATATCTTATTAATTTATCATTTGAGACAGGAACATTTCCCAATAGCTTAAAAATTGGAAAAGTTGTACCGATTTTTAAAAAGAATGATACGCAACTGTTAGATAATTATAGACCGGTAACTGTGCCCTATGGTATATCTAAAGTGATCGAATATTGCTATTTGTATAGATTATTGGATTACTTAGAGACTTTTCAAATTAAAACAAAAAATCAACATGGCTTTTCTAGCGGTAAGTCGACTAGTACGGCTATTCATTCTTTTTTAAACAAGATATTAGAATTTGTAGACGCGGGAGAGTGCCCTATTGGGATATTTTGTGATCTCAGCAGGGCATTCGACTGCGTCAATCATAATTTATTATTAACTAAACTGCATGATTATGGAATAAGGGGTCTCGCACTTAATTGGGTTACGACATTCTTGGAGGGTCGGAGACAATATGTAACACTAAAGTGTAAGACACAAAACATCGTGTCCAGGGCTGATTCGGAATGTTTAAATTTAACCATGGGTGTTCCACAGGGATCTATATTGGGTCCTGTGCTTTTTCTTTTATATATGAATGATATTGATTCTTTGCCAGCAACTGCACACATTACGATGTACGCAGACGACATATCTATAATAATTTCCAACCCATTGGATAATGTTTTAGAGCATAATTGCAATAGTGTTTTAAATATTTTAAGCAGTTGGTTCTCCCATAACACTTTACATTTCAATGCCGAAAAGACCCATCTCACTAGATTTCACACCAGGCAAAAGAAATGCGATAATTTAAAAATTAACATAAATAATACACCTATTTCTAGCGGTGAGGAGAATATTAAGTTTTTAGGAGTATACCTAGATGAATCCCTGAATTGGAATTATCACTGCGAAGCTTTGATATCAAAAATTTCATCGATAGTTTATTTATTCCGAAATATTAGAGCGTATTTAAGTAGAGAACAGTTAATTAATTTGTACTATGCTCAAATTGATACACGTTTAAGGTATGGTGTTTGTTTCTGGGGGAATTCCACATTATCATCTAACGTATTTATTGCACAAAAACGCATTTTGCGATGTATTGCCGACGTACCGAGTGTTTATTCTTGTAAAAATATATTTAAAGATTTTAAAATTTTAACCTTACCTAGCCTGTATATTTTTGAAATATGTATATATGTTTTTAAGAATAAGAATAATTTTATTTTAAATAAAGATTGTCATAATGTTAATACAAGGCAAAAGAATAGGTTGCACGAACCTTGTGCCAGACTTAATATGACTAGTAAATCCCCAAGATTTATAGGACCTAAAATGTTTAACCGACTGCCAGATGAAATAAAATGTAGTAAGACCGAGCATTTCTTTAGGAAAAAGTTAAAATTATTTTTGTTGGACAAATGTTACTATTCTGTACTAGAATTTTTTGTCTCTTGGTTTGTAAGGACTATATGACCATTCCTATACAATATTCTGTATTGTCAAAAAGGAAAATAAACTATTATTATTATTATTATTATTATTATAATGCTTGTGTAAGTGAAGAAAATTATCCTGATGCTTTTAAAATTGCAAAAATGATACCGGTTTTTAAAAAGGGGACATTTAGATAATAGAGAACTATCGCCCCAAATCCATCATCCCCATTATTTCCAAGATTTAAAAAATAATATTAAAGATGCGGCTTGTGCATTTTTTCGAATCTAATACGTACTAAACCGTTGTCAGTTTGGATTCAGAAGTAAATGTAGTACATCCCAAGCAGTTTTCAAGGTAGTCGGCAACATAGTCAGTGGTCTTGAGAGTGGCGAACTAGTATCAATTACATCATGTGACCTTTCAAGAGCTTTTGACTGTGTTTCGCACGATATTTTGTTAAACAAGTTATACTGTTGTGTAGTTAGGGGTTTATCTCAAACATTCTTCACATCATATTTATCGAATAGAAAACAAACCGTATGTATAAAAAATAATTTTTCCGATTATAGGTCACTCATACATGGAGTACCCCAAAGTTCAATTTTGGGACCCCTGTTGTTTATTATATACTAGAATGGGCTATCGCCCATTCTAGCTCCTCCGGAGGGGTGACAGCTAAAGCTGTCAATGCGAGTGCTCCGCACTCGATTAGGTAACGCTTGAATCATTGTAGAAAGCTTGAATCAATGTAGAAAGCTTGGTTTTCAGTTTCGATTTCAGATTCGTCATCAGCGACCTGAAAAACATCTAGGTACCGATTTTCAGTCGAATCGGTCCATAAATGACATATGTAGTCAGCCATTTTGGTTGGCGCCATGTTGAATTTTGTAAATCTAATGTTATATTCGTTATCAGCTACACTAATAACCTGTACATACCGAGTTTCATTTGAATCGGACTGTAAATAAAAAAGTTAGAATAAATGGCTATGGGGACGCCACCATTTTGAATTCTTTGACGGTCACAGATTCGTGATCTGTAGCCTCGATAACACTCACCGACCTATTTTTGGACGAATGTTACCGTAAATGACAGATTTTATCCAACAATTCGTATCGCCATTTTGAATTTTTCAGTTCCGTAATCATATTCGTTACCATCTACTGCAATAACAAAATACCGAGTTTCATCCAAATCGGTTGGTAAATAAGAAAGTTACAGTAAATAATGGATAATGGGCTATGGGGACGCCGCCATTTTGAATTTTTCAATTTCGATGTCATATTCACAATCAGCTGCTTCAGTAAGTTTATAATACCGAGTTTCATTCGAATCGGTTGGAAAATAATATTAGAATATTAGGCTATGGAGCGGCCGCCATTTTGAATTTTTGAGTTACGATAACATATTCGTGATCTGTGACCTCGATGACATATACATACCTATTTTCAGACGAATGGCACCGTAAATAGCAAAATGTGTCCAGCAGCTCCGCCGCCATTTTGAATTTTTCAATTTCGATTTCGGATTCGTATTTGACGACCTCAAAAACCCCCACATACCGATTTTGAGAGGTGTGACGCCAAAATCGACAAACATCGTCCGCCATTTTGGCGCCGCCATCTTGAATTTTGTGATTATTCGTGATCAGCGTGGTCGATAATCCCCGAGTACCAAATTTCAGGTCAATCGGACGACAAATAAATTTAATTGCGATTTTCGATGAATTTGGCTCACCCTATATCAGCATTATTTTGCTCACTCTGTAAATTACAAATTACCCAGAATTCCTAGTATATTGTTATGTGCATTAGTTAAAATGGCGGAAGCAAAAACATGGACTTTAAAAACGGTGATTTTACAGGAAATAATGGGAGTTGAGAGGCTTTCTAGGTGTCAAATTAATCGGAAAGGACGATATTTTGTTGTGATAGTGGAGTGTGCGGGCCAAATAAGAAATTCGGCCCGGCACGGGCGTGTGAAAGTTGGGTTTTTTGTGAGAAAGTGGAAAACATCTACGTACAAATAAATTCATAATTAAGCAATTACTTGGAATAGAAGCTCGTTCTGTGTCTCGATGGAAAGGGGGAGCTTTGCCCTTTCCCGTGATACCAAATTGTATAGGGAAAATCGAAAATTCGGCCTCGCAGGGGCGAGACAAATGTGACAAATTTGAGTGTGTTATAACGTAACCTAGAAAATTGTAAAACATGAAATCTTAAAACGCTCATATTTTAGTTAATACTGGACATAGAGGCTCGATCTTGGTCTCTATTTGAACACGAAGATTCGCATTTTATTCGTGCAGTACGTGCCCTGGGTTAATTAAAAAATTTAGTGTAGTTCTGTGCGAAATAAGAATGGATATTTTCGTAAAAATCGAAAACCGTAAGTACTTTAAAAATCCATAAGTAAATAAATATCGGGAGTGAAACGGCGTGCGACGTCTCTCTGGAAAGCAGAAGAACGTAGCTTTCCGGCGATACCAAGTTCGACCGGAAAAATGGAAAATTAGGCCCGCGGCGAGCGCGAAAAAAGTAGCTTTTCTTGGATATTTTAAATTTAAAATTTCACAGATTTACGAAAAAATCTTCCACTTTGACCGCCCGTAGCTCGTTAATCTTTGGAGCTGGAGAAAAATAAAAAAAAAAGACTTTTAGATACTTCATTTTTCTACATTTTCGTTAGGGCGAAGTATTTTGCTCTAGGAGGCCCCGTTTAGAAGTTATGGAGGTTTAAAGGAAAAAATGTCGTATTTTCCGCCATTCTGCACCGCCGCACTTTTCTGGCGATATCTCCGAAACGAAAAATGGTACGGAATTTCTGAATATATCGGAGGGAGCGGAAAGAAACGCTCTTGTCCTTTGAGATTTTTTTATTTTGAGCTAGCTCCAGCCGTTTTCGAGTTATAGGCGAAAAACCGAAAAAATGAGTCTCGCTTCGGAAACGAAAAAGCGAAAAAACGTGCAATCCTAAAACGTCCGTATCTTTCGAAATACACATTTCGGAGCGCCGTACGGCGTCGCGGCGGAACGGGGACAGATTCTAGTTATAGCTAGCCGCAAACTGCGAGGTCGAAATCGAAAATTAAGCCAGGCAGGAGCGAAAGGAAATCGAACATTTTTGACGTTTACGAAATACCAAATCGACTTCCCCTATTTTCTCTTTTACCCCTCGACTCCTCATTCCCCAAAAAAGCAGGCGAGAGAGATAGGTGACTTTCGTCCGATTGTAACGGAAAAACCCGGAAAAATACCGGAACCGAGTATAGCCTATACACTGTAGAATTCCGTCCCGATCACTTTCGAGGCGGGCACGGACCGGCGAAATGAAGCGCGTCTCGACGGCATGTACCTTAAGATCGCAAAGAGGAAGGGGCTCGCACCAACTGCTCTTTATTACTATGACTAGAATGGGCTATCGCCCATTCTAGCTCCTCCGGAGGGGTGACAGCTGAAGCTGTCAATGCGAGTGCTCCGCAGTCGATTAGGTAACGCTTGAATCATTGAAGAAAGCTTGAATCATTGTAGAAAGCTTGGTTTTCCGTTTAGATTTCAGATTCGTCATCAGCGACCTGAAAAACATCTAGGTACCGATTTTCAGTCGAATCGGTCCATAAATGACATATGTAGTCACCGTAAATGACAGATTTTATTCAACAATTCGTACCGCCATTTTGAATTTTTCAGTTCCGTAATCATATTCGTTACCATCTACTTTAATAACCTCTAAATACCGAGTTTCAGCCGAATCGGTTGGTAAATAAGAAAGTTACAGTAAATAATGGATAATCGGCTATGGGGACGCCGCCATTTTAAATTTTTTAATTTAGATTTCATATCCACAATCAGCTACTTCAGTAACCTTATAATATCGAGTTTCATTTGAATCGGACGGTAAATAAGGAAGTTAAAGTAAATGATGAATATAAAGCTATGGAGACGCCGCCATTTTGAATTTTTGAGATACGATGACATATTAGTGATCTGTGACCTGGATAACACGTACATACTAATTTTCAGACGAATGGCACCGCAAAAGGCAAAATTTGTCCTGCAACTCGGCCGCCATTTTGAATTTTTCAATTTCGACGTCATATTCACAATCAGCTACTTCAGTAACTTCAACATACCGAGTTTCATTCGAATCGGTTGGGAAATAAGAAAGTTATAGTAAATAATGGATATTAGGCTATGGAGAGGCAGCCATTTTGAATTTTTGAGTTACGATAACATATTCGTGATCTGTGACCTCGATGACATATACATACCTATTTTCAGACGAATGGCACCGTAAATGGCAAAATGTGTCCAGCAGCTCCGCCGCCATTTTGAATTTTTCAATTTCGATTTCGGATTCGTATTTGGCGACCTCAAAAACCCCAACATACCGATTTTGAGAGGTGTGACGCCAAAATCGACAAACATCGTCCGCCATTTTGGCGCCGCCATCTTGAATTTTGCGATTCTGACATCATATTCGTGATCAGCGTGGTCGATAATCCCCGAGTACCAAATTTCAGGTCAATCGGACGACAAATAAATTTAATTGCGATTTTCGATGAATTTGGCTCACCCTATATCAGCATTATTTTGCTCACTCTGTAAATTACAAATTACCCAGAATTCCTAGTATATTGTTATGTGCATTAGTTAAAATGGCGGAAGCAAAAACATGGACTTTAAAAACGGTGATTTTACAGGAAATAATGGGAGTTGAGAGGCTTTCTAGGTGTCAAATTAATCGGAAAGGACGATATTTTGTTGTGATAGTGGAGTGTGCGGGCCAAATCAGAAATTCGGCCCGGCACGGCCGTGTGAAAGTTGGGTTTTTTGTGAGAAAGTGGAAAACATCTACGTACAAATAAATTCATAATTAAGCAATTACTTGGAATAGAAGCTCGTTCTGTGTCTCGATGGAAAGGGGGAGCTTTGCCCTTTCCGGTGATACCAAATTGTATAGGGAAAATCGAAAATTCGGCCTCGCAGGGGCGAGACAAATGTGACAAATTTGAGTGTGTTAAAACGTAACCTAGAAAATTGTAAAACATGAAATCTTAAAACGCTCATATTTTAGTTAATACTGGACATAGAGGCTCGATCTTGGTCTCTATTTGAACACGAAGATTCGCATTTTATTCGTGCAGTACGTGCCCTGGGTTAATTAAAAAATTTAGTGTAGTTCTGTGCGAAATAAGAATGGATATTTTCGTAAAAATCGAAAACCGTAAGTACTTTAAAAATCCATAAGTAAATAAATATCGGGAGTGAAACGGCGTGCGACGTCTCTCTGGAAAGCAGAAGAACGTAGCTTTCCGGCGATACCAAGTTCGACCGGAAAAATGGAAAATTAGGCCCGCGGCGAGCGCGACAAAAGTAGCTTTTCTCGGATCTTTTAAATTTAAAATTTCACAGATTTACGAAAAAATCTTCCACTTTGACCGCCCGTAGCTCGTTAATCTTTGGAGCTGGAGAAAAATAAAAAAAAAGACTTTTAGATAAACCGTTTTTCTACATTTTCGTTAGGGCGAAGTATTTTGCTCTAGGAGGCCCCGTTTAGAAGTTATGGAGGTTTAAAGGAAAAAATGTCGTATTTTCCGCCATTCTGCACCGCCGCACATTTCGGGCGATATCTCCGAAACGAAAAATCGTACGTAATTTTTTAACATACCGGAGGGAGCGGAAGGAAACGCTCTTGTCCTTTGAGATTTTTTTATTTTGAGCTAGCTCCAGCCGTTTTCGAGTTATAGGCGAAAAACCGAAAAAATGAGTCTCGCTTCGGATTCGAAACAGTGCAAAAACGTGCAATCTTAAAACGTCCGTATTTTTTGAAATACATATTTTTGAGCGCCGTACGGCGTCGCGGCGGAACGGGGAGAGATTCTAGTTATAGCTAGCCGCAAACTGCGAGGTAGAAATCGAAAATCGAGCCAGACAGGAACGAAAAGAAATCGAACATTTTTGACGTTTACGAAATACCAAAACGACCTCTCCTATTTTCTCTCTTACCCCTCGACTCCTCATTCCCAAAAAAAGCAGGCGAGAGAGATAGCGGACTTTTACTCGTTAATAATTAAAAAACCACGAAAAATACCCGCCCCGGATACGGCCTAAGCGACGGAAAATTCGCAGGCGAATCGAACGACGCCGGACCCGCGCCGAAAAACCTCCTCCCCTCGGAGGAGTTCCTATTGTAAAATCGCAATTTTAGAGGGGTACAGATCAACTCCCTATTCATAATACACACGGCCTCGCGCCGGCCGTGTTGATACACACGGCCTCGCGCCGGCCGTGTTGATGTCAATGACTTATTCCATAACATGATCCCTAAAAGCTGTGTTGCATTTGCTGATGATACAACCATAATAAATTCAAGTCCAGACATGAACGATCTCATGCTAAAAAGTGCCGACACTGTTTCACAAGCCAAACAATGGTTTACATCTAACAATTTGAAACTCAATGAAGAAAAGACTCAAAACCTAGTCTTTTCTACCAGTCATAACATAACTAAGGGAAATAGCGCAAAACAGCTCGGTGTTACTATTGACGACAGACTTAAATTGGTCGTCCCACGTCGCACAACTAAGTCAGAAACTATCGAGATCGGAATTTGTTCTACGTAATCTAACAAGAACGTTATCAATGGAGACTCTAAAAATGAGCTATTTTGCGCTATTGCATTCACACATTAGTTATGGTACATTGCGGTGGGGTAATTCTTCTTACGCAGATAGAATTTTCCGGCTACAAAAACGAGCAGTCAGAATAGTGCCCGGTGTTGGCTTCAGAGACCACTGCAAGCCTATTTTTAAAAATCTTAAAATAATTCTTCTTCCGTCTTTATATATTTATGTTACGTTATTAGAAATTCATAAAAATAAGATTCAATTTGCAACAAATGCTGAAGTTCATACGTATGATACTAGAAATAGAAATGATTTTAGAACACCACGCTTTCGACTTTCAAAAACAACAAAAAATTCTTTAAATTTTAAATTGTTCAATTATCTACCGAACTATTTAAAATTCTTGCCTAATCCAAATACATTTAAGAGGATAATCAACAAGCATTTGCTTATAGGGGGTAGGGTGGCATTCCTTACAGTACAATATTTATCTCGATTAAAATATCAATGCAGTTGACCCTTTTCGATATATTTAGAAAAATATCGATATTTCAACCCGATATATTGCAACAAAAAAAACAATATGAATATATTCATGGTTTAGGATTAATATATCGATATTTATTCGATACATCGTTGCCATCCCTAATGAGAATTAGTCTGTGTTTACTGACTTCTGCGAACTGTTGTGTCCGTGTGGTTCTTCGTTTTGCGACTTTTAATTTTAATTAACGCATACTTCTAAAATGGCGGAAGGTTTTCAAAAGTCGGACTTGCATAATCTGCTAACTGTGGACGTTACCATGGTTTCAGAATTTTTGGCCATGGTGATAGACTTCAATCAGCGTCAATCTAGTAGTGTAAAGGGGAAACAGTAAGTACTGTTTTATATAAATAAGTAATAAGTACTATTTAGTACCAAACCTTTAATAGTACATTGTACAGTTTGTTCCATATTAAATGTGCTTTGCTACGTTGGAAACAGGGATGCGAAAACATTGTATAATCGGAGACCCATTTTGATAAATGCGTTTAAGGTAACAAAAGTTTAAAAAAAATAATGTTGGTTTAAAAGAGGACCAAAGCTTCTTTCTTTTTACATTTTGTGGCACAGGCATAAAAACCTTTTCTGGGTTATTTACTGATGTATTTGTACATCCAGGAACAAAACAACACTTGTTTCTATTAATTTTCACACTTTTTGAGTCTCCCATCATTACAAAAACAGAGATAAAACAATACTGAAACAAACAATCCATATGACGTTGGTATACGAGTTCCGTTATGAGCATTACGACATCACGCGCGCTACTCTCACTGCAGGGATCGTTTACTAGTCTCGTTAATTTCGGAGTTTTTATTTTTAGTAAATTTTCAAGAACAAAAGTTTTTAGGCATTTTAATGGTTATTACGTGTTTCTGTAGCCTTGGAACTATCATTTTTTATTACAATTAAAAAAATAGTAAACATCCCTATTGTTCTTGTAGTTACTTACTTTTGTACGTGTCTTTTCATATTTAAATGTGTTTACAACTGCATGCCTTCGCAGTATGCATTCGATAACTATATTGTTTTTCTTTGACTTGCCAAAAATGTTATATCATGTAATTTGGTTAAATAAAATATCTATCTATCTATCTATCTATTATAGGTTATCGCCACTTTGCTGAATTTATTATTATATTTTTATTAAGCACATCTACATCTTATTTATACTAACATAATTATTAAATAAAAATTTTACTACATAAATAATGATAATTAAATTTCCATCTTGAAGAGAGTCGTAAAGTTGGACCTACAGGAGTCACGATGGTTAAGACCAACCAGACAACTCATTTTTTCTAAATCTAAATCTTAATTATTATTATAGTTAAAGTCAGAATCATCGATTTTGGCCAGAAACTTGAAACAGCAATTTTTTTGACTATTTATAGGAAAAATTGCGCTTAACACGATGGTGACATTAAAAAATTTATAAAACGCCGGCGACAATGATTTTTAGCGAAAATTCTCATTTTTTGTTGTTTCTTGTCACCATCGTGTTCGCATTTTTACTTCCCTCGCATACCGAAGGGAAGTATTGTATTCGAGAAAATCACCCTCCGAGATTTTTTCGGATTCTGACGTTTCAGATCACGGAGATTACGAAAATATAGGTTTTTCAATTCCGTCTGTCTGTCTGTCTGTCGGTCGGTCTGTCTGTCTGTCTGTCTGTTGGCGCATTTACTAAAAAACTGCTTGACGGAGAGCAGTCAAATTTGGTAGGTAGTTGACGCTACAGTCAGCGAAGAAATGGTAGAAATTTCACTGGAAAATATACAGGGTGGACCGTCTAAACGGAATAAATAGTGAAAAAAAAATTGTTTCGCTCAAATTTAAAATTTCCACGTTTCATGACGCGCTAATCCTATTTCGGAAAAAAAAAATTTGAAAATTTTTGAAAATTTTTTTTACTAGATACTAAAATAGTTTTAAATTTTTTTTTTTTTGCACAAATTTAAAATTTCCACGTTTCATGGCATTCTAAGCCTAATTAAAAAAAAAAATTTTAGAATTTTCTTTTACCAACATTTTTGAAAAATTTTTTACTACTAACAGATGAAAAAAATGTTTTTCTTTCTTCAAATTTAATATTTCCACGTTTCATGGCATTCTAGGTCTGATTCAAAATACCTAACATTTATTTGAAAATTTTTTTACCACTAAAATAGATGGAGTTTTTTTAAATTTCTTCAAATTTAAAATTTCCACGTTTCATAGCGTTCTAAATTTATTTAAAAGAAAAATTAGAAATTTTTTTTACTATTTTTTAAAATTCTTACCAGTAGATAGATTTATTTTCTTTGTTCAGATTTAAACTATCCACGTTTCCATGGCATTCTAAAACTATTCAAACATATTTAAAAATGTTTTTGAAAAATTAAAAAAAAATCGGTAAAGGTCTTTACACAGAACTTCCCTCGTTATTTGTGCATGGCGGTCACTCTAAAAAATTAATAATTACGAAATGACATTGAGAATAATAATCGGAATATAGTTATTGCTATTATTACAAAGGAAACTTGATAAGTTTTGGTCAAAAAAATATACGGATTGCTCATCCAACAGCAAAAGCTCAATACTAAATAACAGATGCCACATATGGCAGGCTTACGCAAATACTTTTACAAATGTCCACCATGACTGAATTATTTCTTGGGATGACCACCCTGTACATTTTTCAATAAAAGTATAATAGGTGTATATGTTAGATATTATTGCCATCCGTCACATCAATCCAACATTCGCGTAATGTAGTGGAAGTATAGTGGTGGTTAAAAAATTTCATTTTTATTTTAATTTTTCAAAAATGTTAAAAAAAAAATTTAAATTTTTTCTTCTGAAATAGGTTTAAAATTTCAAACGTAGAAATTTTAAATTTGAGCAAAAAGGAAAGTTTCCGTCTATTCTATAATAGTGGTAAAAGAAGTTTAAGATTTAAAAATTACATATTTTATTTAAATAGGTTTAGAATGTCATGAAACGTGAAACTTTTAAATTTGAGTAAAAAAAAGTTTCCGTCTATTCTAGTGTTAATTTTTTTTCCAAACTGGTAACAAAATGTTGCAAAAATGTTTTTTCCGAAATTGGTTTGGAATGTCATGAAACGTGGAAATTTTAAATTGAGCAAACCAAATTTTTCGTCTATTCTATAGTAGTGATAAATAGATTAAAAATGTTTTCAAATTTTTTAAAAAATTTTTCAAAAACATTTTTAAATTTGTTAGAATAGAATGCCATGGAAACGTGGATAGTTTAAATCTGAACAAAGAAAAAAAATTCTATCTTAGTGGTAAAATTTTTTAAAAATAGTAAACAAAATTTCTAATTTTTCTTTTAAATAGATTTAGAACGCTATGAAACGTGGAAATTTTAAATTTGAAGAAATAAAAAAAAATCCATCTATTTTAGTGGTAAAAAAAATTTCAAAAATGTTGGTAAAAAGAAATTTCAAAAAATTTTCAAAATTTCTTTTTTCTGAATCAGGCTTAGAATGCCATGAAATGTGGAAATTTTAAATTTGAAGAAAAAAAATTATCATTTTAGTAGAAAAAAAGTTTTCAAAAATGTTGGTAAAAAAAATATTTTTTTTTTAAATAGTTTTAGAATGCCATGAAACGTAGAAATTTTAAATTTGAGCAAAAAAAATGTTTTCATGGTAAAAAAATTTTCAAAAATGTTGGTAAAAAAAATTTTCAATTTTTTTTTTTTCAGAAATAGGTTTAGCGTGTCATGAAACGTGGAAATTTTAAATTTGAACAAAAAAAAATTTTTTTTATCAGTAAAATTTTTTTCAAAAATGTTGGTGAAAAAAATTGTCAAAAATTTTTTTTCCCGAAATAGGATTAGCGCGTCATGAAACGTGGAAATTTTAAATTTGAGCGAAAAAAAATTTTTTTCACTATTTATTCCGTTTAGACGGTCCACCCTGTATATTTTCCAGTGAAATTTCTACCATTTCTTCGCTGACAGTAGCGTCAACTACCTACCAAATTTGACTGCTCTCCGTCAAGTAGTTTTTTAGTAAATGCACCAACAGACAGACAGACAGACAGACAGACAGACTGACGGAATTGAAAAACCTATATTTTCGTAATCTACGTGTTCTGAAACGTCAGAATCCGAAAAAATCTCGGAGGGTGATTTTTTCTCGAATACAATACTTCCCTTCTGTATGCGAGGGAAGTAAAATTGAAAACATTTTTAATCTATTTATCACTACTACAGAATAGACGAAAACATTTTCTTTGCTCAAATTTAAAATTTCCACGTTTCATGACATTCCAAACCAATTTCGAAAAAAAAAAAAAAAAATTTGCAACATTTTGTTACCAGTTAGAAAAAAAATCGGTAAAGTTATTTACACAGAACTTCCCTCGTTATTTGTGCATGACAGTCACTCAAAAAAATTATTAATTACGAAATGACATTGGGAATAATAATCGGAATATAATTATTGATATTATTACAAAGAAAACCTGATAACTTTTGGTCAAAAAAATATACAGAGTGTTTATCCAACAGCAAAAGTTCAATATACTAAATAACAGGTGCCAAATATGGAAGGCTTGCGCAAATACCTTTATAAATGTCCACCATGACTCAATTATTTCTTGGGATGCCATTATTCAATAAAAGTATATAATAGGATATGCCATCTCTCACATTTTCAATCCTCACGTAATGGAGTGGAAGTATAGTGGTGATTAAAATATAGAACAAATTTTCAAAAATGTTTTCTGTCTATTCTAGTGTTAAATTTTTTTCCAAATTGGTGAAAATATGTTGCAATTTTTTTTTTCCGAAATAGGTTTAGAATGTTATGAAACGTGGAAATTTTAAATTTGAGCAAAAAAATATTTCGTCTATTCTATAATGGTGATAAATAGATTACTAAAACATGTTTTCATTTTTTTTTAATTTTTCTAAAACATTTTTAAATTTGTTTTAATAAATTTGGAATGCCATGGAAACGTGGAAATTTTAAATCGGAAAAGAAAATTCCATCTATTTGTGGCAAAATTTTTTCAAAAATTTTAAAAATGTTTTTTATTTTTCTTTAAATAGATTTAGAACGCTAAGAAACGTGGAAATTTTAAATTTTGAGAAAAAAAAAATTCATCTATTTCGGTGGTAAAAATTTTTTCAAAAATGTTGGTAAAACATTTTCAAATTTTTTTTTCTTTTAAATAGGTTTAGAATGCCATGAAACGTGGAAATTTTAAATTTGAACAAAGAAAAAATTTTTTTTTAGTGGTAAAAATTTTTTCAAAAATGATGAAAATGAAAATTTTTTTTTCTGAAATAGGTTTAGCGCGTCATGAAACGTGGAAATTTTAAATTTGAGCAAAAAAAAATTTTTTTTCAATATTTATTCCGTTTAGACGGTCCACCCTGTATATTTTTCAGTGAAAATTCTACCAGTAGGGTAGTTCGCTGACAGTAGGGGTAACTACCTACCAAATTTGACTGCTCTCCGTCAAGTAGTTTTTTAGTTAATGCACCAACAGACAGACAGACAGACAGACTGACGGAATTGAAAAACCTATATTTTCGCAATCTACGTGTTCTGAAACGTCAGAATCCGAAAAAATCTCGGAGGGTGATTTTTTCTCGAATACAATACTTCCCTTCGGTATGCGAGGGAAGTAAAAAATTAACACTAGAATAGATGTAAACTTTTTTTTTGCTCAAATTTAAAAGTTTCACGTTTCATGACATTCTAAACCTATTTTAGAAAAAAAAAATTTAAAAATTTTTTTCACCAACATTTTTCAAAAAGATTTTACTACCAAAATAGATCGAATTTTTTTTATTTGCTCAAATTTTAAATTTTCACTTTCATAGCATTCTAAACCTATTTAAAAATCATATAATTTTTAACTTTTAAACTTTTCTTTACCACTACTATAGAATAGAAGGAAACTTTCCTTTTTGCTCAAATTTAAAATTTCTACGTTTGACATTTTAAACCAATTTCAGAAGAAAAAATTTTGAAATTTTTACTTCCCTCGCATACCGAAGGGAAGTATTTTTACCATTTTTGAAAAATTTCAAAAAAAATGAAATGTACAGGGTGGTCATCCCAAGAAATAATTCAGTCATGGTGGACATTTGTAAAGGTATTTGCGCAAGCCTGCCATATGTGGCACCTGCTATTTAGTATTGAACTTTTGCTGTTGGATGAGCAAACTGTATATTTTTTTGACCAAAACTTATCAAGTTTTCTTTGTAATAATAGCAATAACTATATTCCGATTATTATTCTCAATGTCATTTCGTAATAATTAATTTTTTAGAGTGACCGCCATGCACAAATAACGAGGGAAGTTCTGTGTAAATACCTTTACCGATTTTTTTTCTATAAGAATAGTCAATAAAATTGCTGTTTTAAATTCCAGGAAAAAAGTTACGACCACTGGACTATTAACCACAATTTGCACATATCCTTTTCAGAATTTTTACGGTCCAAATCCTCATTTAAACTCAATAAGTAGGTACCTAACATCTCGAACTGGATAGCTTACCGATCATGAATTTATTTACAATAAAAGCCTTTTTTAAGTAAATGTGATATGAAAAACTTTTTAGTTGATCTATTTCGAAGCTGAACTGCTTATTTTATTGGACCATGGCCATTTATAGTACAGCAAATAGCATGCAATTACCTGACACATCTGTATCAGCTTGAGACAATATTTATGCCAAATCGCGAAATCAATTACGCGGGCCCGAGTGAAGACACCGTAAGGGAATATTTAAACTAGTCAGGGCGCGAATCAAATCAAAAATGGGATAATTTATTACAAGAATTCCCCAAACTGTACACAAGATAGGAAACTAGTCGGTTTTTCCTTCTTAAGTGGTAAAACAAAGAGGTTTTTTCACCGATTAGATATAATTAGCTAGCTTAGATATAGAATATTTCAAGTTGTAAAAAAATGTTTTATATTTAGGGGAAGCAATTTTGGCCATGGTTACTATAGAAGACCAAGGAGATGCTGCGCTGATAGTACAAACTCACAACAAACGCTCCAAAGCGAGCGACTAGGATTAAGAAGGCTCCATAGTTATCAAAAATCGGTAGCTACGAATTATACACCAGAAGAAGCCTTGGTTCTGTATGTTGACGGTCGAAGCTGTTCTTGCCATGGGAATGTTGTCAGAGGAAAATTTAGAATCCAGAAGCAAAAATGTTAGGAAACCCAAGGAATTACATACACGGAAAAGTCCAGAGAAGAAACTAGGGAAGATCTATTTCACGCATGACTGTATTTTTCAGATCCTATAATCTCCAAGTTACCAAAGAGCACGTCAACAATCTGGAGGAAAGGATGTCCTTAAGTTATTAACAGATCCAGATTTTAAGATGCATCCACTTGAAATGATTCTGACTCCAATCATGATGCTGAAGATGACTTTAACATTTCTCAGAACTCCGATATAGATTGGAATCAAAATACATTTTGTAATATATGACAATTTTCGCTTAACAATATGTATTTTAATTTTTATTGAATAATTCATTACGTATGAAATAAACTAATTGACTTCCTTCCTCAGATATGCACTTGATGATTTGTATGTGAAAGTGTATCATTTCATTGCAAATGAAAGATATAAAACGCTGCCTCTGAGTATTTTCATTTTTTATTTGCTAAAATTGCTATCTGGCCCACTGTGAATCAGTTTGAAGTTGAGTGTAAACGATTTTCTCTTTAACGAAGTAGTTTTTCGCTTAAGTTCGAGACTGCGGCTATTTTTCTTATTTGTCTAACTACTAAATTGCATTTTCTTTTGTTTTCATTTAAGTATTAATTATTATCGCTCTACTTTATAAACCGGTTAATTTCGTGTTTATTTGTAAAATATAGTTTGTGTTGTTGAAAATGCGTGTTTCATTTACCTGCTTATTAGTGGAAAGTCTAGTCATCAAGGTTAGATAATCGTAGTAAAGCAACAGTCCTGACAAAGAAAAGGGGGTAAGTTTTTGAACTATATTCTTTTAGTGTACAATATCTCTGAGAACGGTCCACGTATGAAACGAGATTAATACATCTAGATCTACGTGGCCCACTATGCAAGGGTACTGTGATTATAGACGTAAAAATAGGCCCGATGTAGATGTATGCGTATTTCTTGGTAGTCGCACATAGTGTACATTGGTCTCATTTGAAAGGGGTACATTAATTTTCATGTATATAATCAATAAACATAATAACCCCCCTAAAGTAATGTAAACAGGGTAAACGGGTTTATTACACTAGTGGTAGCAATTTATAAATCCCGCGTATACAAGAGTAGTAGTTAAAATGCCTCTTCCTGATACAAATGTGTCAGGTAATTATACACTAGCTCCTGCACTATTAATAACCCTCTAATAATTTACTCATACTTATAACCACTACGATATCACAGCTACTTCAACGCTTCTTTTTTCAGTGAGTGTGTCGAATAGGTTCTTTTGCTGGGGACTTCTGTTTGGAATAATCACACACAAGCCGGCGCCGAGTAACACTACCACAGCTACAACGAATATCGGTATTTCGCAATGTTTGTCCATCAGGTAGCCGAAAATAATGTTACTAAACACCGCCCCCACCCGACCAGCGCACATTAGGAGGCACAGTGCGATGCCGCCGATTTTCGTGGGGTACAACTCCACTCCGATGCTGCCTATCGTCATATTCGCCGTCACCATGGTTGCTTGGAAGATGCAGGCTACTACCAGATTTTGTATGGAGGACCTTAGCCAGTATATGCATCCTGTGAACATGTAAAAAAGATATTACAATTTTGTTTTCACTGTTTTACTTATTAACATGGAATCCAATTAAATGCCATTTGTTGATATACCGGGTGAGTCACGAATTGCGCTCGCTCCAATATTTCCTAAAATATTTGGAATAGAAAATTGAAATTTGGAGGCCTTATTACACGACTAAAATGCCATCTTTTCAATAAAAAATCAAGTTTGGTGCACATCCGGTTTGACCGGAAATGCCCACAATTTTCGATTTTTAAATAGAACACCCCATATATTTTTACATTTCTGAAATCTAGAGGAAATTTTGAATACAATACATCCATTTTGGTCACTTTTTGATAAACATTAAAATTTTTATTAAAAAATCTATTTCTGAATCCAGAGTGCTGTGGTGCCCAAAATATATTTTAGTTTGTGTGCTACGTTCCTATAAAAATAAAAAGAGGAATATGATTGCATTACTTAATTCTCTAGAGGCGTTTAAAATTTTTAAATGTGATCGTAAAATTTAATCGTTCACCAACATTTTTAAATACCTCATTTTTATACGAATCTAATGATACCAAAATTTTGAAAATCCGCTCAGAAATATTTGAGATTTCAGCCAAAATACAATGCAACCAAGCTTTTAGAAACATGCGGCTAATAGATAATAGATTAGTGGGCTTTGGAAACTAAAATGGCACATTTCTGTGTAAATCTGGTAACCTAATAACATTGGAAAAATTATAGTAGCCATTGAATGTAAAAAAACAATATCAGCTGTCAGACAGATACAAAATGAAGCGTTGCGGAAATCTCTTTGAGTAAAAATTAAAGAAAATCAATAATTTTAGTAGAAATGAAAAGGTCGATATGTTACTGATATATGGAGAGCGTCTCAAAAATTCAACTGCAGCTGCAGAACTGTATCAGCAACGATATCCCAACAGACGTCATCCAAGCAGACACTTGTTTGCCAGAGTGGAACAAGAATTAAGAAACGAACCCAATCAACAAGATGACCATCAAACATTTATTGTAAGTGAGGACAAAGAAATTGATGTATTAGGATTTGTGATGGTACACCCAACAACATCAACAAGGGAATTGTCAATGGAATGCGACATTAGTCAGTCTTCGGTTTGCAGAATTTTAAAGAAACATAAGTTTCGGTCTTATAAATACCAAATACACCAACATCTTTATGGAGATGATAACGACAGGAGGCTAGTATATTGCAACTGGTTCTTAAATGCAGTACAACAAAACCCCGGTTTTCCTGTTCATATTTTATATTCAGATGAAAGTAGATTTACGAACCAAGGTATGTTTAATAGAAATAATACTAGGTACTGGGCTCAAGAAAATCCGAGGTTGGTAGGGCGGGGGAATATTCAGGAAAGATTTGGGTTTAACTGTTGGCTTGGAGTACTTGGAGATCGAATAATTGGACCCATATTTTTTGATGGCACACTTACTGGCGAACGATATTTATTCTTTTTACAAAACCAGACAGCAGAATTTCTTGACTTACTTCCTCTTGCCTATTTACAAAATCTGTTTTTCCAACAAGATGGTGCTCCCCCACATAATTCCAGAAGAGTGATGGAATATTTAAACAACTTGCATGGTGAACGCCTTATCGCAAATCTAGGTCATATCAGGTGGCCTCCTAGGTCACCTGACTTAACACCCCTTGACTATTATGTATGGGGCACTCTCAAAAATAAAGTTTATAAAACTTCTTCAAATACCCGTAAAGAGCTGCAAAATAAAGTTGTACGGGCTCTTAATGAAATAACGCTGACTGAATTGCGAAGAGCCATTCAAGAGACTGTACGCAGAGCCGAATTGTGTATAGAAAAAAATGGTGGACATTTTGAACAATATCTATACATGTCAATTTATGGTTTAATTATATTAATTATTTTAAAGATACCTACTGTTACCTAGTTTAAGTTTAATTGATCAAACGGAATTGATTTTTATTTATTTATAGGCCCGATATTTATGTTCATTTAAATAAAACTCTGAAAACCGAACTGATGTCGCATTCTATTGCAAATGTCCTTGTGGATGTAATTGTGTTTACCTCCACATACCTATGCTAAACTTAATTGTAACGTTCTTTGCGCTCACAATTATTAAATGTTTGATAGCTCAAGATTGCCTATAACTACAAGAGTCTGTCTGACAGCTGATATTGTTTTATTACATTTAATGGCTACTATGATTTTTCCAATGTTATTAGGTTACCAGATTTACACAGAAATGTGCCATTTTAGTCTCCAAAGCCCACTAATCTATTATCTATTAGCCGCATGTTTCTAAAAGCTTGGTTGCATTGTATTTTGGCTGAAATCTCAAATATTTCTGAGCGGATTTTCAAAATTTTGGTATCATTAGATTCGTATGGAAATGAGGTATTTAAAAATGTTGGTGAACGATTAAATTCCCATTTAGAAAAACCGAGTTAGTGGGTAAAAATCACATTTAAAAATTTTAAACGTCTCTAGAGAATTAAGTAATGCAATCATATTGCTCTTTTTATTTTTATAGTAACGTAGCACACAAACTAAAATATATTTTGGGCACCACAGCACTCTGGATTCAGAAATAGATTTTTTAATAAAAATTTTAATGTTTATCAAAAAGTGACCAAAATGGATGTATTGTATTCAAAATTTCCTCTAGATTCCAAAAATGTAAAAATATATAGGGTGTTCCATTTAAAAATCGAAAGTTGTGGGCATTTCCGGTCAAACCGGATGTGCACCAAACTTGATTTTTTATTGAAAAGATGGCATTTTAGTCGTGTAATAAGGCCTCCAAATTTCAATTTTCTATTCCAAATATTTTAGGAAATATCGGGGTGAGCGCAATTCGTGACTCACCCGGTATACTAGCCTATATGGGCGCATGAGTATCGGATGCAGTTTACATATTATTAGTTAAACCCCTCTACTGTTAAGGGGGTGATTGTCAGTATTTTCCCCATAACTCTTTAATGTTTTTCAAATTTCTAAAAATTGTTGTAACAAAGTTAATTTCCATATTATTGATTGATTGATTTGCCAGCGTAAGGTGAACATTGCTACCGATCCCGGGCATCCCATACCTCGGATGTTTTATATACCGCCGGACTGCCTGCATACGCCGGGTTGGACATGGGACATACCTGTTGTCAGCAGCGAGAGCCACATGACGCGTGGGGTAGAAATGTAGGATTGGAAGTGTAGGTTTTTGTGAAATGCCTCTTTTCAGTTTCCATGTTTCTTTTAAGTTTCCATCTATCAACATCTCCTTATTCATTCTTCTTCTACGTTTCCTGTTTTTTCTTTTCCTGAATCTATCATATTTTATTATTGTTTTTTATTTATTAACCTTTCCACAGGTAAATATCAATTTACGGTGGAAGTGCTGAGAAAGGTCCTATCTCGAGGTAAAAAATAAGAGCTCTTTATAGCGGGTTATGAGAAAGAGGTCCGAGGGAATATTTTGTACACCCTGTATATTGTTTTTTTGAAGCAATAAGTTTTCCAATTTCGGTTATTTTTCTATTTCCTTACCTACATTTAATACCTCTTCAATTTTACTTTTAAATTTTCTTCTCTGTTGTGTAATAATCTAAAAATTAATAAACAAACACAATTAATGGACTAGACTAGACTTATCTTTTGGTCGCTTTGAGTTTATATTGGCAGCTTCCCTCTTTCTTCTGTAGTATTCCTATACTACTTGCACTCGGTTTCATCCTTCCAGATGTGATTTAAAGTGGAGCGACTCAGCGCACGTCTGGTCTCTATGAAAGATACATCATCTCTCCCAAAACTAATTTTCAGATCATTAGATATAAAAAAGGTATTCTTATTACATTTCGATAAACCAAGCCATTCTCGAGTAATTTGTGTTTAAAAAACAAAGTGCATTTACATTTTATTAATAAATTATTTTACACGCATAAATAATGCTTTGAAAATAGCTAATTATCAATTGAAAAATTATTCAAAATATCCTCTATTTTCCCATATGCACAATCTAAGTTATTTTTAAGGAATGTTGAACACGCTGTAAAATTCCTTAATCATTCTGTAGCATTATAAATTTTTGATCAATTTTTTACTTCCCTCGCATACCGAAGGGAAGTATTGTATTCGAGAAAAAATCACCCTCCGAGATTTTTTCGGATTCTGACGTTTCAGAACACGTAGATTCCGAAAATATAGGTTTTTCAATTCCGTCTGTCTGTCTGTCTGTCTGTCTGTCTGTCTGTCTGTCTGTTGGTGCATTAACTAAAAAACTACTTGACGGAGAGCAGTCAAATTTGGTAGGTAGTTAACCCTACTGTCAGCGAAGAACTGGTAGAATTTTCACTGAAACATATACAGGGTGGACCGTCTAAACGGAATAAATAGTGAAAAAAATTTTTTTTTGCTCAAATTTAAAATTTCCACGTTTCATGACGCGCTAAACCTATTTCAGAAAAAAAAATCGGTAAAGGTGTTTACACAGAACTTCCCTCTTTTTGAAATTTTTTTTCACCAACATTTTTCAAAAAGTTTTTACCTCTAAAATAGATCGAATTTTTTTTTTATTTGCTCAAATTTAAAATTTTCACGTTTCATAGCATTCTAAACCTATTTTAAAAAATCGGTAAAGGTATTTACACAGAACTTCCCTAGTTCATGGCAGTCACTCTAAAAAAATAATAATTACGAAATGACATTGAGAATAATAGTCGGAATAGAGTTATTGCTATTATTACAAAGAAAACTTGATAAGTTTTGGACAAAAAAATATACAGATTGCTCATCCAACAGCAAAAGTTCAATACTAAATAGCAGGTGCCACATATGGCAGGCTTGCGCAAATACCTTTACAAATGTCCACCATGACTGAATTATTTCTTGGGATGACCACCCTGTACATTTTTCAATAAAAGTATAATAGGTGCATATGCCAGATGTTATTGCCATCTGTCACATTTTCAATCCAACATTCACGTAATGGAGTGGAAGTATAGTGGTGGTTAAAAAATTTCATTTTTTAAAAATTTTTCAAAAGATGGTAAAATAATTTTCAAATTTTTTTCTTCTGAAATAGGTTAAAAATTTCAAAGGTAGAAATTTTAAATTAGAGCAAAAAGGAAAGTTTCCTTCTGTTCTATAGTAGTGCTAAAAAAAGTTTAAAAATTAAAAATTATGTATTTTTAAAATAGGTTTAGAATGCTATGAAACGTGAAAATTTTAAATTTGAGCAAAAAAAAAATTCGATCTATTTTAGTGGTAAAAACTTTTTGAAAAATGTTGGTGAAAAAAAATTTCAAATTTTTTTTTCTGAAATACCTAGGTTTAGAATGTCATTTAAATTTGAGCATTCTGGTGTTAAATTTTTTTTCAAACTGGTAACAAAATGTTGCAAATTTTTTTTTCCGAAATTGGTTTGGAATATCATGAAACGTGGAAATTTTAAATTTGAGCAAAAAAAATTTTTTCGTCTGTTCTATAGTAGTGATACATAAATGGATTAAAAATGTTTTCAAATTTTTTTAAAAATTCTTCAAAAACATTTTTAAATTTGTTTGAATAGTTTTAGAATGTCATGGAAACGTGGATAGTTAAAACCTGAACAAAGAAAGAAAAATTCTATCTTGTGATAAAATTTCAAAAAACTTATTTTTTTAATCAGGCTTAGAATGCCATGAAACGTGAAAATTTTAAATTTGAAGAAAGAAAAAAAAATTCATTTTAGTAGTAAAAATTTTTTCAAAAATATTGGTGAAGAAAATTTTCAAAATTTTTTTTCCTGAAATAGGTTAAGCCTGTCATGAAACGTAGAAATTTTAAATTTGAGCAAAAAGAAATTTTTTTCATCTTGGTAAAAATTTTTTCAAAAATGTTTGAAAAAAATTTTCAAAATTTTTTTTTTTCTGAAATAGTAGCGCGTCATGAAACGTGGAAATTTTAAATTTGAGCAAAAAAAATTTTTTTTCAACTTGGTAAAAATTTTTTCAAAAATGTTTGAAAAAAATTTTCAAAACATTTTACTTCCCTCGCATACCGAAGGGAAGTATTGTATTCGAGAAAAAATCACCCTCCGAGATTTTTTCGGATTCTGACGTTTCAGAACACGTAGATTCCGAAAATATAGGTTTTTCAATTCCGTCAGTCTGTCTGTCTGTCTGTCTGTCTGTCTGTCTGTTGGTGTATTTACTAAAAAACTACTTGACGGAGAGCAGTCAAATTTGGTAGGTAGTTAACCCTACTGTCAGCGAAGAACTGGTAGAATTTTCCCTGAAAAATATACAGGGTGGACCGTCTAAACGGAAAAAATAGCGAAAAAAATTTTTTTTTGCTCAAATTTAAAATTTCCACGTTTCATGACGCGCTAAACCTGTTTCAGGGAAAAAAAATTTTTGAAAATTTTTTTCAAACATTTTTGAAAAAATTTTTACCAAGATGAAAAAAATTTTTTTTTGCTCAAATTTAAAATTTCCACGTTTCATGACGCGCTAAACCTATTTCAGGAAAAAAAAATTTTTGAAAATTTTTTTCAAACATTTTTGAAAAATTTTTTACCAAGTTGAAAAAAATTTTTTTTTGCTCAAATTTAAAATTTCCACGTTTCATGACGCGCTAAACCTATTTCAGAAAAAAAAAATTTTGAAAATTTTTTTCAAACATTTTTGAAAAAATTTTTACCAAGATGAAAAAAAATTGTTTTTGCTCAAATTTAAAATTTCTACGTTTCATGACACGCTTAACCTATTTCAGGAAAAAAAAAATTGAAAATTTTTTTCACCAATATTTTTGAAAAAATTTTTACTACTAAAATGAATTTTTTTTTTCTTTCTTCAAATTTAAAATTTTCACGTTTCATGGCATTCTAAGCCTGATTAAAAAAAAAAGTTTTTTGAAATTTTATCACTAAGATAGAATTTTTCTTTCTTTGTTCAGATTTTAACTATCCACGTTTCCATGACATTCTAAAACTATTCAAACAAATTTAAAAATGTTTTTGAACAATTTTTTAAAAAATTTGAAAACATTTTTAATCCATTTATGTATCACTACTATAGAACAGACGAAAAAATTTTTTTTGCTCAAATTTAAAATTTCCACGTTTCATGATATTCCAAACCAATTTCGGAAAAAAAAATTTGCAACACTTTGTTACCAGTTTGGAAAAAAATTTAACACCAGAATGCTCAAATTTAAATGACATTCTAAACCTAGGTATTTCAGAAAAAAAATTTTGAAATTTTTTTTCACCAACATTTTTCAAAAAGTTTTTACCACTAAAATAGATCGAATTTTTTTTTATTTGCTCAAATTTAAAATTTTCACGTTTCATAGCATTCTAAACCTATTTTAAAAATACATCATTTTTAATTTTTAAACTTTTTTTAGCACTACTATAGAACAGAAGGAAACTTTCCTTTGTGCTCTAATTTAAAATTTCTACCTTTGACATTTTAAACCTATTTCAGAAGCAAAAAATTTGAAAATTATTTTACCATCTTTTGAAAAATTTTAAAAAAATGAAATTTTTTAACCACCACTATACTTCCACTCCATTACGTGAATGTTGGATTGAAAATGTGACAGATGGCAATAACATCTGGCATATGCACCTATTATACTTTTATTGAAAAATGTACAGTGGTCATCACAAGAAATAATTCAGTCATGGTGGACATTTGTAAAGGTATTTGCGCAAGCCTGCCATATGTGGCACCTGCTATTTAGTATTGAACTTTTGCTGTTGGATGAGCAATCTGTATATTTTTTTGACCAAAACTTATCAAGTTTTCTTTGTAATAATAGCAATAACTCTACTCCGATTATTATTCTCAATGTCATTTCGTAATTATTATTTTTTTAGAGAGACTGCCATGAACGAGGGAAGTTCTGTGTAAATACCTTTACCGATTTTTTTTTCCTGAAATAGGTTTAGCGCGTCATGAAACGTGGAAATTTTAAATTTGAGCAAAAAAAAATTTTTTTCACTATTTATTCCGTTTGGACGGTCCACCCTGTATATTTTTCAGTGAAAATTCTACCAGTTCTTCGCTGACAGTAGAGTTAACTACCTACCAAATTTGACTGCTCTCCGTCAAGTAGTTTTTTAGTAAATACACCAACAGACAGACAGACAGAAAGACAGACAGACAGACAGACAGACAGACAGACCGACAGACAGACAGACAGACAGACTGACGGAATTGAAAAACCTATATTTTCGGAATCTACGTGTTCTGAAACGTCAGAATCCGAAAAAATCTCGGAGGGTGATTTTTTCTCGAATACAATACTTCCCTTCGGTATGCGAGGGAAGTAAAAATTCATCAATCATTTTTGAAAAAATTTTTACCATTAAAAAAAATTTTTTTCTTTGTTCATATTTAAAATTTCCACGTTTCATGGCATTCTAAACCTATTTAAAAGAAAAAAAAAATTGAAAATTTTTTACCAACATTTTTGAAAAAAATTTTACCACCAAAATAGTTGAATTTTTTTTTTCTCAATATTTAAAATTTTTACGTTTCATAGCATTCTAAACCTATTTAAAGAAAAATAATTTTTTTTAAAAAAATTTCCACGTTTCCATGGCATTCCAAATTTATTAAAACAAATTTAAAAATGTTTTAGAAAAATTTAAAAAAATGAAAACATGTTTTAGTAATCTATTTATCACCATTATAGAATAGAAGAAATATTTTTTTGCTCAAATTTAAAATTTCCACGTTTCATAACATTCTAAACCTATCTCAGAAAAAAAAATTTGCAACATATTTTCACCAATTTGGAAAAAAAATTAACACTAGAATAGACAGAAAACATTTTTGAAAATTTGTTCTATATTTTAATCACCACTATACTTCCACTCCATTACGCGAATGTGGGATTGAAAATGTGAGAGATGGCAATAATATTTGGCATATCCTATTATATACTTTTATTGAATAATGGCATCCCAAGAAATAATTGAGTCATGGTGGACATTTATAAAGGTATTTGCGCAAGCCTTCCATATTTGGCACCTGTTATTTAGTATATTGAACTTTTGCTGTTGGATGAACACTCTGTATATTTTTTTGACCAAAAGTTATCAGGTTTTCTTTGTAATAATACCAATAATTAATTATATTCCGATTATTATTCCCAATGTCATTTCGTAATTAATAATTTTTTTTTGAGTGACTGTCATGCACAAATAACGAGGGAAGTTTTTACCACCAAAATAGATCGAATTTTTTTTATTTGCTCAAATTTAAAATTTTCACGTTTCATAGCATTCTAAACCTATTTTAAAAAATACATAATTTTTAATTTTGAAACTTTTTTTAGCACTACTATAGAATAGAAGGAAACTTTCCTTTTTGCTCAAATTTAAAATTTCTACGTTTGACATTTTAAATTAATTTCAGAAGAAAAAATTTTGAAAATTATTTTACCAACATCTTTTGAAATTTTTTTTAAAAAATGAAATTATTTAACCACCACTATACTTCCATTCCATTACGTGAATGTTGGATTGAAAATGTGACAGATGACAATAATATCTGGCATATGCACCTATTATACTTTTATTGAAAAATGTACAGGGTGGTCATCCCAAGAAATAATTCAGTTATGGTGGACATTTGTAAAGGTATTTGCGCAAGCCTGCCATATGTGGCACCTGCTATTTAGTATTGAACTTTTGCTGTTGGATGAGCAATCTGTATATTTTTTTGACCAAAACTTATCAAGTTTTCTTTGTAATAATAGCAATAACTATACTCCGATTATTATTTTTAATGTCATTTCGTAATTATTAATTTTTTAGAGTGACTACCATGCACAAATAACGAGGGAAGTTCTGTGTAAATACCTTTACCGATTTTTTCTCTCAACTGTCCAATCGTGTCAATTTGAGTAGTAAAAACTCGCGATTTTAGATAATTCCTCACAGTGAAATCAAGGTAAGTTAGGTCAAGAGACCGAGTAGACCACTTAATTGGTGCATCTGCACCCCAGCCCATCCATTAGGATAGTGATTGTGTAACCATGTTCTAGATGTTCTGATTTAATGCGGTGTTGCGCCGTCATACATAAATAACATATTTTTCCACGACCGGGAGTAGAAATCAATTTCTATGGTATCAAAATTGTGACAGAAGTAAAGCATTTACTCCCTAGGGACGAAATAAGACAACAATTTCCCTAGGGGAATTTTTATTTCATGCCCAATAGTTAAACAAAATGTAGGTAATTCTTATTTATTAATTAACAAGACATTGCATATTTACTTATATAAGTTAATAGTTAAACAAAATGTAATTCTTATTTATTAACATTGATAGTAAATGTTACATTCTCACAACTATTGAAATTAATATTCGAAGGAATTTCACTAAATGAAACATTTTCTTTAATCAGATTTATAGTTTTTTGAACCGTAGTTGCAGCTTGTAGTACTTGATTTGCTATATTTTTTTTGTTTTGCACCGAATTTTAATGTACCCCTCAGCAACTGTCGTCGACTTCCAATCTCCATGACACTTTATAGTCGTGATGTCTGCTCCTGCATCCGCTAATAGAGTTGCTGAAGATCTACGTAGACAATGGCCAGTATATAAGGTTGGATCTGATAATCCTAGGTAGGTGGCTACTTGAGATTATTCCAAAAGTGTTTTTGCCTACTAGCTGTGTAGTACATTTTCCTGATTTATAAAATACAAAAAATCGACCATGACTGGTGTGAGAGGGACACAGTGCGGCAGATTTACGATATAGATCGAGTAAATTTAGGTTTCCTTCATTTTTGGTTGCTACAAAGGTTCGGGATATTTTAGTTTTGGTATTAGGTATTGTTATTATTAAAGATATACTACATCTTTAATATCATCAACTTTTAGGTTAGTTCATTCGCCTCCACGGCATGCGCCTGAAATTCCGAAGATCAACGCAATCTAAAAAAGTAACAAAACAATGCATAATCATACCTTAATAAACACTTTAATATAATCTTACCTTTATCATTAAATATTCATCGTCATTTGCTTGCGATAAAAAAGAGTCAATTTGGCCCATTGTCAAAATTTTTGATTTTTTTGCTTTATAACCATCAGAATTTCTTTTCAAAAATGCCATCAGCTTTGCATATTTACTTATATCTATGTTATCGTACACAATCATACACGATTTTAATATAGAATATTGGGCCCATACCGTGGAAGATTTATATTCCTTTGATTTTTCATGAAAATAGGCCAGCATGACATTTTCCGTGTACGTTTGTACCTTCTTTTTCTTGCACCATTCTCTGAACTGAGTGTACGCTTTATCATACAAGTTTCTTGATTTTGTGGGTAATAAATTTAAAATTACCGCACCGGCAGTTTCAACGATATCTTGCGGTTCTTCTTGGTTTTCCAACTCAACTTTTGCACTTGACAAATGTATTTGTAAACAAATATCTGTTGCCATGATACGTTGAATGGAAACATCCCAAAGGCTTCTAAATATTGTAATTTCGCTCGATTTATTATAATTCTTTATTTATGAAATAAATGTTTCTACTCCCGATCGTGGAAAAAATAGTATATACACCTCGGGAGAGACTTTATTTTTCCCTCAATGTATTTGTTGCCCTCGGGCTTCGCCCTTGGGCCTCAAATTACACCTCAGGAAAATAAGACGTTTCTCTCCCTTACTGTATAATGTACTATTTCTTTTAGCGGTAATAAATAAAAATTCTGTTTGACAAAATGAATATTAAAAAAATTAACAATAATTTTAAAACAAATAAATTAAAACAATTCTGAAAGAACAACGCATTGACACGTTTTCATAAACACTAAAACATTTGAACACTACACTTGAACAATTTACGACACGTTTTCATAAACAATACAACATTACACTTAAACAATTACTACTCGACGCACGTTTTACCATTCGTGTATTAATAATAAAAAGTAAAAAAGTCGATTTTATTAGAGCTAAACACGCGCTAGTAGTAATAAGAGACACATTTTTGGGGAAAATAAAGTTTTAACAAAACTCGCGGCGCGGTTTAATAAAATAAAAAATTTAGAACGAAAATTATTAACTTTTAATAGAGCTTAATCAAATTAAAAAAAGTACAAGTGACGATCGAACTCACAACCAACCCATTTACATTTATTGCTGTTCGAGTATCTTACCGATTGAGCTACGCGATTCTATGTTCATTCTATTCTAAAACGTGTAATATGTACGTAATAGAAAAATGTAAGAATTAGTGGTTTGACATTGTTCGTTTGACGGATGAATATCCACTACTTACCACTAAAAATTACTTAAATATTTCATATAGAGACGTTTTTCATATTTAGAGTGGCGTTAGTTCACGGAAATAAATAATATTCGTCGTAAAATCACACAGTTTGAGAATCGCTGAGCTTATGACTGTTTCTCACTCCTCAGGGTACATTTCATATTTCCGTCTGAAAAGAAGTGGGAAAGAATCTTGGTAGACATATATTGACAATGTCTTTAGGCTATTGCTTTAAGTTTGTGTGCAAGAGATAGTGAAAACGTATGTGCAATATTAATTCATATATCGGTCATTTTAAACTGGACCCCGACTCTATATAAAAACATCCGAGGTTTGATTCCGGCACCTTACGCTGCAAATCAATCAATCAATCAATCAATCAATCAAAATATAAATGCACAAATTACTCGAGTTCGGCTTGGTTTATGCAATAAGAATACATTTTTAATTTCTAATGACCTGAAAATTAGTTTTTGACAATAATTTTTAGAAAGTTGAAAAAAATTAGCAAATTATGAGGAAAATACTGACATTCACCCCATAAAACTACACCTTAAACAGAAGAGGGGAGTTGACTGATACCTTGTAAACTAGTGCCCAGATGGCCTATGACTAAGTTTAAAATATGAATTTGATATTTTAAGAGTGGAAATATATTCCAGAGAATCTGAAATTATTATCCCCCTTTTAAGGGGTATATCTCCCTTATTATTAATTTTCAAAAATAAGTTTATATAAAATACTATCATTATTTTTGAATATACTATTAGCCGGAGAAATATTGGGAGACAATTTTTGACTACCTGGTACATTGCCAGCAGACGTTTCAATAAATTATTTAATCACCTTTAGCAGCAATTATAAAGAGAAGTCTCATAAAAACAAGAAGTACTACCACACCTGCACTGATGCCTCCTACCAGCATGGACGACATAGTGATCAACTTTATCTGGATCTTGGTGGACGCCCATCCTGATATGGCGTTGTAAACGAGGCAAGATACAGCCACTACGATGGTGCTTTGAATTACGGACGGGTCGAAGGATGGCTCGCAGGTGAGGTTTTTCATTTGGTTGAGCGAGGCGAGTTCCTTCACTGTCACGGAGACATTTGGGTTCAGATGGTGGTACTGCTCGAATCTGATGAATAACTCAGGAAGCCACAGTCCCAACCCGAACACTCTGAAAAGCAGAATCAATACGGATATTACTCAACTGCTTGGTTGGCGGCAAGTACACTTACTCCCAATCTTTAAACTATTATAACCTGAAAGCAGAGTTGCCAATGTAGCCTCATTGGTAAAAAGTATACGTACATAAGTAACGATTAATATTTATCCACCTATCTAATATGGGCTACTAGTTGCAGATGCTGTACCCTTTGTGAGTGATATGAGCATTAACTATAAGAGCCGTTTCACATGGCAGCACTGACCGTCAGGCCGTACAAGATAAAACCATGAGTTCAAATGAACAATACGTCAAGCTCATGCGGCGACGTATCGTTAACAGGCTGACAAACATTGTGATATATGAACTATTTCACATTTGAACTGATGGTCGGTTGTGTACAGAGTCCGATGTTATTGGTAGTATAACTGAATTCGAAAATTTCAAACTATTTTCTAGCTTGTGATGTAATTCGTCAACAGATTTGATTGACATACGAAAATAGTTTTAAGAAATTCGTCTCTCTTCTCTTAAATTCGAATATAACGTGACAAACGCACCTCTTAGATACCTCGCGCTTGTTACGCTGTTTTAACCTGGCTAGCATAGTAAAGATACGGCGAGCAAACAGAGCAGTGATTTCAAGGCTTGGGCGCCATGATTAACTAGTATAATCAAGGAAAAGAAAAGCTAAAGATAAACAAAAGACATATTACATATATGCAATAGTACTATATTACAAAATATTATATTCAAATATATACAAAAAAGAACTATCAGAGCATCAGCTATACTATATAGCAAAATGTCAAACAGAAATATATACAAGATACAATATAGTGTATCAAAAATTTACAACGAAGATAAGACAATGTAGCACCAATGATGCTAAATAGCGATATACTAGAAAGAAATACTATATTACAACTAAATTTGAGCCTATACTAGATTTAAACCGAAATATATTACAAAAGCATCTCGCAAACGGTCAAGCAAACAAAATATTTACAGCATTAAGATATACTAAAATGCAGCACAAAATTTACACCATTAGATATACTAAAATGGCAACACAAAATATATTACAGCGATAAAATAATAAAACTTAACCTAATAAAAGATATGCAGTTTCACTCGAACTTGATATTTATTTGAGCCTACCAGTATATAGCCTCTTCGCTGCGTAATGCCAAATACTTAAAAACGGGACACCCCAAATTATATATAACTACAGAAAAATAATACTAGACTATCTCTAGCAGATAAATACGGGACATCCCAAAGTTATATAACCACAAAAAGATAATACCAAAATTCAAAGCCCTAGAAAGTAGATACACTTAACACCACGCCCCGAACATCCGAATTCCTTTTAAACGAATATTCCACATAAGTAAAAGTACTTATCTTTTGTATTAATATTCTGATGAGAGAAATCTCTAAGTACGCCCCTGTTCTCCGATGATAATAGATTTTAACCGTTGTGTAGCTAGATGGTTGAGGACTTCCATTTTGCTCCTCTAGTGCGATGTCATATGTGGTACCATTCCATTTTGGAGGTTATAAAATCGTAGAGAACGTGCTTGTACATACATTATTTGTCACCGAGACAGAATTAAGGAAATTTCTTCACCCAGGTTTTCATTTACTTGGTAGAAAATCTTAAATAGGTGTTGTGTCGAAAAATTTCGTGATAAAGACAAATGCAGCATTCTTATCCAAAAAGTTTTTATGAAGAAAACGTATACAAAAACGTAGTATCAAAACTAAACGTATATAATCTTGCTTAAAGCAAAAGTGTAACATCGAGACACTTCGACATTAAAAGAAAATTTATCATTTAAAAAAAAACCTAAAACAATATTGTTAAACGTCAGATGGCATTTAACGATATATAATTATTTAAAACTATTAACTTATACGTCTATAAGGTTTCTCCATCTTAATATCCCCCTTAGAGGTTTAACAAAATGTTAAACATATGTCAAATCAGGTTTTCTCAGTTTGCGCGTGATCGGGGAGACGGACAAAAGAAAAGGTCTCCCCGAGGCGCGTAAACTGGTTTTTAGTTTTTTAAAATCGACTGATTAGGGCCTTTGAAGGGATTGAGTTTCAGGGTAGGAAAAGGGATCGGACAGGAGGTATGAGGGGTGATAAGAGATGGGATTAGGATGGTAATTTTTCTTCTGTTGTGGATGGTTATAGGAAGAGGTCGATGCCGCGGGGAAGCTCTCTAGGGCAATTAGGGAAGGAGAAGGAGGGGGAATGTGCAAAAACGGAAAACGGCCATATCTCCGGTTCTAACAGGGCGATTTTAAAAAATCGAAATGGGATTTCTTCCTTTTTGATCAGCTATAATGTTGGATAGGTAGGAAATAATTTTCGCCGCAAATGTAAAAATGGGGAGGCAAAAGAAAAAATGTATTTCTTTTCAAAACGATTTCTTTTATGAAGGGAGGGGGGAGTGGGGGTGGTAAAATGCTCCTCAAAAGACGGGGATTTTCATTCCCTTTAAAATAAAAAAGAATTTTTCGAATTTCTTCATTAGGAAAGGCAGGGCGACAACTTGTAGTTTAAGCCCTGCAGAAGGGCAAGGAAAAGTCCTACGTCCTTTTGCCAGGGATCATTTTAAAGAGAACCAATTTCTCTTTTTACGTAAAAAAAATAAATTCGATCGGACAGTAACTTGCGCTATACGCGTGAGTTACACTTATAAATTTATTTCTTTTCAATCAGCAGCTGCAGCGGCGGGAGAATAGGCGTGGCCTCTACCCTCTCTACTCTCTCGCCGCTCTCAATCACACAAAGAGAAATTCTTTGTGCCCGTGTAAGCCATCGCACGAGGCGTCTTCAAATATTTAAACTCACTCAATTCTCAACCGTTTTTAATATTTTTTTTGATTTCCTGTGAATTTAAGCAGCAAATCATCTCGCCGACGCCTCTCGTGCATGAGAAAGTTTTTGCCGACGTGAGGTAAGCGATGAGCGGCGAATAAAACGAAAGAAAATGAAAGAGGCAGATAGCGGCAGTATATCACGAAACCTCCCGATTCTTATTTCATTATCTTATACACGACATACGCCGGTCAAGTCGGTCGTGCGGGGCCTCAATTATCACGCGTGTGTCCGTGACCTCGTCATATATGTTCAATGTCGGAAACTGGATAGAGGCTCTGTAAAGTGGAATATGCCGCCTGGTTGTGGAGATATCACACGCGCGTGATCATGTCAACGTCCGCGCGTCCGACTTCGTCGACGCGCGCCGCCTACAAGAATTTAATGCACACCGTTCAATTTGTTTCCTCTTGTTCACGATTTTTCTTCCATTCCCTACTATTTATTTCTCTCTCTTTCTATTATTATCTCACCCGCGGCCTAAGAAGAGTAGATAATGCTCATGAGAGACTGTCGCGGCAGCGAGCTGCATCTCCGCAGCTCAAAAATTCCGGCGGACCTCTCATCTGATAGAGTGAGAGGAAAGTAGAGAAGAAGAGCAACACGCGATGGGGGTGGAGGAAGGGAAATCGAAGATCAGGAAGGTCCCTTAATAAGAAAAACTGTTTTGAAAAAAGTGCAATTTTCTTTTGCCCCCCATTTTTATATTTTCGGCAAAAATTATTTCCTACCTATCTATCATTATAGCTGATCAAAAGAAGAAGAAATCCTATTTCGATTTTTTAAAATCGCCCTATTAGAACCGGAGATATGGCCGTTTTCCCTTCTTGCACGTTCCCCCTCCCTCCCTAATTGCCCTAGAGAGCTCCCCTCGCGACCTCGACATCTTCCTATAACCACACACAACGGAAAAAACATTACCTTCCCAGCCCCATCCCTTATCTCTTAAACATCCCTCATACCTCCTGTCCGATCCCTTTTCCTTCCCTGAAACTCAATCCCTTCAAACGGCCATATTTAGCCGATTTTAAAAAACCAAAAACCAGTTTACGCGCCTCGTGGGGACCTTTCTTTTTTTTATCCGAAACATTTTTTTGTCCGTCTCCATTATCGCGCGCAAACTGAGAAAAATCGATTTTCCGTATGTTTGACACCCCCCCCCCCTCATCCTCACCATCTAGATCTCGGATGTAAACGTGTCAGGGAAGTGGGGGAAGTCGTCCTCTATAAGACAGGAAAAGAAATAAAAAAAAAACACTTGTTTTTCAAATGCCAGATCTACTCCACTAATATAAATATAGTTTATGAATATTGAGATAAGTTTACGAGACATATCTTTTGCAATGTATTTATTTTGGCTCTCGTAAAAGTCTAAAGTTTACCTTGAAGTTAGGTAGTCGCCGCGGGACACCTTGCTGTAAGGTATGAGACAGACCTCTTGTAACTTATTTATTTTGTCACTCGTTAACGTCTCAAGTATACCTTGCAGTTAAACAAATTGTAATATAGTGTATGTAATTGTTTATAATTTATAGCGGACTTTGCTATACAGTATTGTTGATACTGCAGTATTTCATTCATTTGTTATTAAGTTATTGTAATATATTTTGAATATAGTACTTTTTCTTTCATTTATCTCTAGCTTTCCTTTTCTTGATTACACTAGTTAATCATGGCGCCCCAGTTTTGAACTCACTACCACTGTAGCGCCCCGTATCTTTACTGTGCTAGTCAGGTTAAATCAGTGACGCTAACCACATCGCTCGTAGGGTGCTCCACACTTGAATAACTTGAGCATAATATTATAACACCGATTATACACCTTTTTAACGTCACATCATGGGAAGTTTACCTCTATTATACAATGTGCTGAAAACCGTGACAAAAACGTTTCCACTCGGAACTTAATGGTGTGGAAATCGTCGATATTTTTCGACCGCTGCACGAGTATTCCCATTGCAAAAACTATAAACAAACATATACCGGGTGAGTCACGAATTGCGTTCGCCCCGATATTTCCTAAAATATTTAGAATAGAAGACGGAAATTTGGAGGCCTTATTACACGACTAAAATGCCATCTTTTCAATAAAAAATCAAGTTTGGTGCACATCCGGTTTGACCGGAAATGCCCACAACTTTCGATTTTTAAATGGAACACCTTATATATTTTTACATTTTTTTAATCTAGAGGAAATTTTGAATACAATACATCCATTTTGGTCACTTTTTGATAAACATTAAAAATTTTATTAAAAAATCTATTTCTGAATCCAGACTGCTGTGGTGCCCAAAATATATTTTAGTTTGTGTGCTACGTTACTATAAAAATAAAAAGAGCAATATGATTGCATTACTTAATTCTCTAGAGGCGTTTAAAATTTTTAAATGTGATGTTTACCCACGGTTTTTTAAATGGGTTCACCAACATTTTTAAATACCTCATTTTCATACGAATCTAATGATACCAAAATTTTGAAAATCCGCTCAGAAATATTTGAGATTTCAGCCAAAATACAATGCAACCAAGCTTTTAGAAACATGCGGCTAATAGATAATAGATTATTGGGCTTTGGAAACTAAAATGGCACATTTCTGTGTAAATCTGTTAACCTAATAACATTGGAAAAATCACAGTAGCCATTGAATGTAATAAAACAATATCAGCTGTCAGACAGACTCGTGTAGTTATAGGAAATCTTGAGCTATCAAACATTTAATAATTGTGAGCGCAAGAAACGTTACAATTGAGTTTAGCATAGGTATGTGGAGGTAAACACAATTACATCCACAAGGACATTTTCAATAGAATGCGACATCAGTTCGGTTTTCAGAGTTTTATTTAAATGAACATAAATATCGGGCCTATAAATAAATAAAAATCAATTCCGTTTGAACAATTAAACTTAAACTAGGTAACATTAGGTATCTTTAAAATAATTAATATAATTAAACCATAAATTGACATTTATAGATATTGTTCAAAATATCCACCATTTTTTTCTATACACAATTCGGCTCTGCGTACAGTTGCTTGAATGGCTCTACGCAATTCAGCCGGCGTTATTTCATTAAGGGCCCGTACAACTTTATTTTGCAGCTCTTCACGGGTATTTGAAGAAGTTTTATAAACTTTATTTTTGAGAGTGCCCCATACATAATAGTCGAGGGGTGTTAAGTCAGGTGACCTAGGAGGCCACCTGATATGACCTTGATTTGCGATAAGGCGTTCACCATGCAAGTTGTTTAAATATTCCATCACTCTTCTGGAATTATGTGGGGGAGCACCATCTTGTTGGAAAAACAGATTTTGTAAATAGGCAAGAGGAAGTAAGTCAAGACATTCTGCTGTCTGGTTTTGTAAAAAGAATGAATATCGTTCGCCAGTAAGTGTTCCATCAAAAAATATGGGTCCAATTATTCGATCTCCAAGTACTCCAAGCCAACAGTTAAACCCAAATCTTTCCTGAATATTCCCCCGCCCTACCAACCTCGGATTTTCTTGAGCCCAGTACCTAGTACTATTTCTGTTAAACATACCTTGGTTCGTAAATCTACTTTCATCTGAATATAAAATATGAAACGGAAAACCTGGGTTTTGTTGTAGGTACTGCATTTAAGAACCAGTTGCAATATATTAGCCTCCTGTCGTTATCATGTCCATAAAGATGTTGGTGTATTTGGTATTGATAAGACCGAAACTTATGTTTTTTTAAAATTCTGCAAACCGAAGACTGACTAATGTCGCATTCCATTGACAATTCCCTTGTTGATGTTGTTGGGTGTACCATCACAAATCCTAATACATCAATTTCTTTGTCCTCACTTACAATAAATGTTTGATGGTCATCTTGTTGATTGGGTTCGTTTCTTAATTCTTGTTCCACTCTGGCAAACGAGTGTCTGCTTGGATGACGTCTGTTGGGATATCGTTGCTGATACAGTTCTGCACGTGCAGTAGAATTTTTGAGACGCTCTCCATATATCAGTAACATATCGACCTTTTTATTTCTACTAAAATTATTCATTTTCTTTAATTTTTACTCAAAGAGATTTCCGCAACGCTTTATTTTGTATCTGTCTGACAGCTGATATTGTTTTATTACATTCAATGGCTATTACGATTTTTCCAAAGCCCACTAATCTATTATCTATTAGCCGCATGTTTCTAAAAGCTTGGTTGCATTGTATTTTGGCTGAAATCTCAAATATTTCTGAGCGGATTTTCAAAATTTTGGTATCATTAGATTCGTATGAAAATGAGGTATTTAAAAATGTTGGTGAACGATTAAATTCCCATTTAAAGAAACCGAGTTAGTGGGTAAAAATCACATTTAAAAATTTTAAACGCCTCTAGAGAATTAAGCAATGCAATCATATTGCTCTTTTTATTTTTATAGTAACGTAGCACACAAACTAAAATATATTTTGGGCACCACAGCACTCTGGATTCGGAAATAGATTTTTTAATAAAATTTTTAATGTTTATCAAAAAGTGACCAAAATGGATGTATTGTATTCAAAATTTCCTCTAGATTCCAAAAATGTAAAAATATATAGGGTGTTCCATTTAAAAATCGAAAGTTGTGGGCATTTCCGATCAAACCGGATGTGCACCAAACTTGATTTTTTATTGAAAATATGGAATTTTAGTCGTGTAATAAGGCCTCCAAATTTCAATTTTCTATTCCAAATATTTTAGGAAATATCGGGGCGAGCGCAATTCGTGACTCACCCGGTATTGCATATTTAAGAATCGAATAGGTGCGTGATATTGTTTATCACTTTTACAAAATCGTAAACAATCAATAAATAATGATGAGTTAAAACAATACCAAAGTCTTGATTAAACTCGTAGAGATTTTGTTAAGAAACGTTTAAGACGTTGTAATTCGAATATCGATAAAAAATCGGATAACAATTTTTGGGTTCCTTGATCATACACTTATGAGTAGTATACGCCTCCAGAGACCGGCACTTTCCTCTCACCTCAGCTTGTATTTCGGCCTACTCTACTGTACATACTCACCCAAACATGTTCGAAAACATGATGCTGCATGTCAGCGCCGTAACTCTAACCAGCGGTGGCTGAAACAAGCTCTTGACCTGGCTCAGCATCCTCTTCATGACCCTCAAAGTTTTCCTCCTATATATTACAGTGTCACTTATGTGAAACTCGATCTTGATGTCCGTGATTATGTTCTTGACCGGAAATAAGTCAGGGTTCTCCCCAGTATTCATAGCAAACATCCGCCTCAGTACAACGAGAGCCCTTTTTGTGTCTCCGGTGGCTACGTAGAATTTCGGGCTCTCCGGCATCCGGATGAACCAGATACCGACTAGGACCTCGGGCAATGCCAGCAGTATGAGGAACAACCTCCAAGAAGTCATGACGAAGGGTCCTAGTCTGCAGTTTACTTCCAAAGGCAACACCTGTAACATACCTGTTAGAGTTTTTCTTAATTTGACCAAAATTTAAAAAAGCTTTATACCGTTATATTAAAAATTATCTTGGTCAAAGAATTTAAAACTGCTGCCTTAGCTTATCAATCAATCAAATCAAATCAAATAAGTTTTATTTAGCCAATAATTATACTACACACAAAAGGAAGATGATTAGGGTTACCCATCTACCATCATCTCCCTAAAATAAATAAATAAATAGCCCAAGAGCCGGTATCGAAAGTACCGTCTTCGCGGATTTTAAACTTTCTAGTGAAAATTGACTGTAGAAAACCATACGAACAAAATGTAAGCAAATAAAGCTGTTTTTCTTCAAAATCCCCTTTTTGCTAAATTGGATCGCTTATAAAAAATCAACAAAGGTGCGACAAAAAATCTAATCTAATCGATCAGTATGCGTTTTCTGATCGTTACCTGCATGCTACATCACACCACCATCCACAACAAAAGAGGTCGCTGATAAGAACTTTGTTCCACAGAGCTGCAACAACATGTGACGAAAAGAGCAAACCCGAGGAACTTAAAAACGTCCAACAAGCACTAGAAAAGAATGGTTACAAGCAAAGAGATATGCAACGAATTATTAATAGACAGATAAGAGCAATAACTGAAGAAAAGGAACAACCTACAACATATGCGTGCTTACCATTCGTCGCCGGAGTCACGGATAGGCTAAGAAGAATTCTATCAAAAAAGAAAACAGGTGTACGTTTTCGAACAGTGAAGAAAATACAACAGTTGCTTCCCTCAAACAAGGACCCCATCCCTAAACTGTTGACGAAAGGTGTTTACCAGTTGGACTGTATATACGGAAAAGGTTACATCGGACAAACAGGGCGAAGTATCCAGTGCAGAATCAAGGAACATCAGAGATATACTAGACTCGGATACACAGATAAGTCGGCTGTAGCAGAACATGTTCATCATAATGAGAACCATAAGATCAAATACGAGAACGTTATTACCCAAGAATTATTAGGGAATCACTGGAAATTATGAAAAATAAAAACAATTTCAACAGAGACTAGCTTTGCCAAGTACCAGTAATGTAATCGATCACGATCAACGGAGCATGACGAATGTGCAACCGAGCGTAGCAGCACCCAGGTATATAACGAGGAGCCGAACTCAACAACTTCAGTCTTTGGAACCCTTCTGAAGAAGATGACAGCATGATCAGCGAAACGTCAAGTCAAGTTCGACGACCGCGGCAAAACCCGGAAGAACCTACTTCATTGGACAACGGCCGTGAAAACCTGCATTGCACTATTGACTTTACCGTTCAAGTCGTTAAATTCTTGATTACGTACAGTCACAACTTACTTGTTCGTTCTTTTTTATTCCGTTTTGGATTTTGGACCAAGTTTTTCTTTTATTTTTGTTTATTGACAACGTTAGTTGATAGTTTATTGTTTAGTGTTGAACGGAGTACGTATGTCCTTAATTCGACGTACCGAACTGTGTATTGATGCAGATGCAGAGATTTCGAATAATTTACTTAGGTTGGTAAGCTTTTAACCCAGTACACTCATTTATGTTACAAACGTTAATAAATCACATTTAAATATTCTAAGTTATAAACGTTAATCCAATATTTTGTTCCAAATTAAAAGACACGCATATAAATATATGCTTTGTTTAAACTTCTATGGCCATTATTTGCTTGCAGTTGTGCAGGAAAAGATAACGAATTATTTACCTCTTTATAATTGCCTCAGTTCGGTTGAGGCGGTCCATCAAAGGCGGTCGATGATCCAAGGCCTTTACACTTTTTTATGACAATTTAAAAGTTGTATAATTGGAAACTACAAGTCCATTGACCAGTGTTCTCAATTATTTTCTACATTAGTATTAAAAAATATTTAAAATGTTGACCTCGGTCAGTTTTTTTAAAGTGCCCCTAGAGGGAAAAGTCATAATGGTTTTTTGTTTGTCTAGTCAGTCCCCATTACCAGTTTTTTTAATGACATGAAATTGATTACACCCTGTATAATAGCAATCTATTCTGTGATAAGTGTATAAAATGTCTAAAATTTAAACAAAATCCTATCAATAATAAGGACATTCTGGACAAAATAAATTTCGACCAAAATAAGTATATCACCCTGTATCACAAAAATTAAGAGTGACAGGAACATTTCAATTGCCGTTCCTTTGGTCCGAGTGGACCTCTACCGTTACTGGAAGTATGTACAGTTCCTTGTACAGTGTGTAACATGATTTTTAATTTCAGCATTTTTTAAAAACTTGTTTTTTTAGTCTAATTTATTAGTCTAGGAAATGGCGCACAAAATCGACGACGAAAAGTTACCATCTGCCAGTCGGTAATCGAGGAGGGCATATAACTACGAAACTTTTTTCTCTCTGGAAATTTTTGGTATGGTGGGAGAATATGGAGGGGGGAAGACATTTTTTTAAATCAAATCGTTACCGATACCTTTCCGCATAGGTAGTTAGTGTATGTACTACACGTACCCCAATTCCGCTGGCAGACAAAACTTCCGGGCGGCGCGCGGTAACCGGAAATTAAAAAAACAAATTTTCTTACCGAACCAAACCTAGCGCAAAATGTTTGTTTTGGCCTGTACAGTACTGTACTTTAGTGGCAGACATTTCTGCCCGGCATTTTTGAGCAATTTGCCATCAGTAGCGAAAAGTGGACAAAAATTATGACAAAAAATAGTTGAAATTGAAAAAAACGTATGCCAGACCAGAGTATGGTTCACAAGACACTAAAGAACCCTAGCCTTGGCTGGCAGACGTTTTTTAAATTTTAACCCCCCAAACCACCCCATAAAATTTTTAAAAAAATCACGTATACCTATGCGGAAAGGTATCGGGAACCATTTGATTAAAAAAAATGTCTTCCCCCCATATTCTCCCACCATACCAAAAATTTCCAGCGAGAAAAAAGTTTCGTAGTTATATATGCCCTCCTCGATTACCGACTGGCAGACGGTAACTTTTCGTCGTCGATTTTGCACGCCATTTCCCTAACTACACTGCTGGCCAGTCGAACTTACACATAGAGACTTTTAGGCAAAATTTAAAGTTCAATATTTTCAACAGGAATGCAAATTTTTGAACGCGGCTTGCAAATTTTAAGAGCTAGTTTTTTTCGGATTAAGCTGCATGACGTATATTTATCGTAGGACCATAAGTTTATTATATACGGGGTGATCAATGAAGTCATGCAAAAAATCAAAAAGTTTGTATGAGTGAAATTTCCGCAAAAAATTGTTTTGGTCGTTGCAATATGGTTCCTTACTAAGGTAACATCAATATCTCTAGACGGTTTTGTCAGTTTTTGGATTAAGGCCCTTAGGCCTTGCACACACTACTCAACATAAAATTTGGATACCGAAATCTTTAAAATGCTATAACTTGACATTGGATCGACGGTTCTTGATGATTTTTGCGGATTTGGAATGCTAATTTCACGTAGATTTTCTATGGTCTAAGCATTTTATTTGAGGGTTGAAATTTACACATTATACCGGGTCGATAATAAACAAAAACGTAGCGACAACAACAAGTTTATTACATTAAATTCTACAATATACAACATTGCTTAACAACGATCAAAAGTCAATTCAAAAATTTATAATTCTAATTATGGTAATTTTTAATAACTGAAAAAAAATTTAACTAAAAAATTAAAAATTAATTTAATTTAAACTTAAATTAAAATTAAATTAAAATTACCTAATTAAAATTAGGTACATTAATTAAAAAAAAGAGACGCTAATATTTTGTTGGTCCTCCTGCTCGGAATATTACTTCCCGACATCGATTTGGTAGGGTATCCACAAGATTATTTATAAAATCTTGTGGAATATTCTCCCATTCTTCACGAATGGCCTCACTGAGCGTTTCTAAGGTTTCAGGGGGTACATCAAGAGATCTTACTTTAAGTTTTAAATAAGACCAAACGTGTTCGATGACATTAAGATCCGGAGACTTTGCAGGCCAGTCCATCCTATTGATGTTTTGTGCCTGCAAAAACTCTGTGATCCTTCGCGCTCTGTGAGGTCGAGCGTTGTCATCCACCAATAGAATTTCTGGGCCGTAATGTCGAGCAAAAGGAACAACAATAGGTTCCAAAATTTCCTCCTGATAAACAGTAGCATTAATGGTTTGGTTGGTAATGAATAGCTCGGTTTTACCATTTCTTATGATACCTCCCCACACTGTAACACCTCTCCACCAAATGCTTCTTGAGGGGCCATATTTTCCTCCAAATATCGCTGATTTGGCCTTCTCCAAACTAACATTCGGCCATCGGAGTGAAACAAATTAAATCTTGTTTCGTCAGTAAATAAGCATTGGCTCCACTCTGCATTACCCCAATTCGCATGCCGATTTGCCCATGCCCGCTTTTTCGCTCTATGGCGTTGTAATAACCGCACACATTTTGCTCTGCGACGGGCTCTATAATTTAAAATGTTTGGCATTATGTTATGTTTAAAAAAAAAAAAATCTCACCTCAAGTTGTTTTTATTTAATGTTCTTCTCACTGTTCTGTCCGAAACTCTCACCCCAGTTTGTTGTCTTAAAGAGTCATTTAGTTTTCTAGAGTTCTTTGTTCTATTCCGCATAGTTTCTCTCATTAAAATTCTTTCGATTCTTTGGTTTATTTTTTTTGTATGTCCACCCCCATGCCCATAATTATGATCACCAGTAGTTTCGACGCGGAGGTTCAAATTATAAATTGTCTTTCGGCTGACATTGTAAATGTGCGCAACTTGCTGTTTTGACATTCCTTCGTTGAGAAGTCGAATGAAATTTTCCCTTTCTGCCGTGGTTAAACGCCTCATATTAATTAAACTTTACAAAATTATAACATTGAAATATGTCAGATTATTTCTAAAATAATGTAAACAGTTTTTAATTCCATAGCAACAAATTTGTTTTTCCAATGCCTACTTTGAAATTGACGCGTCGCGTAGAAATTACACCCGATCATAATTATGGGCATGGGGGTGGACAAAGAACTCTGTAAAACTGAATGATTCTTTGAGACAACAAACTGGGGTGTGAGTTTCGGACAGAACAGTGAGAAGAACATTAAATAAAAACAACTTGAGGTAAGAATTTATTTTTACAAAAACTTAAATAATGCCAAACTTTAGAGCGCGTCGTACCCTACGTTTTTGTTTATTATCGACCCGGTATAATGTGTAAATTTCAACCCTCAAATAAAATGCTTAGACCATAGAAAATCTACGTGAAATAAGGATTCCAAATCCGCAAAAATCATCAAGAACCGTCAATCCAATGTCAAGTTATAGCATTTTAAAGATTTCGGTATCCAAATTTTATGTTGAGTAGTGTGTACAAGGCCTAAGGGCCTTAATCCAAAAACTGACAAAACCGTCTAGAGATATTGATGTTACCTTCGTAAGGAACCATATTGCAACGACCAAAAAAATTTTTTGCGGAAATTTCACTCATACAAACTTTTTGATTTTTTGCATGACTTCATTGATCACCCCGTATATAATAAACTTATGGTCCTACGATAAATATACGTCATGCAGCTTAATCCGAAAAAAACTAGCTCTTAAAATTTGCAAGCCGCGTTCAAAAATTTGCGTTCCTGTTGAAAATATTGAACTTTAAATTTTGCCTAAAAGTCTCTATGTGTAACTTCGAGTGGCCAGCAGTTTATATAGTTTAGTCAGCAATTGTTAAATGGGCCGTAAAATGGCAAGAAGGTTACACACCAGGTAAGCCAACATCGGCAGAAGCAGCCACGATGCGGTGAAGAAGAGTCCGCAATAGCAGACACTCAACGATCGGTACTTGGGTGGTTGAAACTCTGCAAAGTAAGAGAAAACGATACTACCAGGACCACCTATCAGGAACCCGTTGAAAAATCTGCACACCACCAGACTGGCGGTATAAGTGATAGTCGAACACACTATTGTTATGGCAGCATTTAATATGTGGGTGGCGACTAGTATCCTTCTCCTGCCATTTATGTCGGCCAGAAGGCCCCACAAGAAGCAGCTTAGTATTCCTCCACCTAAGAAAGAGACATTAAGGAGACCAAGTTCGGCTGATGTTAGATTCAGTTCACACTGTGCCGCTGGAAAAACGTAGGAAGATAGGCCATTTTGAAATCCTACGGTTATTATGCATATGGCACAAACTACTGTGGCTTCGTAGTGGAATCTTCCATATTCTGCAACAGAAGAAAGTTTTTTGTAAATTTGATTTTTCCATAGCGCAGTCAGTTCACAAAGAAAGATAGCGGCGAAAGTTAGCGTTTGGCAGGCTTTTAGTAGTAGAAAAGTATTTAAACATTTCTCAAGACCACCGCAATCGGGGCATGAAACAGAATGGCGTTAAACTTGTTTCTGGAAATAACTTATAAAATACAAAAAAAATACAAAATCTATTGTAGAGGTAAATATTGAAGAGCACAAAATACTGTACAAAAAATTGTGACGTACTTTCTTCCAGTTGCCTAGCGCATAGACAAGTGGAAGCGTCACTTTAATGCCGAGCTATATTTCGGTTATAATCGGTTTTATCGAGCGTCACCTTTACAATCTTTACGTGGGGTAAAGGTCCCACACTAGCCTCTTAACACAGCCTGTTGTAGTAGGGATGCGATAGCCACAGTGAAGAAACGGTTATGTCCAGGGGTCCGGACGGCAGATTAGATTCTCACTCACATTCAACAGTAAAACGCACATGTCGATAAATAACAAAGTTTATTAAATAGAATAAAATTTTGTTCTTAGCTGGCTGCTGAGGAAGCTAGGCTTAATTTCCCAAAAAGAAACTAATAAAAAATTTAACTCTTAACCTCTTGTACTAACACGAGGTTAACTAAATGCGACAAAATGACTCTAGGTTTCGACCTTTAATTAGATGAGATTGTCTACACACGATTAAGAAACAAAGATTCTAATTTATCCCTTTAATAATTTCCGAGTTTAATCCTCGTCCACAATAATCTAAATAATGACAAAACACCACTGTATTGTGTCTCAAGCGACCACAAAATACAAAATTGCCACGATAATTAATGAGTTAACCAAGACATATGTGTCCAATAGACGCGGAAATCGCACAAACGCGTGCATCAATAAAAATTAATTATTAGACGGAATATCCTTTAATAACTCCCAAAAATAACTATACAGCAACGTTAACTCAATAATATGACATCATTTAATAATCAAATACATTCAAAATACCAAGGGATTAAAGAAATAAACGTGAAAATCTGTTAAAGAATAAGTAAACGATCTTAACTCACCAGCGTCGAAAGCGAAAGTGAAATAGCATGAATATTTAAAACGGCCTCAGTGATGTTTCTACCGAGTATGCGCACTTGTTGACTCCGCATCGGCATTACCGCGGGTAATTCAAATTTATGTAGCACGGGTGCTTCAACGAATAAATTTTTTTTTTCGTTACAATTTACAACAATAAAACGGTTAGGTACCAAAAATTCTCCTGCGGAGTTCATTATAAATAATATTAAAACTTAACATATGTCATTTTATTTTAATTTAATATTTGTGACATGCAAAGCTAAGTGTACGAGGAATCAGGCAGACGGTGAGAAGTTAACTACTAGTTACTAATATTAGTTTGGAAGCTAGCGGTGGTAAGCAGGCAAACGGTGAAAGCGGTAAAAAAAAAATCGGTAAAAAACAGTAAGCGGTAAGAACAGTAACAACAGTAAGTATTAAAAAAACAGGCGGTATGCAAGTACCAGGCCATAGCAAGCGAAGATCTACAGCAATAGTCGTGCATAAATGAACGGTCAGAGTGTAAGTGTGAAGAACTTGGCAAAACATAAACTGATACCAAATAAATAAAGCGGTTTTCTGATTCGGAGCGGTGTGTAATATAGATTGCATTAGGATCGGAGAATACAACAGGTTGTGATCGGTATCAGATTATTCTGCCTAGACGAGCAGACAGAAATAGTCATAACGGTGGTATTTCGGTTCGACTCAGAAATGTTAAAATTACATTAACACTTCATGAGGTATCTGCCAAGTGCCTCAAACCCCACAGCTAAGTGTTTTTAAATGAATTCGATTCGGCTACATCATATTTTGTCAGAATAAATACGGAAAATTCGGAAATACGGAAGTATCAAAATATTAAGATAGTTAATTTATTTACTGTGTGCCTAGATTTTGTACAAAATTCCCGGACTATAACCAATTTCTAAAAAATTGTTTTAAAGTGACAGATTTTATATTAATCCGTAAAAGTACGAAATAGTTCAAATAAATAAATGGAAAACATTATTATAACTCATTAAATAGGAAAAACGGTCTAATTTAAAATAATATAAATGGAAAACAGTTTTCCTGGTATTCTCTCGAAATAGCATCTATGTTCTTTTTTCCAACGTGCGGACCTACGGAAAATTATTTGTAATATAGTTATTTGGATAAAATCTTGAGAATCTAACAGGCCCCCAATTGAGGACAACTACTTTAATAATGAATTATATTTAATTTGAAATTTGCTTCGATAGTTCGGAAAACGGTAACTGTATTTTGATACATTGAATCGGAATTAATTTTAAATTATCACTTTTGTATACGCAAAATAATCTTATCTTTGTAAACGTAAAAACTGTGACAAGAAACGGTGGCTACCTCTAATAATAATCTAATACATTGGTGGATTTGTTTTACTACAACACTCAGGCCTCAAGGCCCATTGTGCTCGTAGGGATCTACAGTTTTGCGTGGACTCCAAACCACGGTCATCGGCTATCAACTTTGACGCACCCCAGGCCATCTCACCGCCTTTCTGGCGGCCCAATAGCCCTTGGGGTCTTCTCTGCAGCGAAGACAGTTGCCCTGTGCCATCGGCGCCACCTTACTAAGCGACTTAATGGCCCGGAACTGTCTTAGTCGATAGCCTACCGACTAATAGACGGATACACTGGTTCACCCATCCAAATGCCGGACTCTCCCAGCATGCCTTAACATCGCTGATCGAGTGTCGGAAATTAAACCGGTGACCGTACCTCGTCCCCCCCCCTTTTTTTTTTGGCTACCTCAAATCGGTACTTACTGGATCGGCGGTCGGTGTCTAATAGTCAATTTAACTATTAGACAGGCAGAGCTGAATTGATCTCAAATCTGTTTCAATGAGAATGATTTACGCTGGCTTAGCCGACGCCCCCAGTGTCAATTTTTGCAATTTGGCCAATATTACAGGTAATCTTCTCACAGTCGGGTTTACTACATTTTCTATATAAAGTAGAAATCTGCTTCACGGCTTAAGCTAGCTAAATTAGGAGGAATCTATAATTATGATTTACAACAACTAGTTTTCGACCGTAAGTGGAACAAGTAAAGAAAGATGATATTTATTTAAATTGCATTTTTGGCATCGGAGAATCACTTCGTTACAAAATTTCGTATAGTATTTTTATGCTCAATTGAGAAATTCTTTCTTAAGCATTGCTACCAGGATAAATCATTATACAACGCCTGCTTTTGACGGAATAACACCAAAACCGTGCTTGAATATCACAAACGATACCCTAATACGAATATAGTTAACCATATACGTTATGCGCTTGCGGTGGTCGGCCTCAAACAAAAGTAGTAGATTGTTTACCTAGCTCACCATTACAAACCAGCTACCGGCTCCTGCTTTATCCGTAAAATTGCCGGTAGCATAGCCGTAGGTTAATAGTTATTTACTGAACTATACTTGAGCCAATAAGTGCAGGCAGTAGAGCAAAAAATCAGCGGTATTGTGGTCAAAGTATAGTAGCTGTTTTGTAATGCTTAAGCGGCACCTCGTTTTACTACATAATCCCACATAGTCGATAGAAATATAGTAAGTTTTATCCGCTTACCAGAGATGAAAACCACGACTAGGTCATTATGTGTAATTTGTACAATCGACCAAATAGACTAAACGTTTGAGTGTGGTGCCTTTATACCTAAAAATTTGTTCAACTACTGTGAAATTGATAGAATAACTGTCATAAACGAACGTCATGAGCTCATGTTATCGCTTTCAGTGGCACCACATATATTTTTTTTTACTTCCGGTTTCGCACGAAGTGACACTAACTTTCGATTTTTAAATGGAACACCCTATATATTATTGCATTTTTGAATTCTGCGTAATTTTCTGAATCCAACGATGCCAAATAAGTGACATTTCAAACATTAATTTTTTACTTCCCTCGCATACAGGAAAAAAAAATTAACAATTTTTTTCAACAATATTTTTGAAAAATTTTTTACCAAGATGAAAAAAATTTTTCTTTCTTCAAATTTAAAATTTCCACGTTTCATGGCATTCTAAGCCTGATTCAAAAAAACAAATTTTTGAAATTTTTTTTTCATTTTTGAAAATTTGTTTACCACTAAAATAGATGGATTTTTTTTTATTTCTTCAAATTTTTACGTTTCATAGCGTTCTAAATCTATTTAAAAGAAAAATTTGAAATTTTTTATACTATTTTTAAAAAATTTTACCACTGAGATTTTTTTTTCTTTGTTCAGATTTTAACTATCCACGTTTCCATGGCATTCTAAAACTATTCAAACAAATTTAAAAATTTTGAAAATTTTTAAAAAAAATTTGAAAACATTTTTAATCCATTTATGTATCACTACTATAGAACAGACGAAAAACATTTTTTGCTCAAATTTAAAATTTCCACGTTTCATGATATTCCAAACCAATTTCGGAAAAAACATTTTGCAACATTTTGTTATCAGTTTGGAAAAAAATTTAACACTAGAATGCTCAAATTTAAAACTTTCACGTTTCATGACATTCTAAACCTAGGTAAATTTTTTAAAATTTTTTTCGCCAACATTTTTCAAAAAGTTTTTAGCACTACTATAGAATAGAAGGAAACTTTCCTTTTTGCTCAAATTTAAAATTTCTACGTTTGACATCTTAAACCTATTTCAGTAGAAAAAATTTTGAAAATTGTTTTACCAACATCTTTTGAAAATTAAAAAAAAATGAAATTTTTTAACCACCACTATACTTCCACTCCATTACGTGAATGTTGGATTGAAAATGTGACTGATGGCAATAATATCTGGCATATGCACCTATTATACTTTTATTGAAAAATGTACAGGATGGTCATCCCAAGAAATAATTCAGTCATGGTGGACATTTGTAAAGGTATTTGCGCAAGTCTGCCATATGTGGCACCTGCTATTTAGTATTGAACTTTTGCTGTTGGATGAGCAATCTGTATAATTTTTTGACCAAAACTTATCAAGTGTTCTTTGTAATAATAGCAATAACTATATTCCGATTATTATTCTCAATGTCATTTCGTAATTATTAATTTTTTAGAGTGACTGCCATGCACAAATAACGAGGGAAGTTCTGTGTAAATACCTTTACCGATTTTTTTATAATATAATTATTAGTTTTCAATTTAAGTCTGCCATGGCGGTTCCGATTTATTCTAAATGACCCGTGTAATGCTACTATCGGTACCGTGGTACCATTTATTAGTACTATTAATAAGGAATTTATTCACATGTATTAAAATGTGCGATAAATACAAACAAAATTACAGCTAAAAGAAAATAAGAAAATACAATTTTATTCTAATTACCTTGTTACACATAATGTGGTTTTGGAATACAAAAAATAACACGAAACATTACAACAGTTGTTTAAAATGCTGTCCATTAACGTCAATGCACTTCTGAACTCGCATAGTTGTTTTTCGAAGAGCGTTCGCCAATTGCTGGACCGTTCTGCTATTGATTGCTCGTTTTACTCGTAGCTCCAGGTCTTCACGAGTTGTAACGGCGGTTGCATAGACAATATTTTTTAAATGACCCCAAATAAAGAAATCAAGGGGCGTTAAATCAGGTAACCTTGGAGGCCACCTCATAGAACCATTCGTCGAAATTACGGTTTCTCCGAATCTCCGTTGAAAGTAATCAGTTACTATCCTTGAATTATGGGGAGGAGCGCCATCTTGTTGGAAATATATTTCCTGTCCTAAATCTAAAGGTAACTCATCTAAAATGTTCTCAATCTCATTTTCCAGGAATCTCAAGTATCTGGCACCAGTCAGAGGTCCTTCAAATATTATTGGATCAATGATTCTACTACCGATTATTCCAAGCCAAACATTGAAACCGAACCGCACTTGAAAGTTGCCCTCCCGTAATAAATTTTTATTTTCTTATGACTAATATTTTGCATTTTGCCGGTTAAATAATCCCAAATTTGTAAACCTTGACTCGTCCGAAAATAAAATCAGTCCCAAAAAATTATTGTTTGGCTGCACGTTATTATACAAAATCCAATTGTAATATTCCATCCTACTTTCGTAATCACTTTCGTACAAATACTGGTGCTATTGGTATTTAAAAGATTTATACTGGAATTTGTGAAAAATTCAGCTACTATTTGGTGACTGATGTTCAATTCAAACCCAACTTGCCTTAAGGTCTTATCAACTTGTATTCGAGCCAAAACATTAATTTCCGTTCCTTCGTCAATAATTAAGTTTTCTTCGGGATCATTGTTGGGCTCTCTTCGGAATTGGTTTTCAACACGTTTAAAATTATTTTTCCCTGGTCAACGTCTATCAGGACGTCGTCGGCCATAAAGCTCCATAGCTGCAATTGCATTTTTTTTACTTTCCCAATAAATAATTAACATGTCCACTTTTTCATCTCTCGTATAAATTTGCGGCATTTTGAACACAATTAACAAGAATTTTAAACAATTTTTAAAGACAATGAAAACACCCTTAAACCAACAAATGTTTGACAAGCTAAATGTTTCATTGTTTTCAAAGCCACCTTAGTTACTTCTTAACATTTAATTAGAACAAAATTGTATTTTCTTATTTTCATTTAGCTGTAATTTTGTTTGTATTTATCGCATATTCTAATACGACTTATGAATAAATTCCTTATTAATAGTACTAATAAATGTTACTACGGTACAATTTGAAAAAATTGAGTTTGGCCCCAAAAATAATTTTGGTGAAATTTATTTGCTCATAAGTCACGTAATTTAGTGTTTTTAACGAGATTTCGATGTTTGTAGCATTACACGGGTCATTTAGAATAAATCAGAACCGTCATGGCACACTTAAATGGAAAATTAACAATTATATTATAAACGAAATTGATGTTTGAAATGTCACTTATTTGGCATCGTTGGATTAAAAAAAATATGCAGAATTCAAAAATGCAATAATATATAGCGTGTTCCATTTAAAAATCGAAAGTTAGTGTCACTTCCGGCGAAACAGGAAGTGAAAAAAAATTCACAGATTTCGCAATCCTTGCAATCATCGGGACATTGGAAATGATAACACCATACATAAAACATAAAGTTTTTCAGCTTTTGCAACTTTTTAGCACGATCCACTACACCGCTGTATTTCCACCTTAAATGAAAACTGGTAAGTTAACCCCTTGTGATATATGCAACCCATGTTACATTTGCGTATATCAGCCGTTGCATATTCGCAGTCTCACTCGACCGCGACACCGCTGTATTTCCACCTTAAATGAAAACTGGAAACTTGACCCCCTGTGATATATGCAACCCATATTTCATTTGCGTATATCAGCTGTTGCATATGATAGTCTCAGTCGACCGCGACGCATTACTTTGAAATAAAGATATATTATTATTGTCATTCAATTTGTACAACAGACAACCTATATCAGTTAGTTGCAATTCTAACACATCATTTATTTCCAAGCAGGCACCTATTTGTAGCAAGCTGTACACTTTTATGTTCTACCGTCAGCATCGCTGTACAACTTTTAGGTAATCCCCCGACACGGTAGGTAATGTAATTGGCAAGCGTAGCAACCTAATCGATAGTAGCGCAGCCTTTTCGGCAGCCGTGTACAAATTTTTGCTTGAATCATATAAAGTCATACATTTTCAGTCTGTGACGTCAGACGCGTATGTTATGTAATAAATTTAAGTAAAGGCAGGTCAAATTTTAATTCGTTACTTATTGATTAATCAGTAAACATTAATGTTGGAGACACACGGAAAGAAGCTTTTATATTTCTTATTTTTGATTACTGATATTATTTGTTTGTCTTGGGAGCAAGGTTTCCAAAAAAATGTCACTTATGTCAGTTTCTGTAAGTTATGTCAGTGAAGTCAGTGAGATGAATAAAAATATGTTATCGAATTGTTAATTAAAAGTATTTTTAATTACCCGAATCAGTTCGCGTCAAGAGAAGGCGGGTAGCTCTTCAATACTGTGACGCAACAATTAAATTCTATTGCAAAATAAATCATCTGCCAAGGATATGTTCGAACAAAATTAATTTAGTGTCATTGTAAGTGTTGGCCAGTTTATTAGCATTTTCTAGCTCGAGCAGTGTATATGTAGATGAGCGTACAAATATCGGATGCGCAGTGGATTCATAAAAATAAAATCGATTACAACAAATCTCAAGAGTAAGTGAGCCTACTGGTCTTCTCTCTAGTGTGCCGCGACACCGCTGTCTTTTGACCTTGAACAAAAACTGGTAACTCTACCCCATATACGAAACCATAAACATTTCCAATGTTAAAATCAATTGTATGTCCAAAGTGCCGCTTATTATGTATGTAGTATACTTATCCTAAATTTCAATCAATTACCTTCGAAACTAAAGGAGAAAATTGGGTATACCATGATCCTGTTAGTTCCGATATATTTACAATAGTAACGGTTTTAATGCAACGGACAAATATTTGCGGCTGCGCTGCTATAATACATGGAGATAATGTTGACACATTCAAGCGTAATATTTTAAATTTAAGACCTGTGGTAACTCATGCATGATTAGCACAATCCGAGTGCTTTAATTTCTTCGAATTACGTATATGCGAATTTACGAAATTCGTATTAAAAAAAATGTTAATAATTTTTCTTTGAACTGTATTATCAGCTTATCACGTAAAACTATTTTAGATTGTTCTATATGTCTATTGAATAGATTATGAAATTACTCATTCATTACTTCAACTTTTAACATGCAGAGCAGCGTTTCTAAAACTGTGCTCTGTAGAATTCCTTGAATTTGTATGAGGCCTCCAGAAGTTGCACACGGCTCGGTGGCGCAATACCAAGGCGTTTGGCTTGCGACCACGGAGTCCCGGGTTCCAATCCTGGCCTGGGTATGGATGTTTATTGGCGTCTTTCATGTGTTACCGAGACGGTAGCAGTGAGTTTAGACCGCTGTTTAGTGGCACAATATATCTAGTCCCTGTTATCTATCCTAAGTTCGAGTCTCCGCTGCGGTAGATGGCAATATCGCAGGGAATGGTTGTTGTGTTGATGTCTATGTGTACGTGTGCTGGTGTTGAGGGGTGGAATAGCATTAGCTAAACTCCGCCAGAACGTTAATATAAATAAGACGATTAAATAAAAAAATGAATAAAAAAATCGGTAAAGGTATTTACACAGAACTTCCCTCTTAATTTGTGCATGGCGGTCACTCTAAAAAATTAATGAAATGACGTTGAAAAGTATAGTCGGAATATAGTTATCACTATTATTAGAATGAAAACCTGATAAGTTTTGGTCAAAAAAATATACAGAGTCGTCATCCAACAGCAAAAATGCTAAATATGGAAGGCTTGCGCAAATACATTTACAAATGTCCACCGTGACTGAATATAATAGGTGCATTTGCCAAATATTATTGCCATCTGTCGCATTTTCAATTCCGCATTCACGTAGTGGAGTGGAAGTATAGTGGTGGTTAAAAAATGTCATTTTTTTTGAAAATTTTCAAAAATGTTGGTAAAAAAATTTCCAAAATTTTTTTCTTCTGAAATAGGTTTAGAATGTCATGAAACGTGGAAATTTTAAATTCGAGCAAAAAGGAAAGTTTCCTTCCATTCTATAGTAGAGCTAAAAAATCGGTAAAAGTATTTACACGGAACTGCCCTCTTTATTTGTGCATTGTGGTCATACTAAAAAATTAATATTTACGAAATGACATTGAAAATAATAATCGGAATATAGTTATCACTATTATTACAAAGAAAGCCTGATAAGTTTTGGTCAAAAAAATATACAAAATGTTGGTAAAAAAATGTTCAATTTTGTTTTCTTCTAAAATAGGTTTAGAATGTTATGAAACGTGGAAATTTTAAATTTGAACAAAAAGGAAAGTTTCCTTCTATTCTATAAATAGTAGTGTTAAAAAAAGATTCCAAATTTAATTTTTTTTTTTTTAATTTGAAATAGGTTTAGAATGCCATGAAACGTGAAAATTTTAAATTTGAGCAAAAGAAAAAAAAATTTCCATCTGTTTTAGCTGCAAAAAATTTTCCAAAAATGTTGGCGAAAAAAATTTTTTTTTTCTGAAATCGGTTTAGAATGTCATGAAACGTGAAAACTTTAAATTTGAGCAAAACAAATGTTTTTTATCTATCAGGTAGCTGTAAAAAATTTTCCAAAAATGTTGGTAAAAAAATTTTATTTTCCGAAATAGGTTTGGAATGTCATGAAACGTGGACATTTTAAATTTGAACAAAGAAAAATTTTTCATCTATTCTATAGTAGTGATAAATAAATTAAAAAATTTTTCAAAAAAAAATTTAAATCTGTTTTTGTTGAAATAGGTTTAGAATGCCATGGAAACGTGGACATTTTAAATTTGAACAAAGAAAAAAAAATTCCATCTATTATAGCGGTAAAATTTTTTCAAAAATGGTGTTTTTTTTTAATAGGTTTAGAACGCTATGAAACGTGGAAATTTTAAATTTTAACAAAGAAAAAGAAATTTACGTCTATTTTAGCGGTAAAAAAATTTTCAAAAATGTTGGTAAAAAAAAAAATTCAAAAAAACTTTTTTTTAAAAATTCATTTTTTTTTTAAATAGGTTTAGAATCCCATGAAACGGAAAACGTAGGTACATTTGAACAAAGAAAAAAACTTTTTCGTCTATTTTAGCGATAAAAAATTTTTCAAAAATGTTCGTAAAAAAAATTTCAAAACAAATTTTTTTTGAAATAGGTTTAGAATCCCATGAAACGTGGAAATTTTAAATTTGAACAAAGAAAAAAAAATTTCAACTATTTTAGTGGCATAAAATTTTTCAAAAATGTTGGGTGAAAAAATTTTCAATTTTTTTTTTCTGAAATAGCTTTAGAGTGTGGGAACGTGGAAATTTTAAATTTGAGCAAAAAAAATTTTTTTCATTATTTATTCCCTTTATTTTTATTCCCGGTATATTTTCCAGTAAAGTTTAACCATTTCTTCGCTGACAGTAGCGTCAAATACCTATCAAATTTGGCTGCTCTCCGTCTAGTAATTTTTTTAGTTAATGCACCAACAGACAGACAGACAGACGAAATTGAAAACCTATATTTTCGTAATCTACCTGATCTGAAACGTCAAAATCCGAAAAAATCTTGAAGGGTGATTTTTTCTCGAATACATACTTCCCTTCGGTATGCGAGGGAAGTAAAAAATTAAAAATTCGAAAAATAGCAAGAGCTGTAATAATATCCACATGAAAAAAACTGAAATCAAACGGAAAATATAATTAAATACAAATTCAAATTCCCTACAATGTACTCTAAAATATAATCTGAGGAAATAAATATATTACCAGCAAAAAATACTCGTAATTATTTCAAACTCTTACTAAAGACTATCATAAATAAATACCGAAACATATATCTTTCTAAACAAAATACTTTGCTGGCTATATGCCACGAACATTGGATTATAAGAAAGAAATATGCACATTACCTACAGCTTAACTGTTATTTTTAATTTTAAATTATCCCGTTCAACAAAATCAAAAAACAGCTAAAGACAAAAACACTTCCTCAGACAATAAATAATTATTGCATAATTATTGCCTGAGAAATGACTATTCAGTTCGTTTTAAACTTTGAAAGAAGTAGCACTGAAGAGTGTATCCTTGGTGTAGGATACCGAAACACGTGTATGTGAAAGTTTCCAAAGTTTTATGGTAACTGCTTTTTGCATGCAGTTGTTTTCTGATTCTGTTGAACAGGATAATTTAAAATTAAAAATTAAAATATTGTGACAGTTACGATATACGTAATGCGTATATTTCTTTCTGATAATCCAATGTTGTTCGTGGCATATAGCCAGCAAAGTATTTTGTTTAGAAAGATATATATTTTTGTACTTATCTTTAGTAAGACTTTGAAATAATTACTAGTACTTTTTGCTAGTAATATATTTGTTTCCTCAGGTTCTATTTTAAACGTGAAAGAAAATTTGTCGACCTCAGACATTTTATTGAAGAATAATAAAATCATGTAAGGAAGAAAGTTAAATTTCGCAAGAAATGTTTTTTTTTTGTCGAAGTGACAAAATTTGTAAAGATGAAGATTCGTCTCTAAAAACACACGGGATATCGGTATCTTGATACACCAAGCTAAGTTGAAGCTTTGTCAACAATCTCAAACAACATATAGTCGCTTTTTAAAAATAAAGCTGTTAGGACCTTTTATACGCAACCCTGCAACTAATATAAACCTGATCACAGCATGTACGAGAGAGAGCGAGTTATACAGTAAATTAGCGTATTGAAAGAGGAGCAGTATAGAACTCATCTCGCATAATACATTATCTCCTGATTTTTCCAGCGGAATTAGACAAAAGTAGACAAAAATTGGACGTAATTCGCCACATTACTACTTCCTGTGGGAAGCCACATAGCCTTATGAGTAGATTTGCTAGTAAGGAACATAGCCTTGAACTGGATCCCATTTTAAATAGTGGGAACATTGTTAAATCAACGTTTAAATTTGCGAAAATCATGAGAAATGTTTTTTTCTTAAATTACCTCCAAGACTATCAAGAGAATCTCTGGTGTGTAGGCAATAAAAAACGATTAATTGTTCATTCAAATTGGTTGATTATTTATTCAAATAATGGCAAAATGCTGTGAAACTTTTCAAAATTACTTCCGCATCCACGTAGTGGTAGTAATCATAAACAAATGTTTTAAAATTTTTTTCTTGGAATAGGTTTAGAATGTCATAAAACGTCGAGATTTTAAATTTGAGTGAAAAAATGTTTCTGTTTGTCTGTTGATCTGTCGGTCTGTCTGTAACACGTTTTCTCCGGAACGGTTTAAGATATTGACTTGAAATTTTGTAAACGTATATATTATAACGAGATCTGGAACTGGACAGTTTTTTGAAGATATCCGGTGAAGGGTTGGGGAGTAAATAGGGGTAAATAGGGGGAAATATGTCCTGTGGCTATACAAAAAGAAGAGCCGTACACAGAATCGGCGATAGTAAATGGAGCTTCAATATATTCGTAAGCTTGAAGGATAGAAAAATAAATTCCTAGAATAACTGGTAAGAGTACAGAAACTTGAAATTTGATGTATGTACTACAAGCCAACGCCTCAAAATTTTTTGTAATATTTTTCATCCCCCCTCCACCCCCCATTCCTTTATTAAAAGGAATGTTAAAATAAAATTGAGATATTCACTTGAAATTTGGTACACACATATATTATAATGAAATCAGGAACTATATATATTACTTCCCTCGCATACCGAAGGGAAGTATTGTATTCGAGAAAAAATCACCCTCCGAGATTTTTTCGGATTCTGACGTTTCAGAACACGTAGATTACGAAAATATAGGTTTTTCAATTCCGTCAGTCTGTCTTGTCTGTCTGTCTGTCTGTCTGTCTGTCTGTTGGTGCATTTACTAAAAAACTACTTGACGGAGAGCAGTCAAATTTGGCAGGTAGTTGACGCTACTGTCAGCGCAGAACTGGTAGAAATTTCACTGGAAAATATACAGGGTGGACCGTCTAAACGGAATAAATAGTGAAAAAAATTTTTTTTCGCTCAAATTTAAAATTTCCACGTTTCATGACGCGCTAATCCTATTTCGGGAAAAAAAAATTTTGAAAATTTTTTTCACCAACATTTTTGAAAAATTTTTTACCAAGATAAAAAAAAAATTTTTTGTTCAAATTTAAAATTTCCACGTTTCATGACACGCTAAACCTATTTCTGAAAAAAATAAAAATTTTGAAAATTTTTTTCACCATTTTTGAAAATTTTTTTACCAAGATAAAAATTTTTTTTTTGCTCAAATTTAAAATTTCTACGTTTCATGGCATTCTAAAACTATTAAAAAAAAAATTAATTTTTTTTTACCAACATTTTTGAAAAAATTTTTTCTACTAAAATGATAATTTTTTTTTTCTTCAAATTTAAAATTTCCACGTTTCATGGCATTCTAAGCCTGATTCAGAAAAAAAAAATTTGAAAATTTTTTGAAATTTTTTTTTACCAACATTTTTTACCACTAAAATAGATGTTTTTTTTTTATTTCTTCAAATTTAAAATTTCCACATTTAATAGCGTTCTAAATCTATTTAAAAGAAAAATTAGAAATTTTGTTTACTATTTTTAAAAAATTTTACCACTAAGATAGAATTTTTTTCTCTGTTCAGATTTAAACTATCCACGTTTCCATGGCATTCTAAAACTATTCAAACAAATTTAAAAATGTTTTTGAAAAATTTTTAGAAAAATTTGAAAACATTTTTAATCTATTTATCACTACTATAGAATAGACGAAAAATTTGGTTTGCTCAAATTTAAAATTTCCACGTTTCATGACATTCCAAACCAATTTCGGAAAAAAAAAATTTGCAACATTTTGTTACCAGTTTGGAAAAAAAATTAACACTAGAATAGATGGAAACTTTTTTTACTCAAATTTAAAAGTTTCACGTTTCATGACATTCTAAACCTATTTAAAAAAAATGTGTAATTTTTAAATCTTAAACTTCTTTTACCACTATTATAGAATAGACGGAAACTTTCCTTTTTGCTCAAATTTAAAATTTCTACGTTTGACATTTTTGGAAAATGTACAGGGTGGTCATCCCAAGAAATAATTCAGTCATGGTGGACATTTGTAAAGGTATTTGCGCAAGCCTGTCATATGTGGCACCTGTTTATTAGTATTGAGCTTTTGCTGTTGGATGAGCAAACTGTGTATTTTTTTTGACCAAAACTTATCAAGTTTTCTTTGTAATAATAGCAATAACTATATTCCGATTATTATTCTCAATGTTATTTCGTAATTATTAATTTTTTAGAGTGACCGCCATGCACAAATAACGAGGGAAGTTCTGTGTAAAGACCTTTACCGATTTTTATATTTTACGACTAGACTATATTTTGAGACGATTCCATTGAAGGGTTGGGGGTTAAATAGGGGTAAATAGGGGAAACTAAGTAAAGCAAGTTGGTAAAAGTACAGGAACATGAAATTCGGTGTATGTACTAGAAACAAAGGCCTCAGATTATTATATGAAATTCGGTGTATGTACTAGAAACAAAGGCCTCAGATTATTTTATAATGTTTTTCAACCCCCCAATACACCTACTCCATTATCAAAGGGGTTGATAAAATAAAATTGAGATATTCACTTGGTACACGTATGTATTATAACGACATCTGGAACTAGATTATATTTTGAGATGATTCCGTTGAAGGGTTGTGGTTTAAATAGAGGTAAATAGGGGAAAATAAGTAAAGCAAGCTGGTAAGAGTACAGAAATTTGGGATGTGGTGTATATACTAGAAACCAAGGCCTCAGGTTTCTTTCTAATATTTTTCAAGCGCCACCACCTCTGCTCCATTATTAATGGGATTAATAACGTAAAATTGAGACATTCACTTGAAAGTTAGTACACGTATATATTGTAATGACACCTGATTGAAATGATTCCATTGAAGGGGTGGGAGGTGGTAGTTTATGAAACAAGTAGGGTAAAAAAGCCTTATTTTACTGATAATTCGTTAACCGTTGATAATATAAAAAACCGTTTATTATAAAAAAGTAAGCTTGACTATTTGCTTAAAAAAAAAGTCCTCTTGTAGTTGTCTTATATATGCCATGGTTTTCGAGAAAATCCATATTGAAAATAATTGCAAAATTTGTATTTTTAATGCGCACGAATTTTCGTTTATTTGAAATTTTTTGTGCGCAGCCTATAGAAAAAATTGAATTGTTCGAATACCAAACATGCTAGGAAGAAAAATCAAAATGGGTTTTAAAGGGGATATAAAATACTCTTTTGTGTTTCCATTTTTGATGGCTATTGATATCTATTAGTATATAAAAATAACAATATAATATAGTTACCTCTTGATTTTTTACACTTCTAACTATTCAAAGGCCCATAAAAAATAACTGACTTTAATATAAGTTATAAATCCATTATCTTTTAGTTCAATGTAGTACTCGAGTGCAGAAAAAGTTAGGAATAAAAATATTCACATTTACAAATTTACCAGCATGTTGAAGTTCAAATTTTGGTCAATTATAATTATTTATTGTTTCCTAAAAATTAAAAAAAAAAACAAATATTTGGAAAATTTAACTAAAACAATTTTTTTGAGTCTATATATCATATAACTATTGTTTCTAATCATTTAATAGTTAAAAAATTGTATTAAAAAATATCATCAAAAAATTGAATAAGCAGCCTTTTTGGATTATTTTTTTGGCTAACTTTTGAGTTAAATTTTCTAGATGTTTGGGTCTTTTTTTTATTTTTAGGAAACATTAAATAATTGGCCAAAATTTGGCTAACTTCAACATGCTGGTAAGTTTGTAAATGTGAATATTTTTATTCCTAACTTTTTCTGCATTGAAGTACTACCTTGAACTAAAAGCTAATGCATTTATAACTTGTAGTCAGTTATTTTTTATGGGCCTGTGAATATTTAGATGCACAAAAAATCAATAGGTAACTAACTATACTATATTGTTATTTTTATATACTAATAAATATTAATATCCCTCAAAAATGGCAACACAAGAGAGCATTTTATATCCCGTTTAAAACCTATTTTGATTTTTCTTCCTGGCTTGGTTGGTTTTCGAGCAATTAAACTTTTTCTAAGGGCTGCGCGCAAAAAAATTCAAATAAACGAAAATTATCTATATTATCTGTAACATAATCTCCTGAACCAATAAATATTATTATTATTATTATTCGCGCGCATTAATAATACAAATTTTGCAATTTTTCTCAATACCGATTTCTCGAAAACCATGGCATATACAAGAAAGTTACCAGAGGACTTTTTTTAAGGCAATTAGTCAAGCTTTCTTTTTACAATGAGCTTTTTTTTTATATCTTCAACGGTTAACGAGTTATCAGTAAAATAAGGCTTTTTTTGCCGAAGGGCTGTTTTTTTGGGGGTTGCGCGGCACCCCGAGAACTGATTTTTGTGGTTTTGTGGTGGTTAATCCTCCCAATAACAGTTACGGAAGGAAAATCTCAGATAACATTTTTTGCGAGCTTCTAGTGTATTTTACTTCCACATCCACGCAGTGGATTGGAAGTATAGTAATCGCAAAAAAATTTTCAAAAATTTTTATTCGTGAAATAGGTTTAGAATGTCATGAAACGTCGAGATTTTAAATTTGAGCGAAAAAAATTTTCTGTCTGTCTGTCGGTCTGTCTGTCGGTCTGTCTGTCTGTCTGTAACTTTTTTTTGTCCGCACGCTTTCTCCGGAACGGTTTAAGATATTGACCTGAAATTTTGTACACGTATATATTATAACGAGATCTGGAACTGGATTGTTTTTTGAGGAAATCCGGTGAAGGGTTGGGGGTTAAATAGGGGTAAATAGGGGGAAATAAGTAAAGCAAGCTTGTAAGAGTACAGAAACTTGAAATTCGGTGTATGTACTAGAAGTTAAGGCCTCAGATTTTTTTATAATATTTTTCAACCCCCCACCACCCCTACCCCATTAAAGGGGTTGATAAAATAAAGTTGAGATATTCATTTGAAATTTCGTACACGTATGTATTATAACGATGTCTAGAATTAGATTATATTTTGGGATGATTCCGTTGAAGGGTTGGGGGTTAATTTGGGGTAAATAGAGGAATATAAGTAAAACAATTTGGTAAGAGTACAGAAACTTGAAATTCGGTGTATGTACTAGAAGCCAAAGCGTCAGATTTTTTAATAATATTTTTCAACCCCCACCACCCCTACTCCAATTTGAAAAGGGTTGATAAAATAAAATTAAAATATTCATTTGAAATTTTCTACACGTATGTATTATAACGACATCTGGAACTAGATTATATTTTGAGATAATTCCGTTGAAGGGTTGGGGGTTAAATAGGGGTAAATAGGGGAAAATAAATAAAGCAAGCTGGTAAGACTACAGAAACTTGAAATTCGGTGTATGTACTAGAAGCCAAGGTCTCAGATTATTTATAATATTTTTCAACCCCCACCACCACTACTTCATTATTAAAAGGGTTGATAAAATAAAATCGAGATATTCATTTGAAATTTGGTACACGTATGAATTATAACGACATCTGGAACTAGATTATACTTTGAGATGATTCCGTTGAAGGGTTGGGGGTTATTTAGGGGTCAATAGGGGGAAATAAGTAAAGCAAGCTGGTATGAGTACAGAAACTTGAAATTCGGTGTATGTACAAGAAGTTAAGGCCTCAGATTTTTTTATTATATTTTTCAACCCCCCCACCACCCCTACCCCATTAATGGGGTTGACAAAATAAAGTTGAGATATTCATTTGAAATTTCGTACACGTATGTATTATAACGACGTCTGGAATTAGTTTATATTTTGAGATGATTCCGTTGAAGGGTTGGGGGTTAATTTGGGGTAAATAGAGGAATATAAGTAAAACGTTGGTAAGACTACAGAAACTTGAAATTCGGTGTATGTACTAGAAGACACAGCGTCAGATTTTCTTATAATATTTTTCAACCCAACCACCCCTACTCCAATATGAAAAGGGTTGATAAAATAAAATTGAGATATTCATTTGAAATTTGGTACACGTATGTATTATAACGACGTCTGAAACTAGATCATAATTTGAGATGATGCCGTTGAAGGGTTGGGGGTTAAATAGGGCAAATAGGGGAAAATAAGTAAAGCAAGCTGATAAGACTACAGAAATTTGGGATTCGGTGTATATACTAGAAACCAAGGCCTCAGATTTCTTTCTAATATTTTTCAAACTCTACCACCTCCGCTTCATTATTAATGGGATTGATAACATCAAATTGAGATATTCACTTGAAAGTTAGTACACGTATGTATTGTAGTGACATCTGATTGAGATGACTCCATTGAGGTGGTAGGTTGTAAATAGTGGAAAATAAGTACGGTAAACTAGAAACTTCATTTTTAACGTATATGGTAGAAACCAACTCCTCAAACTTTTCTATGACATCTACCCCAAATATTATTAAAATTCTATGACCAATAATTTCCACATACTAGAGTGCAAATATAGTCAAGATGTTTCCTTTAAAGTGACTTGGACGAATAATCTGGATGTGGAAGTAGTGATTCCTTAGGCAGCGGTTTTTTACTTTAGCGACTGAACTATTATTGTGGCTCGAATTTGTATTCTCTACTATACACTACGAAATTCTATGATTTTACATCATTTTCAGGGATGTTTTTGACTATAATTTTTTTTTTACCTGTTTAACACTTTTTTTGGATTACGCATTCGGAGTGAGCGTCGAAAAATACATCAAATTCATATATTTTGGTTCGTGGTAAAGAACTTTTTTTTTTCTTGGGTGGCTGTGTTATTTTTGGGGCAAAACCCATAGAAACAAAGCGTTTTAAATTACGGCACACCCTGTATCTTTTGATTAAAAATAAAATTATAATAAACTTGACGTTACGGACTTCGGATATTAACAAATTTTACCCCTACCTGTTAATCGTATGGCGTTGTCAAAATCCGTGGTCTCAACCAAATTAGGTTTGAAATTCGTAACTCCCATATCACCAATTAATAAAACAAGAACTGCTGTCTCCGCTTAATTTAAAACACACTGTCATCCTCATAGGTCTGACCTATGTTTAATTGCGAAATTGTAAATATTTTAGTTTTATCGAGGTGCAATTAAAACAAATCGACTATTAGCATATCGAAGTAATTTTTATAATTTAGATTAAGTGATTAAAGGTATGAAACAGTTGCCGTTATTGCAAGTGTGACTAGGGTTATAGGAATGATGCACCTTTAAGTACTACGTCAACTGGAAGCCAGGACTGTTTACTACAAGGGCTGTCATTCTAAAAGAATTATATCGTCTCTATGTAGTATTATATAGTACAGTACATTTGAGGCAAAAAAGTTGCAAAACTTAGAAATGAAGAAATACAGGGTGTTCCTTAATGTCGAAGAAAAATTCGTAGGAACATATGTACGCAACGGCTTAATTTTTTGCTACAGGGTGTATATCGTTATTTTGTAATATCTCAGAAAGTATTTTAGATATTATTTTCAATTTCAACAAGATCGCTAGAGCTCTGAATATTTGTCATCAAATTGTTTGACGAGTTCTGGCTGTGACAATGTTTCTTTTTCGACCCTTCTCGAACTACCCCTAAGTCGAAAATACTACTCTATTATCGATTTTTCCATAGTAGACCTGCGAAGGCGACACACTGTATACGTATGTAATGATCAGATCTGGAACTAGATTATTTTGAGATAATTTTGGTAAAGGGTTGGGAGGTAAATAAGTAAAGTAAAGTAAAGTAAAATAGAAAGTTTGGTGTCAGGTATCTCTAACAGGCACAGATTTGGCACAAATGTTTTTTCTAATAGAAAAATGTTTAAATTTTAATTTGGTTGTAGTTTGAAATTGCTACTTGGTAGGTACAGTAATGAAGAGACAAAAATAAATAAATAAATACGTAAATAACTAAAATTTTGTGCCAGGGCATCAGAAAGTTATGGGCCAGGTACAGACGTCGCACAAATGTTTTTTCTAATATACAAATGTTTAAACTTTAATTTGGTTGTAGTTTGAAGCCGTTACTAGATAGGTACAGTAATGAACCATTGGTATGATTGCTATACGAAAATTGCTCCGAAGAGACCACACGCAAAACTTGTGAACAAATTGTGCCCAGGCACAAAATGATTTTTCTTATGGTCACTGTGAGTACTAACATTTATTTTCAAAAACATATCATTCTGTTGCCCGGTCGACCACGTCTTTTGCAGCCAGCTCTCCCTCTGAGAGTCCAGTTTGGGATTTGGAAACTAAGGTCTCAATTTTTTTACACCTGCCACCCGCACAAGCGCATCTACTCCATTATTGAAGGAATTAACAATATAAAATTGCGATTTATTTTGTGTGTGAGAACTAGATAGAAAAATCTGGATGTGGAAGTACTAATTCCTTAGGCACGACTCATCAATAACATGTTAGATACAATTCATGAAATTATACCTAGACATGCTAGGTTAAATTTTTAAAACATGTATGTATTATGGAGGAAAATATTCACCAATTATTACAGGGTACTTAACCATTTTAACAGCCTGGCCGTCTCAGACTGGACTACATGTAAATATTGACTATTTGACTGAATGGAATAACGTTTGAGTTCGGAAGGAAAGTTATTGCTTTAATTTTTTTAATGCCAGTGCTAGTTGAGAAAGGAGTTTTTAATATTAACAGAGAAATTGGATATCTCGTGAGATATTATTATCTGACTCAAATGATTGAGTGTGTGGACTTGGACATTCCCCTTGATGGACAAACAGGCGATTATACAAACATTTTAGATATTAACTTAATACAATCTGGAAGTAGTTAACAATACTGAACGTTAATTTTAATGAGCCGCAGAGATAACGTTAATTGCCGAGAGAAAGAGATAAATTGATGGGTAGAATTTATCAATTTAAAAAATTATTATAATCATTACCTACAAGTACTGTGGTTTCGGCTCTAGGTGCGACCACAGATAGACAGAAGAGAGATGGCAAACAAGACAGAGGTTTAAAAAAAACTTCGTTGTGTTCGGTAGGCTGGAGAATGTGTAAATTCATCAAAAACTCAAAATAGAATCTGTGTGCGATCAAAAAACTTCCGCTATACAGAGTGGTCTGTAAGTAATCGTCCATAGAGCAATACAGGATTTCTGACAGTAAAAATTAAAATATTGCAATTTAGCTGAACTTATAGGCTGGTGCCAAAGCGGATTTTTAAGGCTAAAAAAAGTTAAAAAGCTTATTGCGTTTTTTTATGAACAATTTTGTTTTTTACTTCCCTCGCATACCGAAGGGAAGTATTGTATTCGAGAAAAAATCACCCTCCGAGATTTTTTCGGATTCTGACGTTTCAGATCGCGGAGATTACGAAAATATAGGTTTTTCAATTCCGTCAGTCTGTCTGTCTGTCTGTCTGTTGGTGCATTTACTAAAAAACTACTTGACGGAGAGCAGTCAAATTTGGTAAGTAGTTGACGCTACTGTCAGCGCAGAAATGGTAGAAATTTCACTGGAAAATATACAGGGTGGACCGACTAAACGGAATAAATAGTGAACAAATTTTTTTTTCGTTCAAATTTAAAATTTCCACGTTTCATGACGCGCTAATCCTATTTCGAGAAAAAAAAATTTTGAAAATTTTTTTCACCAACATTTTTGAAAAAAATTTTACCAAGATGAAAAAAAAATGTTTTGTTCAAATTTAAAATTTCTACGTTTCATGACAGGCTTAACCCATTTCAGGAGAAAAAAAAATTGAAAATTTTCTTCACCAATATTTTTGAAAGATTTTTTACCAAGATGAAAAATATTTTTCTTTCTTCAAATTTAAAATTTCCACGTTTCATGGCATTCTAAGCCTGATTAAAAAAAATTTTTGAAAATTTCAGATTGTAGCTATCCACGTTTCCATGACATTCTAAAACTATTCAAACAAATGTTTTTGAAGAATTTTTAAAAAAATTTGAAAACATTTTTAATCCATTTATGAATCACTACTACAGAACAGACGAAAAAAATTTTTTTGCTCAAATTTAAAATTTTCACGTTTCATGATATTCCAAACCAATTTCGGAAAAAAAAATTGGAACATTTTGTTACCAGTTTGGAAAAAAATTTAACACCAGAATGCTCAAATTTAAATGACATTCTAAACCTAGGTATTTCAGAAAAAAAAATTTGAAATTTTTTTCCCCAACATTTTTCAAAAAGTTTTTACCACTAAAATAGATCGAATTTTTTTTTATTTGCTCAAATTTAAAATTTTTGCGTTTCATAGCATTCTAAACCTATTTTAAAAAATCGGTAAAGGTCTTTACACAGAACTTCCCTCGTTATTTGTGCATGGCGGTCACTCTAAAAAATTAATAATTATTACGAAATGACATTGAGAATAATAATCGGAATATAGTTATTGCTATTATTACAAAGAAAACTTGATAAGTTTTGGTCAAAAAAATATACAGATTGCTCATCCAACAGCAAAAGCTCAACACTAAATAACAGGTGCCACATATGGCAGGCTTGCGCAAATACTTTACAAATGTCCACCATGACTGAATTATTTCTTGGGATGACCACCCTGTACATTTTTCAATAAAAGTATAATAGGTGTGGTTAAAAAATTTCATTTTTAATTTTTCAAAAATGTTAAAAAAAAAATTTTAAATTTTTTCTTCTGAAATAGGTTTAAAATGTCAAACGTAGAAATTTTAAATTTGAGCAAAAAGGAAAGTTTCCGTCTATTCTATACTAGTGGTAAAAGAAGTTTAAGATTTAAAAATTATATATTTTTTTAAAATAGATTTAGAATGTCATGAAACGTGAAACTTTTAAATTTGAGTAAAAAAAGTTTCCATCTATTCTACTGTTAATTTTTTTTCCAAACTGGTAACAAAATGTTGAAAAAATTTTTTTTCCGTAATTGGTTTGGAATGTCATGAAACGTGGAAATTTTAAATTTGAGCAAACCAAATTTTTCGTCTATTCTATAGTAGTGATAAATAGATTAAAAATGTTATCAAATTTTTTAAAAAAATTTTCAAAAACATTTTTAAATTTGTTTGAATAGTTTTAGAATGCCATGGAAGCGTGGATGGTTTAAATCTGAACAATGAAAGAAAATTCTATCTTAGTGGTAAAATTTTTAAAAAATAGTAAACAAAATTTCTAATTTTTCTTTTAAATAGATTTAGAACGCTATGAAACGTGAAAATTTTAAATTTGAAGAAATAAAAAAAAAATCCATCTATTTTGGTGGTAAAAAAAATTCAAAAATGTTGGTAAAAGAAAATTTCAAAAAATTTATAATTTTTTTTTTTTAGAATCAGGCTTAGAATGACATGAAACGTGGAAATTTTAAATTTGAAGAAAAAAAATTTATCATTTTAGTGGAAAAAAAAATTTCAAAAATGGTTAAAAAAATGTAATTTCTTTTTTTTTAATTAGTTTTAGAATGCTATGAAACGTAGAAATTTTAAATTTGAGCAAAAAAAATTTTGTTCATCTTGGTAAAAAATTTTTCAAAAATGTTGGTGAAAAAAATTTTCAAAATTTTTTTTTTCAGAAATAGGTTTAGCGTGTCATGAAACGTAGAAATTTTAAATTTGAACAACATTTTTTTTTTTATCTTGGTAAAAAATTTTTCAAAAATGGTGAAAAAAATTTTCAAAATTTTTTTTTTTCAGAAATAGGTTTAGCGTGTCATGAAACGTAGAAATTTTAAATTTGAACAAAAATTTTTTTTGGTAAAAATTTTTTCAAAAATGGTGAAAAAAATTTTCAAAAATTTTTTTTCCCGAAATAGGATTAGCGCGTCATGAAACGTGGAAATTTTAAATTTGAGCCAAAAAAAATTTTTTTCACTATTTATTCCGTTTAGACGGTCCACCCTGTATATTTTCCAGTGAAATTTCTACCATTTCTGCGCTGACAGTAGCGTCAACTACCTGCCAAATTTGACTGCTCTCCGTCAAGTAGTTTTTTAGTAAATGCACCAACAGACAGACAGACAGACAGACAGACAGACAGACAGACAGACAGACAGACAGACAGACAGACAGACAGACAGACAGACAGACAGGCAGGCAGGCAGGCAGGCAGGCAGGCAGGCAGGCAGGCAGGCAGGCAGGCAGGCAGGCAGGCAGGCAGGCAGGCAGGCAGGCAGGCAGGCAGGCAGGCAGGCAGGCAGGCAGACAGACAGACAGACAGACAGACAGACAGACAGACAGACAGACAGACAGACAGACAGACAGACAGACAGACAGACAGACAGACAGACAGACAGACAGACAGACAGACCGACCGACCGACCGACAGACAGACAGACAGACAGACAGACAGACAGACAGACAGACAGACAGACAGACAGACAGACAGACAGACAGACAGACAGACAGACAGACAGACAGACAGACAGACAGACAGACAGACAGACAGACAGACAGACAGACAGACAGACAGACAGACAGACAGACAGACAGACAGACAGACAGACAGACAGACAGACAGACAGACAGACAGACAGACAGACAGACAGACAGACAGACAGACAGACAGACAGACAGACAGACAGACAGACAGACAGACAGACAGACAGACAGACAGACAGACAGACAGACAGACAGACAGACAGACAGACAGACAGACAGACAGACAGACAGACAGACAGACAGACAGACAGACAGACAGACAGACAGACAGACAGACAGACAGACAGACAGACAGACAGACAGACAGACAGACAGACAGACAGACAGACAGACAGACAGACAGACAGACAGACAGACAGACAGACAGACAGACAGACAGACAGACAGACAGACAGACAGACAGACAGACAGACAGACAGACAGACAGACAGACAGACAGACAGACAGACAGACAGACAGACAGACAGACAGACAGACAGACAGACAGACAGACAGACAGACAGACAGACAGACAGACAGACAGACAGACAGACAGACAGACAGACAGACAGACAGACAGACAGACAGACAGACAGACAGACAGACAGACAGACAGACAGACAGACAGACAGACAGACAGACAGACAGACAGACAGACAGACAGACAGACAGACAGACAGACAGACAGACAGACAGACAGACAGACAGACAGACAGACAGACAGACAGACAGACAGACAGACAGACAGACAGACAGACAGACAGACAGACAGACAGACAGACAGACAGACAGACAGACAGACAGACAGACAGACAGACAGACAGACAGACAGACAGACAGACAGACAGACAGACAGACAGACAGACAGACAGACAGACAGACAGACAGACAGACAGACAGACAGACAGACAGACAGACAGACAGACAGACAGACAGACAGACAGACAGACAGACAGACAGACAGACAGACAGACAGACAGACAGACAGACAGACAGACAGACAGACAGACAGACAGACAGACAGACAGACAGACAGACAGACAGACAGACAGACAGACAGACAGACAGACAGACAGACAGACAGACAGACAGACAGACAGACAGACAGACAGACAGACAGACAGACAGACAGACAGACAGACAGACAGACAGACAGACAGACAGACAGACAGACAGACAGACAGACAGACAGACAGACAGACAGACAGACAGACAGACAGACAGACAGACAGACAGACAGACAGACAGACAGACAGACAGACAGACAGACAGACAGACAGACAGACAGACAGACAGACAGACAGACAGACAGACAGACAGACAGACAGACAGACAGACAGACAGACAGACAGACAGACAGACAGACAGACAGACAGACAGACAGACAGACAGACAGACAGACAGACAGACAGACAGACAGACAGACAGACAGACAGACAGACAGACTGACGGAATTGAAAAACCTATATTTTCGTAATCTCCGTGATCTGAAACGTCAGAATCCGTAAAAATCTCGGAGGGTGATTTTTTCTCGAATACAATACTTCCCTTCGGTATGCGAGGGAAGTAAAAATACATAATTTTTAATTTTTAAACTTTTTTTAGCACTACTATAGAATAGAAGGAAACTTTCCTTTTTGCTCAAATTTAAAATTTCTGCGTTTGGCATTTTAAACCTATTTCAGAAGCAAAAATTTTGAAAATTATTTTACCAACATCTTTTGAAATTTTTTTAAAAAAATGAAATTTTTTAACCACCACTATACTTCCACTCCATTACGTGAATGTTGGATTGAAAATGTGACAGATGGCAATAATATCTGGCATATATATGCACCTATTATACTTTTATTGAAAAATGTACAGGGTGGTCATCCCAAGAAATAATTCAGTCATGGTGGACATTTGTAAAGGTATTTGCGCAAGCCTGCCACATGCGGTACTTGCTACTTAGTATTGAACTCTTGCTGTCGGATGAGCAATCTGTATATTTTTTTGACCAAAACTTATCAAGTTTTCTTTGTAATAATAGCAATAACTCTATTCCGGTTATTATTCTCAATGTCATTTCGTAATTATTAATTTTTTAGAGTGACTGCCATGCACAAATAACGAGGGAAGTTCTGTGTAAATACCTTTACCGATTTTTTGAACAGCGTTTTTACTTCCCTCGCATACCGAAAGGAAGTATTGTATTCCAGAAAAAATCACCCTCCGAGATTTTTTCGGATTTTGCCGTTTCAGATTACGTAGATTACGAAAATATAGGTTTTTCAATTCCGTCAGTCTGTCTGTCTGTCAGTCTCTTGGTGTATTAACTAAAAAACTACTTGACGGAGAGCAGCCAAATTTTGTAGGTAGTTGACGCTACTGTCAGCGAAGAAATGGTAGAACTTTCAGTGGAAAATATACCGGGTGGGCCGTCTAACTTGAATAAATAAAAAAAATAATTTTTTTGCTCAAATTTAAAATGTCCACGTTTCATGGCACGCTAAACCTATTTCAGAAAAAAAAAATTGAAAATTTTTTTCACCAAGATTTAAAAAAAAAATTTACCACTAAAATGAAAACAAAAATATTGCTCAAATTTAAAATTTCCACGTTTCATGACACGCTAAAAATATTTCAGAAAAAAAAGATTTGAAAATTTTTTTCACCAAGATTAAAAATTTTTTACCACTAAAATAGATGAGAAAATTTTTATCTTTGTTCAAATTTAAAATGTTCACGTTTCATGGCATTCTAAACCTATTTAAAAAAAAATGTTTGAAATTTTTTAACCAACATTGAAAAATTTTTACCACTAAAATAAAAAGAATTTTATTTCTTCGATCAAATTTAAAATTTCCACGTTTCATAGCATTCTAAACCTATTTTAAAAAAATATTTTAGATTTTTTTTAATCATTTTTGAAAAAATTTTACCACTAAAGCAGATGGAAACATTTTTTTCATTTGTTCAAATTTAAAATTTCCACGTTTCCATAAGGTTGAAGGGTTGGGGGTTAAATAGGGGAAAATAAGTAAAGCTCGTATGAGTACAGAAACATTAAAGTCAAAAATGGATCTTTTTGAAAAATATATGAAAAATTTTCAAAATTCTGACCGAATTTAGTCATATTTAAAGAAATGATTAACCCATTTGGACCAATAAGGTTTTAAATTAACCGTTTTTTATTAACTAAACACCAGAAAAAACGGATACTTCTAGTGACAATAGTCTTGGACCATTTCTCATGATTTTTACACATTTAAACGTCGATTCAACAATGTTCCCACTATTTAAGATGAGATCAAATTTAAGGCTATGTTCCTTCCAAGTAAATCGACCCATTAAACCATGTGGCTTTCTGTGACGAATTACGGTCCTGCATTTTCACTAATTCCACTGGCCCATAATAGACACCCTATAGATTGTTATTGAAATATTACTCCTAATCAGCTAACTTGAGCTTATCACGCTACAACTTCCACCAATTCATGTTATCCTAATTTAAAAATTTCGATTCTGGAAAGCTTTAGCGAAAGCGTCTGATGGCGTCACGCCATGCGCCACCGCGATCAGTCAACCGTAGAAATAAGTCCGGAGCAAAGTCAGCTCTGGTCACGAGTACAACTTTTACAGCTTGGAAAGCTTTCTTTCCACGTGCTTTTCCAGAGTTTTCACTCCGGGCGTCACGACGCCGGTGAAATATTTTATTAGGGTAGTAGAAGCCGCGCTTGATAACGGAGGGCGATTGTCCGCCCTTGTTGTTTGTTTGCGTTAAGGGGATCGAATAATGTATTCCCACCCCTTTATCGATTCTATATCGTTTCCCTCGCTACATACTCCTGGTTGGTCGTGTTGATAGATAGAGACAGCAGTGTTATTCTCTCTTAGGCAAAATTTCTGGGAATATTACTCGTCCAGGGTCGTTTCTAGAGATTTGACCGCTTGTGTGGAAAATCTAAAACGCCACTTATTATTTCAAAAATACAAAAGTAACAATAACGAAAAACTTCGGCCGACATAAAGAATCAACATAAGTTAGTATGGATATTTTATATTTAAAAAAAACAGAAAATAATATATAATTTACTAACACAGGGTGTTCCTTAATGACATGCTAATATTTCAGGGTGTGATTACTTAGGTCTTTTTATGAAGAAAAGTTCATATGAACATATGTCCACAACGGCTTAAATTTCTTGCTACAGGGTGTTGGTTTTCGTTTTTAATCGTTATTTCTTAATATCACAGAAAATTTTTAATTTTGGTATGTGTTAATAGGATATAAAACCACATATTTTAGTTCGAAAAGTTATTTTATAGCTCTGTAAGTGGCGTTCCTGCAAACATGACCTCTGATATTTTTTACCAAAAAAGTGATACGCCACTGACATTTTTCTATGTGGATATTTTATCTCATTAGCCTAGTCAGTTCTACATGAAAACGATCTCTTGGGGTTTTCTCGTCAGACGCACAGCTCTGGATTAAAACAATTAAATTCAAATTCATTTAAAAACTTTCCTTTCCCGTGTGTACACATCGCCTTATATATCCTACATAATACATCTGAAAGCTCTCCAGCAACCTTCCATATTTTTCGTGAACCAGTGTCTCTAGAACCAAGCAAAGACTCGATCAGTTTTCTACAAGTTTCTAGAAAAGTCATCCTACTAGTGTCTCAGAGAATCCTGATAACAACAAACGTCCCCAGGACGTACACTTAGGTCCTTGTTAGGTCTGAACGTCCCGGGTTTACATGGTACGTCCCAAAGACGTCCGTTTGCTATCGTCTCTAAAACGTTCTGAATAAACGCTTTAAGGACATCTTGCTAGAGTCTAGTCCAGACAAACCTAAACACATTTGTGAAATAACCTCTAGGAGTGATGTTTTTTTTTGTTAGCAGATGAGGACATGTTTGAAAAAGGAAATTAAAAGCTGTAAAAATGAAATTAAAAAATAAAATTGACAAAATTTAAATGGATCATGAAAAATGAAAATATTTTGTTATCAAAAGAAATTTTGTTGGTAAAACCTTTTAAGGTTTTACCAACAAAATGTTTTCATTTTTCATGGTCCATTTAAATTTGGTCAATTTTATTTTTCTGATTTCAGAAGTCTTATATTCGTTTCAACTATTTTTTTCATCTTGCAAAATCACACTAATTTGTACTTTTTGACGCTACAGTGTAGTTATTATACTACTATCCTCTGTATTAGTGTGCTACTATAATTTAGTACGACAATATCGCAATGAGAATAAATGGAAATACTGGAATGAATAACAAAAATGTATTAAGTTCCAATAAAGCTCATTTATTTTAAAATTCCCACCAAGCGTCGTGTTTTTTGAGATGGGGGAATTTCGCTTAGTTAAACTATGGGGAATTCAATTTGGCATCCCTATGGTTATTGCATCATTTTTATTTTGTCCGCCCACTAGTCACTTTTAACGGCTTCAAAAGAAAGTACCAAAAATAGGTAAGTCTATTTAATTGATTTATTAATACATAAGTATTTAGATCGATATTTCATTCTAGATAAATTTGGTGCTGCTTATTTGTAGGTTATAGCCTATATATAATAAATATGCTACCACCCACCTTACTTGGCTCTGTTAAAATTCTATGGGAGATCACCTGTGAACCTGGGTATGTAGTTTTTAGTTGTTTATCATGGAGCGAACGTATTCACTTAAAAGAAGATTGTTGGTTAAACATTATAAAAAATTGAAAAGAAGAAGTACCTACTCAGTGTGTTAAACGAAGTGTCAGATATGGTTCGACATCTGATGAACAAGTGGAGGTGATGAAACTTGTAATAGGTAAGGTTTGATACATCGAGTAATAAAAACATTTGTCAGAAAACGTCAACGAACTTGTAAAGCATATTAGAGGGATTTCAGTAAATTAATATAAGGAAAAAAACTAATAAAGTTACTTTTTTGAGGACAATTAATAATTTTTTAATTATATGCCCTATTATATTACTTCCACATCCACGTAGTGGATTGGAAGTATAGTAATCGCAAAAAAATTTTCAAAAATTTTTATTCGTGAAATAGGTTTAGAATGTCATGAAACGTCGAGATTTTAAATTTGAGCGAAAAAAAAATTTTCTGTCTGTCTGTCGGTCTGTCGGTCTGTCTGTAACTTTTTTTGTCCGCACGCTTTCTCCGGAACGGTTTAAGATATTGACCTGAAATTTTGTACACGTATATATTATAACAAGATCTGGAACTGGATTGTTTTTTGAGGAAATCCGGTGAAGGGTTGGGGGTTAAATAGGGGTAAATAGGGGGAAATAAGTAAAGCAAGCTTGTAAGAGTACAGAAACTTGAAATTCGGTGTATGTAGTAGAAGTTAAGGCCTCAGATTTTTTTATAATATTTTTCAACCCCCCACCACCCCTACCCCATTAATGGGGTTGATAAAATAAAGTTGAGATATTCATTTGAAATTTCGTACACGTATGTATTATAACGATGTCTAGAATTAGATTATATTTTGGGATGATTCCGTTGAAGGGTTGGGGGTTAATTTGGGGTAAATAGAGGAATATAAGTAAAACAAGTTGGTAAGAGTACAGAAACTTGAAATTCGGTGTATGTACTAGAAGCCAAAGCGTCAGATTTTTTAATAATATTTTTCAACCCCACCACCCCTACTCCAATTTGAAAAGGGTTGGTAAAATAAAATTGAGATATTCATTTGAAATTTTCTACACGTATGTATTATAACGACATCTGGAACTAGTTTATATTTTGAGATAATTCCGTTGAAGGGTTGGGGGTTAAATAGGGGTAAATAGGGGAAAATAAGTAAAGCAAGCTGGTAAGACTACAGAATCTTGAAATTCGGTGTATGTACTAGAAGCCAAGGTCTCAGATTATTTATAATATTTTTCATTATTCATTATTAAAAGGGTTGATAAAATAAAATCGAGATATTCATTTGAAATTTGGTACACGTATGAATTATAACGACATCTGGAACTAGATTATACTTTGAGATGATTCCGTTGAAGGGTTGGGGGTTATTTAGGGGTCAATAGGGGGAAATAAGTAAAGCAAGCTGGTATGAGTACAGAAACTTGAAATTCGGTGTATGTACAAGAAGTTAAGGCCTCAGATTTTTTTATAATATTTTTCAACCCCCGCACCACCCCTATCCCATTAATGGGGTTGACAAAATAAAGTTGAGATATTTATTTGAAATTTCGTACACGTATGTATTATAACGGCGTCTGGAATTAGTTGATATTTTGAGATGATTCCGTTGAAGGGTTGGGGGTTAATTTGGGGTAAATAGAGGAATATAAGTAAAACGTTGGTAAGACTACAGAAACTTGAAATTCGGTGTATGTACTAGAAGCCACAGCGTCAGATTTTCTTATAATATTTTTCAACCCAACCACCCCTACTCCAATATGAAAAGGGTTGATAAAATAAAATTGAGATATTCATTTGAAATTTGGTACACGTATGTATTATAACGACGTCTGAAACTAGATCATAATTTGAGATGATGCCGTTGAAGGGTTGGGGGTTAAATAGGGGCAAATAGGGGAAAATAAGTAAAGCAAGCTGGTAAGACTACAGAAATTTGGGATTCGGTGTATATACTAGAAACCAAGGCCTCAGATTTCTTTCTAATATTTTTCAAACTCTACCATCTCCGCTTCATTATTAATGGGATTGATAACATCAAATTGAGATATTCACTTGAAAGTTAGTACACGTATGTATTGTAGTGACATCTGATTGAGATGACTCCATTGAGGTGGTAGGTTGTAAATAGTGGAAAATAAGTACGGTAAACTAGAAACTTCATTTTTAACGTATATGGTAGAAACTAACTCCTCAAACTTTTCTATGACATCTACCCCAAATATTATTAAAATTCTATGACCAATAATTTCCACATACTAGAGTGCAAATATAGTCAAGATGTTTCCTTTAAAGTGACTTGGACGAATAATCTGGATGTGGAAGTAGTGATTCCTTAGGCAGCGGTTTTTTTTCTGAAATTACGCTGTACATGTGTACAAAAACTTTTATACATCATCAATGTTCAACCTAATAAACCTGCTTCTAACCATAAATCCTAATGCATCTTAACCCATAGCCGTTTTCTTTATTTCAGTTCTGTAATAATATTGGCAAAAAATATAACGTTAAACTTATAATAATGCTATTAATCTGGTAGCATTAGTCACAACATATATTTCTGCTTCTCTCAGTCTTTGGTATTATTTGTAGAATAGATCATTCATATAAAGAGGTGTTCTTAAAATGTTTAAATGAACAGGGGAACATTTCAAATGCAAATGTTGGTTAAACACAAAAATGTTCACATTTAAACAGTGATTTTTTTTTAAATAGGACACCTAGAAAATTATAACAATTTGTTTTAAATATAAGCCTGCCATCAGGTGGCATGGCATATATTAGTCCTAATGTTTTTCATCTGAAATGTTCATTTTTTTTTTATTTGCACAGGGGCTGCTGAAGTTGTTAACGCTTCAGAGTCTTGGAAGGACACCGAAATGGCTATTGCATCGTGATTGAAGAGGGCAAAAGAAAGAACAGAGAGGGTGTCAAAAAAGAGAGAATATTAGAGAATAATATAAACTAAGATAATTATAAAAAGACGAAATGTGCAAAACGTTAAGAGAAGGTGAGATTATACATTTATCTTACGTTTTATTGCACACTTGGCTTATTTCTTATAATATAATATTCAATATGACTTAATGTGTATATAACTATTTTATACTGTACTAGGTGTTATAATATATAACTTTTAAATCCCATAAAAATTGTATTTTTGACACTTGACACTTGAATTTGTAGAGTAAGAAGTTAATTTTAAATAAATACAAATGCCATAACTTATTTTTCAATAGCACAATAGAAATAAAATGTTCGCATGCATTTGTCATTTGGTGTTGATAAATAAAAATACCAAGTATTAAAATCAATCTATTTGAATAATTTGTCTTACATCGTAATGAGCAAAATGCATAATTTTTTTAAACATCACAGATGAATAGATCACTAAAAAACATTATTTTTCCAGTATTTTATTTTTGTTGTATGTTCTAATTAAAGGTTAAAAAAATTATTTACTGCAGCTGTCAATTGAACTACGTTTAAATGGAGAAGTTTCCGCGCTACTTCTGTGTGACGTCATCGGGCACATCGCACCGACGGAAAACGTATTGTGATTGCGAATGTGTACATATTATTTATGTTGTGTTATGGAAAATATAAAGAAAGGTAGCTATAAATATTGTATTGTGCCCGAATATACAAATACTACAATAAAAACTCCGAAAAAGTTATTTTTTAATAATAAAGATAAAGTTAGGAAGAGATGGTGCAGAGCTATGAGACGCGACGACCGAAATGCAGAATTATCGTCATCCTCAAGATTATATTGCTGCCAGGATCATTTTGATGTAAATTTACCCATTAAAACTAATTATTTTATAATAATATTATGAAAATATGTACCTAACCCTAATATTATTGTGATAATTTGTTTACATATCATGGTGAATTTGGTCACTTCCCTATTTATAGGAATACAAAAGTTTACTAACTTCTGTTAATAGGAACCTTGAATTAACATGTATAAATGCATAAGAACGGTGGGAATAATGTAACTTCTCGACGTTCTACATATTATCCAGTTATATATTTATATATACCTAATGTATGTCAACAGTTATTTTTACTATTAATGTACCTACCTACCTAAAAGTACGTACTTAGTAAATGACGGGAGGTATTTATTATATAAAAAAGTAAAGCATTCTAAGACGAAAAATATTAATTAATATAACTTTAAAACATTGCCTTGTTTACCCATTTTGAGGTTAGGTACATAAATAATTTGTTATATTTAACTACAGTAAAAGGATAAAAATGGGCACAATTGAATTAATGTTTAGAATAATGAATGACACATACCTTGTTGCTTTAGTACTCCAATTTCTGCACTAATAAAATCAGTATTAGTAGCAAAAAAGTTTATCATAAACACACCAACAACGGGCAAATTGTCACTCTGGCCCCGTAAAAACCCACTGTCCGTCATTTTTACCACTTAATAATTAAAATAAATAAATAAATGAATGATTTCCTTTATGAAAATATCAATACAGATTTACAAAACACAAAACAATTTATGATTTAACCCGTTGGCAGATAGACGACCATTAGATATTATGCCGAATGACGTCAGACGAATAGCGTGGTGTTTTCAGTCACGTGGATATGTTCCCATAAAATTTTGAATTTCAAAGTCGTTTATTTAGGCTACACATTTTTTTTTATACCTTTTCTTCATTACTTTCTCAACTTATATAACATATATAACGAAAAAATAATAAATTATTGCATTTCTAAAATTGATGCATGTTGCTCATTATATATTGTCATTTTGTTTAATCTTTTTGGCTTTTCTAACCACATTTATTCCCTTCGAAATAAAATCCAATCGCTGGATTCTATTTCGAAAGAAATGCATGTGGTTAGAAAACCCAAAAAGGAACATAAATACCCTCTGCTGTGAATACACCTTAAAAGTGATGAAAGGGGAGGTACCTATATGTTTTGCATAGTATGTCCCAACAACGTTTTCAGGACGTCCTCTCTAGACCTACATTCATCCCACATAAGTCCTGGGCTGGACACCCCGTTTTGCTGACACGGAACGTCCCTCAAACGTCCTCGGTACGTCTTACGTCGGTAAAGTACGTCCTCGGGACGTTTTCATGTCCTGTGAGTACGTTCTTGGGACGTTTTTGGGACGTCCATGTGCTATTAGAGTATAACATCCATTGACCCTGAAAAACAGTGGTGCTCAAATGTTTCCTACCTTAACATTAAAATGTTAAACCCAGGTCAGTTTTTTCAAAGTGAACCTAGAGAAAAAAAGTAATATAGGTTTTTTGTTTGTCTAATCGGTCCCTATTACCAGTTTTTTTAATGACATGAAAATAATTACACCCTGTATCTCCCTTGTTATTCATTTTCGGAATAAGTTTATGTAGAAGACTACCATTATTTTTCGATGCACTATCAGCCACAGAAATATTGGGAGAAAATTTTGGTCCACTTTGTATATTGTTTTATAAAAATATTATTAATTAATAGCATTCAAAGAGATCGTACGGACTAACAACTGTAAGGTTATCACCAAAAGTGGGTAAGCAAACAAACACTATAGCATAAACACATTAATATCAACAAACATTATCGTGTATCGTACAGTCTACAAATAATTATGGAAGTTAAACCACTACTTTTCCTAATTTTTAACTTAGTGTCGTCTTATCTGGCAGATGAGAACTTAACTTTTAAAAATGTGAAAGTGAACTTGTCCGGTAGTTGTTATTTTAGTAACTATGAGATGCCTAACCTAACAATTTCCCAAGCAAGCAATCTTGGAGAGTTACTCAAAAACTATCCTCTAGGAAAATGTGTTGAAATCGTTAACCAAACCATACCTGTGCTCTACAAAAACTCCATAAGCAATATAGATGTACAATTACTTGACATAACCAATTGTGGAATTAAAGAGCTCCAACCAGGAGCCTTCAAGAATTCCTCCATAGCACAGATCTTCATTGATGACAACAAAGAACTGAGTACGATTAAACGAGGCGTGTTTGACCATGTATCAGGGCTAGAGCAATTATTTTTAAGACGTAATGGCATCAAGTATATAGAAAAGGGTGCCTTTGAAAATGTACATGCATCGCACGTTGATCTCAGGGATAATCAGTTAGAAGAAATTCCACCTGGCGTATTCAATAACATCTCCGTCGCCTTCTTGGACTTGCGTAGAAACAAAATTAAGCGTATTCTTCGTGGGACGTTCAGCTATTCGCTAGTGTCTACATTGTGCCTAGAAGACAACTTGATAGAAGACATTGCGCTTGGATCTTTTGAAAATACCCCGAGCCTAGCGTACTTGACTTTGGGTAAGAACAGTTTAACGCAAATTGGTCGCGGAATATTCGGTGAAGGATCACGATTACGCATGGACAGCGTTATTCTTGAATATAATAACATAAAAACTATCGAAATAGGTGCTTTTGAAGGGTGCAATTTTTTTCTTCTCTCGTTATCTCACAACAAGCTGGAGGAAGTTAGGAAAGGAACTTTCAGAGGGAGCAACATCAACGAGCTGCTGCTGTTTAACAACTCGATAACGAACGTAGAGAGCGGCGCTTTTGATTTTGGTAATTTAACTACCGTCGATCTAGGCAAGAATAATTTGAGGCTTATTAGGAGAGGAACGTATAATAATGGTGATATATTAAAAATAAATTTGTATGACAATGATATAGAAGAAATAGAAGCAGGTGCATTTAATTCTAATTCAACTGAGATTTATCTACAAGACGCCAAACTGGATGAAGGTTCTAAAAGTTACATAAAGAGTTTGCCAAATGTGTATGTTAATAGTAACTATTTTAGAGTTAGCCGATATTATTTACATTAATTGAAGAAGAGTTTAATACCTACGTCGGTTTTTTGGGATACTTATAGATTAGTCATCAGAGTAAAAATCGGTAAAGGTATTTACTTCCCTCTTTATTTGTGCATGGTGGTCACTAAAAAATTAATAATTACGAAATGACATTGAAAATAATAATCGGAATATAGTTATCACTATTATTACAAAGAAAACCTGATAAGTTTTAGTCAAAAAAATATACAGAGTGCTCATCCAACAGCAAAAGTTCAATACTAAAATAAATAACAGGTGCCAAATATGAAAGGCTTGCGCAAATACCTTTACAAATGTCCACCATGACTGAATTATTTCTTGGGATGACCACCCTGTACATTTTTCAATAAAAGTATAATAGGTGCATATGCCAAATATTATTGCCATCTGTCACACTTTCAATTCCACATTCACGTAGTGGAGTGGAAGTATAGTGGTGGTTAAAAAATTTCATTTTTTTTTAAATTTTTCAAAAATGTTGGTAAAAAAATTTTAAAAATGTTTTTCTTCTGAAATAGGTTTAGAATGTCACGAAACGTGGAAATTTTAAATTTGAGCAAAAAGGAAAGTTTCCTTCTATTCCATAATAGTGGTAATTTTGTTTTTTTAAAAAATAGGTTTAGAATGCCATGAAACGTGGAAATTTTAAATTTGAGCAAAGAAAAACATTTTTCCATATATTTTAGTGGTAAAAAATTTTTCAAAAATGGTGAAAAGGATTTTAATTTTTTTTTTCTGAAATAGGTTTAGAATGTCATGAAACATGAAAATTTTAAATTTGAGCAAAAGAAATTTTTCATCTATTCTACAGTAAGTAGTGATAAATATATTAAACATTTTTTGAAATTTTTTTTAAATTTATTTAAATAGGTTTAGAATGCCATGGAAACATGGAAATTTAAAATTTGAACAAAGGAAAAAATTTCCATCTATTTTAGTGGCAAAATTAAAAAAAAAATGGTAAAAAAATTTACCAATTTTTACTTCCCTCGCATACCGAAGGGAAGTATTGTATTCGAGAAAAAATCACCCTCCGAGATTTTTACGGATTCTGACGTTTCAGATCACGGAGATTACGAAAATATAGGTTTTTCAATTCCGTCAGTCTGTCTGTCTGTCTGTCTGTTGGTGCATTTACTAAAAAACTACTTGACGGAGAGCAGTCAAATTTGGCAGGTAGTTGACGCTACTGTCAGCGCAGAAATGGTAGAAATTTCACTGGAAAATATACAGGGTGGACCGTCTAAACGGAATAAATAGTGAAGAAAAATTTTTTTCGCTCAAATTTAAAATTTCCACGTTTCATGACACGCTAAACCTATTTCTGAAAAAAAAAAAAAATTTTGAAAATTTTTTTCACCATTCTTGAAAAAAATTTTACGTTAAAAAATTTTTTTTTGCTCAAATTTAAAATTTCTACGTTTCATGACATTCTAAAACTATTAAAAAAAATTAAATTTTTTTACCATTTTAAAAAAAAAATTTTCTACTAAAATATTTTTTTTTCTTCAAATTTAAAATTTCCACGTTTCATGGCATTCTAAGCCTGATTCAGAAAAAAAAAAATTTTGAAAATGTTTTGAAATATTTTTTTACCAACATTTTTGAAATTTTTTTTACCACTAAAATAGATGGATTTTTTTTTATTTCTTCAAATTTAAAATTTCCACGTTTCATAGCGTTCTAAATCTACCTATTTAAAAGAAAAATTAGAAATTTTGTTTACTAGTTTTAAAAAATTTTACCACTAAGATAGAATTTTTTTTCTTTGTTCAGATTTAAACTATCCACGTTTCCATGGCATTCTAAAACTATTCAAACAAATTTTAAAATGTTTTTGAAAAATTTTTTAAAAAATTTGAAAACATTTTTAATCCATTTATCACTACTACAGAATAGACGAAAAATTTGGTTTGCTCAAATTTAAAATTTCCACGTTTCATGACATTACAAACCAATTTCGGAAAAAAAATTTTTGCAACATTTTGTTACCAGTTTGGAAAAAAAATTAACACTAGAATAGATGGAAACTTTTTTTACTCAAATTTAAAAGTTTCACGTTTCATGACATTCTAAACCTATTAAAAAAAAAATATTTTTAAATCTTAAACTTCTTTTACCACTAGTATAGAATAGACGGAAACTTTCCTTTTTGCTCAAATTTAAAATTTCTACGTTTGACATTTTAAACCTATTTCAGAAGAAAAAATTTTAATTTTTTTTTTAACATTTTTGAAAAATTAAAATAAAAATCGGTAAAGGTATTTACACAGAACTTCCCTCGTTCATGGCAGTCTCTAAAAAAATAATAATTACGAAATGACATTGAGAATAATAATCGGAGTAGAGTTATTGCTATTATTACAAAGAAAACTTGATAAGTTTTGGTCAAAAAAATATACAGATTGCTCATCCAACAGCAAAAGTTCAATACTAAATAGCAGGTGCCACATATGGCAGGCTTGCGCAAATACCTTTACAAATGTCCACCATGACTGAATTATTTCTTGGGATGACCACCCTGTACATTTTTCAATAAAAGTATAATAGGTGCATATGCCAGATGTTATTGCCATCTGTCACATTTTCAATCCAACATTCACGTAATGGAGTGGAAGTATAGTGGTGGTTAAAAAATTTCATTTTTTTTAAATTTTTCAAAAGATGGTAAAATAATTTTCAAATTTTTTTCTTCTGAAATAGGTTTAAAATGTCAGAGGTAGAAATTTTAAATTAGAGCAAAAAGGAAAGTTTCCTTCTGTTCTATAGTAGTGCTAAAAAAAGTTTAAAAATTAAAAATGATGTATTTTTAAAATAGGTTTAGAATGCTATGAAATGTGAAAATTTTAAATTTGAGCAAATAAAAAAAAATTCGATCTATTTTAGTGGTAAAAACTTTTTGAAAAATGTTGGTGAAAAAAATTTTCAAAATTTTTTTTCTGAAATACCTAGGTTTAGAATGTCATTTAAATTTGAGCATTCTGGTGTTAAATTTTTTTCCAAACTGGTAACAAAATGCTGCAAATTTTTTTTTCCGAAATTGGTTTGGAATATCATGAAACGTGGAAATTTTAAATTTGAGCAAAAAAAATTTTTTCGTCTGTTCTATAGTAGTGATACATAAATGGATTAAAAATGTTTTCAAATTTTTAAAAAAATTCTTCAAAAACATTTTAAAATTTTTTTGAATAGTTTTAGAATGTCATGGAAACGTGGATAGTTAAAATCTGAACAAAGAAAGAAAAATTCTATCTTGTAATAAAATTTCAAAAAACTTTTTTTTTTTATTCAGGCTTAGAATGCCATGAAACGTGAAAATTTTAAATTTGAAGAAAGAAAAAAAAAATTCATTTTAGTAGTAAAAATTTTTTCAAAAATATTGGTGAAGAAAATTTTCAAATTTTTTTTTCCTGAAATGGGTTAAGCCTGTCATGAAACGTAGAAATTTTAAATTTGAGCAAAAACAAATTTTTTTCATCTTGGTAAAAATTTTTTCAAAAATGTTTGAAAAAAATTTTCAAAATTTTTTTTTTCCTGAAATAGGTTTAGCGCGTCATGAAACGTGGAAATTTTAAATTTGAGCAAAAAAAAATTTTTTTTCATCTTGGTAAAAATTTTTTCAAAAATGTTTGAAAAAAATTTTCAAAAATTTTTTTTTCCTGAAACAGGTTTAGCGCGTCATGAAACGTGGAAATTTTAAATTTGAGCAAAAAAATTTTTTTTTCACTATTTATTCCGTTTAGACGGTCCACCCTGTATATTTTTCAGTGAAAATTCTACCAGTTCTTCGCTGACAGTAGAGTTAACTACCTACCAAATTTGACTGCTCTCCGTCAAGTAGTTTTTTAGTAAATACACCAACAGACAGACAGACAGACAGACAGACAGACAGACAGACAGACTGACGGAATTGAAAAACCTATATTTTCGGAATCTACGTGTTCTGAAACGTCAGAATCCGAAAAAATCTCGGAGGGTGATTTTTTCTCGAATACAATACTTCCCTTCGGTATGCGAGGGAAGTAAAAATGAAATTTTTTAACCACCACTATACTTCCACTCCATTACGCGAATGTTGGATTGATGTGACGGATGGCAATAATATCTGACATATACACCTATTATACTTTTATTGAAAAATGTACAGGGTGGTCATCCCAAGAAATAATTCAGTCATGGTGGACATTTGTAAAGGTATTTGCGCAAGCCTGCCGTATGTGGCACCTGTTATTTATTATTGAGCTTTTGCTGTTGGATGAGCAATCTGTATATTTTTTTGACCAAAATTTATCAAGTTTTCTTTGTAATAATAGCAATAACTATATTCCGATTATTATTCTCAATGTCATTTCGTAATTACTAATTTTTTAGAGTGACCGCCATGCACAAATAACGAGGGAAGTTCTGTGTAAAGACCTTTACCGATTTTTTTTAAATAGGTTTAGAACGCTTTGAAACGTGGAAATTTTAAATTTGAACAGAAAAAAAATTTCCATCTAGTTTTTAATATTGGTAAAAAAAAATATATTTTTTAAAAAATTTAGAATGCGATGAAACGTGGAAATTTTAAATTTTAAGAAAGAAAAAAATTTTCGTCTATTTTAGTGGTAAAAATTTTTTCAGAAATTTTTTTTGGTGAAATAGGTTTAGAATGTCATGAAACGTGAAAATTTTAAATTTTTTCATGTATTCTATAATAAGTGACAAATGGATTAAAAATGTTTTTTTAAGTTTTTCAATAAAAATTTTAAATTTGTTTGAATAGGTTTAGAATGCCATGGAAACGTGGAAATTTGAAATTTGAACAATGAAAACAAATTTTCCATCTATTTTAGTGTATTTTTTTTTTAAATGGTAAAAAAAATCCGTTTTTTTTTGTAGGTTTAGAACGCTATGAAACGTGGAAATTTTAAATTTGAACAAAGAACAAAAATTTTCCATCTATTTTAGTGGTAAAATTTTTTAAAAAATGTCCGTAAAAAAAACATTATTATTTTTTTAAAGTAGGTTTAGAATGCCATGAAACGTGAAAATTTTAAATTCGAGCAAAGAAAACAAAAATTTTCCATCCATTTTAGGGTAAAAATTTTTTCAAAAATGGTGAAAAAAAGTTTCAAATTTTTTTTTCTGAAATAGGTTTAGCGTGTCATGAAACGTGGAAATTTTAAATTTGAGCAAAATTTTTATTCCCTTTAGACGGTCCACCCTGTATATTTTCCAGTGAAAGTTTAACCATTTCTTCGCTGACTGTAGCGTCAACTACCTACCAAATTTGACTGCTCTCCGTCAAGTAGTTTTTTTAGTTAATGCATCGACAGACAGACAGACAGACAGATAGACAGACTGACGGAATTGAAAAACTTATATTTTCGTAATGTACGTGATCTGAAACGACTAAATCCGAAAAAATCTCGGAGGGTGATTTTTTCTCGAATATAATACTTCCCTTCGGTATGCGAGGGAAGTAAAAAAGGTAAAAAAATGCAAAAGTTTTTAATCTTTGAGACAATATTGGAGGAGGTGAAAAATAATTAATCCTATTTTGCGCCCTTTTCCACCGCCTGAATCATTGTCAAATTAAAAAAAAATAAATAAATTTGCAATAACTTTTTGGAATAAAAATCCGAAATTTATAGAATCGCGTTATAAATTATCAACTCAGCCATGATTAGAAATAATCATTAATGTCAGTCATTCTATTATGTCAAAATTGCCAGCACGTTTAAAATACACCCACGGAGACTTTTTAAATTTGTTTGTTATTAAGTTACGTACAATTAAATTCTTTTTTCTCTAGTATAAGCACTGTAGGGGTTAAAGTTACAACTCTTTGAGATATTCGCGATTATCTTAAATGTTCTAGAATTTTTAGCCATGATCAGAAACAATCATAAATGTCAGTCATTCTTATATGTCAAAAAATGCCAACACGTTTAAATTAAGTACACCCACGAAGACTATTTAAATTTGTTTATTATTTATGGACAATGCTATACCGGGTGAGTCACGAATTGCGCTCGCCCCGATATTTCCTAAAATATTTGGAATAGAAAATTGAAATTTGGAGGCCTTATTACACGACTAAAATGCCATCTTTTCAATAAAAAATCAGGTTTGGTGCACATCCGATTTGACCGGAAATACCCACAACTTTCGATTTTTAAATGGAACACCCTATATATTTTGACATTTTTGGAATCTAGAGGAAATTTTGAATACAATACATCCATTTTGGTCACTTTTTGATAAACATTAAAAATTTTATTAAACAATCTATTTCTGAATCCAGAGTGCTGTGGTGCCCAAAATATATTTTAGTTTGTGTGCTACGTTACTATAAAAATAAAAAGAGCAATATGATTGCACTACTTAATTCTCTAGAGGCGTTTAAAATTTTTAAATGTGATTTTTACCCACTAACTCGTTTTTTTTTAAATGGGAATTTAATCGTTCACCAACATTTTAAAATACCTCATTTTCATACGAATCTAATGATACCAAAATTTTGAAAATCCGCTCAGAAATATTTGAGATTTCAGCCAAAATACAATGCAACCAAGCTTTTAGAAATATGCGGCTAATAGATAATAGATTAGTGGGCTTTGGAAACTAAAATGGCACATTTCTGTGTAAATCTGGTAACCTAATAACATTGGAAAAATCATAGTAGCCATTGAATGTAATAAAACAATATCAGCTGTCAGACAGACTCGTGTAGTTATAGGCAATCTTGAGCTATCAAACATTTAATAATTGTGAGCGCAAAGAACGTTACAATTAAGTTTAGCATAGGTATGTGGAGGTAAACACAATTACATCCACAAGGACATTTGCTATAGAATGCGACATCAGTTCGGTTTTCAGAGTTTTATTTAAATGAACATAAATATCGGGCCTATAAATAAATAAAAATCAATTCCGTTTGAACAATTAAACTTAAACTAGGTAACAGTAGGTATCTTTAAAATAATTAATATAATTAAACCATAAATTGACATTTATAGATATTGTTCAAAATGTCCACTATTTTTTTCTATACACAATATGGCTCTGCGTACAGTTGCTTGAATGGCTCTACGCAATTCAGCCGGCGTTATTTCATTAAGAGCCCCTAAAACTTTATTTTGCAGCTCTTCACGGGTATTTGAAGAAGTTTTATAAACTTTATTTTTGAGAGTGCCCCATACATAATAGTCGAGGGGTGTTAAGTCTGGTGACCTAGGAGGCCACCTGATATGACCTTGATTTGCGATAAGGCGTTCACCATGCAAGTTGTTTAAATATTCCATCACTCTTCTGGAATTATGTGGGGGAGCACCATCTTGTTGGAAAAACAGATTTTGTAAATAGGCAAGAGGAAGTAAGTCAAGAAATTCTGCTGTCTGGTTTTGTAAAAAGAATAAATATCGTTCGCCAGTAAGTGTTCCATAAAAAAATATGGGTCCAATTATTCGATCTCCAAGTACTCCAAGCCAACAGTTAAACCCAAATCTTTCCTGAATATTCCCCCGCCCTACCAACCTCGGATTTTCTTGAGCCGAGTACCTAGTATTATTTCTGTTAAACATACCTTGGTTCGTAAATCTACTTTCATCTGAATATAAAATATGAAAAGGAAAACCTGGGTTTTGTTGTACTGCATTTAAGAACCAGTTGCAATATACTAGCCTCCTGTCGTTATCATGTCCATAAAGATGTTGGTGTATTTGGTATTTATAAGACCGAAACTTATGTTTCTTTAAAATTCTGCAAACCGAAGACTGACTAATGTCGCATTCCATTGACAATTCCCTTGTTGATGTTGTTGGGTGTACCATCACAAATCCTAATACATCAATTTCTTTGTCCTCACTTACAATAAATGTTTGATGGTCATCTTGTTGATTGGGTTCGTTTCTTAATTCTTGTTCCATCTGGCAAACAAGTGTCTGCTTGGATGACGTCTGTTGGGATATCGTTGCTGATACAGTTCTGCAGCAGCAGTTGAATTTTTGAGACGCTCTCCATATATCAGTAACATATCGACCTTTTCATTTCTACCAAAATTATTCATTTTCTTTAATTTTTACTCAAAGAGATTTCCGCAACGCTTTATTTTGTATCTGTCTGACAGTTGATATTGTTTTATTACATTCAATGGCTACTATGATTTTTCCAATGTTATTAGGTTACCAGATTTACACAGAAATGTGCCATTTTAGTTTCCAAAGCCCACTAATCTATTATCTATTAGCCGCATGTTTCTAAAAGCTTGGTTGCATTGTATTTTGGCTGAAATCTCAAATATTTCTGAGCGGATTTTCAAAATTTTGGTATCATTAGATTCGTATGAAAATGAGGTATTTAAAAATGTCGGTGAACGATTAAATTCCCATTTAAAAAAACCGAGTTAGTGGGTAAAAATCACATTTAAAAATTTTAAAGGCCTCTAGAGAATTAAGTAGTGCAATCATATTGCTCTTTTTATTTTTACAGTAACGTAGCACAGAAACTAAAATATATTTTGGGCACCACAGCACTCTGGATTCAGAAATAGATTTTTTAATAAAATTTTTAATGTTTATCAAAAAGTGACCAAAATGGATGTATTGTATTCAAAATTTCCTCTAGATTCCAAAAATGTAAAAATATATAGGGTATTCCATTTAAAAATCGAAAGTTGTGGGCATTTCCGGTCAAACCGGATGTGCACCAAACTTGATTTTTTATTGAAAAGCGCAATTCGTGACTCACCCGCTATATCAAGAACATGTAACACATTTGCTACTCGATACCCATAAAAACAGAAACCATCATTAAACACTGTAAAGCGCGTATTGGATAATTTTAGAATATTTGTCTCTGTCCAAGGCACAAAGTCAAAGGAGGAAGCCTATTGTTAATGACGAAGACATAGAAATAGCAATTCTTGGATATTTTCGGGCATTTCCAATGATGTCATTAAGGCAAGCTGGAATCGGGATCATCCAAGAATGTAATTAACAGTATCTTGTCAAAACATAAGTTTACTCCATTCTCGTTCCATATGGTTCAAAAATTAAATGAAATAGATTTCCTAAGGATAGAGAATTTTTGTGAATTTATTTTAATAAGGCATGAAGGTGACAATTCTTTTTTGGAGAATATTATATGGTCAGATGAGGCTAATAAATTGACCAAAAATGGACTTTTTAATTGACACAAGTAGTATAGCAAGCGGGGTTCTGTGACACTTTTTGCTCGATGGCATGTATCCATCCACATCTTATAATTCTTGTAGTTCTTGTACAAGAAGCTCAAGAAAAATTGCAAGAAGACGTCTACAATGACCAGGGGGGCTGTAGAAGAAGTAATCAACAATAACCAGAAGGAATAGTAAGATTTCTTCCGGAGGATGTCGAAGAAATAATTATCAATAACCAGAAGGTATAGTTCTGGTACAAGAAGCTCATAAAAAGAAGTGGCGGACAATGGCCAGAGGATGGAGACGAAATAATTGTTAATGACCAGTGGGTATAGTAAAAGTTCTTGTAAAAAGAACCGGAGATTAATGTCATACATATATTATAAAAAATGTATTTATTCCTAATCATGTGCAATAATAATAAACTTTGTTCTGGTATTTATTAAAAAGTAGTTTATCAGTATTTGGTTGCGACGTGCATAGGCTTATTACATGCGGGCTAAATTCCTCTGATAGAAAGTGCGTGTGTGACCCCTATTATGTTTGAATAATTAACGAGTTAAAATCAATTTGCACTAATTCCTTACCTTACCTAAATGTCTTTGATTAGGAGTACTGCAAAACCGGGTAATTATTATTCGCAATACACATCTTTGAAAATATTTTAATTATGAATATAAATTAACGATATATGGAATATATTAAACGTATGCATTAGAAAAGAGAAACTATAATACTAATTATCAAGTGTGGAATACTGTACATGTACGGTTAAAAGCAATACAATCTTATAAAAGAAATATTTGAATGATAAAATAAATTAACTGGCTAATTGGTTTACGTCTAGTTATTATATATATACGACTGCAGCTTTAGTTTTAATAATAAACAACGAAAACAACAACAACAACAACTAAACTATAGTCATGTCCGCCGCAACCAACCTATTAGGTAAGTGTTACAAATAAGAATTTTATGTTTAAGACAACAGCTCAGCTGACCTTAGATAAAAATTTCATATTGTATTTTTTATTAATATTTCAGTTATCGAAGCTTCTCCTGTTAGCATATCAAGTAAGTTTATTAATTTTACCTCGTTTCAAGTTTTTTCAGTAATGCTTGTTTTTAGCCACTATGGACATTGCGAAGTTTATTTGGGATGTTGCAGGAGATTTTTTTCCAGCTGTTAGAGTATGTATAGAAACACTTTACAAAACATATGCTTGAAGAACTTTGTCTGATATATTCTATGCGTTTATTTTTAGTTTACCTACATATGCACAGACAACAACATACCACCTGAGGGGAGCGTGACGATTTGGGATGATGAATTATATGAAAAGCACGTTGTTGCTTTCGCCTTGGAAACAGAGCGAATCATTTTTATCTGTATAAGGGACTAATTAAATTTCATCCGTCGATATTGGTATGTACACATTTTTTCTTATTTAGAAACCGTTAAAAAAATTAAGTGAATTAAAGTTAATAAGTGGGGATAGTTTTGGTAATTCAAAAATAAAACAGCTATAGTCAAAACATATTTCGACAGAAACAGAAAGTAAAATATTTTTCGAGGACATTTTGATTTATATCTCTAAAAAAAACAAACACACACTCTGTATGTAATTATGTAAATAAAGTTTTATTTTAATTGACATTACAGGCATTTGTGATCTTATCAATATCAGTAAGAATTGTGTTCTTATTAAATTCTAAATGTTCCAGTAAACAATAAGTTTGCTCACATTTGTTTAAATTACATAGGTCTTTTAATTTATCAATATATGTTTCCTTATTACAATTATCAAAATTACTAATATACAGTATGGTGTTATTATAAAAGTTTTTAAAATCTAAATACCGTAAAAATTCTAGTCTATAATTAATTAAATGTTTAATGTTAATAAGTTCTTGAATACACTTATCGTCCATGTGAATAACACAATCACCACTTTTCAATAACATCAGGTGTTGATCCATAAGCAGTTGACTAGATATTGTGAAATTATCAAATTCTACAATAGTTTCAACAAATTTCTTTTCTTTATCGTTATCAGGTATAATATCAATATTTGCTACGAAATCATACCAATCCAAATCCATAAGCGAAATTGCACTAATTGAGTTAGTAAATATTACTGACGGTTCGAACCCTCTGGCAGCACTTATTCCCGTTGAGATTTGTAATCCATTTGATAATGAATATTTTACTTCGTTAATTAAGTGTTTCTCCTGTTTAATTTCTTCTTTATACTTTAAAAGAATACTATCTAGGTATTTCCAATAAGGAGATGAACATGATGATGGTGTGGAGAAAAATGATTCATTTTCTATACCAGAGTCCGACATTATGACTGTCTTCGCTGCTACTCAAATAAACACTAAAAAAATATTTCTAGATTTATTAATACTTATGGCAGACGAAGTTGCTATATCATACTATCTCTTTCTTATCAATCCATGAATTATGTGATTTATCTAAACCAAGCCATTTAATTAAAACTTTATTTCCTTTTCTTCTAATCACTTTCTCAACTAAATAAATATCGGGATATTTAACTTTCAGAAGTTCTTGTTCGTAGAAAGCACCACTAATTTCTTCTTTATTTTGATCCTCCAAAATATATGTACTAGGATTACTTAATTTGACTTTTTTTATTTTAAAAATTTCATTTGACCAATTGGGTGTGTATCCTTTTGTAAATACTGAACGATGTTTGCTTACCCGAACGAAATCACCAAGTTTAAACTTCTGAATTGGATCGACTATTTTTAGATGACTATATGCAGAGGCAAGTATCTGTTTTTCTTGCTTTTCTGTTACATCTTTAGGTTTATATCCAGTTGTGCGGTGTTTTGTATCGTTATATTTCGCAACTATATTGGGTAGAATAGTTAACCACTTATAATTCCCCTGTATGCTAAATTGTCTCCACATCATGTTTTTTAATGTTCTATTTACCCTTTCGACGATGCTCGCTTTTAAATTGGAATAAGAGCTGTAGTGGTTAATGTTGAATCGGGATATTAGTTCCTGAAATTTTTTGTTATAAAATTCTTTCCCCATATCTGTTTGAAGATTTTTTGGTGGGTTCTTCACTGCTAACAGAATTTTTTCCATAGCATTCGTAATATCAATTGCCTTTTTACTTTTAACCGGTTCAGCCCAGACAAACTTTGAAAAAGCGTTAATAACCACTAAAATATATTTATAACCTTTGTTGATTTTTTTATAAGGAATCATTTCTACTAAGTCCGATTGCCATAAGTCATTTAGACCCTTTATTATAACACGCCTTCTTCTAAAATTTCGTCTAGCAGGTTTATGTAGCTCATGCACAATTTCTTCTTTAATACTGCTTATTTTATTCATTGTAAACTGAACATTTCAAAACTAACTCTATAAACATTTTTCCAGCTTTTGATTTATTAGATGTTGCAAACATTAGAGAATCATTTTGTTTCAATTCTCGACCTCCCAAATTTAGAGGGTTTACAGCTTCACCATTTACATGAACTGTCATATCATAGGGATAAAACTGAGATACTCTATCTATAATTGCTGTTTTTAACGGAAATTTATACGTGATCGCCCCATGTTCTAAATTATAGGCATATCCAACAATTGAAGGATCTGTAGAAAAAGAGCTAGTAGCACCATATCCTTTGAATGTTAAAATAGTTTCATAAGATAAATCTAATGTTTCTTGAAGACGATCAAAATAATATTTACTAATATGTCTGCCGAATTTATCCACTGGCATGTTTGAAGTGTTACTAAAGTATATTCTTTAAGCAACATGTACTTATTTAATTATTTTAGCCTCCCTTAGTTCTTCCTCGATAAATAAAATTTCATTGTTATGTCCGGTGTGACCTGCTAATCGAGATGCAACCAAAAGCTTAAGTCTATCAACCAGTTCATTGGGGTCATCATAATAAACATAATCTATAGGTTTATTTGATAAATTTAACATTCCACCTTTAGTTGGTTGTTTAAATGATTGAGTTCTAGTGTATCTTTTAACTGGGGGCGGAGGTTTATTAAATGACCCACTTCTTGTCGATTTGATAGTTTCTGATTTTAAAAGACCTTTTTTAATTAAATACGGCTTGATTATCGTCAGATACTTTTCAGATGTGGTTCCTTGAATTTGTTCATCGGCTTTATAATTTTTACGATAGGTGTTTGTTCGTTTTAATATATCCATATAATGGCCTAATTCAGTTGTATTGTAACCATGTGGGGTTTTCTTAAATAATAATTCATATAACCCGGTGGTTCCAGGATAGGTTATATTGTGTACCTGTACATCCTTTCCTATTATTTTTAATTCTGAATCACCTATTGTAAATTTATCTGTTGAAGGGTCGTGTATTACCCCATGTTTATGATCAAATTCATCTGTAGTATCTCTAATAGAAGCATCTACATAATATCTTGGAAGTGGATCAAATGAATCCAGATATTGCGAATAGCCAGGCATTTTTGATTCATCCAGCAAAATTTGACGACTGCGTTCAACGGTATCGTTAATTTCATCACTACTATTTACATTCTCACTATTTAAAGTGTTATCGTTTAAAAAGTTATCCTGTATGAATGAGACACCCATAGGTCTACTATTAAAAGTGCTATTTGAAAAATTATCTTCCAAAAAAGTAATACCATGAGTTGGAAGATACGCATTATAGGGATTTACATTTGACTTTTTAGGTGTAGAAGAAAGCCTTTTAGAATCTCTATTGGACAGTTCATTCTTAGGGTGAACTTGATCATCATCAGCAAACTCTTTTTTTATCGGTACTTCAGATTTTAAATTTTCTAGAAATTTTTGTAAAGGTTCTGTTATCGGTTTATAGCCCTTCTCCAACTGCAACTGAGATTGAGCTGATTCAGTTTTTAACGCCCGATACTTCCTTCTTACGGCTTGTCTAGTCTTTACTAACTCTTTAGCTAATTTTTTATCCATGTTTTTATGATAACTTTATAAAACAGACTAACTTATTTTAACCATGTATATATTAATATATTTCTCTTTAGTTAAGAAGTATAAAACTATCAAATCCTTTTCTATATCTCCCAGATTTTATATCACAATCTTTGTCTATAACTAAAAATCCATATTTATCAATCCAACAAAGCGAACATATTTCTTGAAATTCTTGAAAGCTCATATCGCTGTTAACATGTCCTTGATATATATGTCGAAGGTTTATATTATCCTGTTTGAATATAATTAGTAGGTTCGAGTTATCTCGAATTAATCTTTTAGGGATAGACGAATATGTCTGACAAAGATAAAAACAATCTGTATTATTATGACGCCCAAAACAGAAATAGTCTCGCATAATGCTTTGATTGCAGCATACAATATCATCAAAAATAACAACTGAATTGGGTCTTATTTCCTTAGGTGGAATGATTTCATCACCGTTCTCATACTCGTAATATTTGATTTCTTTTAGCGGTTTAAATAGAACTCTTAAATATTCATATTTCGGTTGATATAATGACTTGGAGTATATGTATACATTTTCAAATCGTAAACCATTAGGATGTTCTAATAAACTAATTAAAACGTTTGTTTTACCACTTCCTGATCCACCCACCACCAACGCTCGTTTAGAACCACCGCAAAAGAGATTTCCATGTTTCCTAAAAGTAGACACTATTGATTCATCTACATTTTTTATTGGTAAGGAGAATTTTTGCTTTTCTATTCTCATTTCAACTCTATACTTTCTCCTCTGCGACTGTTTACCAATTACAGATGAATATCTATTTAAACCATAATCTTTAGCATACATTTATCAGTTATTAGCTAACTTTGATGGAATATAATGCTACGACACAATAGCTACAAATCTAATCGATGTCAAATTACCAAGAAGAGAGGGTCAGGGTTTTTAAACAAGCTCATAGATAAATTACCAGTAGAATTACATATACCTGGTTATAATTTTTGTGGCCCGGGGACAAAATTGAATAAACGTATTGCTAGAGGTGATACAGGTATAAATCCGTTAGATGAGGCTTGTAAAGAACACGATATTGCATATTCAAAGTTTAAGGATACAGAAAGCCGAAATATAGCAGACAGAATATTGGCAAATAAGGCATCAGATAGGTTTAAATCTTCAGACGCAAGTATTGGGGAAAAATTAGCAGCGTTAGGTGTCAGTGGAGTTATGAGTACAAAAAGCAAGTTAGGTATGGGTTTACACAGTCGTCGTCGTCGTCGCTGCACCCGTATAGGTAAAGGAATGAATTTTAATGAAGCTGTAAGAAGAGCTCGTAAAGGTATTATAGGAACGAATTCATCAAATTTACACAATATATCAAAAATCGCTCTTTCCTCGATAAGGAAAGCCAAGAAGAAGGTAGCTGAACCAAAAAAGAGAATTTTACCCATTCCGAAAAGTGGTGGATTTTTACCATTAATACCTCTCTTTGCGGCGTTAGGAGCATTAGGTAGTATAGGAGGAGGGGCTGCTGGAATAGCAAAAGCTGTAAATGATGCCAAGGCAGCGAAACAACAATTAGAAGAACAAAAGAGACATAATCTGGCTATGGAAGGAAAAGCAATAGGAAATGGATTGTACTTGAAACCATATAAACGAGGTTTTGGTCTATATCTCGCTCCATATAAAAAAAACTTCCAATAAAGCTACCTCGCCGAGCATTATCAAATTTAGATTTGATAAAATATGCAAAAGTTTTGAAATTGAAAAATTTTAGAGGCGTTTTTATGCGAAATAATTTACCAAAGAAGATCAATAAATATGAATGTGGTATTGTGAATCTCGATGATAAGGATCATGACGGTTCTCATTGGACCGCTTACAGTAAATCTTCAACTGATATAATATATTTTGATAGTTATGGAAATCTAAGACCACCCCTAGAATTAATTTCATATTTTTCCAGTGATGGTAGCAATAATAATGTTAGATATAATTATGCACAATTACAAACATTTAATTCAACAAATTGTGGGCATCTTTGTTTAAAATTTCTATATAATAATTGTAAATAAATAATTTCTCTTATTTTAAATGTGTTGGTTTGAAGAAGAAGACATGTCCTTTACTCTAGCCCTAACCGGAAATCAATCAACTTTAAGTGCAAACTTCAACCCGCCTATATATTTAGAAGATAACGTAGATTATGCTATAGGTATTACAAATTTTGAAACATTTAATGTAATACCTAATATAGACGAAAAGAATAACAAATTTTATTATGGCAGTAATAATCGATATGTGGAAATTCCCACGGGTTCATACGAAATTACAGATATAGCTGACTATTTACAAACTCAACTTCGCGTAGAAGGTGTATCTATAAATATTAAAGCTAATAATAATACGTTAAGATCTGTGGTTAAGTGTTCAGAAAAAATAATTTTTAATGAAAATTCAATAGGCAAATTATTAGGATTTAAAAATCAAGTAATACCAGCAAATACGTCAGTATCTTCAGACTCTCCTGTGGAAATCGTCAAAGTAAACGCACTGTGTATAGATTGTAATATTGCATCTGGATCTTATTTCAATGGAAAACCTGTACATATAATTCATGAGTTTTTTCCTCCAGTAGCACCCGGCTATAAAATAGTGGAATCTCCCCAAAATATTATTTATTTCCCAGTGTGTGTTCGAACTATCACAAATATAACCATTAAAATATTGGATCAAGAAGGAGACCTCGTTAATTTCAGGGGTGAAACCATTACAGTAAGACTTCATATAAAAAAAATAAATTCTTAATCATGGTTATAAGGTATAATAAGATAATTAATGTTGTTTCCAACAAGCCGTTGAGAAAAAAGTGTTATAATAAGAAGAAACAAAAAGTAAACGTTAGTAGTAAAATTACTGCCAAGCAGTTGACACCAGAAAATAGTCTTTTTCTACAATCTCTTGGTTATCAGGTGAATCTATAGCAAAATGAGTATATTAAATGTAACAGAACAGCTTTATGAGGATAATACAATAGTAAGTTCTGAAATACATACATATGAGCCTTACTTACCTACAAAATTAGGTTATAATGATGAAATAGTAATACCTATACAAGAAGTAGATAAATTTACTTTACCATGTGAAAGTTTTTTGTACATTGAGGGGAAGTTAACAAAAAGTGACGGTACCATAAGTGATAAATTAAAATTCATAAACAATGGGATACCCTTTCTCTTTAAGGAAATTCGATATCTATTGAACGGTATAACAGCCGATTCAATACGGGATGTTGGGTTGACTACGACATTAAAGGCATATCTATCATACAATTCTAATGATAGCGTCAGACTCCAAAATGCTGGATGGTTTCCAAAAGCGAAAGAAACAGATAGTGTTTTAGTTGATGGTAAAGGGGGTTTCAATGTTTGTATCCCCCTCAAAATGTTAATGGGGTTTTTTGAAGACTATAAAAAAGTGTTGATTAATGTAAAACAAGAATTAGTTTTACTGCGTAGTAGTGATGATTTAAATGCAGTAATTAGCACTGAAGCCACTGATGTACCAAAAGTAGAGATAAGTAAATTGTCTTGGAATATACCTCACATTTCCGTAGGTATCCCTCAAGAGTTAGCATTAACAAAGCTTATCGATAACAATACTGATATAATATTAGGATTTAGAAGTTGGGAACTTGTGGAATTTCCCGAATTAACAGAAACCGGTAGACATAACTGGCCTGTTAAAACGACCACTAAGCTTGAAACACCTAGACATGTTATCGTAGCCTTTCAAACTTCTCGGAGAAATAATGTCACTAAAAATATGAGTAAATTCGATAGCTGTAGTCTAAGGAATATTAAGGTATTCTTAAATTCTGAGAGATATCCCTATAACGATCTCTATCTGGACTTTAAAGAAAATAAATATGCCTCCTTATATGAGATGTTTGCGAAATTTAGACAGTCATATTATGAACTTGAAAATGAGCCTATATTTACACCTACAGAATTTAAGGATATTGCACCAGTAACTTACATCGATTGCTCTCATCAAAAAGAATCAATTCAATCTGGTCCTATTGTCATGAGGGTGGAATTTGAGTGCAGCGAAAATATCCCCAAAAATACCTCTGCCTATTGTTTAATTTTGCACGATAAACTAATAAGTTACAATCCTTTAACGAAAATAGTTAAACAGCTTTAAAAGCAATGGTTTAATGGATTCATCTTTCAGTATTAATATTATGATAGAGGAAATTGCATCACCATGAATTTGATAATAGATGTACAAGGTTTTAAAATTGAAAATAACACATTTATAGTCAAGGAACTTGCTGCTTACGACGGATATACAATATGTCATCATATTTTTAAACCACCATTCCCTATGAATAAATTACCATCATACTTACGAAAACAAGCTCGATGGCTAATGGAAAATCACCACTGTATCGATTGGAATCACGGATATACACCACTTGATAACTTTGAGAATATTTTTAGAGAACTTGTGGAAAGAGCGGACACTGTTTATGTTAAAGGAAGGGAAAAGGCTGATTTTTTGAGAAAATATTCGTCCAAACTCATAATTGAACTTGAAGAGCGACCAACAATTAAATTATCAAATCCAGTTTGTTTAAATCATAAAAAATCTTTGTGCGTGTGTGCTCTATCTAATGTATTATACCTTTATAAAAACTTAAAAAAAAAAAAAGTTTATTAGGTGTAAAATAAAATATGTATAATATGTATATAATATATTGATTTTTTATTTAGAAATGCTAATATTAATACAGACTTTCCTATTACAAATAATACATATCATAGTAACCTTAAAACACAACTTATACGGTAACTACATGGTATATTGAAGGTTTCAATTTGCTCTGTTTATTTTACATTTTGTTTATACGTTTTAAACATTTTGCTTTTTTGGTATATTCAATGTATGAACATAAACTCAACGTTTTAGGTTGAAAGTAATTAATTGGTATACTACGGTGCAGATATTTTTCATAACGTATTTCAGTTTCAGCATTTGCCAAATCTTGTTTGGTGCGTGGAAATCGAAGAATTCTTAAATTGCCATGTTCATTAATATAAATGGCAACTCTACAGATATTCATGTCGAAACTATTACAAATATTAAAAGCAAAATGTTCAAAGTTACCTTCAATATTTCCTGTGTAAATATGATTAAATATTTGCTCTTCAAATGAAAAATACTTATTTGGATAATTAGTGGTATAGGGTGTGCAATTTAAATTTTCCTCATAAATATCGATATCACCAAAACTGTTTGTTCTGCCATCGATATATGCACAAAATCCACCTGCAAGACAACGTTTTTTATTATTAGTTTTTAGCACTAAAGCTCTAAGGGCACTTTTTAATATTTGTATCTTGACGTCATCATTAATAAAATTAAATGTAAGAGATTCACTTATATAGTCCATATGTTTTAATGAATTGACAGCCATTTCAAAAATTAACCTAGGGGGTATCTAACATAGCTTCATCACAAGTTAAAAAATTTATTTGTGTAGTATGTACACCCAACGACCATTCACAAAAACAAAAATTAATACGACAAAATGGACAGAGAATCGTCCCAGTCGTCTGAACTTGATAAATTGCTTGTAGAGGAATTAACATCGGTATCGGTGTTGTATCCACAAAATTTTGTTTTTTCGTAGCGGTACAAGTGGATGTGTTCACATTCTTCACACTGATAGATTCTATTGTTGTTTGGGATTGATTCATTGTCAAAACGTCTATGGATCACAATATCACCACAACTAACGCTTTTGTAAAAGTCAATATATCTGGCTAGAGCAATGTTTATCAGTTAATCTCCGATAGTCTCGTCAGAGTCGTAATCGGAATCCTCAGGTACCCATGGAAGTCGATATACATTTATAAAATAATTTTTGCAATGACGTGGAATATTGTAGCAATCTATAAGTCGGGTTATATCGTTTTTTGACAATAGTCTAGGACTTTCACAAACACTTTTTAAAGTACACAAATCATCGAAAAGCCTTGGATTACGAAGTAAGTAGTGTCTGTATTTAGCAAGCGAACATGCCTTCTCAGTTAAATTTGTTTTCACCATATTTTAGTATATTAATATCTAAAAAAAAAAAAAAATTGAAAAAAAAAGTTGAATATAAGTAGGTACTTAAAATCTTTGCGATTCAATAAAATCTTCATCGTGTTGGTATGCTGATGGGATAAAATGACTGGAATCCGAACTAGAGCAAGAAGGAGATGGAAGAGCAGAAAGAGCTTTTGGTGACATTCGTTTTCTTTTACGGGTGGGTTCCTGAATTTCTAATCTTTCTCCTCCTCCTTCGATTTGGTCTTGCTCAACAATATCGTTAAGATCAAAATGGTAACGCTTGACGGCCTTTTCGAAAACCATCAACTCTTCATCAGTTTCAAGTTTAGTTCGTATGTACTTTATAGGAAGGTTTCCAAATTTCCTTAAAAGAGTTGACGATTTTGGAGAATATGTCAGTGCGATGAAGATTTTATCATCTTTCTGGACTATTTCCTTCACCCCATACCTAGAATAATAATTAAAAAAATTACTACTTACCAGCTTATAGTTAAACATGAAAAATATTTCCATTAATAAACAAAGAAAAAAAATTACCTAAATATTTGCTTCATAACAACTAAAGCCATTTTCATTGAAAAATTAATTTTGTCTTCTAACATGATAATTAAAGTAGATGGAGTAGTAGCCATTTTGATCGCTTTGCAACTGTATGTGAAAGTTCAGTTGATGTGTTGCCTTTTATACTGCTTGGGTTATAATGTTTTCATAATAAAAATAAATTTACATGAATATGCACTTTACCGATAAGTAAAGTATGCAAATTGTATACCTACTTATTATTCAATAATTATAATAAACACAAACACTACACTATCAGTACATTCGTTATTTGTTCTCACAACAAGTCGTTTGAATTGTTCTTGGTGAGTTTAGTATTTCTCTCTAATAAATCTAAAAATTATTTTATTATTATTTGTTGCAGTAATATGAGTGCTCAGTCTGTGGATGGTATTATTTGTGGCATGATTAAGAAATTTGAGAAGGTCTGTATGATAGTTAAGACAAAAGAGGAGTATTCAAAGTGGATTCAAATTTTAAAAAAAACCATTTCTTTAGTTAATAAATGCATTCAAAATAAATTAGATTGTGTTAAAAACTTTTCCAAAATTGAATCAGGTTTATGTTTGTTGAAATTTTACAAAAGAAATTTAGAAAACTTAAGAATATTACATTTTAGTAAATCGAAAAGAAAATTTACAAAAAATTTGGTTTGGCAAGATGGCGACTCATGTTTTAGAGGAAGATTGAGAACAGGTGTAATAACAAACCTTAATATAAAAGATCCAAAAATATTTTTGGAAAAGGCATTTAAAAGTTTTTCAATCAAAATCAATAGCGAATTAAAAAAGTCGTTACTAAAGGTTAACGTAACATTTTTTGGAAATTTTATAAAACCGCAAAATGGAGAAACAGACATAAAACACTTTTCAACAAAAAATTACATAATTGACAGAAATACTAACTTAAAAGCTTGGTATGTAGAACATGTAAAAGATAGAATTTTATCAAAATTAGAAGATTTTCAAGAACGCAACAGTGGATGGGCCTTGTATGAAATTTTACATTTAAAAGTAAATATTAATAATTATACACCTATAAATTGTGGTATATCGACTTATATCGATTTACCACCTTTTGTAAAGAAAACTAAAAGTGTAATTAATATAAAAAATAATGATGAATACTGCTTCTTATATTCGATTGTGTGTGCTTTAAATCCAGTTAATAATAATGAAAAAAATGTTCGACGTATTTCTAGTTATCCACACTTTAGTGAAGTACTAAAATATGACGGCATCAATTTTCCTATTTGTCTAAAAGATATTCCGAAATTTGAAGAACTAAATCAAATGTCAATTAATGTGTTTACAATCGATAAAAAAGAAGTGCTACCATTAAGTCTGAGTAAAAATACTTCTAAGCCTCGTATAAATTTACTTATGCTCCCATGTAATTATTATGATTCCGATAGTGATAATGATAATGATCTTGAAGAAATGGATTTGGACATGTATGATAATGGTAATGAAAGACTATATCATTTTGCTCTCATTAAAGACTTATCGCGTTTAATAAATAAACAAGTTGGAAATGTTAAAAATAGAAAGTATTTTTGTGAAAGATGTTTAAATCATTTTATAACAAAAAATGGTTTAGATAAACATTTGATAGATTGTAAAAATTTAAATAAATCAAAAATAACTCTACCTTCAGAAAATGAAAAATTATTGAAATTTTCCAATTTCAAAAACAAAGAAAAAGTACCCTTTGTTATTTACGCTGATATTGAAAGTATTTTGGAAAAATATCAAGATTTGAAAATGACCGATCGAACAAAAAAATATCAAAAACATGAGGCTTTTAGCATTGCTTATTACCTTAAATGTTCTTATAATGATTCGCTTTCAACGTTTAATTCTTATACAGGTAAAGATTGTCAAATTTGGTTTATTAAACAGTTGGAAGAAATTGCTAATAAATTACAAAAAATTTTTTCGCAACCTATTCCAATGAAACCTTTAACGATAGGGCAGTATAATAATTTTAATTCCTCACAATATTGCCATATTTGCTCAAAACCATTTCTACCAGGTGAAGTGAAAGTAAAAGATCATAATCATCTTACTGGAGACTATAGAGGTAGTGCACACAATACCTGTAATCTTGTGTTCACTGATAGTCATTCGGTACCAGTAATTTTTCACAATTTATCAGGATACGACAGCCATTTTTTAATAAGGACACTGAGTACTGAAATAAAAGGAAAAATTAATTTGCTTCCGATTAATAAAGAAAAATACATTTCATTTACCAAATATATTGAAAACACGAATATTAATTTTAGATTTTTAGATTCATTTAGATTCATGGCCAGCAGCATTGATAAATTGTCTTCATATCTAGATGACAATCAAAAAATTATTACTAGAAGTTATTGTAGTAGTGAAGCAGAATTTCAATTGCTTACACGGAAAGGTGTGTTTCCATATGAATATCTTGATTGTTGGGAAAAATTACAGGATATTAGTTTACCTCCGATAGAATTATTTTACAGTCATATTCGAAAAGAGAGAATTTCTGAACAAGAATATAAGCATGCTCATAATGTGTGGGATACGTTTCAGATAAAAACGTTACAAGAGTACGCAGAGCTTTATCTCAGGACAGACGTTTTATTACTTGCGGACATTTTTGAAAATTTTAGAACAGTTTGTTTAAATACATACGAGTTGGATAGCCTTCATTATTATACAGCACCTGGATTGACATTTGATGCATGTTTAAAAATAACTGAAGTTGAATTAGAATTATTAACAGATGTTGATATGATCATGTTTATTGAACGAGGGGTAAGGGGTGGTATTTCACAATGTTCCAATCGTTATGGTAAAGCTAATAATAAGTATATGGGTAATGAATATAACCCAAGTCTCCCATCGTCTTATCTCATGTATTGGGACATCAACGGTATGTATGCTACAGCCATGAGTTTATCATTACCAAGCGGGAAATTTGAATGGGTTGATGATATTTACAATGAGAAAAGTATTATGAGTATTTCAGACGATAGCGATACTGGTTACATATTTGAAGTGGATCTTCAGTATCCTAAAAACTTGTTTGATCACCACAAAGATCTCCCTCTATGCGCGCAGCATTTAGTTCCACCAACGTCTCAAACAAAAATACCAAAATTGTTAAAAACGCTCTTTGACAAAAAGAGATATATTATTCATTACAGAAATTTAAAACAGGCTCTAGAACTAGGAATTAAAATTGAAAAAATACATAGAATTTTAAAATTTAATCAATCTTGCTGGATGAAAAAATACATTGATCTAAATAATGAATTACGAAAAAAAAGTAAAAATGAGTTTGAAAAAAACTTTTTTAAACTTATGAACAACGCAGTATTTGGCAAAACTATTGAAAATGTAAGAAAATATAGTGGTAGGTATGGTGCGAATTATTACATTTCAAAACCGAATTTTCACAGTTGTACAATTTTTAGTAAAGACATGGTTATAATAGAAATGACTAGATTAAATCTCAAATTTTCAAAACCAATTTTTGTTGGTTTTTCCATTCTAGATATCTCAAAAACTATTCTTTACGATTTTCATTATAATTATGTTTTAAAAAAATTCGGAAATAACGCCAAGTTACTATATACTGACACAGATTCGCTGATTTACCAAATTTATGATGAAAATCTCTACAATCATATAAAAGATGACATACATAAATTTGATACTTCAGATTATCCACCTGATAATATCTACGGTATACCTTTAAAAAATAAAAAGGTTTTGGGTATTATGAAAGACGAGAATAACGGTAAAATTATGACTGAATTTATAGGCTTAAGATCAAAAATGTATGCATTAAAAGTACTACCAAATTTAAACGTGGAATCTGAAACAGAAACACTAAAAGGAAAAGGTGTATCGGAGGGGGAAATTCAAAATTATATTGCTAATTTTGGTGTGACTAAAAAGGCTAAAGGAATAACGAAATCTTCATTAAAATTGATCACTTTTAACGATTATTATCAAAGTTTATTTAACAACTCCTGTATAGAGACTACTCAAAATTTAATTCGATCTGAAAAACATGAGGTGTATACAATCGAACAAAAGAAAATTGTACTAAGTCCTCATGACGATAAGAGAATCGTTAATTATATTTCTACAGACACATTACCTTGGGGCTACCACCACCAATGAAACAAAAACTTCCTCTTTTGTTTTTAAATTATCAAGCAGTTTTCTCTTCATTTTTTTTTTGTCGCTACATAAACCGTATGTGGAAGAGCAGAAAACAAAATTCAATAATCTCACTGCAAAATCCAACAGAGGGAAAAAATATCACCGTACTACATCCAAGGCTGCAGGAAAAGTGACGAGGGAGATTTTCATCATAAACACACGCACAGAAAATGGACTCTTATCTCACCAACAGCACTGTAACTGCAAATAATTTACACAGGCCAGATTGGGATACCACGTATAGCATACAAGAATGAATACACTTGTAGTAAAGATATTGCAGTGAATAAATTAATAAAATTATTTGTGTTTAATTTGTGTTTTATTTCCAATAAGCATTTCAGTAATGTTCACTTTCACCCAATAACCTAATAAAAACGCGTTTAAATAAATAACTTTTTTTTTTTATTAATGTAATATCAACAATGGTTCTTAAAATTTAATGAATAATATATTAACTAATTTCTGGTTAAATTATATTTAAAGTACTTACAATTAAAATAAAGTATAACAAATGACAAGGCAAATAATGCAATACAGAACATTGCTAACATAACTAAAAAGCTTAAATAATAATTATCTTCATATGCATCTGGGTTCCATATTATAGGATGCCAATCAAAATCAAGTACAGTTCTGTTTGCAGTAACTAATCGTAATTTATAATAAAGCATGAGTTTATTAAAATATTTTAAGTATAGGTCCGATTCATCTACAAAAATATTGTTGCCTCCCATATTTAATAGACGCATTCTCCTCCAATCTTGAGGCCATTTGGGTGTGACATGGGTAGTATTAAAATCCGTAACCACGAAAGCTTCTGTTACATTATTTGGTTGAAGAATGGTTATTTTATTGTGTAATGCTGCAACCAGTTGAAAGAGAAATATTGTGTTATTAAACATTTTCTTTATCTTCTTCAATACAAGATTTACAGCTAATTATTCTTCCTGGGGGGCCGTCAATACAATCACAATGAAAGTCTGATAAATAATGTTTATGACAGGCCTTATATTTCTTCATATATGAATCGTTTCTAATATATTCAGGTAACAAGCTCCAATTAGCTTCCAGATCGAAAACACTTATAGTTTTTATATAATTTTTCGGTAAATAATTAATATCGTGGAAACTCATTTTTGATAAAGATCTTAACATTTTATGGGAGGTTATAGCTTCCCAAACTTTTGAAGCAATATCTCTCTCGCTAACGTTCATTTCGGTTGCTAGTATCAAACTGACTTCTATTTAGATAATTAATCTAAATAAAAGTCAGGTTGGAAGAATAGTCTATGGAGTTGAATTTAAGCTTAAGAGAGGCCGTCATCATTTCTTAATAGGTATGTCATTTGCAATTATTATATAAGTAATGAGTTCAAACACGCACTTTCTATCAGAGGAATTTAGCCCGCATGTAATAAGCCTATGCACGTCGCAACCAAATACTGATAAACTACTTTTTAATAAATACCAGAACAAAGTTTATTATTATTGCACATGATTAGGAATAAATACATTTTTTATAATATATGTATGACATTAATCTCCGGTTCTTTTTACAAGAACTTTTACTATACCCACTGGTCATTAACAATTATTTCGTCTCCATCCTCTGGCCATTGTCCGCCACTTCTTTTTATGAGCTTCTTGTACCAGAACTATACCTTCTGGTTATTGATAATTATTTCTTCGACATCCTCCGGAAGAAATCTTACTATTCCTTCTGGTTATTGTTGATTACTTCTTCTACAGCCCCCCTGGTCATTGTAGACGTCTTCTTGCAATTTTTCTTGAGCTTCTTGTACAAGAACTACAAGAATTATAAGATGTGGATGGATACATGCCATCGAGCAAAAAGTGTCACAGAACCCCGCTTGCTATACTACTGACACAATTCCCGTTACTGTAGTGACTCGAATCCTCATGTATTCAGAAAGCGAAATTTTCAAGAACATTGGCAGTTTAATGTCTATTGTGCCGTAAGAAACGACCCATACAACACAAGGACATCCTCAGAACATACTGGGGACAACTTTTCAGGACATATGGGATATCCTGGGAAGATCCCATCATCACCTTAGGATGTCCGTAGGATATCCAAATGGGACAGTTCGGGCTTTGCTGATGACGTCCTCAGGACATCAGTACGGGTGAGTACAGGACATTATCAGCTCTTATATGGGTCATGCCTGGGCTTTACTATGAACAACCTGAGGACATTGATTGGATTTTCTATAGGACATCTTCAGTTCTTTTAGGCTTTATTGGATATTTCTAAAGACAGCAAAAAAAAATCGGTAAAGGTATTTACACAGAACTTCCCTCGTTATTTGTGCATGGCAGTCACTCTAAAAAATTAATAATTACGAACTGACATTGAGAATAATAATCGGAATATAGTTATTGCTATTATTACAACGAAAACTTGATAAGTTTTGGTCAAAAAAATATGCAGATTGCTCATCCAACAGCAAAAGTTCAATACTAAATAGCAAGTGCCACATATGGCAGGCTTGCGCAAATACCTTTACAAATGTCCACCATGACTGAATTATTTCTTGGGATGTGTGTGGAAGTATAGTGGTGGTTAAAAAATTTCATTTTTTAAAAATTTTTTCAAAAGATGGTAAAATAATTTTCAAAATTTTTTCTTCTGAAATAGGTTTAAAATGTCAAGCGTAGAAATTTTAAATTTGAGCAAAAAGGAAAGTTTCCTTCTATTCTATAGTAGTGCTAAAAAAGTTTAAAAATTAAAAATTCGATCTATTTTAGTGGTAAAAACTTTTTAAAAAATGCTGGTGAAAAAAATTATCAAAAATTTTTTTTCTGAAATACCTAGGTTTAGAATGTCATGAAACCTGAAACTTTTAAATTTGAGCGTTCTAGTGTTTTTTCCAAACTGGTAACAAAGTGTTGCAATTTTTTTTCCCAAAATTGGTTTGGAATATCATGAAACGTGGAAATTTTAAATTTGAAGAAATAAAAAAAAATTCCATCTATTTTAGTGGTAAACAAATTTTCAAAAATGGCCAAAAAATTTTTTTTTTTTTTGAATCAGGTTTAGAATGCCATGAAACGTGGAAATTTTAAATTTGAAGAAAGAAAAAAAAATTTCATTTCAGTAGTAAAAAATTTTTCAAAAATATTGGTGAAAAAAATTTTCAAATTTTTTTTTCCTGAAATAGATTTAGCGCGTCATGAAACGTGCAAATTTTAAATTTGAGCAAGAAAAATATTTTTTTTTTCACTATTTATTCCGTTTAGACGATCCACCCTGTATATTTTCCAGTGAAATTTCTACCATTTCTTCGCTGACAGTAGCGTCAACTACCTACCAAATTTGACTGCTCTCCGTCAAGTACTTTTTTAGTAAATGCACCAACAGACAGACAGACTGACGGAATTGAAAAACCTATATTTTCGTAATCTACGTATTCTGAAACGTCAGAATCCGAAAAAATCTCGGAGGGTGATTTTTTCTCGAATACAATACTTCCCTTCGGTATGCGAGGGAAGTAATACATATTATTTTATAATATAGTAGATCATTACTTTTAAACTTAGCCAATAAGCAAAGACAAACGAATACAAGTTTATATAATGGCAGAGGTAAAATGACTAATAAAAATGTGATACATATATCCAATGAAATAGGTCGACATATCAAAATTGTGAGGTAAATTCTTGCATTTTTTATATAAGTTACTTTGAAGTATTTGATTAATGAAAGGAATTTTTTTTCAATCCTAAGAAGGGGTGAAAAAAAATATAACAAAGTGTTTTTTCAAAATTATTCAAAATGTGTAAAAGCTAGTAAAAAAGTTTCAAATAAAAATTGCAAAAGCATGAAATATTACATAAAAATGATCCCTTGCCTTTTTTGGTATTATTAAAATCGATAGAGTTTAAGGTGGTTTGAAGTTATAAGGGATATGTACAACTTTAAAAAATCATAGCGTGCTGCAAAGTTATAATGAATTAAAAAAAATTATTCACTCAGAAAAATATAAAAGATTACATATCTGGCAATAACATCTGCGGACAATAACCAATCTCATTTTCCCCTTTTAGATAATATAATAAATACAAAGATATAACATAGCAGCATTACATTTATGAAATATTTAACGCAATCTTATTTGTCGAAAGAACTTTAAAATGAACGTGGAAAAGGCATCAACGCCCGGCGGATTTCTTAGAACTTTCGTCTTGTCACAAAAGGGCGGCTAATTCAGAACACAGTAAATTTATTAAAAACAAATTATAAATAACTGCTATTTAAATAAGATATACATTTTTAATGAATTATTTGTACTGGAGGGGATTATCAAATAGAACAAACAAATAAGTTTTTAGAGGCAAATTTTACAAACCAATAAGACACAAATAAATAGCCTCAAAATAATATGTATACTTTTTATTATTTTTGTTGTTGAAGTCTCCTAAACAATAATACCTTTTAAAAGGACGACTCTAGAACTTGCCCAGGATATTCCCGGAGTGGATATTTTGTTAGGCTTTTAATATCTTTGCAGGATATTACTAGGACATCCTGCCAGGATTTGTCTAGGATATTCCCATTTGGGATATTCTCAGGTTGTATATATTTTATTGGGATATCCTAAGGATATGTTGTCTTCGATTGGGATATACAGGACCAAATGAGGATGTCCTAGGGATCTCATGTGCTGTGTGGGGATAGAGTGGTAACATTACAATTTTATGAGGAAAATTTAAATGGTAAGTTTAAGTTAAAATTATTGCTTCACCTAATGCGTAGTTACAATTTTTAGTGTGTGTAGGTGGAAGATATCTAAATCTTCTGCAAAATTTTGAAAATAACTATCCAGACAATTTGTCTTTCACCGAACATAGACAATTTTTTTATCAGCCCGATGGTGACCCTCCACATAACTCGTATTTGATCAATAACTTTTTACAAGAAGTTTTTTATGATCAAGGGATCGCTAATAATGGACCTTTCCCATTAACTCTTCGCTCGACCGATTTATCAGTTCTGGATTCTTTTGTTTGGGGAACTATTAAAAATAATGTTTATGAAAGTCCATTAACAACCATTGAAGATTGTATGCAGAGAGTGAGAAATGCCTTTCAAAACTTATCACCGGATTCAGTTAGAAGAGCTACCCACGAAGTGGCTAGTCCGAAGGTGCGAAAAATGTCTGGAGGTTCGAGGGCGAAACTTTGAACATTCATTGAATTAAAATGAAAACATATTTTTAGTTGATTTTATCGTTGCTGTTTTAGTTTAAGCAATTCGGAGTTTGGATATATTTTATTTACATTAATAATGTTTCTTTATCAATAATAGGCTTCCTCCGTTGTATTCCTGCCTTAACAGAGCCAAACATTCTAAAATTATCCAATATGCGTTTTACAGTGTTTGGTGGTGGTTTCTGTTTTTGTGGGTATCGAGTAGTAAATGTGTTACATGTGTTCAGTCTCCATGGGTGTAATTTAAACGTGCTGGCAATTTTGACATAATAAAATGACTGACATTATTGATTGTTTCTAATCTTAGCTAAGTTGATAATTTTGACTAGAAATTCTAGAACATTTAAGAAAATCGCGAATATCTCAAAAAGTAGTAACTTTGACCTCTATAATGCTTATACTAGAGAAAAGAGAATTTAATTTTATACAACACGATGTAAAAAAATACAGGTGTTCCATTTGAAATAAAGAAGTTCTTGAGGTTTGAATTTGACAAGATGTAACGTGAAAAATGGAACACTTGGTACACTATTGTGGAATTTATTTTTAATGCAAAGTGTAGCTCGACTTGTGTTCTTTCAACGTACCGAAGAGCAAATAAGAATCTCCTACACAAAGAAAGTTATAGCGGTTCTTGCAAACCGCTGCGTTTAGATAAAGAAAGTGCTACATACCCGGACTCAGAATTGTCATTTCGAAAAGTCATAGGATGTTCCATTTAAAATAAGCAAGTTTGTATCGACTTCCGGTATAACCGGAAATACTACAAGCTTCTAAATATTTTGGTGGGATTGACCATACTGACTTTAGTAATTCCAAAATTTTCAAAATTTTTCGTTGCTTACATACTTTTCCCAATATCAAGGCCGACCTACCAACCGACATACCCACTGACAGACAGAATTTTTTTTCCACCCTTTAAAATCTTGACGTATCTTACTATAGTCTGTTTTTAAACCAGGAGGAGCGTTCTAAATTTAACGCGCTAAATCTTAGATCTGTGATTGAATAAGCCCTCGCCAGTTTTACACAATGCAATAGTCGTAAATTTTGACATATTGTAAAAAATTTAATTTCGTGTCATACATTATTTGGTTATAATTTCTATTTTATTGTTTGCACAGTATATATCAGTTTTTAATAATAATAATAATAATAATAATAATAATACTTTATTCACCACTAAGATACAAAAAATGTAAATATGGTAAGTCAATTTTGTAGAATAATGAGAATTAGAAGAATAATTACTACAATATAAATATAAATGAAATAATGTATATAACACGTAAGTAAAAAAACACAACACAATTACTTTGAAAAACACAAAAAAATAAATAAGTAAATAAAATTTAGATAACACAGTGCATGACTAGATATCTGTATAGAATGACATAATACAAATAAATAAAAAAAACACAACACTAATTACTTATCTATCTGGTCAAAAATTCATTAATACTGTAATATCCACCATGTATTAACAAGGTTTTTACTGCTTTTTTGTAACAATTATATCTTGTGATTATTCTAATTTCATGTGGTAAGTTATTATACAATATCATACAGATATAATGTGGAGATCGTTTAAAAGTTGTTGTCGAGTGATTTGGTATGCTCAACAAATCACCATGCCTTGTATCATATAGATGATACTGATTTCTTTTGGCAAAAAGGTCCATGTTTTTTTTAATATAGCAGAGACATTTAAAGATAAAGATACATGGTGCCGTTAGAATTTTTTTGTTTTTATATACTATTCTGCAGCTCTCGTTAAAACCCATATTATATATTAATCGTATGATTCTCTTTTGGCACATAAAGACTCGGTCTCTATTTTTTGCACTTCCCCAACACATTGTGTTGTAGGATATATGGGTATATGCTAATGCATAGTAAGTGTTCATAAGGCCAGATTCATCTAATGTACTTTTTAATTGCAAAATAGCGAAATAGGCTTTATTCAACTGACTACAGACATGATCAATATGTAAATCCCATGTCAGTTTGCTATCCAAGTGAGTACCGAGCAACTTAGTGCTGCTCGATAGTCTAATGTCGTCAGTAAATTGTATATTATGCGGCAACGGTCTTTGTAAATAAAAGTTAATAAACACGGTTTTTTTATTATTAAGTATTAGTTTATCTCTTTGGGCCCAAGAACTAACTTCATCTAGTGTAAGATTAATTAATTTTTGCAGCTTCTCAGGAGATTCCGCTGATAAGGATATCGTTAGATCGTCGGCAAACATCGTTAGATGACCTTTAGTGAGGTGGTGGGAGAGATCATTAACGTACAACAAAAATAGGAGGGGCCCCAGAACAGAGCCCTGAGGTACCCCCATTGTTGTATCGTGAGACTCAGACTCCACCCCACTTAATCTCACTTTGAACGTTCTGCCTTCCATATAGCTCAATATCCATGAGAGCATGTTTCCCCTCAGGCCAATTTGATATAGTTTTTGCCTTAATATGACTTTGTCAACAGTATCAAATGCTTTCGATAAATCGAATAGCAGTGACACAACATATTGCCTTTTGTCTAAATTTGTGTGGACATATTCTAGTAGATGACACGTGGCCGTCTCTGTGGATTTTTTTGATCTAAATCCGTGTTGAGACACTGAAACTATGCTGTTTTTTTCAATAAAAGACACTAGCCTGTTATAGATGATTCTTTCAAATATTTTGGACACAACACTTAGCATAGAAATTTGCCTATAATTTTCAATTTCAGTAGGAGGACCTTTTTTATAGACTGGTATAATAATTGCTTGCTTAAGTATATTGGGGAATTGTCCTTCATTTACAGACAAATTAAATAAGTAAACCAGATAAGTAATTATATTGTCTTTAATGTTTTTTAGTACATTAGCTGTCAACCCATCAAAGGAAACCTAGCCTATCATTGACAATTTTCCAGGTTTCCTTTGTTTTGTTAGATGCATTGGATATCTTATTTTTGTAAAAATTTTGTTTCACTGACTTGATGTTATTTTTGTATTTAATTTTTTCCGTATTATACAGTTTTTTAACATCAGTACTTTGAAGGTTAATCATTAGCCAATATAGATTTTTTATATAATTGCTCTGGTGTATTAGCTCATCTGTTAGCCACTCTTTTCTACATTTTTGTGCTTTCTTACTATGCATGGTAACTTTTATAGTTGGACAGCTGACGTCAAAGCACCATACAATAGTATGGATGAAAAAATTGAAAGAATCATCTACATTAAGTTCCTGCATTTCATTCCAGTTTACTCGATTGATTTCAAAATTGAAATTGGCCATGTTTTCAGCGTTTATATATCTTTTATTGAGAATTATTTCAGAATTGTTATTTAGAATAACTTCATTTATTTGAATGCTTAGAATATGTCCAAGGTGATCAGCAATATTCGGGTTGTATGTTTCACACGTTGATATATTTGTCGGTATATTTGTAACCATATAGTCTATACATGAGGTGCTGGTATTATTATGACTATTTATGAATATTCTAGTGGCATCAGAAGAAGTTAGATTTAGTTCAAAAGAGTCAAATACATCGTGTAACATGTTAGTGTTAATACATTGTTGCATCGAGTTTATATTAAAGTCGCCACATAATATAATATTCCTAGATATTTCATAAGCAATATTTAATGCAAGTGTTAGATTCAAAATGAACACGTCCATATTGCCATTTGGTGGCCTATACGCAACAACGATACTATATTTTTTGTTATAAATGTTACAGATTACCGCACATATTTCAATATGACTTTCGACGGAGAGCTGTTTTATTTGTGTAATTTCATTAGTTTTGATTTTAGAATTTACCATTATAAGTGATCCGCCGTGTATGTGATTGACTCGAGAAAACCAAGTAATAATATTATAATTTGGGATGTTTACGTTGTTAATGTTATTGTTGCATATCCAGTGCTCGGTAATGCACATTATGTCTATTTTAGAGTTTATAAGCATTACTTCAATTTGGTCTAATTTGTTGAGCATACCCTGTACATTCAAGTGAGCAATGTTAATCATTACGCTATCATTATTAAAGCTATTATTCTTTGAAAAAAATTTCAGTTGTCTCGAAAAAAAGAATATTTTTTTATGAAAGAACCTTTAGGCCAATTATCGCCATTATATATTTCATCTATCAATTCATAATCGAATCCAACTTTGAAAGATTCGGTTTTACCATTTTTCCATTTTGGTAACATTTCAATTTCAAAGTCATGGCCCGCGAAGGTTTCGTCAACGTGATTTTTTATTCCTGTGACCCCGGTTCCAGGAGTTACCCGTCCTACATATATCCAAGACTTTCTGCTAACCGCCGTAAACTTGGGAGTATTTTGTGTTCCTGTGCCAAATACTACAGATTTAGTTGCTTTGTTATAATTTTTTCCTTTGTTACTTATATTTTTTGACGATACAGCATTGCTTTTTGTGGCAATTGGATTTGCATCAGGTTTTGTAGATCGTTTTATCATAGTGGTTTTTTCATTACTCGTAGCCGATTCCTTATTTATGGATGTTTTTGTGACCAACGTCCTATCACAATCTTTTTTGTTTATATGTACATTAGGACCAGCAGTAGAATTTACAGTCGTCCACTTATTTGTTGATGTTGCTTTATTTACCATAACTTTATTGTTAGTTAGTGATTGATTATTTATGGACTCACCATTTGTTAATAGGTTGATCAGTTCTACATTCGATTCCCTTAACATAATTACCTCTTCTTGTAAGCTAGAAACTTTTGTGCTGAGTTCCTGAACTGCTTTTTTTATAATGTCGTCGAACACTAATTTAATAACATCGTTATTTAACAATTCAGTGAGATCGATATCGCCACCTTCGTTCTCTCTATTGTCATCAGGCTTGTTTGATCGTAGAAAATACATGTTTAATTTTGATTCAGTTCCTTGTTATAATTTAACAATTAGAGGCACAACTTGACACGACTACTCTTGACGACTATTGATCCCTTTTGTATAAATCTGAAAGTAAAAGTGTCCAATTACTTGGTGCCTTTATATTACGTAAATGGTATGGATGCTATATAAAATACTTAGAGGTCAAATAGAGGTCTATGCATTATATAATGTAACGAATTTCATACAAAAACATTGTAGTCGTGTTTTGTTGGTTACCCAAAACGTCAAAAAGGTTTTAATGTATTTTCTAGTTACTTTTATGGTGCGAATGGAACTTTCGTGTTTACTCCTGCTGGTTTAAAAACAGACTATAGAGTATGTATATTTGCAACCATCTCACGAGTACAATTAATTTTTTCGCCGATTGACAGCAAAGTACTAACTTCGCTGTCAATCAGCAAAGTGTCACTTTCCCTGTCTAGGCAGGAAAGTGCTCACTTTCCCGCCTAGACAGGGAAAGTGATTGGTCATCAGTACAAGTAAATATTAACACTTTTTGGTAACATTTATTAAGAAACAGTAATTAAATAACATTTCCAACATACATTTAGTTATTATTAACATTTACAGTAAAATGAGTATAATTTTATATAAGGATCCTTCCTTTCCACTCTTCTCATACCTTTCTACTAACATCATTGATTATACATATTACTGGTTTGATTTGCGTCAGTATTAGTTCCTACATTTGTTAAATTTTTTTCGCAAATACTAGTTTTGCTTGCTACTGAGTCCTCAGTATACCCCTCGGCTATAGTTCTATGGCACTTGCCCCAACTGCAATATACATATACACTTTTCTATCCACCATTGTGACCATTGTGTACTATGTTTGGAGACAATTGTCTGAAAATAAATGCCTTAAAATATCTTCTGACTTTTATTATTTTACTTTTGACTCTAAATAAAAACTCGGTAAACATAAAGTTTACTACTGCTTCTCAAATTATGAATATTTATTTTATTGTAACGAAAATTAAAACTAAGTAAACATAAGATTTACTACCACAGGTAAAACTACGAACAAAATAAAATATGCTTAAACTAAAATAGATAGATACACTTTTGATGTCTCTGGTCGTTAAAATGAAAAAAAAAATCTCTCTTTAGCCAGTTTATTCAATTTTGTATATGTAAATGATATGTACGTATAAATGACGCATGAGGTAACGCAGATTTGTTGAAATTTTGTTTCATAGATTTTGGCTTTCTATTTGTCATGATCGGACCTCTCTAGAACCGGAGATATTAGGCGAGTCTGCCTGGGATTTTTCCCAAAAATCTTCTATACCATTTGAGTTAGTCACGGATTCTTATCGGAAAAATTCCGCTGAACAAGATTTTCTTATAAAAGATTTTCCTAAACCGCGAACTTCATGGTCAAATAATCGTTTAAACATTTTTTTTCGTTTTTATTTAATAAAATGAAAACGGTTTGACGGATCCGAAAAAATCTTGATTCAATAGAAAGATATGTTCAATGCGCGTCGTTTGGTACCAGGCACAACTCATTTTGTCAACCCGTTCATTTGTTATAGCCAAAATAAATTTCATAATTAACAAATTGATTACTCCGAAACCAATGAGGTCAGGATATTGTTTTTTTCAAAATATATGCTTTTTATACCAAAGAATATACCGTATTTCTTTTGGCCCGATATCTTCAAAAACCGTACGCAAGTAGTCTATGTGAATGGAACAAAAAGCAATACATATATAATAAATGTCGGTGTACCACAAGGTTCCATATTAGGGCCGTTCATTTATCTCATCTTTGCCAACAATCTCGCTCTATACATTCAAACCAAATACAATGTTCATATTACGTGCTACGCCGATGATACAAACTTTTTAGTTGTCCAAAAAAGTCCTGACGCAGTAAGAAATATATCTAAGGATCTATATAAAGACATCATAATTTGGTCAGAGAAGAATCGGCTTACGCTTAATAAAGAAAAAACAAATACTGTATCATTTAGGTATAATATCGAGCAGAACTCTAGCGACGAATTTCTAATAACAGATGCTGCTAAAATATTGGGTATTATGTTCGACCGAAATTTGACGTGGGCTGCTCATATAGATAGTGTGTGTGTGAAGCTCAGTAAAGGTTGTTATGGTATGCGCAACTTAAAAAATCACTGCGGTAAAGATTCTCTAATGACATTCTATTATAATAACATACATTCGCATCTGCGTTATGGAATTATGCTGTGGGGATTAAGTACTACTTATGTTCGTCGGGCATTTATTCTTCAAAAGCGTGTCATTAGGATTATGGAGAGTTTACATCCCCGAGATTCATGCAGAGAATCTTTTAAGACCTTAAGAATATTAACTCTGCCTTGCTTATATATTTACGAAATCTGTTGCTATGTTTTTAAAAACAAATCAGCGTTTCTTACAAACCAAACACACCACAATTATCAAACAAGATTTAAAGATCAGTTAATTCCCAGTGGCGGCTCGTGATATTGTCTGCAGAGGAGGCTTGATATTCTGAAAGACAACTGACGTGCAATATGACTACAATTTGTACATTTCCCCACCACCCCTGAGGTAGTACAACGGCGCGTTACATTTTTTTGCCGTGGGTTGTTCGCCAGGATACCGAATCACGACTTGAGAGAATAGAAGTAATAAAAGAATAGAAAGAAAAGGAAATAGAAAATATGATGAGATGAAAAAATCATTCTCATGAAATTCTCGTTCCTACGACTCGAGTATCGGTATCCAAAGGAGCCCTACTATCCCACTTGTAATTAAATTATATAACTTTTAATAAAAATAAAAACAGGTCTGGTAAAAAAATTAAAGTGTTTTTCTACAAACAAAAAATTGTATTCATTATCACTGCCAGGAGTGTAAAATTATAACTTTTAATAAAAATTAAAATTGTTTTGAGACAGAAGTTATATAAAAAAATATAACCGCGGAACTCTATATTATGGAGAATTAAAAAATATTTCCTAAAAGATAAATAACATAAATAAATATTTTTTCTAAAATAACAACTACCTATATTAATCTCTGCTTTAAAGCCTAAATATTTTTATAAATGAGTGGTAACCTGTGATTTTCGGAACTGGCAAAATGGTTGATTACTTCATCATAAAATGAATCGTGTTTCTTCAATTCTGACAAAAATCGTTTTTCTATTGAAATAAGCGATACATTTGAGAGGCGGTCTTGACTCATTTTGTTTCTAGTAAATGTTTTTATGCGTTTAAGTGCTGAACATGATCGTTCTACAGAAGCTGAGGTTACCGGAATTGTTGACACTAATGACAAAAGTTTGTACAGTTCGGGGAGACAGCTTTTTAAATTGTTATTATATATAAAAGTAAGCATTTCTTGAGATGATTTTGAATTTGCTAAAAGTTGCTGGTCAGAATACAACACGCATAGTTCATTTCTTAACGAAATACGGTCAAAAAAAGGATAATGGTCCATTAATTTCTCCATTAGACTAGTAGGAAATGATTTAGAATACGTTGTAAAATTATTGGGATTTACTAAATCGAAACATTGCAAAGAATTTAAATCAGAAAATCTCATTTCAATTTGGACTATAATGGTGTCCAACATTTCTATAAAAATTTGTTTGTAATGTGTATCTGCCCTGTCAAAGTTATATGTTGTCTTTCTCTTTTTACATTGTGGCTCAGGCTCATCGTCATCGTCTACTTTTTCAACATTTTCTAAAAAAATGTTGTATAAAGTATTGAAATGTATTTCGGTATTGCGAAATTCTTTTAATTTAGATATAAGTGAATTAAGTCTAATTTTAGAATATGTTATATCAGTTAGTTTATTCTGTAAAATTTGGAAAACAACATCAGTTTGCTCAAAAATCATTTTAAAAGCCTTTAGAAAAAATATGAAATTTTTATCCAACAATAACGATTTTAATCCGTAAGCTGCTCGTAAAGTCTGATCGTCATTTAAAAAATCTTCACTTTCCGAAATAAAATTAAAAACGTCAATAAGTTCTTTCCTGTATTTGTCAACAGTGAAAACAACTCTAGATGAAAAATTCCAACGAGTGGGAGCGTTTGTGGGAATTCTATGTTTCATATTAATTCTATTTAAAACATCAGTTCTTTTGGTAGATTTTGAAAAAAATGACGAAAAACCAGTAATATTTGAAAAAAATATTCTAACTTCTTTAATTCCGTTACATGCTTTACTCAGAACTAAATTTAATTGGTGTGCGTAACAGTGAATAAAGTAAGCTTGAGGAGCAATATCTTTTATTTTTGTTTGGAGTCCATTAAGATGCCCTGACATAACTGCAGCGCCGTCATAAGTTTGTGCTATTAATTTATTTTTCAAATCAAATTTACCAAATTCATCGATTAATAATTTAAATAAACTCTCCGCGTTTCTTCCACTACTCACATCAAAAAAACCAACAAACCTTTCAATAACTTCTCCGTGCATTACATATCTAAAAATTACAGAAAGTTGAGATTTACAAGTAACGTCCGTCGTTTCGTCAATTTGCCACGAGAAAAATTCGCAATTATATAGTTCTTCATAAATTTTGTCTTTAATAATCGAGCTAACACTCTCAATTAGATCATTTTGAATTGATTTAGACGTTCCGGAAAAAACAGTGGCGTTATTCAAAAAGTTCTCTAATTTTGGGTCATACGTTTTTAAAAAATCTATCAGCTCTTTGAAATTTCCTTTATTACACGATTCTCGTTTTTCGTCATGTCCTCGGAAAGAATTTTCTTGTGAAGATAAATATATAACGGCATCTATTAACCTCCTTAATATTTCCCTATTTTCACGGACCTTTTCGTTAAAATTTTCTGTTTCTCTCTTATGTGCAGAATCCAAGAAATTTACAATATTTTGTTTACCAAACATTTCGAATTTAATGCAAGATGAAATGTGCTCCTGGGATTTTTCGTGCCTTTCTAAACCTCGCGATAAATTTTGCAAATTATTAAACCCGGCCCTGCCCCAAATTGAGGATTGATCATTAGTAAAATAATTTGTTTCTAACTGTTGATGCCGTTAACCACTCGACTTTTTTATAATTGTTATCACAAAACCCTGTTTTGTTTACCACTTTTAAAAACTAACGAAGTCATTGCTGGTGTAGGCCTGGCATTTCTTTTAATTCTTACCTTTTCGTCGTAAGTAAGAGTAGTAAATCCATTTAATAACAAATAATCCACCACGTCTGGACAACAAGACATATTTTCACCTAGAGCACTCATTTTTAGCCCGCCTATCAAATGTTTTATGTATTTTTAACTTAACCGGCTAACCGCAACTAACAGTTCGTTTTCTTTGTGAATCACCTGAACGACCTGTACACAATGTGCACATGCGCGCTATAAAGAACTGAGACCGGAGGCTGGCTTCCTTTGGCTATTCGAAGTGCTCTGCTATTTTACACAACGCAAAGAAATTCAAGGTCATTCATGTTATGAGTAAATGCCTTAAAGTTGGAAGCTATTTCGTATTAGCCTCCAGCGAACCGCAGTGTTCGTTCAGTAAAAGACCGGCCGACCGGGAATGCGGGAAATATGCATACAAAGACTATCCGGACTGTAACGTTATAGGTATGTTTGTGGAAAGGAAACGCAAAACTTTTATATATACACTGAACATTAATTAATGAATTATAAACAATAAAAAATATTGAAAATTGAGACATACCTAATTGAAATTTCTTAAGGTGGCCATTCCCTAGAAAGAGACATCCGATAGGGAGATATTTATTATTTTTAGCCATAACTTTTTTTTCTTAGTCCGTTTATTTAAAAAAAACTATAAGAGTACCTAAGTAGAACCATAACAAGACTACTACTATGAATTTTCACTCAATAATTTTAGTGGTTTGCAAAATAGCTCGATTTAAATTAAAAGTTATGTTAATCTTCCTATTTCGTAGTTTTAAATCGAGCTATTTTGCAAACCACTGAAATTATTGAGTGAAAATTCATAGTAATAGTTTTGTTGTAGTTCTACTTAGGTACTCTTATAGTTTTTTTAAATATACGTTTTAAGAAAAAAGAGTAATGGGCAAAAATAATAAATATTTCCCTATCGGATGTCTCTTTCTAGGGAATGGCCACCTTAAGATATTACTTTTGAAGATATGGTGGTTCTTCCAAGGGGAGGCTCAGCCTCCCCTGCCTCCCCTGACGAGCCGCCACTGTTAATTCCACATCAGCACACAACAGCATTGTATCAAAAAGCGTGTATTACAACGGCTGTAAAATTTATAATCATTTACCAACTGATGTGAAAAATGGTAAGAGCCTATTTACTTTCAAAAAGAGGATAAAGAATTTGTTAACAGAAAAATGCTTGTATGATGTCAATGAATTTTACTTAGTCTGACCATTTATATATCCATTTATTTATTGCGTGTTTATATATTTATATATATTCTTTTTGTGTAGTTTGTTAATATGTTAGTGTTTTGTTTTATACAATTTTAGGTGTATTTTATTTTATATTATTTAAAATGTATTATGTTTATGCATATTAGCTTCGATTTTGACGCACTCCTAAATTACTTGTATGGTTATCAATTAATTGTATTTGTGATTGGGAAATAAAGATTATTATTATTTTTTTTTATTTTTATTTACTCGACTTTTAGAGCCGGATAGTTAAATCAACTGAGGAAGAATTCACTTCATCCAGTAGATTTTATAGTGATAGGAATTTACGGACTAGATGGCATGTCTGTAAAATAGATGCTTTCTGCATGATCGAGAAAAGACCTTGGGGTAATCCTATCAAATTGAGGTTGGGTTTAAGATGTTTTGTAAAAACTCCATCTACAGATATTATAAGCGGCACGATGTTCACTTCGTTTAATTTCCATAGACGTTTGACTTCCATTGCCAGATTTTGGTATTTTCTGCGCTTTTCACGTTCAGTGTTTTCAAGGTTATTAGTGAGTCGCCGATATCAATTATCCATGCTTTTCTATTATTTTTCTCTACCAGAAGGATATCAGGGCGGTTAAAGTCCGCAGTTTTATCGGTGATAATTGGCCGATCCCAGTAAAGTAGTGTTTGATTTGATTATTATTATTATTATTATTATTATTAATACTTTTTAATTGTTTAAACAATTGGCATAATTTGTTAATTTGCAAATAACTTTTTTTTCGACAGTTTGATCGACTTCAAACTAAGTCTAAACGATAAATTTTGATGTCGAGCATAACCCCAATAGAAGTCTGCACGAATGCAACTTTTTGCTTTTGTTTATATAAAGTTTAAATTAATGTTGCAAATTACCAAGTGGAATATCTCGGCTCTGGGTAAACGTATCGAAATGGGGTTTTGTGTATATGAAAATGCTTGAAAGAAGGAACATTTTGAGACCAGAGAGACCTTGATCGGATAACCGGAACGGGAAATAAAACTGACATTGCGTGAGAGGCTCTAATTTGTTTATTAACAACTTTTTGGACCGGAGGTTCGGTGCAAATGAAAGCTAACAAGTTTTTCCATCAACCACAAAAAGTTCTACAAAAAATATTAGTTATATGCGTTTTTGACCCTTAAAAAAATATCTTCGGCAACGTGAAAATAGTACGATTTGACGCGCAATGGGGTGACGGGTTCGACCCTCGATGTGGGCAATTTTTTTTTCATGTAACCAAGTGTTTTTTATGATAATAAATGTCTTTACTTTCTGAGAAATTTTTAAAAACGTCGTAGTTAAATAATTTCTTTTTACAATTTTTACAATTAAATTAATTTACAATTAAATAAATGGCTATCTTGCAACAAACATATGATTGCTCTTGTCCAACGAGGATTTGTCGGTAGTTTTTCTTTTCTTCTACTTTTTGTGAAAGAGAAGGCTTGTTTTACTGTCGAAAAAAGACCAAAAATTAAGAAGAAACAATACATTTTTTCACTTTTTTCTTAAAATGAAAAAAAGTACACGTCTCATGAAAAAAACACACTTTGTTACTTGTAAATGAGAAATAATCAAAAGATTTAACTGTTTCAATGGCATTATTATTTTATTGTTTTAATTACAAATAATTACAATTAATAACTATTAACGCTAATAACTATTAGAGTATTCCACCTTTCCATGATTTCGACTATAATAAATGTAGAGCATAGAAAGCAGGTGCACAGCATCAGCTCGAGAGTTACGGATTTAATGAAGTTCTCAAGAATAAACAAGCTAACCATTGTACCCTTCGCGCCGATTTACTACACTTGTTACTACATTTTGAAAAAAAATGTAGTATACGTTTAGCATTTTTCCGGTGGACCGTCGAAACCCGAAAAAAACGTCGGATCGATGTGAAAGTCATATCTATCGATTCGAGAGCGAATTTAGAAAATTCCGTCCGTCGGTCAGTCGGTCGGTCTGTCTGTCTGTCTGTCTGTCTGTCTGTCTGTCTGTCACGCCCCAGCCCCCCTAATCCGGTTTCGGATTGCGATGTAACTTGGGTGCTTAATAGGAGGTCTATAGAAAACCTTAACGCCGGAAGCTCGGCTCCGTTCGGAAACCGGAAGTACCCTATATAGACGTTTCGAGTTTTTCGGGAAAAATTGAATAACTCGATAACGGGTAGTCGGTTCGAGATATTTCAAAAAAAAAATAGTGCCGCTGGAAAAGCTCTACAAATAAGTATATCACAGACTATGTCGAAAAACAAACGAAAATTTATTTTTTTTGCAAAAAACTGGTTTTCTCGAAATCGGGCTAGGAAGCACGATAACTGTCCAGAATATTGATCGATTTCGATGAGACTTGGTGGGATCAAAGGTACCCGGCCACAAATCAAGCCTATTGCTGGCGGCCCGAATCCGTTGACCGCAATTATGTTTTCCAGGGCCGAGTATGATTTTTCAAAGAAATTAATAACTTCCGAACCGAAGGTCCGATTTTGATTTTCAAAAATGGCAATTGTAGGGCTCAATTAGATCTATTAGTTGACGTTTGTGAGAAATTTGAGAAAACAAAAGCGAATCTACAAATCCTGGAAAACTTGATTTTTTTGATAAATTCTACAAATTCCGAACAGTTTCCTAATAAAAATCGAAAATTTACTATTCCGTCGATCGATCTCTATAACCAGTATAAGGCACGGACCTTTTTGGACAAAAAATCCAAAATAGAGTTTTTTCGAAAAACTTAAAATAAACGAGTTATTTACGAAAATGCTTTCCATAGAATTATTTTAAAAAATATTACAAATTGATACATTCTCCGTGCGATAGAGGTACAAAAAAATAATGTAATGTTGTGTTTGAAATATCATTTACTTATTTTCATTTACTAAATAAAAATAAAACAGATGCCATTTCCGTGTTTCAAAATGTAGTTAGCTTTTACTTTAGTCAATGCAAAAAGAAAAAAAAAGAAAAATAAAACATGTCAAAGCACTGAGTCATCTTGCGACCCTCTGCTGAAAATGTTATGAATGATCCCAACAAATTGGACTAAAAGCATATCAAAATGTAGTTTTTTTCACTTGTTATATAATTGTTGCACATTTTATAGGATGCTCTTCGCAGTTTTTTTTTTAAATTATATTACTTTCAAACATTTTTTTGTTTACTTAATTACAAAATAATTTTTTTTAATTTCAAAAATTTATAACTCTTATTTATTGATCGATTTTGTTAAAAATCAATAGGGTTCTTCCTCTAGCTAACACTAACTTGCTGTCCAAATTTCAATACTATCGGACTTTTCGTTCTTAAGTTATCGTGCTTACAAGAAACGTGACGGACAGACAGACAGACAGACAGACAGACAAACGGACAGACGGACGGACATTTTGAAAGTCGTTCAGAATTCGATCACCCACACAGTGATATGAAAATTGTTTCTCTACGAGCAATATTACCGGCTTTAGAAATGTGCCGGTCGAATGCAATATATTCTTCGTTTTGTATTTGCGAAGAGTATAATAATTATTTATAGCGTTTTTAACAATTTAAAAATAATTTTATTAGAGGAAATATTTTATTGCACGAAAAAAAGTGAATTTGACAACAAAAAAAAAATTGCACCGAGGATCGAACCCGCCACCCCATTGCGCGTCAAAACTTACTATTTTCACGTTGAGGGAGAGATTTCTTAAGGGTCAAAAACGCGTATAACTCTTCAGGGATTGAATATTTTTTGTAGAACTTTTTGTGCTTGATGGAAAAACTTGTCAGCTTTCATTTGCACCGAACCTCCTGTCCAAAAAGTTGTTAATAAACAAATTAGAGCCTCTCACGCAATGTCACTTTTATTTCCGGTTCCGGTTATCCGATCAAAGTCTTTCTGGTCTCAAGATTTTCCTTTTTGCAAGCACTTTCATATGCACAAAACCCCATTTCGATACGCTTACCCAGAGCCAAGATATTCCATTTGGTAATTTGTAAAATTAATTTAAACTTTAAATAAACAAAAGCAAAAAGTTGCATTCGTGCAGACTTCTATGGGGGTTATGCCCGACATCAATATTTATCGTTTAAAGTTGGTTTGTAGTCAATAAAATTTTCGAAAAAAAGTTATTTGCAAATTAACAAATTATGCCAAATGTTTAAATAATCAAAAAGTATTGAAGATATCTGGCCAAAAAAATATGATACATTCTTTGGTATAACAGGCATATATTTTGAAAAAAACAATCATTGGTTTCGGAGTAATTAATTTGTTAATTATGAAATTCAGGAAATTGATTGAGGAAGCCGTTACTCTGTGGTAATCCATGACAATAACGAAATTGAGTAAAACACTACTATGTTTTTTACCACTATATTTGCACAAAAACGTGACTGCAGTTTCGACCTGTTTTAGGTCATTTTCAAACAATGATTCAATTAAGAATCCATTCTTAATTGAATCATTGTTTGAAAATGACCTAAAACAGGTCGAAACTGCAGTCACGTTTTTGTGCAAATATAGTGGTAAAAAACATAGTAGTGTTTTACTCAATTTCGTTATAATTATGAAATTATTTTGGCTATAACAAATGAACGGGTTGACAAAATGAGTTGTGCCTGACGCCAAACGACGCACATTGAAAATATCTTTCGATTGATGCAAGATTTTTTTAGATCCGTCAAGCAGTTTTTATTTTATTAAATAAAAACAAACAAAAAATTGTTTAAACAATTATCTGATCATGAAGCTCGCGGTTTAGGAAAATTTTTCGTAAGAAAATCTTGTTCAGAGGAATTCTTCCTATAAGAATCCGTTCCCAACTCTAATGGTATAAAAAATTTGTCAAATCACCTCTTTTTTTACCCTAGGCAGACTCGCTTATATTCACCTTTTTACCTAAATAAACGCTGTTCAAAAAACAAACATGTTAATAAAAATAAACGCAATAGGCCTTGGAAGTCCAAAACTCAGGGTACTTCTCCTATGGTGATACCCAGAAGGTATGATGATATAATTTTTCTGTTACAAAACCATATTCACATCAATGTACTTTTTTTACATCACTATCAACAAAAACATGTTTATAGCTCTCACTCGCGCGCGTACCTAATAAGTACCCTCTCTGTTAATTACATATACATATAGGTAACTAACATTAATTTAGAAATTGTATACTTAAATAAAATGGCCTAAATATGCACCATCTGAATATGTATCATTTTACAGGGGACCCTACTACGTAAATATAATTTGTATTAGGCAATAATGCCTAAAGTTTATATGAACTACAGACGGAGAGTAAAGCATTAACTGTCAAGAGTATGCAACTAACAAAACACAGGTGGTATCAAACAGACCTAGGTAAGCTGCAGTAGATACTGGTGTATCTTTGCCAAATGTAAAATTGGAATAAGCAGACACAGACTGTTCACAATTAGCCACCTATATATTTTGAAACCGAACGCGTAATAAAAATGTTGAGTATCTACTTCTGAAGCCTGAAATAAATCTTTCCTTGAAGAACAAAAGGCAACAAATAATAATTGTTAGGTTTCACCTTTGTAGATTAAAAGCAATAGGTACACATTAAAATTACAAATACATAGATAGGATACTTACATACTAAACATACTTTCATTACCTCGAACGTTTAATAGTATGAATTAATAATGCACAAGTTTTAACAAGATATTTGGATAAATTATAAATCTGGCAACGTTACGCTGTCACCACCGATCAAACAGACTGTGATATGTTCTTGACGTAAACATAACCTTTGTATCCAAATTTTAAAATCCATTTAATTTAGTCTCATTATTTTACTTAATTTATAACTGTAAAATGATTTTAAACAGAGCAACGATGATAAGAACAAAACTATTTTATAAAGTTTTAAATAATTCACCGTTAAAATGTAATAATTGTTGTAGTAAGCCGAAAGTCTATGTTTCTGCAGAAAGTGTGGAGATTGGTGGCATAGCAAGGGATGTAACAGGAGTGAAGCACCCAGAATACGTTCCTATAAAGTATTGTAAGTAAAAAAAAATATTTATAACAACTTGTACAAAATTAGCTTCTTTATTTTAGATTCCGATGAAACCCCACAAACTACATTACATCATTTGAGATGGATGATGCAGAAGGACCTTTTGGGTCAAGACATGTTCCTGTTAGGCCCTCCGGGTCCAAGGAAACGAAATTTAGCAATGCAGTACTTGGAGTTAACCAATCGTGAACACGAGTATGTGGCATTAAGTAGGGATACCACTGAATCTGATTTAAAGCAGAGAAGAGAAATTATTCATGGAACGGCCAAGTACTTTGACCAGGTATTTATACTTTAAGTTTACCAGATAAAAGTGTAACTTGGCCATAATCGTAAAAAACATCCAAAACATAGTTGAGCCAAGTACCAACCACATTAAAATACTCTTAGTAGATAAGGGACTGTTTCTATGTTAAATTATGTCTGATTCCACTAGTTGGCAGCCAAAATGGATTCGAAATAAAAATAAAATAATATCCTTATCTTCCTTGTTAAAGTACCTATGTGCCATAGTATTTCTTCCAATCAATTTTATTGTCATCTTGATCCTTAGCGTGTCCACTTCTCCCAAAATATGAATAGCAGCTCCCTTGTGCCTGATCTTTTAAAAGGGTAGCAGGTATGAAATTAGTGACTATATAGCCAATTTTGCCAAGATTTTTGGAATATTGACGCATTTTTTAGTGTTTAATCTGATAAAGACAATTATTAGTCCCCACCAACACGGATTTCTGAAAAGTGTGTACTGCTGTGTATCTACTGTGCAATATACAGTATGTCTCACTTTTCATGACTCCCATATCACAGCGTCCTCATTAACAATGCGATTTAAAAAAAAAATGGATGTATAAGGTACACTTGATTTAAAAAAAAAACTGGTACACTTTCTTTTAGCTATGTAAATCATTCATTCTTTGATTGATATTAATAATCTTACAAATGTCACTTTGACGTTAATCAGTGGCGTCATTATTAGAAATGGTTCGACATCTACCAGATATTAAAAAATTTCGAATTGTTTCTAAAATTGAAGATGGTTGGTACATAAGAAGAGTTGCTGTTGAATACAATGTGAGTAAAACCACGATAATGAGTGTTAAAAAACAATGAAAAACCAACCAAACGGTATCCCGTAAAGTTGGTTTTGGTAGGTCCAGAAAGTGCAATAATCAAGAAGATGAAAATCTTATAAATTACCTAAGAGAGAACCCTTTTCAGACTGCAGTAAATGCAATTTCGGAGACAAACTTCCCTGCTTCGGTGCCTACTGCTTGCAAAAGAATAAAACTACAAAGCAACTTGAAGAGTTGTTCAGCGGCTAAAAAATACAAACTTTCAGAGGAAAAGAAGCAGGGTAGGATTATTTTTGCACTCAACTATATAATCAATAATGAAAACTTCCAGGGACAAGTTGTCTTTTCTGACGAAAAGGTTTTTAAATCCTGTAACGATGGACATGTTCGCGTATATCGGCCTCCTTCCACTAGATACGACGAAAAATATACTTTCGATCCACAAACATCAGAAAAGTTTTCAGTCAATTTCTGGGCTTTGAGCCTAAATGGGTTGGAACAGTGGTGGTCATCTCAATTCCATTAAATATGTTGAAATATTAGACAATATTATGTTGCCGTCAGTAATAGAGGTGTTTCCAGAAAATAATTTTATTTTCCAACAAGACAACTGCTCCATACATATGGCCCATCGTGTCAGCAATGGTTTCTTAATAAAAACATAGAGTTGTTACCGTGGCCATCTAAAAGTTCGGATTTAAATCCATTGAAAGTGTTTGGAGACTAATCGTGAAACATATAAGAAAATTAAATAACCATCCAAACAATGCCCAAGAATTGAAAGGGATAATTGAAGAAGCTTGGGAGAACTTGTTGCATGAAGTTGACCTTGCAAGAAATCTGATTTTGTCCATGCCTGCAACACTTCAGGCAGTTTTAGACGCTAATGGAGCAATGACGTAATATTAGTTAATTCTGTATTACGTAGTTGAAGTTCATTTATTTTATTTTTTTATTGTATTTTTATGGTCAGTTGGCATTGTTTACATTTTTTTTTATCGAGTGGTATTTTTGTGTTTTTATTTTAAAAATAGAATTATCATTATTCAGTTAGTATTTTAATTACAACCATTAGTAGAATTATCCGTAACAAATTTGTTTTTTTTTAAACAATAATATGGCAGGCTTGAAAATGTTTTGAAAAAGTTATTTTCTAATTATTTAAAAAAATTCCATTTGAATAAAATAAAAAGAAAGGTTTAATAAGTTTAAAAACACTAAGAAAACCGGTTGCCTCCAAAAAATCCAGGTCCGGGGTAAATCACTTCTTCTCCACCCCCCTCTCGACATGCCTGGCCAGCCCTAGTTACAGACATATGCACACAACTGAACTATTTATCGATTATTTATAGATTTTCGATTACAAGAGTTGTACCAGTTTTTTTTAAATCAAGTGTACTTACCCATCGGGAGATTGTGTCACGGTAAAATATTTAAAAATCCACCAGTGGCGTTCATCCTTATGAAGAAATATGAACTTATGAACTAATTTACAACAACAGCTAGGTACCGTTGATTTTGTTAGAAGAATACTCGATTACCTAGACAGTGGATATATTGCTCTTGGTTCCTCGATCTATCCAAAACGTTTGATTACATTGATCATGGTACACTTCTTAATAAATTGGATAAGATGGGGCATAAGAGGGGTAGCTTATGATTGATTCAATTTCTATCTTAGTGAGAGATATCAAAAGACGTGTATTACATCAAATTCCTCTGATTATTCTTCAAGTACTTGAAGTGTTATGTTTTGTATGCCACAGGGCAGTATGCTTGGTCCGATCCTTTTTTTTATTATACATTAATGATTTGAAGCAATATCTAAATGATGACTCAGTGTATATAACTACGTAAATCTCCAATGTTCGCAGATACTGAATTATAGAGGATGATGTACCACAACATGCGGAAAATTGTCCCCACCAAAAAGAGTTTAAAAAATGATTAATTAAAAAAATATGACAAAAAAATTACCCTTATTTTTTTGTAGAAATGCGCCGCTTATGACTTTAACCAATCTGACGTAACGCGGTGCAACCATATCACTTCCCCTTCCCCTTTATCAGACTTGGGACTGACACTTACAGTGAAGCTGGCGGGGTTAGAAGTGACTTTGGATTTAATCACACAACAAAAATGGCAAAAATTAAATTAATTTTTGTAGAACATAGCAGACCAGAAAACTTAGAAATAACGAAAAGTCGAACAAAATGTTCGAATGTTTGACCATTGACACTCAATGTTCTAAGCGCAGATAACATTTTCGTGTATGCGATCAGATTTGTCTCTGATCACGAATTATATTTGCGGCATTGTCAATGGCTTGTTGTAACTATGCTAGGGAGACTATTGACTCAGCGTACACCAAAGTCTTCATGTAACCCCACAAAAAAATCCATAGGGGCGATATCTCGGCTCCTTGTTCTTTCATTTGGCACGCACCTGCCGGGAAATTTTCTCTCATATTCTCGTACAGCGGTTGCAAGATTTTCACTCACTGCACTATAAGTTAAAATCATATTGCGGTATTCATGCAATGTAAATGCTGGCATATTGACCGCTATCGATCTACGAATAGTATGAATACAATTTTCAAAACGTAAAAATCCAAACAGAAGCTGGAAAAAAACTGACCATACGTAAACAACTTCTGATTGCTTACGAAGCGGCGCAAAAAAAGTACTAAATTTTTTCGGATCACTCTAAAATTTTGCAGGGGGTTTCCCACATAGAAAACTAGTAATAATAATAATAATAATAGTAATAATTTATTTCCATAAGACCTGTAATTTACAAGTATTGAAATTGTCAGATAAAAATATAAATGAATACAAAAGTACATAATAAAAATGTCGCTAAGAATATAAATGGGACACAGACAACATCATGATTAATTTTCACAGTTAAAAAATTCATCAATAGAATAAAAGCTATATTTTTGCAGCATGTTATGAACTCTTGATTTAAATAATTTAAATAAAATAAAGGTAGGTATAGCCTCAATAGAGATAGGTAATTTGTTATATGCTTTAACAGCCATGACTAGTGGCCCTTTTGCTGATGCCGACATAGTATGCCTTGGTATACTTATATTAAGATTTGGCCTAAAGTTGTAAGGTGAATTTGAGTCTCTGGTAAGAGTAAATTCGTCAGGATGGGACTTAACGTAACAAACGCATTTTAAAATGTATATATTAGTTACAGTTAAAAGGTTTAATTGCTTGAATAAATTTCTGCATGAAAATTTAGAGCGTTTGAAAGTCATTGTTCTTAAAATCCTTTTTTGGAGGCTTAAGACCTCACAGACTCTTGTTGAGTTGCCCCAACATATTATACCATAGTTTAATGTAGAGTAGACATAAGCATAGTAATATGTTATTAGAATATCAGTTGTAACATAACTTCTGAGCTGCCATAAGACAAAACATGAAGTTGGTAGTTTTTTCAATATGATATCAATCTGATTGTTAAATATCAAATGAGAGTCCATATACAAGCCAAGAAATTTAACCTGAGCACTCTGTTGAACACTTCTACTATTTAGTTTTATTAGTATACTTTCATCCATTTTTCTTGGAGAGCACAATATTAGATCAGTTTTGAGATCATTGAGTATAAAACCAGTGTACTGACAATAATTTTTCATGCAGTGAATAACATCATTTGCTATAGTACTTAAATCATTTATATTATCTGAACTTACTGCTACTAAGGCGTCATCTGCGAAAAGAGACACAAAACTATGTGGAAAATAAGGGAATATGTCATTGATAAATGTTATGAATAATAGGGGGCCCAATACACTCCCTTGGGGTACTCCTGTTTCAATATCTTTGGGCAGTGACTTACAAATGGTATTGTTGGTTTTTAAAATAACTTCTTGGCTCCTCCCTTGAAGGAAGGAGGAGAGCCAAAGTAAGGCAGGCCCACGGATGCCATAATTGTATAACTTATTTAACAATGCTTTCACCTGGTCTGGTAGTATATTGAAGAATCTGACACCATGGTAGCCCGTGCCATCTCTAGACCTTGTTAGAAGGAGAAAGGATTGTTTTAAATTGTTTCTATTTCTAGTGGGATACTGGTGAGTCTGACCATGTGTAGAAAACGTATTGATGTTTCGTTTAATATAAAGTAGACATTCTAAGATGTAAACACATGGTAGCGTAAGAATATTGAGATCGACAAAGTGTTTTTTGCAATCGTCTCTAAATTTAAGTTGTGCAATGACTCTGATGCATTTACGCTGGAGGCCGAAAATTTGTGTGCTGCGAGACACATGTCCCCAGTTTAATATCACGTAGGACATATTGGCATGAAAAAATCCATAGTAGGCCATAATTAGTGTTTTTTCAGATACTGAATTGGACAGAGTACAAATGAAAAATATGTTTTTGGTTAGTTTCTGTGATAAGCTATGTATGTGATTTTCCCAGGTCAGTAGGTACAGAGTTCAAACCCACCCCTAGAAATTTAACATGATTGGGTTCATTGATATTATTTGTGTTAGTGTTTCTTAAAGAAAATGTCATAGTTTGTGTTTTATTTTCATTCAATTTTACACTATTGGCATGAAACCATTGCTGGATGTTAGCTTGGGAAGTCTTGGTATTTTCTGCTAAAGTATCTAATTGGTTGTGACTATTCAAAAGCGTAGTATCATTCGCAAATAGTATGATATTAGATATTTCATCTGATTGTGCTAAATCGTTGATATATATTAAAAACAGTATCGGACCTAGGACAGAACCTTGTGGTACTCCATATTTCAGTAGCAATTTGTTAGAATTTCTCTTGTTATAGGAAACATTGATGTCTGTCAGACAGGTATGATTTTATTAGGGCTATACTAGTATCATCAAAATTATAATAACTGAGTTTTTGTAACAGATTGCTATGATTTACGCAGTCGAAGGCTTTTGTAAGATCGTAAAAGGTACCGTTTGTAAAATTGCTACTCTCAAAATCATATAATACAATTTGTGTTAAGCTGTTTATGGCTAATGTAGTAGACCGTTGGTTGCGAAAGCCAAATTGGCTGCTATGGAAAAGTTCATTCTCTTCAAAAAATTTGCTTATTTGTTGTTTAAGAACTTTTTCAAAAATTTTTCCTAGGATCGGTGTTAAAGAAATAGGTCTGTAGTTAGCAGCGTTATCCTTGCAGCCTTTTTTATATATAGGAATAACTTTTGCTAATTTGAGGACAGTTGGAAAAGTCTTTTCTCTAATACACTGGTTCATTAAATTAGTTAGAGGGTAAACAATTATGTTCTTTAACGTTTTTATGATTTGTACATTTATGTCATAGGGGCCTTTACTTCTACTATTCTTAAGATCACTTATTATATCCCTAATTTCATTGTAAGACACTTCTTTAAATTTGAAATTGATTAGAGGATCGATACCGTTGATATAATCACTGAAGTGTTTATCTGAAGTTGGTAAGTTTTTAATAATATCTTCAGCAATATTTGTAAAAAAATTGTTAAATGAATTTGCATCAATTGAGTCTGTGGTTGGCGAGTGTAAATTGGGATTGCTGTTCTTAATGACTTTCCACATGGCTGCTTGAGAGTTAGTAGAGTCTTGTATATATTTGTCATTTGCCCCCTTTTTTGCTTTACAGATCTCGTATCGATATTTTGCCCGGAATGAATTAACAGTTTCCTTAGCAATGAGCCTAGGGTCCCGTTTGTTCATATCAAAAATTGTAAATTAACCATACTATTGTATGGTAGGTATTGACACATATTCCTTATAGGATTTTCCAAACAGCAAAAAAAAATAACTATTTATGAGAACTGAAAGAAAAGCTATGTATAAAAATATCAATGGAATCTTTGCATTTTTTAAATAACCTGACTTCTGGTTATGCTAGCAAATTGTAGAATTTCAATTTGTCAAATTTCTTATTTGGCATTCTCATTATAATCCAACATAGTCCCCTACGGCTAAGCAGATTAAACTGGTATCTACATGACCCCCTACGGTATGAAGATTCAGTTAAAAATGAGAACAAAGGCCTAAAATGGATTTATTTACCTACCTTGTCTTAACATTTTTTTCTTTCTAATGGATTACATTTTCATTAAATCTCTCATTCGGTTTCTTGGAAATGCTTAGCCTTTGAAACGTTTTTTGCCCTTATTCTGAGCTCATCAGAAAGGCACAAAGCCACTCATAAAGATGTTCCATGTAAAACCAAGGCAATATCCGTGAATAAGTATGAAGTATTTATATTTGACATCGACTGATAAAAAACAACTTCTTCACCTATCTATTAGCTAACTACTATTGGAGCCTATATACTCTATGCATGTTTAAAAGTGAATTATTTATTATTTGTTTGCTTATAGTAATGAAACATATTTTTGTATTTGCAAAGAGTATAATAAATAAGGAAATGGTTTTAGTTCAGGATACGGAATAAACGTTCAAATGTGCCAGACAGTGTTATCTTTATTTTTTGAACATGATTAACATCATTAATAATAATAATAATAGTTACATTTATTAACCACCCATAGATACACAAGGTACACATGCCATGTCTATAGACTATTATTATAAAGTAAAAGGTTAAGTTGAGTAGCTATTAAGCTAGACTTCGCCTTAATTTAGGAATGTATTATATTATTTTTATATTTATTCCTAAATAAAGCCATTTTATTATTATTGTTATTATGTAAGTATAGAAATGGGCCATTTATAAAATACGTTCGCAAATAAGGGTGGGGGGGTGCTTATTGCTTAGCGTGACGAGATATGACAAGGGGAAGGTGGGGAGTCTAAGGAAATGTGACGTTCGCAGCTCAATTTCATTTTAATTTTTTCCTTAACTTGGCAGTTTTTAAAATGTTTTCATTACGATAGAAAATCATTCTCAAGTACTTAAAAGCCTGTAAATATAGGGGGGTGGGCTAGCTTTTGTGACGTAATATTTGTTAGGGTGGTCGCTGAAAGTGTGACTTGGTGTGACGAAGGGGGAGGGAGGGGTCCAAAATGGTGGCATTCTGAGTGACGTATTTTATGGACGGCCCTAAACGATATACAAATGTAAACATAAATAATATACATATAAAATAATAGATGCACATACATATTTATATATAAATAGAGTTTATATGTACAGGGTGCCCCAAATTGCTTGATTTTGGCTGGTTTTCCTATTTTCAGACCAGGTAGAGAAAAACTGACGTATGAGTCTAGAGCTCGATTTTTGTGAAACGCCGATTGGTGAAAACCACATTTCAATATCTCTAACCGTTTCCGAGATATTGGCAATAATTCACATCTGGCAGATTCCGAAAAACTGTCATAACTTTTTTATTTGTGAATATTTTTTCAAACGGTAGAAACTTTCTACAGGCACTTTTTGACGTAGGATAAGATGCATTTGTCAAAAAAAAAATATTCCTTTTCAATTGTTCGATATCAAAGCTAACTTTGTTATTTCAAATGGAAACCATAGTTGACTTTGACTTTAGAAAATAGGAAAAAAAATAAGCTTTCCAAAAATATATATGTCAAGATATGTCTAGTCATCCTTGCTTCTAATATAACACATTTCTCTTTAAAAATGACATTTGAGCAGAGTTGGCCATGGAAAACAAGAGTTTCAGTTATTCAAATGAAAACAATAGTTTTTCTATTAAATTAATTTTATTAATTAAACATATTTCATTAAGTAGGTAACAAATCTTTAACGATTGAAGTGTCACAAATAGTGTTCAAATTGTCTAACCATTTTGGTCGATGCACAATTGACATCTCTTCTTTACTGATTTCTCGACATTTAAGAGTTGTGAGTAAAGGTGTTATCCGAGTGATTGTATTTCTCACTTGTTGCTCTAAACCTTGACGCGTTTCTGCTATGGTTTTAAATATCTGGTCTTTGACGAAACCTCAAATAAAAAAGTCCAAAGAACTTAGGTCCGGGGATCCTTTCAGGCCATGGTATGGGCGTATTGTTCCCATCCACCGATCCTCGAACATTTGATTTAGTTTGTTCCTTGTAACCGCCGCGTTATGGGCTGGTGCGCCATCTTGTTGATAAAACTTTCGTACCAAATCGGCAAGGGGCAAGTCTTCTAAATATGGTTCAACAATGTTTTCCAAAATATTAACGGTGCGTTAAGGTTTTCGTCATAAATAAAAGGTCCAATCATTCGTTGCCCCACTATTCCAATCCAAATATTGAAACCAAATCGTCCCTTGCATATTTCTAGGTTGGAAAACATACTCATTATGATCCGACCAACGATGCCGATTATGTCGATTAAATATTCCGTTGCTGGTTACTCTTGCTTCGTCGGTCCAAATGACATTTCGGTGAAAATTTTCATTTTCATTGCATTTTCTGATGAACCAGTTGTAGAAATTAATCCTGTGTTCTCGATGACCAGGGAATATTTGACGAGTGAGCCTGATTTTATAAGGTTAATATTTATATTTCTTGAGAATTCTTTGGCTACGGCTTTTGCTCACACCCTTAGTTACAGTTATTTCTTTGGTATAAATTTCAGGATTTTCTAAAACCGCCCCAATTACTTCTGCCTCCACCTCGTCTCTACCTTCAATAGCATACTGTTTAGGTCTGGGCTTGACAAATGATCCATAATTCATCAAAGCATTTTCCAATCTAGGAAATATTTGTTCGCTTGGCTGCTGGCGTTCAGGGTAACGTTCGAAATATAGATTTAATGCATCTTCAGAATTTCATATAAACATCTGGCATTTTTCAAAGTTTTCATACATTTTGGAATAATGCAGAGATTATAACAGATGTAAACTTTAACACTTATTTTATTTACTGTCAAACTAACTTTTAGATATGCAAAGCAACTGTTTTTGTGTGGCCAACTGGGTTAAAATGTTAAATGTTAAAAAAATGTGTTATATTGGCAGCAAGGATGACTAGACATATCTTGACATATATATTTTTGGAAAGCTTATTTTTTTTCCTATTTTCTAAAGTCAAAGCCAACTATGGTTTCCATTTGATGAAATTACAGAGTTAGCTTTGATATCGAACAATTGAAAAGCGATATATTTTTTTAGACAAATGCGTCTTATTCTACGTCAAAAAGTGCATCTAGAAAGTTTTTACCGCTTGAAAAAATATTCATAAATAAAAAAGTTATGACAGTTTTTCGGAATCTGCCAAATGTCAAATTTTGCCGATATCTCGGAAACGGTTAGAGAAAACCAGCCAAGCAATTTGGGGCACCCTGTACACATAAATATTAAATATGATAGTTATGAAAAAAATATATTTTTTTATAGAGTGCTGTAAGAGCTGCAATAGAAGGAAGAGTCTTAATCCTGGAGGGCATTGAAAAAGCCGAACGAAACGTATTGCCTGTGTTAAATAATTTACTCGAAAACAGAGAAATGCATTTGGAAGATGGGAGACTATTGATTCCAGCTTCCCGTTATGATGACTTATTGAAGGTAAATATAAAGAATGACAGAGTTAGTAGACTTAATTAACTACGGAAATAAAGGTAGTTGCTCCAAAAAAACAACAATAATGCAGCTAATCTATATAACAACATTACCTAAACTATGGTGCTCTGATGGAGACCCATAACTTCGAAACACGAGTTCGTAGCTGCATTGTTTTAAAAAGTTTTAAAAAGAGGCCTGTAGGCCCCTTTCTAGAAGGGCCCCTGTACTCTTATAAAGGTTTTAAATCGGCTTCATAGAGTCCTCCCAAACTATTTATGTTTATAAGTAGTCTTGGAAATACATTTTTAGGATTAGGATAACATCGATTATTAATACAAAATGAAGAGTATACCGGGTGAGTCACGAATTGCGCTCGCCCCGATATTTCCTAAAATATTTGGAATAGAAAATTGAAATTTGGAGGCCTTATTACACGACTAAAATGCCATCTTTTCAATAAAAAATCAAGTTTGGTGCACATCCGGTTTGACCGGAAATGCCCACAACTTTCAATTTTTAAATGGAACACCCTGGTATATATTTTTACATTTTTGGAATCTAGAGGAAATTTTGAATACAATGCATCCATTTTGGTCACTTTTTGATAAACATTAAAAATTTTATTAACAAATCTATTTCTGAATCCAGAGTGCTGTGGTGCCCAAAACATAGTTTAGTTTGTGTGCTACGTTAGTATAAAAATAAAAAGAGCAATATTATTGCATTACTTAATTCTCTAGAGGCGTTTAAAATTTTTAAATGTGATTTTTACCAACTAACTCGGTTTTTTTAAATGGGAATTTAATCGTTCACCAACATTTTTAAATACTTCATTTTCATACGAATCTAATGATACCAAAATTTTGAAAATCCGCTCAGAAATATTTGAGATTTCAGCCAAAATACAATGCAACCAAGCTTTTAGAAACATGCGGCTAATAGATAATAGATTAGTGGTCACATTTCTGTGTAAATCTGGTAACCTAATAACATTGGAAAAATCATAGTAGCCATTGAATGTAATAAAACAATATCAGCTGTCAGACAGACTCGTGTAGTTATATTCAATCTTGAGCTATCAAACATTTAATAATTGTGAGCGCAAAGAACGTTACAATTAAGTTTAGCATAGGTATGTGGAGGTAAACACAATTACATCTACAAGGACATTTGCAATAGAATGCGACATCAGTTCGGTTTTCAGAGTTTTATTTAAATGAACATAAATATCGGGCCTATAAATAAATAAAAATTAATTCCGTTTGAACAATTAAACTTAAACTAGGTAACAGTAGGTATCTTTAAAATAATTAATATAATTAAACCATAAATTGACATTTATAGATATTGTTCAAAATGTCCACCATTTTTTTCTATACACAATTCGGCTCTGCGTACAGTTGCTTGAATGGCTCTATGCAATTCAGCCGGCGTTATTTCATTAAGAGCCCGTACAACTTTATTTTGCAGCTCTTCACGGGTATTTGAAGAAGTTTTATAAACTTTATTTTTGAGAGTGCCTCATACATAATAGTCGAGGGGTGTTAAGTCAGGTGACCTAGGTGGCCACCTGATATGACCTTGATTTGCGATAAGGCGTTCACCATGCAAGTTGTTTAAATATTCCATCACTCTTCTGGAATTATGTGGAGGAGCACCATCTTGTTGGAAAAACAGATTTTGTAAATAGGCAAGAGGAAGTAAGTCAAGAAATTCTGCTGTCTGGTTTTGTAAAAAGAATAAATATCGTTCGCCAGTAAGTGTTCCATAAAAAAATATGGGTCCAATTATTCGATCTCCAAGTACTCCAAGTCAACAGTTAAACCCAAATCTTTCCTGAATATTCCCCCACCCTACCAACCTCGGATTTTCTTGAGCCCAGTACCTAGTATTATTTCTGTTAAACATACCTTGGTTCGTAAATCTACTTTCATCTGAATATAAAATATGAAAAGGAAAACCTGGGTTTTGTTGTACTGCATTTAAGAACCAGTTGCAATATACTAGCCTCCTGTCGTTATTATCTCCATAAAGATGTTGGTGTATTTGGTATTTATAAGACCGAAACTTATGTTTCTTTAAAATTCTGCAAACCGAAGACTGACTAATGTCGCATTCCATTGACAATTCCCTTGTTGATGTTGTTGGGTGTACCATCACAAATCCTAATACATCAATTTCTTTGTCCTCACTTACAATAAATGTTTGATGGTCATCTTGTTGATTGGGTTCGTTTCTTAATTCTTGTTCCACTCTGGCAAACAAGTGTCTGCTTGGATGACGTCTGTTGGGATATCGTTGCTAATACAGTTCTGCAGCTGCAGTTGAATTTTTGAGACGCTCTCCATATATCAGTAACATATTGACCTTTTCATTTCTACTAAAATTATTCATTTTCTTTAATTTTTACTCAAAGAGATTTCCGCAACGCTTTATTTTGTATCTGTCTGACAACAGATATTGTTTTATTACATTCAATGGCTACTATGATTTTTCCAATGTTATTAGGTTACCAGATTTACACAGAAATGTGCCATTTTAGGTTCCAAAGCCCACTAATCTATTAGCCGCATGTTTCTAAAAGCTTGGTTGCATTGTATTTTGGCTGAAATCTCAAATATTACTTAGCGGATTTTCAAAATTTTGGTATCATTAGATTAGTATGAAAATGAGGTATTTAAAAATGTTGGTGATCGATTAAATTCCCATTTACAAAAAAAACGAGTTAGTGGGTAACAATCACATTTAAAAATTTTAAACGCCTCTAGAGAATTAAATAATGCAATCATATTGCTCTTTTTATTTTTATAGTAACGTAGCACACAAACTAAAATATATTTTGGGCACCACAGCACTCTGGATTCAGAAATAGATTTTTTAATAAAATTTTTAATGTTTATCAAAAAGTGACCAAAATGGATGTATTGTATTCAAAATTTCCTCTAGATTCCAAAAATGTAAAAATATATAGGGTGTTCCATTTAAAAATCGAAAGTTGTGGGCATTTCCGGTCAAACCGGATGTGCACCAAACTTGATTTTTTATTGAAAAGATGGCATTTTAGTCGTGTAATAAGGCCTCCAAATTTCAATTTTCTATTCCAAACGTTTTAGGAAATATCGGGGCGAGCGCAATTCGTGACTCACCCGGTATATTGCATTCAGTTGGCACATTTCTAATACCGGTAATATTGCTCCTAGAGAAAAAATTTCATGATTGAATTTTGAACAACTTTTGAACTTTGAAACTAAAAAATGATTCGGCTCCAGGACCCGACCAAATAAATTCTTTCTTCCTGAAAAATACTGCCAGCGTCTTATCCCAACCTTTGGCAGAAATAATGCAAACGTTGCTAGAGTCAGGTACACTTCCAAAGGATTGGAAATCAGCTTCTGTTACACCAATCTATAAAAAAGGCGATAAAAAGTTGGCTGCCAATTACCGTGCAATTAGCCTCACATCTATCCCTTGCAAATGTATGGAACGAATTATCACCAATGAACTGCTGGACTTTCTCACAGCAGAAAACGCACTACCAGAAGAACAACACGGTTTCATACCAGGAAGATCAGTTGTTACCAATATCCTAATTAACCTGCACACTTGGACTAATGAATTTGACTTACAAAACCCTATCGATATTCTCTATCTAGATTTTGAAAAGGCATTTGACCGAGTACCTTTTCATCGTTTAGCTGCTAAATTGGAACACATTGGTATTCGAGGGAATGTTCTAGCATGGATCACATCCTTTCTGAATGGTAGGGAATTTCAAGTGAGGATTGGAGACAACAATTCTGAGTCTCACATGGTTCTGAGCGGTGTGCCTCAGGGCCCTGTTTTGGGACCGGTCTTATTTGCTCTATTTATTGCTGATTTGCCCTCATCAATTACATCCTGTATAAGTTTATATGCAGATGACACAAAAATATTTGGTAACCCTCTTGAAGCGAGTGAGGAAATACAAAACGACCTTAATAAAATTTACAACTGGACAAAAAAATGGTTAATAAACTTGAACATTAATAAATGCTCTGTGCTACATATTGGTAAACGTAATCCTCAATTAGAGTATCAACTCAATAACAGCTCCATAACATCCACAGAATCCCAAATTGATCTTGGTATCACAATTAAACATAATCTCAAATGGGATAGCCACATCATCAACATTACCAAAAAAGCGAACTCCATGATATATCTAGTCAGGAAATATTTTCACCACATATCACCAGAATTATTTATAAAGATCTACAAGTCATTCATTCGCCCTATTCTTGACTTTGGTTTCCAAATATGGTCACCTTATTTTCAAAAAGATATTGATCTCCTTGAGCAAACCCAACGCAGAGCAACTAAAATCCTCCCCCACAAATTTTATAACATATCATATGAAGAACGTCTGAAAAAATTGAAATTACCAACACTGCATCAACGAAGAATACGAGGTGACCTTATAGAGACATACAAAATATTAAACAACATATATAGCTGCCCATGTATAAACAGTATATTTGCTTTAAGTGCGAATACACATCTTCAGGGACATCAAATGAAACTTACTAAAAGCCATTTCTCAACCAACCCTTACAAACATTTCATCAGCAATCGTGTCGTGGATCACTGGAATAGACTACCCAATGATGTAATCGAATCAACTAGTTTGAACCAATTTAAAAATAGGCTTGACCTGCACCTGAACACTAATAATGTGCGATAATAGAATTATTTACCGAGATTCATTTTCATATATACATGTATGTATACTTTATTTAGCCTTTCGTTTAATATTTATCTTTATTTATCTATATTTATATTATTTAATTGTCTATGTTAGTAGTTTTAGTTTTATACACATGTACGTGTTCTTTAGGTATAAACAGCCCTAGGCTGCCTGCCTTGTATGTATGTAATAATAATAAAAAACTTTCAAGATCCGTCCGTCCGTCTGTCCATCTGTCACGTTTCTTGTAAGCATGATAACTTAAGAACGAAAAGTCCTCTATTGAAATTTGGAGAGTAAGTCAGTGTTAGCTAGAGGACGAACTCTATTGATTTTGAACAAAATCGATCGATAAATAAAAAAGTTATAAATTTGTTAAATTAATTTTTGTAATGAAAGTAAAAATGTCTAAAACTAATATTATTTACGAAAAAAAAAAAAAATTGCAAAGAGTGTTCTATAGAATGTGCAGCAATTGTATAAAAAGAGCAGTAAATCGGCGAAGAATGTATAGTGGTTAGCTTGTTTTAAAACTACCATTTTTACTTGAAAGGTAAATATAAGATCGCGAAGGGAGGTTTTATCTTTTGAGTATATTTTATCCATCATTAGTATCTATTCCTTTTATGATGTTCATGTGCCTGGTTATGATTTGCAGTTTTTATTTTGTAGAAACATGGCGAAAAGGAGCTAGAGAATTGGAAACTGGTCCGGGTGGATGATAGGTTTAGAGTGGTTGCGCTTGGACTGCCTATACCAAAGTAAGTAAGAATTATCTAAAACCATAATTGAATTTTTTTGGAAATAATAATAATAATAATAGTAATATGTATGGGTGTACATAATGGACATTGTTTTACACAAGTCAAGATAGTAGGAAAGAAATTACAAAAATATATACATCAAAAGCAGTATATATAAAAATATTATATATAAATTCACACATTGGAAATAGCAAACAATATGTTCATAACACATGAAAACAAAAGAGAAACGAAAGAAAGAAAATAAAAATTATGTGAATAAATCATCAATTTCATAGCAGCAATTTTATTGACGTTTCTTATAGGAAAAATTGTGTTGAACATGATAGTGAATATGTAAAAAAAATTAACTTTAGAGGCTGATGTATCAGCAATATAGCAGGGTAGGGTGGTCACCCTGTGCCCTGAACAAAATTTTTATGTTTTACGTGCAGTCCCCTCTCTGCATTTAATTAGTGGCGAAAGAGGCTCACACGGCCGACTAGTCAAGTCCCTGGGGAGTGGATTCGACAAATTGGAGCTTGGATGTATGCTGGTGAAAACAAATACGCGTCTTAATATAACAGATTTAATGATTATATTTATGAACGCTTACAGCCAAATCCCACAGAAATAACATTACACACAATCAGTATACTTAGATGTGTGGCCCACACTTAACCTAACACAAAATATACGACAGCTTAAAACTAATAAAATCTTAACTAATAATAGGCAAAATATGACCCCCCAAAATATACTGGCTTAGACGGTTACATTAAAATACTGAATAATAACATAAAATGAACAAAATAATGTGAACTAGGTAAGTGACGATAGGTAAAATTGACTAATGTGAAAAATTTGCAAGCGTGGTGTTCAAAACTACTAAAAATTTAATTGGTCATGTGCAAAATATTTACTGATAATTTAAATTTAACCTGTAAAACATTACGTACAATATATGGAAAAACCTGTAGTTACGTGGGTCGAATGACAACAATTTAGTACCTCAAAGAAACTTGATGGTGGGCTCTCTATGCCTCACGTAGACGGTGGGATGTGATATCAGGTCCCTCGTTATGCAATTTAAAGACGCTTACCTCCAGCAGGTTTCACAATGTATACCCTAGGCCTTCCAGGTGAGAGTAGCTTCCAATGGAACCAGGCAGGAGAGTCTCACCAGTACAACTAAGGATTCCAAATTCGACGAACAGCTTGCCAACCAAGTTTCAGTAAAACCAAAGTTCACATACAGATGTACAAATCACCGAAAAGGTAAGACGTAGGGTCAAACATACAGGATACGATACCAGTAAAAGTCCAAAATAAAATGAAAATGAAACCAAAAGAACAAAAGGAACAAAAAGAACAAAAAGCCCTGCAATAAAGAAATAACGAATATTACAAATCTATTTTCTAAAGAGATTTCAGAGGTATACCTTAGATGTTGAGTGGGCTTACAGAATTCCTTTGCCATGTGCTTCCAGCAAGTTGATTTATCCGGAAAATTCCGTAGCAGTACTTCCCAACAGAAAATAATAAAAATATCAAAATAAAATACTGCTAAATTTGTCACTACAGCACCGTATCCCATTAAAGGAGCAAATTCACAAAATGCTATCCACGTGCTCAGTGGCACAACTTATCTTCGGCAGGCAAACGGAAAAAATCCCCAAAAATGGCCAGACGGAAACCTCTGTTAAAATCCGAGAATGACTAAAACTCTGTCCATGGGTACGTTCCGAATGAACACTATACAACATAACCCACAAATCTGATAAATCTCCCTTAATAATATTCCACACATAATACAATATTTCGTAATTCCATTAACAAAACAATAAGTTTAATTGACAATAACGGTCTTGAAAAGGTTATAATCGAGACGTTCGAAACTCGCTTCCTAAGAAATTAGGTACAGTTACTGTACTGTTGCTAGCAACGCGTTGCCAGGACCAGCAACACTGTGCGTGGCTCACATGGAGCACGAACGGTAGGCAACCAGTTATACTCTATATAGACTCGACTAAAACGATAACATATTACGATATTCAAATTTAATTGTACAGATACGAAAATAGACTGTAACACCGTTCAATTGTATTGAAACATTCTTTATAGGATTTTGCAAACAGCAGAAAAATTAACTATCTATAAAAGAAAAACTTTGTGTAGAAATATTAATGAAATCATTGCTTTCTTTCGATAACCTGAATTCTGGTTATGCTAGCAAGTTAAAATCCTAAAATGAATTTGTCTAATTTCTTATTTGACAATTCTCATTCTAACACTAGCATCCACACAGTCCCCTACGGCCATGCAGATTAAACTAGTATCCACATAACCCCCTACGATCATGAAGATTCAGTTAAAAATGAGAACAAAGACCTAAAATGAATTTACCTTGTCTTAAAAAATTTTTCATTCCAATGGATTACATTTTCATGAAATCTATCATTCTGTTTCCTGGAAATGCTTAGCCTTTGAAACGTTTTTCGCCCTTATTCTGGAGCTCATCAGAAAGACATAAAGCCATTCATAAAGATGTTTCATGCAAAACCAAGACAATTTCTATGAATAAGTGTGAAATTATTATATTTGACATTGACTGATAAAAACAACCTCACCTATCTATTAGCTAACTAGTATTGGAGCCTATATACTCTATGCATGTTTAAAAATGAATTATTATTTGTTTGCTTATAATTGTATTGAAACATTTTTTATAGGATTTTGCAAACAGCAGAAAAATTAACTATCTATAAAAGAAAAACTTTGTGTAGAAATATTAATGAAATCTTTGCATTTTTGTTTTCATCTTTGCTCTTCTTTTTATGTAACCAAGTATTTTTTATGATAATAAATGTTTTTACTTTCTGAGAAATTTTTAAAAACATCTAAATAATTTTTATTGCAATTTTCATTAAATAAATGGCTATCTTGCAACAAACATATGATTGTTCTTGTCCAACGAGGGTTTGTCGGTAGTTTTTGTTTTTTTTTTACTACTTTTCGTGAAAGAGAAGGCTTGTTTTACTTTATTTGAGGGGTGTGCCCGTCGAAAAAAAGACCAAAAATAAAAAGGAAAATTTAATTTTCACTTTTTTCTTATAACGAAAAAAAGTTCACGTCTCATGAAAAAAAAACCACTTTGTTATCTGTATGTGAGAAATAGTCAAAAGATTTAACTATTTTAATGGCATATTGTTTTATTTTTAGCTTTCATTTGCACCAAACCTCGTGTCCAAAACGTAATAAACAAATTAGTCTCTCACACAATATCACTTTTATTTCTGGTTCCGGTTTTTTTATCTCAAAATTTTCCTTCTTCCAAACACTTTCATATGTTTTTCTTACTTTTTATTGGGTATTTTGCCACTGAAAAATATTTAAAAATTTTAATGAAAAAACCTCTGCGCCAAACGGATCAGACAGAGGTTGGTTCTTGAGTACTTGACTGTTTCAAAAAGTCTCACACCTAAAAATATATAAACTAGAACAATGTTATAAACTAAAAACTCAAAATCAAAGCTATAGGAAGTTAACGTTTCGGAAGAGAATCTACTTCCGTTCTCAAAACTTTTTTGGACGTCAACCATGACAGTTCTTTGTTTATGTATTTCCATAGTCACGTGAGACATTAAATTATATTTATCTTATTTTTACTTACTTCGTCTCTAAGGATGGGCAACCAACTAGTACAAAAATCTATTGAATAATTAGAAACGCATCTATCCTCGTTTAATAAAATAATCGCGGATTCTTTAAGTTTTCTTTTAGTTCCGTTGCTCTCTTTTTCCAAAATCTTCGCCGAGTCCCATTTAATTCCTTGATTATTATCCCACGCGTGTTCACAAATTTTGGATTTTTCAAATTCTCCCCTTGTAGCGTAATTTCTATGTTCACCAAGCCTTACGTTGAAAGGTCTAGATGATTCACCTACGTAATGTTTTCCGCACTCACACGGAACACTATGCGGAAAACATTACGTAGGTGAATCATCTAGACCTTTCAACGTAAGGCTTGGTGAACATAGAAATTACGCTAGAAGGGGAGAATTTGAAAAATCCAAAATTTGTGAACACGCGTGGGATAATAATCAAGGAATTAAATGGGACTCGGCGAAGATTTTGGAAAAAGAGAGCAACGGAACTAAAAGAAAACTTAAAGAACCCGCGATTATTTTATTAAATGAGGATAGATGCGTTTCTAATTATTCAATAGATTTTTGTACTAGTTGGTTGCCCATCCTTAGAGACGAAGTAAGTAAAAATAAGATAAATATAATTTAATGTCTCACGTGACTATGGAAATACATAAACAAAGAACTATCATGGTTGACAGCCAAAAAAGTTTTGAGAACGGAAGTAGATTCTCTTCCGAAACGTTAACTTCCTATAGCTTTGATTTTGAGTTTTTAGTTTATAACATTGTTCTAGTTTATATATTTTTAGGTGTGAGACTTTTTGAAACAGTCAAGTACTCAAGAACCAACCTCTGTCTGATCCGTTTGGCGCAGAGGTTTTTTCATTAAAATTTTTAAATATTTTTCAGTGGCAAAATACCCAATAAAAAGTAAGAAAATCTGAATATGCCACAAATAAACAATTACAGACAATAACTTTCATATGCACAAAACCCCACTTCGATACGCTTACCCAGAGCCGAGATATTCCATTTGTCAATTTGCAAAATTAATATAAAAGTTTAAATAAACAAAAGCAAGAAGTTCCATTCGTGCAGAGTTCTATGGGGGTTATGCTCGACATCAATATTTATTTATATTTAAAATTGGTTTGAAGTCGATCAAACTTTCGTTTGAAAAAAGTTATTTGCTAATTAACAAATTATGCCAATTGTTTAAACAATCAAAAAGTATTGAAGATATCTGACCAAAATTAAATATTGTATATTCTTTGGTATAGAAGGCATGTATTTTGAAAAAAAAAACAATATCCTGACCTCATTAGTTTCGGAGTAATCAATTTGTTAATTGAGAAATTTATTTTGGCTATAACAAACGAACAGGTGGACAAAATGAGTTATGCCTGGCGCCAAACGACGCGTATTGAAAATATCTTTCGATTGAATCAACATTCTTTCGGATCCGTCAAACCGTTTTCATTTTTTTAAATAAAAACGAAAGAAATATTATTTAAACAATTATTTGATCATGAAGCTCGCGGTGTAGGAAAACTTTTCATAAGAGAATCTTGTTCAGCGGAATTTTTCCTATAAGAATCCGTGGCTAACTCAAATGGTATAGAAAATTTTTAGGAAAAATCCCAGGCAGACTCGCCTAGCATGTTTTTGATACTTTCAATAAAATTGATATTTCTCAACAATAGATCAATTATAATTGCAAGTACAGGGCTATAAATAATTGAGCATGTTACAGTAAGACGACGCGTTTACTTTTTTTGTATTTTATTATAAAAATCATCGTATACACAATGTGTGAATAAAATAATAATTAGAATTTATTGACAATTTGGAACTTTGTAATATATTTTGATGTATTTAAGTAATTATTTGAATAAGTACTATTAATGTAAGTTGTTATACTATTTATTAACTTTGATTTAATTACTTTATTATATATTATATATTTACTTACTTTAAATTATTTACTTTATTAAGTATTTCCTTAGTATTATTTTCTTATTTTTTTCTGTTTTCCTTTTAATTTCCTGCCACATGTATCTTCTTCTTGTTATCTTTATGTATCTTATTTTTATGAGATTTCTTATCAACTAAAAGTAGTGTATTTTTTGTCTCTTTCCCTACGATTAACTCAGTTATAAACACCAAAATGCAAATAGCATATGACCACATAAAGATTTGTAAAATAGGCTTTAGATTTTCGTATCCAATATAATTCTGCTCGTTCTCCTTTATGTATGGTTCCTCAGTAACTTCTCTCATCCACTTTATAATAAATCCGGCACTAATAATTCTGCCAATAGTGTTAAACACTTCTACGAAAGGAAATCCCTTTCTCACAAGTATTGCCATGGGAACAGTAAGAAAATCAAAATTCATGCAATGTATAGAAGATTTTTCAATGAAGCGAGTTTTAAAACGGTATTTTACTTCAAATTCTGGCAAAATCATGGTGGAGTTACCATGAATAGATACTGACTTCAGGCACTTCATAGACTCTGTACAGTGTTCAAACTTGATGCTCTGTTCACCAGTCAACATTCTGTATAATTTGGCATTTGTTGAAAACCATTGAGTGGAAACACGCTTAATATAAATGGGCAATTTGTCCTTGCGAATTTCACTTATTAAACTATATTTTTCCGTATATTTGGGGCTGGTTAGAATGCTGGTCAAGTGAGAGGAATAGATTTGATTCAAATGGAACCCAAGAATTATACACAGAGCGATTAAGAATCTCACTCTTACAGTTCTAGGTAGAACGTGTGCCGTTAAACCAATTAATATTGCGAAATTGTTCTGCAAACAATTAAGAAGACTTTTGCAGGACGTTGACTCTCTCTTGTCGTAATTACTAAAGTACCAAATACTGCAGGTTGTGGCTAAATACGACAATATTATGCAACACCATATCTGAGTACTGAAAATATTAGCGATGTGACGTAAGTCATCATTCACGAATTTGTGGGGTACACACATCGTAAGTCTACCTTGACAGTAAGAAGGGCTCATATCAAAGTATTTTAATCTATCCGCATTTTCTGAGTATCCTCCGAGAATGACATCAATCAAACCATTATGTAATGATTCGAAATCTCCTCGCAATGTTCCATTGTCAATGGCTCCCCTTGTGGTCGATTCTTGATAAAGCAATTTCAAATTTAAAGAAGAAGCCACCGTGTTCAATAAATTTACCTCTATACCATTTTGTGTATCCCATTGCTTATCGTTTTTTGGTTTTATTACAAACGGGTCTAAGCGTGAATATTTTACTTTTAGCGTGCAGTTCACAAAAGATCTTCTCATGTAGCTTTTAAACAAGGAAGTGTTATATTGAAGAATTCCCTGTGAGCATTGGTCAACGCTAAATTGTTTGTAAGTACCACAACGTGCTGAAAATGTGTATACATAATAAATAGTCGCATTTTCAATGTCCTGGAGTAGAATTATGGCGCTGGTTACGTTATTTTTCCACAAAATTTTAAACGTTTTTTTGGCAGCTTGATTTGCATTTTCGAATTTTTTTTGAAAGAATATAACAATTTTATCAAAGTGGAGCTTCAAGAATGTAGATAAATCCGAGTATGAACTTGCTGCAATAATGTAACCTTGGGTGGCGTCTTGAGGGTGAGGCTCGTGATGTCCTATATTTATATTTTCTATGGATACAGCCCAACGAAATTCCTCCATTAACTTAGCAATTATCAAGTGGCTCAGCGAGACTGGATATAGGTTCTCATATGACGAATATATATAAGTAACGGTGGTGAAATAGTACGGAAAAAACTTCTTGCTTACTTCTAACATGCACTGGCTTAAAGAAGTATTAGAGTCCATTACTGGAGACAGCGGGTGAAAAAATTCTTCGCCTGATTTTGCGGCAAATAGAATGCACACTAAAAGAAATCGATTTTTAGTTCTGTATTTTACATACACATTAAAGTCGTAGTAGTATAAATTCTTTAGTGGTTACGTTAACAACCATGAGCCGAAATCCTTGAACCGGAGTAATTCATACATATTTATAGTTAATTATACATTAGTTAGTATGTGGTTTAATATACATATAAATATATTTAAGAAAGATCCCTTCATATTATAATAAATACAAGTCACCCTAAATGGTTTAAAACACCACAAGGACTATCACAAGGCTCCCCTCTCTTTCTACTGTTATACAATATCTACTATTATGACATTTGCAACTTTGAAAAGGACTTTGAATATTTTAATCCTAATACATATATCCTGCATTATGCTGATGATGCTGCCCTAATTAACCATATTCGTACTGTAGAGAAAATAGTTGCTGAATTACAAGACCTAATGAACAGAACAATGACATGGTTCAACGAGTGGAGATTAAAACCCAACCCAATAAAATCCCAATACATTATTTTCAACCATGCATCGAACAACAATTTCCCAACGGTTATTGTCAGCAGTCATACTGTAACCACTTGAAGGACAGTGAATTATCTGGGCATAAGTTTAGATCACAAGTTAAATTTCAACCACTACACCAAATGCATAAAAATGAACTGCATCTCTAGAGGTAAACAGTTTCATCACATCAACAAATCTGTATGCAGACCAATATTAGAGTACAGCCATCCCCTTTACCTAAATGCCAGAAAGCCAGCAGTAAATAATATCCACGTCGCAGAAACATCAGCACTTAAAGCCGTCACTAAATATCGACACCCAAGAAATCCTATGCACAGTCCACCAAATGCTTTTCTTTATCAAATAACTAATACAGGGCCAATTCCACAGACTATTTAAATTATCTACCGAATATGCCAAGATAGACCACAACATAGAAATACTGCAACCTCTTTACAAAACCAGAGACCATCAAAGGCCCGGTAACAGGAAGTTTCCAGAAAAAACGCTGTGAGAATACATTAAGGATATATGTACAAGGTGGGGCAATAGTGCGTTGGACTTCGATATCTAGAATTCTACGATAGCTAGAAATTTTTTAATAAATTGCAAGTAAATTAGAAAAAAAGTCTATAACTGGAAATTATTTTAGAACATAAGGCGAACCAAGACGAAATTGCAGGACCAAGTGCCTTTTTTTAAATGGAATGCTATGTATATCAGTACATTTTTTGAAGCCTCTTTCTAGGCTCTATTCATTCCTATATTAGCATTGAATATCTCCCTACCACTTGGATGTAATTAATTTTTTTGTTGAAATAATACAATCTACAGATGGATATTAAAAAAATTCACCAGTTACAATGGTTTTAAGAAAACTTATGTGAATACCAGTTACGAGATTAATTAATGTTTTTGAATCATTTTCATTTCCTAAAACCATAGAGGGTTGCCAAAAATTAGTTCTCAATTAAGAACTTTTTAAATTGAATTTTCTCAATTCTTTCAAATGGAACACCGTGTATATTTTTCAACAATGATGTAGAAATGAAAAACGAACATTTTTTTAAGTACTTCCCTATGGCTAATTGTAACCAATTTCGTTTTATTGAGCAATACTTACAAAATTCAAAAATAAACTTAAAAAATCAGTAAAGGTATTTACACAGAACTTCCCTCGTTATTTGTGCATGGCGGTCACTCTAAAAAATTAATAATTACGAAATGACATTGAGAATAATAATCGGAATATAGTTATTGCTATTATTACAAAGAAAACTTGATAAGTTTTTGTCAAAAAAATATACAGATTGCTCATCCAACAGCAAAAGTTCTATACTAAATAGCAGGTGCCACATATGGCAGGCTTGTGCAAATACCTTTACAAATGTCCACCATGACTGAATTATTTCTTGGGATGACCACCTTGTACATTTTTCAATAAAAGTATAATATATGCATATACCAGATATTATTGCCATCTGTCACATTTTCAATCCAACATTCACGTAATGGAGTGGAAGTATAGTGGTGGTTAAAAAATTTCATTTTTTTTTTATTTTTCAAAAATGTTGGTAAAAAAATTTTCAAAATTTTTTCTTCTAAAATAGGTTTAAAATGTCAAACGTAGAAATTTTAAATCAGAAGAAAAAAATGTTCTTCAATAATTCCTCCCCAAACGTTTATAGACCATTTGTGTTGGTTATCAACTTGCATAAAAAAGTGAGAATTTACAGAAGCATAATAATGGAAATTGTGCCTATTAACAAATCCATTTTTATGAAAAGTTGATCAGTGAACAAAACATTATTGAAGAAGTTGACATCATCTTGCATTTTACCTCTGGCCCAATTATAAAATTGTAGGCGCTTTTGAAAATCATCATCAAATAATTCCTGGTGCATTTGAATATGATATGCATGCAACTTATTTGTTTTTAAGATTCGACCCACAGACCATCTACTTATTCCTACTAATGAGCTCACTTCTCTTTGACTAACATGGGGATTCTCAACCGTTGCCAGCACCACAGAAAACTCATTTTCTTCGTTCACAACACGTTTTATTCTTTCACTTCTTTCATATTCGACATTTCCAATTTCCAGAAATCTGTCGAGAAGGTTTTGGAAGCTGCTAACATCAGGAATCCTTCTTTCAGGATAACGTTAGTGATAAATTCTATTGGCAAGTAAACAATTTCTGTCTGACTCGCCCAAATCAAAATGCTTACAAGTTCCGCTTTATTAAAATTCATATTGTACAGGGTGGGCAACTAAGAATGGAGGTCGGCCATATCTCAGAAACCAAGCATCACACAAATTTAGGAAAAAAATTGCCTTAAGTAAAGTGGCCACGAAAAATCGCTGGAAAATATTTTCGAGTTTCTAAAATGGCCGCTAGGGGGCGTAACAGCCACAGCAGAATAGAAAATCAGGTTTTTCTCAGTATTTTGCTCAATTAAGTGGTATTGAAAATACATGCATCGTAATCCTAGGACAATTTTGAATCTTTTTAGTTTTCCATTTTTTTTGTATCTTCAAGAATAAAGTGGTGGGGAGATGCCAAAAATACATTTTTTCAAATGTCGATTACTCCGATTAGCCTTAACGGAATTTAACAAACTTAGTCTCATTGGAAAGTGCTTTTCTTGGTCTATCGAGTGCATGTTCTGCTATTTCCATTTGATTATTACTATCGCCGCTAGAGGCCGTTATTTGACATGGCAACAAATATCGCGCTTTTTCTAAAAAAATTTAAATGGAATGGTATATTTATTTTTACACAGTAAAATAGAGAATTAAAAGCCTCAAATATTAGTGAAAACCGCAACTAGATAGCTTTTCTCTAACGGAAGATATTAGCAAACAAAGTTGAAATTATGAATTATTATCAGATCTTGCCGACGGGATTTGCAAAGTAGCTGTTGAAAACAAGTAAGCTGTGAAAATGACACAATGAAGAAACAACATATTATGTCAAAATATTTAACTTGTCATTATTGTTATTTTGTGCAGTATTTAGTTTTTTATTTGAATTTGTTTTCGTTTTGGAATTAATTTTTCAAATTATAATGATTCTTACAAATGAAGCATTTGACATGTTAGCGATTTAGTTCGAATGCATGAGACATGCAACTCTTGCTGCCAGAGTCTATGCAGTGCAATATCCTGAAAGACGTCATCCAAGTGAAAAAGTTTTTATTCGACTGGCACATGGTTTTCGTACGAAGGAAGTGTACCGTGTATCGAAGACATCGTTACGAAATTTTAAATGTATTTTAGAAGTTACGAAACGTCCCAATTTTCATAACTGTCAGCTTCATTACATAACTAGTGATGTAATGAATTTTAATTAAACTGTTATTATTAAACCCATCATTTAGAGAAAAGACATTAAGGCACAAAAAACACTTTATTAATAAAATGCAAATAGAAACATTCCGTCATCTGCATTTTTAACAAAACATTTAAAGTTTTCTTCTGTTAAAATAATAAATTTCTTAGCATGGTAACCTGAAGATCTTCTCTTTAAAAATAGTATTAATATGGTATATTTTTTGTCAATGTTTCTTTTGGCATTTAATTCTTTAATATTGATTCCTACTCAATATTCATATCGTGACGCTTTATAATTTTTCATCGTTTCGAAATACGCTAAGAGAATCTTTTCACATACATCTTTTTATTCACTTTTGTTGACGCCAGTTTTCAAATTTCGTATATTATACTTCCTCATATATGCTTTTTGATTTACCAGATAAGTATTATTGAATTTACTGCTACTCTTTTATATCAGATGGAATATCCACATCTAAATCAACAATTTCTGACTTAATTTGCTTAAAAAAATTCAGCAGATTGACAACTGAACTTTGTTAATACAAATGTCAACCTATACCTACTAATGCTCAGGTACAGCGATAAACACAAAATTCATTTGTACCACTGTAGGTGTAACAATGTTTGAAACCGCAAAATAAAATTCAATATAAATTACAATTTCTTTTCTATTTTAGAGCAGGATTAGATAAAAACGTTATGAAACAGTAATTTTACTTGACTCGCGTAATTTGCAAATATTGCATTCGTCAAGTAAAATTAGTCTTTTCATAACTGTCTACATAAATATATTGTTATTATTATTATTAGAATTGTTGTCTGTTATTAATTACTAATTTTTATATTATGTAATATGTTCTACTCGATATGTTTGATATATGTTGTTTCTTCAATGTGTCATTTTCACAGCTTACTTGTTTTCAACAGCTACTTTGCAAATCCCGTCGGCAAGATCTGATAATAATTCATAATTTCAACTTTGTTTGCTAATATCTTCCGTTAGAGAAAAGTTATCTAGTTGCGGTTTTCACTGATATCTGAGGCATTTAATTCTCTATTTTACCGTGTAAAAATAAATATACCATTCCATTTAAATTTTTTAAGAAAAAGCGCGATATTTGTTGTCATGTCAAATAACGGCCTCTAGCGGCGACAGTAATAATCAAATGGAAATAGCACAACATGCACTCGATAGACCAAGAAAAGCACTTTCCAATGAGACCAAGTTTGTTAAATTCCGTTAAGGCTAATCGGAGTAATCGACATTTGAAAAAATGTATTTTTGGCATCTCTCCACCACTTTATTCTTGAAGATACAAAAAAAATGGAAAACTAAAAAGATTCAAAATTGTCCTAGGATTACGATGCATGTATTTTCAATACCACTTAATTGAGCAAAATACTGAGAAAAACCTGATTTTCTATTCTGCTGTGGCTGTTACGCCCCCTAGCGGCCATTTTAGAAACTCGAAAATATTTTCTAGCGATTTTTCATGACCACTTTACTTAAGGTAATTTTTTCCCTAAACTTGTACCATGCTTGGTTTCTGAGATATGGCCGACCTCCATTCTTAGTTGCCCACCCTGTACAATTCCAAATATTTTAAATTCAATACATATTGTAACCCACGACCGATAAGTGTGATAAATGCTCCGTTGTACGTGACAATTTATACCAAACAGGTTTTATTGCTTGTCGAATAACGAAAATGGCAAAAAAATGTACAAAAAAACATTACAGTAAAGGACCTGTTAAATACCATTTACTCATTTCAATGGATTGGAAGAAATGTTCCCACTAAATGACCTCATTTCAAAATTGCATAAAGACGTGTGTCAATCAAAATGGGCAACACGTCGAACACCTGTTATAAATTTTTCTAATGAATTATTAGAGGGAACCTCTTTTTTTAAGTTTGTTCTTGAATTTGACACTTATTTATTTATAAAACGAAAATGGTTGCAATTAGCCATAGAGAAGTACTTACAAAAAATGTTCGTTTTTTATTTCTACATCACATCGTTGAAAAATATACAGGGTGTTCCATTTGAAAAAATTGAGAAAATTTGATTTAAAGAGTTCTTAATTGAAAAATAATTTTTGGCCACCCTGTACAGTTTCAGGAAATGAAAATGATTCAAAAACATTAATTATATGTCTCGTAACTGGTGTATTCACATAAGTTTTTCTTAAAACCCATAATTGTGACTGTGGTGATGTTTTTAATATCCATCTGCAGATTGCATTATTTCAACAAAAAAATTCATTACATGCAAATGGTTGGGAGACATTCAATGCTAATATGGGAATGAATAGAGCCTAGGAAGAGGCTTCAAAAAATATACTGATATACATAGCATTCCATTTAAAAAAAGGCACCTGGTCTTGTAATTTCGTCTTGGTTCGCCCTGTATTTTCGAAAATCATTTCCAGTTATAGACTTTTTTTTATCTAGTTTACTTGCAATTGTTTAAAAAATTTCTATCTGTCGTAGAACTCGAGATATCAAGGTTCTACGCACTATTGCACCACCCTGTATAGATCACATAATAAACTGCCACTAGTGATTGTATACTTATATTTATTTAATGTTTTTTTCTTTCACGATATCTAAAATTTTACTGCTTCTTTTTTTGTAGTTATCTATTATCCATATTTTACATTACATAACTTATTAAATTGTAAGAGAAGGCTGAAGGACTTCGGTCAATGGCTATTTGGGTTTTTGCTCAACAAAACGACTTGAAAACGACTCGATCTTTCACACGTAAAAGCAAGTAACAGTAATTGATATATAAATATGTTTTATTATATTATACTGAGTCATTTAAAATATGAAGTGAATATATTTTGAATTTTAGCCTTTAGAACATCATTTAATCGGAAAAACAAAGAAAATCACTGAATACTTACTTACCGAGTATCATTAACGTTTTATTGATAGCCATAGCTGCTCTCAGCAGTTTATATGGATATGAAAGAGACACTGAATTAAAAGTACAAATGCTGTCACTAATTGACCAGAAAAACTATTACGTGTGCATGTAGTAATTTGGTGTCAAGCAAAATTGCATTTTAAACGATATATGCATTTATTTTTTGTTACTAGATATACTTTAAAATGGTTTTGCTACTAAAGTAGGTACATTAATCATAATTCGATTTTTTTTTAAACTTAAAGAGATGGTCATTTTTGAGGATGTGATTTCTCTTTGCTGTTATTGCCACGATCGGAAGGAAAAGACAGCCAGATTTTTACATTTCTAAGGTTTTTTGGGGATATTACTAGTTTTGATTGTAAGAAATTTGTAAGTATCATTAGACACGACTGTTTTGTGATGAAATCCTCAATATTATGCAAATCGTGGTAAAATAGGGAATTTTTGCACTTCAAATGGTGTAATAAATAAAAACCAGCTCTTGCTTTAAACATTTACTGACACTAATAATACCAATAGATACAAATTAATATAACAATTGTAAAACTACAGACTGTGTACTATTTATTTTACAGCATTCGCTGCTGCCCCAATAGAGTTAGTGAAGTTGCTATGTAAGGCAGCAATTCAGTCTCCCCTTCGTACAAGATTACATCCTAGTGAGTTTAAAGGTATTCGAGATAGGGGTCGTCAAAGATACAATTTTTTGAACTAAAACCAATTTTTGTCTGTAATACGGATTCTCTGATAAAAAAATGCATTCTTTATTTTTTGTTCAGAGTAATGGATTGTACTAGTTTGACTTGATTTTACAACAAAATAACTAATTATTTAATAGCGCAAAAATTCTAATTTGTATCTACATACCTACCATTTTTCTAATAAATAATTTTCAATAAAAACCTAAGTACTTGAAGCAATGAAAACAAAAGTTATTGCAAGTGTCAATTTATTGATTGTTTTATTTTAATTTTTTTCTTTCATTTCTTTGATGGTCACTATCTCCTTGGAACCCACTTGTAATCTTGTACAAAGGGGATTCTAAAGATGCTGATTGAGAATACCTTACTTATTCTTTTCTAAAAAGCACTTAAAAAAAAATCGACATTTCAAACCCCCTTAAAATCGCTCTCTACTGACATGTATGACATTTTACTAAGTAATTTCTCTAGGGAAAATAAAACGAATCATTAAATTTAACTTGCTTTAATGATTTACAAAAAAAATACCCAAACAAAGCAGAGCAATTGACATCAGAGGGTCGTGAGTAAACATTACAAAAAACTTCCATCAGAATTATCATATAAACAAATCATTAAAAATCCGCATATAACAAAATACAGAGCAATACTGTTCACAATAAGAATCCGTATACGGCAAATAATTAAACTAAACTAAACACGATCTGGCCAGAGAGGTAAAACAAAGAATGTTTACGATAACATAATTAAGACACACAAAATGAAAATATTACTAACTGTAGGTAAAGTTAATAACAAAAAGAATGGCCCGACAATTAATATTTTCGATATAGACTGGTTCGTTGGTCGTACACTAGGTTTTTATGCCCAAAACACATGGAAGATGTCTAAAAACAGGGCTAAATAATTACGCAAACATAACGTTCACATGAAATTCACGCACTATTATAGTCTTCTCATAGGGTAAGAGAAGTCTTTACCAGGATACAACAAAGAATATTACTTGCCAAACGTGATATACCGTCAATAATTCTGCATTTTCGCAATCGGCTTCACACAGGAAAATTAGCATCACGAGAGACATACATAATTAAAAGTCTGTATTTACAGCTTATTCGATGAAAACATTGCATTATTATAGTTATGGGCAATGGAGCACAATAACACAGAACATATAAAATATAATAACTACTTTACCGATTCCATTCGCAGTTATTAATCACTATATTATTTACAATAAATGGCGGCTTCTAATTCTTGCGGCCATACCGGCCACCAGCCACGACACCATCTTTCTCGCGTCTCCGCAACGTCTGTCTCCTGCCGACTTGGCGTAGGAATATGCCTGCGTACTACAAGCTACTCGCTATTGGTCAAGCATTTGCCATGACTAGCCGATAAAATTTAAGCCCGTATAATTTAAATTTAAAATAATGAATAGAATAGTCGCGCGCTTTATCTAATTTAAGGAACTGAGTGTTCTTACAAAACGTGACCGTTACAGTGTATAGGGTGGTCCTTAGCCATAGGTGTGCAATATTTTTTTTGAAATGCGGTTCTCTCACCCACTCATTCTGTTCTAATATAAGAAGAAAAAATCATACAAAATTTTCAGTGGTTAGCTCAACCCCCTACCGTGCCTCAATAGGGGTGAATTTTCCTATGTATTTCTTATGGGTAAAAGACATTTTTCGTTTTGCGATAGAATCGTCAAAATGTTGTGTAATGAAAACCGCATACAATGCTTCTCTTCAGAATTGTCCAGAGAACACGAATTAATCATTCCTTTTTTAATTAAAGCCTCATAAGACTCTTTTATAGGGCCCCAAAATGACCCTATAAGGGCAAAAGTAGAGTATCACATAATTTTGACGTTTATTATCGTTTATTTGAGATTCCCTTTGCACAAACTGTTATTAATTAGTTACATTATATTATTATTATTCGTGAGCGATGCTGGACAGTTCTCTCGTGTCTCCGGCATTCTCACAGGGGAAGCGCCAGCGAATTATCTACCACCACTCCCCACATCCCGCAGTGTTAGTGGTTGTAGATTCCAGAATCGTGTGCCCTAAGTAGATGCAGGGACCCCAAGACGACTGCCTTCTGCATTTGGCCTGCCAGCCATTCGGCTGATTTTTGGCAGGCTAGTATGGTCTTCAGTGCTGAGAGCAGCGTAGGCCTCATCCCACCGAGAACGCCGATTATCAGGACGACCATCTTGACCGAGTAGCCTGGATATAGCGCTCGGAGCTCATACCGGAGATCTCGGTATTTAGTCCGTTTCTCCTCCTCCTTGGTGATGTTTGTCTCGGCAGGTGCCGAGAATTCGATGACATACATCACCTTGGTCTGGTGGTCGGCGAGGACTATGTCGGGCTTGTTGGCTTGAATCAGCCTGACGGTCGGGAACGAGTAGTTCCAATAAATTCGGCACTTCTCGTTCTCGGAAACGGACTCGATCTCTCCGGGAACATAAGGCAGCACTGGTGTTCGGTCTACCTCGTACGAGTGCCGAAGATGATAATACAGCACTCGTAAAGCCGCGTTATGTCTGTGGATGTAGGCCGAAGTCGCGTAAATCGAACATGCAGATAGTAAATGCATGATCGACTCCGGCGCCTAATGGCAGGTCCTACAAGTTAGGTCGGGGACCTCTACACCCATAACATGACTGCGGTAGACCAAGGTGTTAATAACACCATCTTGGCAGGCTACAATGAATCCCTCGGTCTCTGACTTTAGCCCTGCTGACCTCAGGAATGCGAAGGTCAACTTTGTTGATAAACCCAGTGTCTCTATGTTGTTGTAGAACACTCCATGCATGGGTTTATCGACGTGCTGCCTGAACAGATTTCTCTGCTCGGCAGCTTTAATTTGGGTTGTCAGCGCTACTCTGCCATGCATGCACTTCAGGCTCTAGAGTCCTCTGCCCCCCTGTTGACGTGGGAGGTACACTCGAGGAATGGACGATCTAGGATGAATGCTTCTGTGAATATGCATCATCTTGCGGGTATCCCCTTACGCAGCTCATCTACTGTCCACTTGACCACTCCAAAGGATTAGAGCAGAATCGGAACGGCAAGTATATTAGTCGCAAACACCTTGTTCTTTCCCGAAAGTTCGGAAGGCCAAATAATGAGTTATCAGTAAAATAAGGCATTTTTCACCGAAAAGGCGGTTTTTTGCGGGGTTGCACGGCACCCCCATAGCTGATTTTTGTGGTTTCGTGATGTTTAATCCTTCCACTAACAGTTACTGAAGGAAAATCTCAGATAACATTTTTTGCGAGCTTCTGGTGTATTTTTTACTAAACCGAACTATTGAACTTCAAAATTACCTCATGCGGGCAAAAGCAGTATCGCGTATTCTCGACATTTATTATTACTTATTTGCCATTACAGAAATTATTATTAATTAGTCACATTTCAGCATGTGTTAATATATTAATGTTTTTCAAATTCCTTGAACAATTATAATTTATTTAAACAACTACATTTTGTCATAAATTTGTAACTGTGTCACCTTTTTTGAATTTGGCAACTTAGTTTTTTAGTATTGTTGATTAGGAGTTGGCTAATGGATCCTGCAAATTATTTAAACAATTTATTACACTTCAGGACGACAATTGAAAAAGTTCATAACTTATTCGAAAAAGATTACCAGATTACTTCTAGAACTCTAAAAGATTGATTTAAGGCTGATGGTGGCCTTCTGATAGGCCGTTGCTCCTTGAGATATCATCTAAGGTGGACATTCCCTAGAAAGAGACATCCGATAGGGAAATATTTATTATTTTTAGCTATAACTTTTTTTTCTTAGTACGTATATTTAAAAAAAACTATAAGAGTACCGAAGTAGAACAATAACAAGACTATTACTATGAATTTTCACTCAATAATTTTAGCGGTTTGCAAAATAGCTCGATTTAAATTTAAAAATTGTGTTAATCTTCCTATTTCGTAGTTTTAAATCGAGCTATTTTGCAAACCACTGAAATTATTGAGTGAAAATTCTTAGTAATAGTCTTGTTATAGTTCTAATTAGGTACTCTTATATATTTTTTAAATATACGTACTCAGAAAAAAAAGTTATGGGCAAAAATAATAAATATATCCCTATATAGGGAATGGCCACCTTAAGAATATAGGCAAAGCAGAAAATTATAAATGCGGATAATGTGATACTGCAGAACACATATTTTATAAATGCAAGATGTTAACCCGCCAAACACAGGAATCATTTTTATTAAAATCTCGTATAGTGCCATAATTTAATCTTCGAGTGACTGTAGTTACGAAACTAGCCATAGCAGAGACCGCTTTTTCGTAAGATTAGTGCGTGGTCCTTTATAGCAAAATGTAATTGTTTAAATAAATATATTTGTGAAGAGCATTAAAATATTAACACAAACTGGAATGTGACTGACTTAAAATAATTTGTGCAAAAAGAATCGCAAATAAATAATAATAAACGTCAAAAATATGTGATACTCTATTTTTGCCTTTGTAGGCGAGTCTGCCTGGGGTAAAAAAGAGGTGATTTTATAAATTTTGTATACCATTTGAGTTAGTAACGGATTCTGATAGGAAAAATTCCGATGAACAAGATTTTCTTATGAAAAATTTTCCTAAACAGCGAGCTTCATGGTCAAATAATTGTTTAAACAAAATTTTTTTCGTTTTTATTTAATAAAATAAAAACGGTTTGACGGATCCGAAAAAATCTTGATTCAATAGAAATATGTTTTCATTCCGCGTCGTCTGGCGTCAGGCACAACTCATTTTGACAACTCGTCCATTTGTTATAGCCAAAATAAATTTCATAATTAACAAATTGATTACTCCGAAACTAATGAGATCAGGATATTGTTTTTTTCAATATATATACATTTTATACCAAAGAATATACCATATTTTTTTTGGTCTGAATCAATACTTTTTGATTGTTTAAACAATTGGCATAATTTGTTAATTTGCAAATAACTTTTTTTTCAAAAATTTGTTCGACTTCAAACCAACTTTAAACGATAAATATTGATGTCGGGCATAACTCCCATAGAAGTCTGCACGAATGCAACTTTTTGCTTTTTAGTTAAAGTTTAAATTAATTTTGCAAATTACCAAATGGAATATCTCGGCTCTGGGTAAGCGTATCGAAATGGGGTTTTGTGCATATAAAAGTGCTTGCAAAAAGGAAAGTTTTGAGACAAGAAAGACCTCGATCGGATAACCGGAACCGGAAATAAAAGTGACATTGCGTGAGAGGCTCTAATTTGTTTATTAACAACTTTGTGGACAAGAGGTTCTGTGCAAATGAAAGCTAACAAGTTTTTCCATCAACCACAAAAAGTTCTACAAAAAATATTCAATCCCTGAAGAGTTATACGCGTTTTTGACTCTTAAAAAATCTCTCTTGGTTTGAAGTCGATCAAACTATCGGAAAAAAAGTTATTTGCTAATTAACAAATTATGCCAATTGTTTAAACAATTAAAAAGTAATAATTGTTAATAAATTAAACACTGCTTTTAGATGAATCAATCAATATATTATAAATACCCTACATATGTTTCGGCTTATTAGGCCTTTATCAAGAGTATTACATAGTGAATACTAAAGTTTCCGACGTGCTTATTCAATTTATACCTAAAAGTATTTATGTCTTAATCTATTTATGACTTAAGCTATTTAAGATTTAATTTAACATCTTTAATTATTTGAATGTTTGGAGTGGACCTAAGCTGATTATATAAATCAAAGGATATTTCTTAACAATTGGTTTATTATAGGGGTGTTTAGGAAATTCTGCTGGTCATTTGTGGTACAAGGGTTGTACTTGAAAGATTTTTTGATATCTAGTTGTTCTAGCAGATCTAAACGTTTACCTTTTCTTTCTGAATGAAGTAAATTTATGTTATCAGTATCTATGAAATGGTTGTTTTCAATACAGTGTGTTGACATTCCTGTATTTTTATTGTTATTTAAGATTGATTTTTTGTGTTCTTTTACCCGATTGACAACGCTTCTACCACTCTGACCGATATAGACAGCATCGCAATCCTTACAATTAATTTTATATACACCTGATTTATCAATTTTATTTAGTTTTTCTTTGTTATTAACCAAAATGTTTCCTATATTTGTTTTGTTCACACTTATTGTAGAGATACCCAAATTATTCAATTTTTTAGAAATTTTGTTACTATGTTTTGGAACATAATTAATAAAACTATATTTTGTAGGTTTGTTAGGCACAGTGAAAAATTCTATTTGAAGCATTTTGCGTTGTTTGTTTTTGACCATGTTATCTATTAGTGACTCGTTGTATTCGTTATTTCTTGCAATTTGTTTAATTATATTTAATTCTCAATCAAAATCACTTTGATCTAAAGGAAAATTCGTCAGTCTATGTATCAGACTATGAAAGGGTGAAATCTTAATTTGCCATGATTGCTGCGAATTATAATGTATTACTGTATCTGTAGTAGTAGGTTTGCGGTAGATGCTAAATTTCAACTGATTGTTATGTTTTTTGATATTCATATCTAGAAAGTTTAATTGACTATTTTGCTCCGATTCCATTGTAAACTGAATTTTACTATTAAAAGAATTTAAGAAATTAAGATAATTACTTAGGTTTCTTTCTGTACCGGTCCATATACAAAAAATATCGTCTACATATCGAGTCCAATAAAACACATGTGTATTTAAACTGTTATTGCCATTAAAAATTAAATTTTCTAGGTTTGACATAAATATTTCAGCTAACAAAGGAGAAATTGGTGAACCCATTGGTAGCCCGTCTTTTTGTCTAAAGAATTCACCATTAAACTGAAAATAGTTTTGTTCAATACAAACTCTCGAAAGATTTTTTAACTCTGTTTTTTCGGTTTCGCTGATTTGTGAATTATCTATTAAATTATTTAATATTAATTTTAGTTCTGTGAGCGGAACTGAGGTGAACAGACTTTTAACGCCAAAGGAGAATAATTTTGCGTTATTTGGTATTATTAAATTTTTTGTATTTTCAATAAATTCAAAAGAATTTTTTTTTTTTTTTGTAAATTAAAAAGTATTGAAGATATCGGGCCAAAAAAAATATGGTATGTTCTTTTGTATAAATGGCATATATTTTGAAAAAAAAAACAATGTCCTGACCTCATTAGTTTCGGAGTAATCAATTTGTTAATTATGAAATTTATTTTGTCCCTAACAAATGAACGGGTTGACAAAATGAGTTGTACCTGGCGCCAAACGATGCGTATTGAAAATATCTTTCGATTTCATCAAGATTTTTTCGGATCGCCAAACCGTTTTCAGTTTATTAAATAAACACGAAAAAAATCTTGTTTAAACAATTATTTGACCATGAAGCTCGCGGTTTAGGAAAATTTTTCATAAAAAAATCTTGTTCAGCGAAATTTTTCCTATAAGAATCCGTGGCTAACTCAAATGGTATAGACAATTTTTGGGAAAAATCCCAAGCAGACTCGCCTATTATGGGATCATTTTGGGGCCCTTATGGGGATGTAATTTGAAAAATAATCATTAATTCGTAATATTTGGACAATTGTAAAATTAAAATAAGGTGGAAATAAGGCAAATTTGTTGTAAAATATAACTGATTAAATAAATTATAATTGTTTAAACATCTTTAAAATCATTAAAATATAAACACAATGTAGAATGTGACTAATTAATAGTAATTTGTGCAAAAACACTCTCAAAAAATAATAAGAAACGTCAAAAATATGCAATACTTTATTTTTGATCTTACGGGGTGAGGTCACTTTGTGGTTCTATAAAGATAGTTATTAATTTGTATTCTCTCAACAATTCTGAAGAGGGAACTTGTGTAAGATTTTTATTTCACAATATTTTAACGATTCTATCGCCTTTTACTCATAAGAAATACATTGGAAAATTCACCCCTTTTGAGGCACGGGAAGTGGTTAGCAGCCTTTACACGGAAGAGATTAACCGCGTTATTGAGGAACGTGCGATAATGCATAGGAATGAACGAGCATAAATTTGGACGCGTAAAACCGCCCGCCGAAAAACTTGAAAATTACGTCTTGCTTGCGTCGCGCGGTTAAGAATGTGTAAAAATGGATTGCGCGAGCAAAAGTGCCCAGATAATTTGAGAACTGCGTTCAATCACTCGTTGTTAGCTCGGCGTGTGGAATTTGTGAAATTTACATGTTTTTTCCAGCAGATAATGAGCAAAATGCATAATTTTTTTAAACATCACAGATGAATAGATAACTAAAAAACATTATTTTTCCAGTATTTTATTTTTGTTTTATGTTCTAATTAAAGGTTAAAAAAATTATTTACTGCAGCTGTCAATTTAACTGCGTTTAAACGGAGAAGTTTCCGCGCTACTTGTGTGTGACGTCATCGGGCACATCGCACCGACGCGCGACGGAAAACGTATTGTGCACATTATTTATGTTGTGTTATGGAAAATACAAAGAAAAGTAGCTATAAATATTGTATTGTGCCCAAATGTACAAATACTAAGTACAATAAAAACTCCAGAAAAGTTATTACTTCCACATCCACGTAGTGGATTGGAAGTATAGTAATCGCAAAAAAATTTTCAAAAATTTTTATTCGTGAAATAGGTTTAGAATGTCATGAAACGTCGAGATTTTAAATTTGAGCGAAAAAAAAATTTCTGTCTGTCTGTCTGTCTGTCTGTCTGTCTGTCTGTCTGTCGGTCTGTCTGTCTGTCTGTCTGTCTGTAACTTTTTTTGTCCGCACGTTTTCTCCGGAACGGTTTAAGATATTGACTTGAAATTTTGTACACGTATATATTATAACGAGATCTGGAACTGGATTGGTTTTTGAGGATATCCGGTGAAGGGTTGGGGGTTAAATAGGGGTAAATAGGGAAAAATAAGTAAAGCAAGCTTGTAAGAGTACAGAAACTTGAAATTCGATGTATGTACTAGAAGTTAAGGCCTCATATTTTTTGTAATATTTTTCAACCCCCCACCACCCCTGCCCTATTAATGGGGTTGATAAAATAAAGTTGAGATATTCATTTGAAATTTCGTACACGTATGTATTATAACGACGTCCGGAATTAGATTATATTTTGAGATGATTCCGTTGAAGGGTTGGGGGTTAATTTGGGGTAAATAGGGGAATATAAGTAAAACAAGTTGATAAGAGTACAGAAACTTGAAATTCGGTGTATGTACTAGAAGCCAAACCGTCAGATTTTCTTTATAATATTTTTCAACCCCCACCACCCCTACTCCAATATGAAAAGGGTTGATAAAATAAAATTGAGATATTCATTTGAAATTTGGTACACGTATGTATTATAACGACATCTGGAACTAGATTATAATTTGAGATGATTCCGTTGAAGGGTTGGGGGTTAAATAGGGGTAAATAGGGGAAAATAAGTAAAGCAAGCTGGTAATACTACAGAAACTTGAAATTCGGTGTATGTACTAGAAGCCAAAGCGTCAGATTTTTTAAAAATATTTTTCAACCCCCGCCACCCCTACTCCAATATGAAAAGGGGCTGATAAAATGAAATTGAGATATTCATTCGAAATTTGGTACACGTATGTATTATAACGACATCTGGAACTAGATTATAATTTGAGATGATTCCGTTGAAGGGTTGGGGGTTAAATAGGGGTAAATAGGGGAAAATAAGTAAAGCAAGCTGGTAATACTACAGAAACTTGAAATTCGGTGTATGTACTAGAAGCCAAAGCGTCAGATTTTTAAAAAATATTTTTCAACCCCCACCACCCCTACTCCAATATGAAAAGGGGCTGATAAAATGAAATTGAGATATTCATTTGAAATTTGGTACACGTATGTATTATAACGACATCTGGAACTAGATTATATTTTGAGATGATTCCGTTGGAGGGTTGGGGGTTAAATAGGGGTAAATGGGGGGAAAATACAGTAAAGCAAGCTGGTAAGACTACAGAAACTTGAAATTTGGCGTATGTACTAGAAGCCAAGGTCTCAGATTATTTATAATGTTTTTCAACCCCCACCACCCCTACTTCATTATTAAAAGGGTTGATAAAATAAAATTGAGATATTCATTTGAAATTTGGTACACGTATGAATTATAACGCCATCTGGAACTAGATTATACTTTGAGATAGTTCCGTTGAAGGGTTGGGGGTTATTTAGGGGTAGATAGGGGGAAATAAGTAAAGCAAGCTGGTATGAGTACAGAAACTTGAAATTCGGTGTATGTACTAGAAGCCAAGGCCTCAGATTTTTTAATAATATATTTCAGCCACCCACCACCCCTACTCCATTATTCAAGAGGTTGATAAAATAAAATTGAGATATTCACATGAAATTTAGTACGCATATGTATTATAACGACATCTGGAACTAGATTATATCTTGAGATGATTCCGTTGAAGGGTTGGGGGTTAAATAGGGGTATATAAGGGAAAATAAGTAAAGCAAGCTGGTAAAAGTACAGAAGTTTGGGATTTGGTGTATATACTAGAAGCGAAGGTCTCAGATTTTTTTATTAGTATTTTCCATCCCCCCACCACCCCACCCCCACTCGCTTATTAAAAGAGTTGATAAAATTAAATTTAAATTTTCACTTGAAATTTGGTACATTTATGTATTATAACTATATCTAAAACTAGATTATATTTTGACAAGATTGCGTTGAAGGAGTGGGGGTAAGTAGAGGTAAATAGGGAAAAATAAGTAAAGCAAGTTGGTAAGAGTACTGCAACTTGAAATTCGGTGTATGTCCTAGAAGCTAAGGCCTCAGATTTTTTAATAATACTTTTCAACCCTTCCACTAGTCTTACCACATTATTAGAGGGGTTGATAAAATAAAATTGAGATATTCACTTGTAATTTGGTAGACGTATGTATTATAACGACATCTGGAACTAGATTATATTTTGGGATGATTCCGTAGAAGGGTTGGGGTTAACAGGAGGACTAGGGGAAAATAAGTAAATCAAGCTGGTAAGAGTACAGAAATTTGGGATTCGGTGTAATAACTAGAAACCAAGGCCTCAGATTTCTTTCTAATATTTTTCAAACTCCACCACCTCCGCTTCATTATTAATGGGATTGATAACATCAAATTGAGATATTCACTTGAAAGTTAGTACACGTATGTATTGTAGTGACATCTGATTGAGATGACTGCATTGAAGGGGCGGGAGGTGGTAGGTTGTGAATAGTGGAAAATAAGTAGGGTGAACTAGAGACTTCATTTTTAACGTATATGATAGAAACCAACTCCTCAAACTTGTCTATGACATCTGCCCCAAATATTAAAATTCTATGACCAATAATTTCCACATACTAGAGTGCAAATATAGTCAAGATGTTTCCTTTAAAGTGATTTGGATGAAGAATCTGGATGTGGAAGTAGTGATTCCTTAGGCAGCGGTTTTTTTTAATGTGCCTAGACGCGATAAAGTTAGGAAGAAATGGTGCAGAACTATGAGACGAGACGACCGAAATGCAGAATTATCGTCATCCTCAAGATTATATTGCTGCCAGGATCATTTTGATGTAAATTTACCCATTAAAACTAATTGTTTTATAATAATATTATGAAAATATGTACCTAACCCTAATATTATTGTGATAATTTGTTCACATATCAAACAAATTATCACAATAATATTAGGGTTAGGTACATATTTTCATAATATTATGGTGAATTTGGTCACTTTCCTATTTATAGGAATACAAAAGTTTACTAACTTCTGTTAATAGGAACGTTGAATTAAAATGTATAAATGTATAAGAACGGTGGGAATAATGTAACTTCTCGACGTTCTACATATTATCCTGTTATATATTTATATATACCTATGTATGTTAACAGTTATTTTTACTATGAATGTACCTACCTACCTACCTAAAAGTACGTACTTAGTAAGTGACGGGAGGTATTTATTATATAAGAAAGTAAAGCATTCTAAGATGAAAAATATTAATTAATATTACATTAAAACATTGCCTTGTTTACCTATTTTGAGGTTAGGTACATAAATTATTTGTTATATTTAACTACAGTAAAAGGATAAAAATGCGCACAATTGAATTAATGTTTAGAATAATGAATGACACATACCTTGTTGCTTTAGTACCTCCAATTTCTGCACTAATAAAATCAGTATTAGTAGCAAAAAAGTTTGTCATCATAAACACATCAACAACGGGCAAATTGTCACTCTGGCCCCGTAAAAACCCACTGTCCGTCATTTTTACCACTTAATAATTAAAATAAATAAATAAATGAACGATTTCTTTTATGAAAATATCAATACACATTTACAAAACACAAAACAATTTACCATTTAACCCCTTGGCAGATAGACGACCATTAGACATTATGCCGAATGACGTCAGACCAATAGCGTGTTGTTTTCAGTCACGTGGATATGTTCCCATAAAATTTTGAATTTCAAAGTCGTTTCTTTAGGCTACACATTTTTTTCATACCTTTTCTTCATTACTTTCTCAACTTATATAACATATATAACAAAAAAATAATAAATTATTGCATTTCTAAAATTCATGCATGTTGCTCATTGGTGCGCTTCCCTTTTAACAAGCACGCTACAAATCACTCGGTTAAACCTGTCCTCTGCAACCGCATTTACACGAAAGGTGATACGCGCGCAACTGAACGGGCATTTCCAAATTCGCGCGGTTAAAAATTCTCGTGTAAACGACGCTATTGACCTAGCTACCTTAAATTTGGTGTAAATTTTTTTCTTTTATATCATAATAATTTGAGAGGGTGAGATGATCAAATTTTAAAAGTTGAAAAATAAGGACCACCCTAATACAGGAGTGTTGCGATCTGAAATGAAGTCACACTGTATATAATTGTAAAAATATATGTTTTAAAAATCAATGCACTTCCATTATTTACACAAAACTTACATTTTATTTTATTGTGACACATCTGAATTTCGCGCTGACAGTGACAAACAGGAAGAAAAGAAAGCCATAAATGCGTTAAAAACACTCCTGGCGGCCTCTAGCGGTGGTTGTGATAGATGAGGAAATTTATTGGAGAACTCCAAGCATGCGTCTTATGAATAATACTATTAGACGAATCGGCAAAGTTCAATGAGAGCGAGAATGACGCAGAGCATATGGCGGCGCTTTAGTCCAAGACAGAGCAGAAAATGCTGTAAATAAAGTGGGCCTTGTGGACGCCAAGACGGTATTAGGGAGAAAAGCGGTAGCAAACGACTGTCTACATCTTGAACGGTTTACACACAGTAAACCCAAAATTAAATTCCTGTTGATAAATTATACTCACCTTGAGGATTAAAATGTAAAATATTTAAATTGGGCGTATTTTTTGTCTCTTGCTTACAATTAGCTCAATTATAAACACCAAGAAGCAAATGATGTACGCCCACGTAAAGATCCATAAAATTGGTTTAAGATTTTCATATTTGATATAATTCTGCTCGTCTTGACTTAAGTATGGTTCCTCGGTAACTTCTCTCATCCATTTTGTAATAAATCCCGCACTAATAATTCTGCCAATAATATTTAATACGTCTGCTATAAAAGGAAATCCCTTTCGCATGTATATGGCCATGGGAGCACTAAGAAATTCGAAATTCATACAACGTACAGAAGATTTTTCAATGGTGTGAGTTTTAAGATAGTATTTTGCTTCTAATTCTGGCAAAATAATTGTGGAGTTTCCGTAAGTAGATATTATCCTGAAACAATTCGTAGAGTTTTTGCAATATTTAAATGTAATGCTGGGTTCACCAGTGGACATATTGTAGAATCTGATTTGTGTAGAAAACCATTTAGAGGAAAGATACTTAACATAAATGGGCAATTTGTCTTTGCGAATTTCACTTATTGAACTATATTTTTCCTTGTATTTGGGGCTTGTTAGAATGCTGGTCAAGTAGGAGGAGTAGATTTGATTTAACTGGAATCCAAGAATTATACACAAAGTTATTAAGAATCTCACTCTTACAGTTCTTGGTAGAACATGTGCTGTTAAACCAATTAATATTGCAAAATTGTTCTGCAAACAATTGAGAATGCCTTTACATGACATTGACTCTTTCTTGTCGTAATTACTGAAGTACCAAATGCACCAGGTTATGGCTAAATACGACAATACTATACAACACCAAATCTGAGTACTGAAAATATTAGCGATATGACGCAAATCATCATTCACCAATTTATGGGGGACACACATTGTATATCTGGCGTAACAGTAAGTAGGGCTCGGGTGAAAGTAATTTAACCTTTCAGCCATTTCTGAGTATCCACCAAGAATTACATCAGCTGATCCATTATACAACAGTTTAAAATCTCCCAGCAATGTTTCATTGTCAATGGCTCCTCTTATGGTGGATTCTTCATATAGCAATTTCAGATTTAAAGCAGAAGCCGCCATGTTCAATAAATTTACTTCTATTCCATTTTGTGTATCCCAGTGCTTATCGTTTTTCGGTTTTATTACAAACGGATCTAAGCGTGAATATCTTACTTTTATCGTGCAGTTCACAAAAGATCTTCTCTTGTTGCTTTTAAACAAGGAAGTGTTATATTGAAGAATTCCCTGTGAGCATCGGTCAACGCTAAATTGTTTGTAAGTACCACAACGTGCTGAAAATGTGAACGCTTTATAAATTGTCGCATTTTTAATGTTGTCCTGGAGTAGAATTATGGCGCTGGTCACATTTTTTCTCCACAAAATTTTAAATGTTTTTTTGGCGGCTTTACTTGCATTTTCGAATTTTTCTTGAAAGAATATAATAGTTTTATCAAAGTGGTGCTTGAAGAATGCGGATAAATCTGAATATGAATTTGTTGCAATAATGTAACCTTGGGTGGCATCTTGAGAGTGAGGCTCGTGCTGTCTTATATTTATATTTTGTATGGATAAAGCACAATGAAATTCTTCCATTAACTTAGAAATTATCTGTGAAACTGGGTAGAGGTTCTCATATGATGAGTACATATAAGTAACAGTGTTACAATAGTACGGGAAAAACTTCTTGCTTAGTTCTAACATACACTGGCCTAAATAAGTATGTGAGTCCTTTACTGGAGACAGTGGGTGAAACAACTCTTCGCTTGATATTGCGGCAAATAGAATGCATACTATAAGAGAATTACATTTTTAGTTCTATATTGTATATATACATTTAAGGAGTAGTAGTAGTACAAGTTTTTTAATGGCTGCTTTACCGACCAAATGGCCATTAGCTTAAATCCTTCCATCAGAGTAATCCATACATATTTATAGCTAATTAAATATTACTTGGTTTGTGGTTTAATATAAATAAATTCTTTTCATATGTGATAAAACCCTCTGCCTAAGGAATCACTACTTCCACATCCAGATTTTGCATCCAAGTCTCTTTAATGGAAAATTTCTTGACTTATTTGCAGTCTAGTAAGTGGAATTAATTGGTCAGAATTTTAGTAATATTTGGAAGACGACATGAAAAGATTTTTGGCATTGGTTTCTAGCATATGCGCCAAATATTAAGTTTCTGGACTCTTATTAGCCTTCTCTACTTATTTTCCCAAATACACCCCCTCCACCCCTTCAAAAATCTCAATTATACGTCATCACAATACATATTTCAAGTGAATATCTCAATTTAATATTAACAGCTCCTTTAATAATGGAGTGGGGGTGGTGGAGCGGTTGAAAAGTATTATAAAAAATTTTGAGCCCTTTGCCATTAATATTTACAGCAAATTCCAAATTTTTGTACCCCTATCAACTTGTTTTACTTATTTACCCCTATTTAATCCCCAAATCTTCAACGGAATCGTTTCAAAATATAATCAAATTACTGATGTCGTTATAATACATATATGTACCAAATGTCAAGTGAAAATCCCAATTTTATTTTATCAACCCTTTTAATAATAGGGTGGGGGTCGTGGAGTGGTTGAAAAGTGTTGTAAAGAAATCTGAGGCCTGGCTTCTAGTATATACACCAAATCCCAAGTTTCTGTACTCTTACCAGTTTGCTTTACTTGTTTTCCACTATATACCCGACAATCCTTCAACGGAATCATCTCAAAATATAATCTAGTTCTAAGTGTCGTTATAATATTATTATACCGGGTGAGTCACGAATTGCGCTGGCCCCTATATTTCCTAAAATATTTGGAATAAAAAATTGAAATTTGGAGGCCTTATTACACGACTAAAATGCCATCTTTTCAATAAAAAATCAAGTTTGGTGCACATCCGGTTTGACCGGAAATGCCCACAACTTTCGATTTTTAAATGGAACACCCTATATATTTCTACATTTTTTGAATCTAGAGGAAATTTTGAATACAATACATCCATTTTGGTCACTTTTTGATAAACATTAAAAATTTTATTAAAAAATCTATTTCTAAATCGAGAGTGCTGTGGTGCCCAAAATATATTTTAGTTTGTGTGCTACGTTACTATAAAAATAAAAAGAGCAATATGATTGCATTACTTAATTCTCTAGAGGCGTTTAAAATTTTTAAATGTGATTTTTGCCCACTAACTCGGTTTTTACTTTCCTCGCATACCGAAGGGAAGTATTGCATTCGAGAAAAAATCACCCTCCGAGATTTTTTCGGATTCTGACGTTTCAGAACACGTAGATTACGAAAATATAGGTTTTTCAATTCTGTCAGTCAGCCTGTCTGTCTGTCTGTCTGCTGTCTGTCTGTTGGTGCATTTACTAAAAAACTACTTGAAGGATAGCAGTCAAATTTGGTAGATAGTTGACGCTACTGTCAGCGAAGACATGGTAGAAATTTCACTGGAAAATATACAGGGTGGACCGTCTAAACGGAATAAATAGTGAAAAAAATTTTTTTTGCTCAAATTTAAAATTTCCACGTTTCATGACGCGCTAAACCTATTTCAGAAAAAAAATTTTTTGAAAATTTTTTTTACATTTTTGAAAAAATTTTTACCAAGATGAAATTTTTTTGTTTTGTTCAAATTTAAAATTTCCACGTTTGATGACGCGCTAAACCTATTTCAGAAAAAAAAAATTTTTGAAAATTTTTTTTGCAACGTTTTTGAAAAAATTTTTACCAAGATGAAAAAAATTTTTTTTGCTCAAATTTAAAATTTCCACGTTTCATTACGCGCTAAACCTATTTCAGAAAAAAAAAAAAATTTCACCATTTTTGAAAAAAATTTTACCACTAAAATATGAGAATTTTTTTCTTTCTTCAAATTTAAAATTTTCACGTTTCATGGCATTCTAAACGTATTTCAAAAAAAAAAAAAAATTGAAAATTTTTTTACCAACATTTTTGAAAAAATTTTTACCACTAAAACAGGTGGATTTTGTTCAAAGTTAAAATTTCCACATTTCCATGGCATTCTAAACGTATTAAAACAAATTTAAAAATTTTTCCGAAAAATTTTCTTGGAAAAATTTATGTATTCATCACTAAGTAGGTACCTTACTATAGAATAGAAGAAAATATTTTGTTTGTTCAAATTTAAAATTTCTACGCTTCATGACATTCCAAATCTATTTCGGAAGAAAAAAAATTGTATCATTTTTTTACCATTTTGGAAAACAAATTACCACTAGAATAGATGTAAAATTTTTTTTTGCTCAAATTTAAAATATACACGTTCCATGACATTCTAAACCTATTTCAGAAGAACAAATTTTGAAAATTTTTTAACCAAGATTTTGGAAAAATTTCAAAAATTTTTTTTTTCTGTGTTCAAATTTAAAATTTCAACGTTTCCATAGCATTCTAAACCTATTCAAACAAATAAAAAAAATTGATGAAATCTATTTCACTACTTACTACAGAATAGATGAATTTTTTTTTACCACTTTGGAAAAAAAATTACCATTAGAATAGACGGAAAAATTTGTTTTTGCTGAAATTTAAAATTTTCACGTTTCATGACATTCTAAACCTATTTCAGAAAAAAAATACTTCCCTTCGGTATGCGAGGGAAGTAAAAATTGAAAATTTTTTTCACACATTTTTGAAAAATTTTGAACCACTGAAACAGATGGAAATTTTTTTTCTTTGCTCAAATTTAAAATTTCCATATTTCATGACATTCTGAACCTATTGCAGAAGAAAAAGGAGTGAACATTTTTATCCAACAGTTTTGAAAAATTTCAACAAAAAAAAAAATTAAATTTTTAACCACCACTATACTTCCACTTCACTGCGTGAATGTGGAACTGTCTAATGGCAATACTATTTGACATATGCTATTATACTTTTATTGGAAAATATACAGGGTGGTCATCCCAAGAAATAATTTATGGGAGACCTGTTCTTTAGTATTGAACTTTTGCTGTTGGATGAGCACTCTGTATATTTTTTGACCAAAAGTTATCAGGATTTCTTTGTAATAATTACAATAACTATATTTCCATTATTATTCTCAATGTCATTTCGTATTTAATATTTTTTTAGTGATCGCCATGCACAAATAACTAGGGAAGTTCTGTGTAAATACCTTTACCGATTTTTTTAAATGGGAATTTAATCGTGAACGATTAAATTCCCATTTAAAAAAACCGAGTTAGTGGGTTGGAGTTTGGAGTTTGTGGGAGGGCAGTCACATTTAGGTGACCGCAGCACCTAGGCCCCATTGGGCCCCTTGTACATCCTCCCGAGGGATACAGGATTCCACCTAGGCCTCCAACCATCCTAATCTTGTGAAGTGGGTAAAAATCACATTTAAAAATTTTAAACGCCTCTAGAGAATTAAGTAATGCAATCATATTGCTCTTTTTATTTTTATAGTAACGTAGCACACAAACTAAAATATATTTTGGGCACCACAGCACTCTGGATTTAGAAATAGATTTTTTAATAAAATTTTTAATGTTTATCAAAAAGTAACCAAAATGGATGTATTGTATTCAAAATTTCCTCTAGATTCAAAAAATGTAAAAATATATAGGGTGTTCCATTTAAAAATCGAAAGTTGTGGGCATTTCCGGTCAAACCGGATGTGCACCAAACTTGATTTTTTATTGAAAATATGGCATTTTGGGCGTGTAATAAGGCCTCCAAATTTCAATTTTCTATTCCAAATATTTTAGGAAATATCGGGGCGAGCGCAATTCGTGACTCACCCGGTATAGACACTCTTTCACTAGAGGGTGTAGTTTTAGAGTTATTCGAGTAAAACGTGGAAAAGGGGACCCACTACTTGGATGTGGAAGTAATAAGTAACAGTAATGGATTTATATTACATTGAGTTCTTTAAGATATGAAGTGAATATATTTTGAACAGGGCCTTTAGAAAATCATTTAATTGGAAAAACAACGAAAATCACTGAATACATACTTACCGAGTATCATTAATATTTTATCGATAGCCATAGTTGCTCTCAGTAGTTTATAAGAATATGAAAGAGACACTGAATTTAAAAGCATAAAAGTTTAAATGCTGTTACTAATTGATAAAAAAAAACAATATTACGTGTGCATGTGGTAATTTGGTGTCAAGCAAAATTGCATTTTAAACGATGCATGCATTTATTTTTTGTTACTAGCTATACTTTTACAATGTTATGCTACTAAAGTAGGTACATTAATCATAATTTCGTTTTATTTAAAACCTAAAGAATAAATAAATAATGTAAAATAAAATAAGAAACACGCTTTTAAACACAAATTAAAACTGTTCAAAAAGCACAAAGAAGAAGAAAATAATGTTAATAATGACAATAATTATGTTAATAAATGAAAAATATTATAAAAAAATATGAGGCCTTAATTTCTAGTACATACACCGAATTTCAAGTTTCTGTACTCTTACAAGCTTGCTTTACTTATTTTCCCCTATTTAACCCCCAACCCTTCACCGGATATCCTCAAAAAACAATCCAGTTCCAGATCTCGTTATAATATATACGTGTACAAAATTTCAAGTCAATATCTTAAACCGTTCCGGAGAAAACGTGCGGACAAAAAAAAAAGTTACAGACAGACCGACAGACAGAAATTTTTTTTTCGCTCAAATTTAAAATCTCGACGTTTCATGACATTCTAAACCTATTTCACGAATAAAAATTTTTGAAAATTTTTTTGCGATTACTATACTTCCAATCCACTACGTGGATGTGGAAGTAAAATACATGTGGCAGGAAGTCCCAAAGAATTCAAGAAAGAAAAATATGTGTTTCTATTTATAATGAACTTGACCTTAAATTAGTTTTAGCCAATAGTCTAAAAGGTAGTGAACATTTTTATGTATGATTATAAAAACTTTAACAACAAATAAACTACTGAATAAACAATAATCGGTGGTTTATTTGCTGTTGCGCTCTAATATTTGTTATTGCCAGGATCGGAGGAAAAGACAACCAAAGAAATTTGTCAGTGTTATTACACAGGATTTATTTTATATTGAAATCGTCAAACTGTAATCAAACGTATTTTTGAAATTATACATCTTCAAAATGTGTAATTGCAAAGCGCTCACTCAATAGTCCACCCAAAACTGCAAAGAAAAACCGATTTCACCAAATTTTTGTAACCGCGCCGAAATCTACCCCCACCCCGTTTTCGAGGGCGGGGAATCAGTATCGGTCCAGCTTTATTCGACCGGACCACCGATTTACCCTTAAATAGGGAAAACCAAATGTCCCTTGCTTACAATTAGCTCAATTATAAACACCAAAATGCAAATGATGTACGCCCATGTAAAGATCCATAGAATTGGTTTAAGGCATTCTAAACGTATTTAAAAAAAAAAAAAATTTGAAAATTGTTTTTACCAACATTTTTGAAAAATTTTTTACCACCAAAATAGGTGGAATTTTCTTTTTGTTCAAATTTAAAATTTCCACGTTTCCATGGCATTCTAAACGTATTAAAACAAATTTAAAAATTTTTCCGAAAAATTTTCTTGAAAAAATTTATGTATTCATCACTAAGTAGGTACTTACTATAGAATAGAAGAAAATATTTGGTTTGCTCAAATTTAAAATTTCCACGCTTCATGACATTCCAAACCATTTCGGAAGAAAAAAATCGGTAAAGGTATTTACACAGAACTTCCCTCGTTTTTTGTGCATGGCGGTCACTCTAAAAAAAAATCGGTAAAGGTATTTACACAGAACTTCCCTCGTTATTTGTGCATGGCGGTTACTCTAAAAAATTTATATTTACGAAATGACATTGAAAATAATAATCGGAATATAGTTATTGCTATTATTACAAAGAAAACTTGATAAGTCTTGGTCAAAAAAATATACAGATTGCTCATCCAACAGCAAAAGTTCAATACTAAATAGCAGTTGCCACATATGGCAGGCTTGCGCAAATATCTTCACAAATGTCCACCATGACTGAATTATTTCTTGGGATGACCACCCTGTACATTTTTTCAATAAAAGTAATATAGATGCATATGCCAGATATTATTGCCATCTGTCACATTTTCAATCCAATATTCACGTAATGGAGTGGAAATATAGTGGCGGTTAAATTTTTTTATTTTATTTGAAATTTTTCAAAAATGTTGGTAAAAACATTTTCAAAGTTTTTTCGTCTGAAATAGGTTTAAAATGTCAAACGTAGAAATTTTAAATTTGTGCAAGAAGGAAAGATTCCTTCTATTCTATAGTGGTGGTAAAAAAAGTTTAAAATGCCTGCCATATGTGGCAACTGCTATTTAGTATTGAACTTTTGCTGTTGGATGAGCAATCTGTATATTTTTTTGACCAAAACTTATCAAGTTTTCTTTGTAATACTAGCAATAACTATATTCCGATTATTATTCTCAATGTAATTTCGTAATTATTAATTTTTTAGAGTGACCGCCATGCACAAAAAACGAGGGAAGTTTTGTGTAAATACCTTTACCGATACAAATGTCCACCATGACTGAATTATTTCTTGGGATGACCACCCTGTATATTTTTCAATAAAAGTATAATAGGTGCATATGCCAGATATTATTGCCATCTGTCACATTTTCAATCCAACATTCACGTAATGGAGTGAAAGTATAGTGGTGGTTAAAAAATTTAATTTTTTTAAAAATTTTTCAAAAGATGTTGGTAAAATAATTTTCAAAATTTTTTCTTCTGAAATAGGTTTAAAATGTCAAACGTAGAAATTTAAAATTTGAGCAAAAAGGAAAGTTTCCTTCTATTCTATAGTAGTGCTAAAAAAAGTTTAAAAATTAAAAATTACATATTTTTTAAAATAGGTTTAGAATGCTATGAAACGTGAAAATTTTAAATTTGAGCAAATAACAAAAAATTCGATCTATTTTAGTGGTAAAAACTTTTTGAAAAAAATTTTCAAAATTTTTTTTTCTGAAATACCTAGATTTAGAATGTCATGAAACGTGAAACTTTTAAATTTGAGTATTCTAGTGTTAAATTTTTTTCCAAACTGGTAACAAAATATTGCAACATTTTTTTTCCGAACTTGGTTTGGAATATCATGAAACGTGGATATTTTAAATTTGAAGAAAAAAATGTTTTCGTCTGTTCTATAGTAGTGATACATAAATGGATTAAAAATGTTTTCAATTTTTTTTTAAATTTTTCAAAAACATTTTTAAATTTGTTTGATTAGTTTTAGAATGCCATGGAAACGTGGATAGTTAAAATCTGAACAAGGAAAAAAAATTCTATCTTAGTGGTAAAATTTTTTAAAAATAGTAAAAAAAACTTCTAATTTTTCTTTTAAATAGATTTAAAACGCTACGAAACGTGGAAATTTGAAATTTGAAGAAATAAAAAAAAAATCCATCTATTTTAGTGGTAAAAAATTTTTCAAAAATGGTAAAAAAATTTCAATTTTTTTTTTTTTTTTAATCAGGCTTAGAATGCCATGAAACGTGGAAATTTTAAATTTGAAGAAAGAAAAAAAAAATATTTCATTTTAGCAGTAAAAAATTTTCAAAAATTTTGGTGAAAAAAATTTTCAAATTTTTTTTTCCTGAAATAGGTTAAGCGTGTCATGAAACGCAGAAATTTTAAATTTGAGCAAAAAAACTTTTTTTTCATCTTGGTAAGTTTTTTCAAAAATGGCGAAAAAAATTTTCTAAAATTTTTTTTTCTGAAATAGGTTTAGCGCGTCATGAAACGTGGAAATTTTAAATTTGAGCAAAACAAATTTTTTTTCACAATTTATTCCGTTTAGACGGTCCACCCTGTATATTTTCCAGTGAAATATCTACCATTTCTTCGCTGACAGCAGCGTCAACTACCTGCCAAATTTGACTGCTCTCCGTCAAGTAGTTTTTTAGTAAATGCACCAACAGACAGACAGACTGACGGAATTGAAAAACCTATATTTTCGTAATCTACGTGTTCTGAAACGTCAGAATCCGAAAAAATCTCGGAGGGTGATTTTTTCTCGAATAAATTACTTCCCTTCGGTATGCGTGGGAAGTAAAAATTTATGATGGCGTCATAACTCAAAAACCAATGACGTCATACATTTTGGTATAGTGACAAAATGTAGCAATTACAAAACTAAACCGACCTGTTCGAGGATTTTCTGAAAAATGACACATACCAAAGATATGAATTTTGTGCATTTCTTTAGGTTGACACTGTATATGCAGACCAATATTAGAGTACAGCCATCCCCTTTATCCAAAAGCCGGAAATCCAGAAGTAAAAAATATCCTTGTCGCAGGAACGTCAGCACTAAATATCGACACTCAAGTCCTTTGCACGATCCACCAAATTCTTTTGTTTATCAAATAACTAATACAGAGCGAATTCCACAGACTATTTAAATTATCTACCAAATATGCCAAGAGACCACAGCTTAGAAATACTATGACCTCTTTGCAAAACAAGCGACCATCCTTAAAGGCCCAGTAACAGGAAGTTTCCAGAAAAAAAAACCTGTGAGAATACATTAAGGATATATAGATCGCATATTAAAAAAACTGCCCCTAGTGATTGTATACTTATATTTACTTAACAATGTTTTTTTCTTTCACGATATCTAAAATTTCACTGTTTCTTTTTTTATATTTGTCTATTATCCATATCTTACATTACAGAACTTATTATATTGTTGTAAAAAAAGGCTGAAGGACTTCGGTCAGTGGCCATTTGGGTTCTTGCTCAACAAAGTACTTTCATTAATATTATTATCAGTGGCGGTCTTGCCAGTCGGCGAGTTTGCAAATGCCTACTGGGCCTTTTGCCTTTTGAGTACGTAATGCATTTATACACATACGAAGCAAAAGGATTCAAATCGCTGATGAACTGCATTTTAATATTTATTTATTTTTTAAATTGTCCAGAAAATCCCCCTCCCCCAATAAAAGAAATTCTTGCTTGGTTCGCTTATAAAATGCCGACTAAGCCTTAAACACCCACGCCGCCACTGATTATACATCTACTGTTCTGACATTTACGACTTCGATCTTTCACATGTAAAAGTAAGTAATAGTAATTGATATACAGATTCAGAAAGTATTCGTTTTGGTATGGCAATAATTGGCAATAAGTGGAAGCGAGAGCGAAGCAACTAGGCTATTCTTTTCTATCGTATGTATAACACATCGTACAAAGCGCCCGCCACCTGCTATCTCCACCACATGTGTGTGGACATCCCTAGAGTTTAAATTTGTTTCCGTCTTACACACGTCAGTTCTCGTTTTGCCCTATACGATAGAAAAGAATAACCTAGTTGCTTCGCTCTCGCTTGCTCTTATTGCCAAATATTACCATGCCAAAACGAACACTTTCTGAATCTGTATAAATATGTTTTATTATATTATACCAAGTCATTTAAAATATGAAGTGAATATACTTTGAATTTTAGCCTTTAGAACATCATTTAATTGGAAAAACAAAGAAAATCACTGAATTAATACTTACCGAGTATCATTAATGTTTTGTCAATAGCCATAGCGGCTCGCGGTAGAATATGGATATGATGGAGACACTGAATTTAAAAGTATAAATGCTGTCACTAATTGACCAAAAAAATTATTACGTCTGGATATGTAGTAATTTGGTGTCAAGCAAAATTGCATTTTAAACGATGCATGCATTTATTTTTTGTAACTAGCTAGACTTAGACTGCTATGCTACATTAATCATAATTTCATATTATTTAAAACATAAAGATAAATAGTCAGTTTTTTCACTTATGCAAGATATATGTTCCCATTTACAATGAATTAGACCTGAAACTAGTTTCAGCCAAAGGTCTAAAATATAGGGAACATTTTTTGTATGATTGTAGAAAGGTTAATAATGAATAAACTACTGAATAAACAATTTCAATTTTATTTATTTATCCAAGAGATCATTTACATGATATAGGACATGTCAGATAAAACATGGTAATGCATAATATATAACAAACAGAAACATTATATACAAACAAAATATATTTAAAAAAACACATCTACGAACATTTTAAAGGATGTATGGTCAAAATTAATAGTATTCGGGTTTATTTAAAAAAAAAAATCAATGAATTCATTTATGTGTTTTCAATCAATATTTTTTTCCCTATTTTTAAATGTTGTGTCTTTTAAGAACTGCGGAAGAGTATTGAATAATTTAATTACAGTGTGATTTGTTGGTTGTTGTGATCTGACTAATCGATGGTAAGGAATACTGAAATCATTCTTGGTTCTTGTGTTATATGTTGATATAGGTACTGAATTTTTTAAGTAGTGTTTGCTCTCTTTCATATATATTAAACACTGATAAATAATAATATGCAGTTCAATGTTAAAATTTTCTTATATAGATGTTTACAATGTTTCTCTGTATTTTCCTGAGGCTAGTATTCTAACCGCTCTTTTTTGAATTTTGAAAATGCGTTCGGCGTCTGATGCATTTCCCCATAAAATGATATCTTATGTAAAGAAGCTATAAAAATTTGAATAATAGAATGTTGTTGCAGTGTCAAAATTTGTCAATTGTATTAATTTTCTTATCTGAAATAAAGTTGTATTTAGTTTTTTTGACAGTTATTCAATGTGTGTATTCCAATTTAATTTTGAGTCAATATGGATACCAAGCAACTTGACTGAATTGTATTCAATATTTCCTGAGAACATAATGGATTGGGTTTTTTCATTGTTCATTTTTAACTGATTTGGGTTAAACCAATCTGATGCTCGACTTAGTGTTGAAATGTTTTTCCTTCTAATTCAACTTTCGTTTTAGCACATTTTTATGTGGTATCATCAGCAAATAGAACGGTCTTATCTGATGTTGCATTTGGTGCAAAATCATTAATAAAAAATCAGGAAAAAAACAGGACCTAAAATAGAGCCTTGTGGAACACCTGTCTCAATCGGTACCTTTTTTGGGTGTTGCCCAGAATGTATAGCAACTGTTTGATATGTATTACTTAAATAAGATTTTGTTAATAAAAAATTGTGGTTAACACAATCAAAAGCTTTACTTAGATCAATTAAAGTGGCACCTGATATGTTATTGTTATCTATTGCTGTTAAGACAGATTCTACAATTTTTATGATTGCCTTTGTTGTTAACCTGTTTTTTTCTATAACCGTACTGGTCATCAGCCAATATATTACGAATTTCCAAATATTTTATTAACCTGGATTTAAAAATTGTTTAAAATATTTTTGACAATATTGGTAACATAGATATTGGTTTATATATCAATTTCCCTTTTTGTGTATGGGCGTTTTTTAATGACTTTGAGAATGTCTGGAAATATTTGTTGTTCGATGCACTTATTTATTATATATGTTAATATGCGAATTATAGTTTTCCCAATGGTTTTGAATACTTTAGTATTAAGACCATAGATATCACGGCTATTTGCGTTTTTTAAGTTGTTTAACGCATTTTCAACTTCCATTGTATTTGTGGGCTCCATAAAAAAAGGCTTTTGTGGTGAGACATGGCTTTTCTTAAGAAGTTGTTCAAAGTCAATGCTATTGATATTTGGCAGTGTCTGAATTGTACCTTTTGCTATATTAACAAAAAAATTATTGAAATTATCGGCTGAAATTGTCTTGCTATGGTTTGGTTTTGCATTTTTGCAAATTTCGATCTATTTTAGTGGTAAATTTTTTTCAAAAATGGAAAAAAAATTCTAAATTTTTTTTTTAAATAGGTTTAGAACACTATGAAACGTGAAATTTTAAATTTGAACAAAGAAAAAAAAATTCCATCTATTTTAATGGTAAAACATTTTTCAAAAATGTTGGTAAAAAAAATATATGTATTTTTTTGAAATAGGTTTAGAATGCCATGAAACGTAGGAATTTTAAATCTGAACAAAGAAAAAAGTTTTTTCATCTATTTTACTAGTAAAAATTTTTTCAAAAATGAAAAAAATTTGGATTTTTTTTTCTGAAATAGTCTTAGCGTTTCATAAAACGTGAAAATGTTAAATTCGAGCAAGAAAAATTTTTTTTCATTATTTATTCCCTTAGGACGGTCCTCCCTGTATATTTTCCAGTGAAAGTTTAACCATTTCTTCGCTGACAGTAGCGTCAACTACCTACCAAATTTGACTGCTCTCTGTCAAGTAGTATTTTAGTTAATGCACCGACAGACAGACAGACTGACTGACTGACTGACTGACTGACGGAATTGAAAAACCTATATTTTCGTAATCTACGTGTTCTAAAACATCAAAGTCCAAAAAAATCTCAGAGGGTGATTTTTTTCTCGAATACAATATTTCCCTTCGGTATGCGAGGGAAGTAAAAGCAATAACAAACGTTAAAGAATACGCTGTACTTTATTTTTGATCTCTCAGTATTGTATTCAAAAAATAGTTATTCATTTTTATTCTCTCGACAATTCTGAAGAGGGAACTTTTATTTCACAATATTTTAACGATTCTATCCGCAAATTTACGAGAAAATGTCTTTTACCTATAAGAAATACATAGGAAAATTCACACCTTTTGAGGCACGGGAAGTGAGTGGTTGACCTAGCTACCCTAAATTTGGTGTAAATTTTTTTCTGTCATAATAATTTGAGAGGGTGAGATGATCAAATTTTAAAAGTTGAAATATAAGGACCACCCTAATACAGGGGTGTTGCGATCTGAAGTGAAGTCACACTGTATATATTTGTAAGAATATATGTTTTAAAAACTTCTGTTATTTACACAAAAACTACATTTTATTTTATCGTGACACATCTGAATTTTGCGCTGACAGTGACAAACAGGAAGAAAATAAAGCCATAAATGCGTTAAAAACTGCCACGAGTTACGTTGTTGGCCGTAACAACCGTATTTTTAAAAACAATTTACAACTGTACAGGCTAACTTAGCCAACAAGAAATACGCAAAATGCTTTTAAAAGTAGACTTTATTACAACGAGATTATAATAGAAGTGAGAACAATTAATCTAGGACATATTTTTATAAACTATGCTATCAGAGTTGAATAAGCAATTCCTTATCCTCTATTGGGCGCCTGGACAGTATTTTCCAGTATCGAAATTTGACTTGAACTCATGTGTGACAGTTTATTTTGGCTTTCTTGTAGTTTTTGAATTTCTTTTTCATATCGTTCACCATCATCTGCGTCTAGATTTCCAGATATTAATTTCACTGCTTTTTCCAGAATATTAAGAAGTCCTCGTTTTGTTCTTTTATGGATTAGCAATTGTTTAAATTTTCGTTCTGTTATATCTAGCATATGTTCACTTGTGGCTAAATATATCTTATTTTCTAATATATACGTCTTTCCGTATTTGGTATTATTATAGGAGTCTCCTAGTTTATTGTACATTTTCCTAAGTGCGTCATAGTTGTCGTACAAAGGGTCTAAGCTAATTTCTTTGATTAAGGTCCATTTAGATTTTTGGATTTTTGCAGTTCCTATATGTTGTGGGAGAAGTCCTGCTTTCTCGGTGACCTTTTCTATTTTTAGTCCTCCGATTCCTCCGCTGACGAGTAGTCCGATTCCGTATAAAAATAGCATCACTAAAGATGATTTCATTTTTCGGCACGTTGGCGAGGGAGGTATAACGATACGAGTGACCTTTCTAGCTATGTAGAAACCGTAGCCTGCCTCGTATTTCCCTCCGTTTTTTTGCTCGCTTTGGTTCCTTAGATGACACCTGGGATGAGACGATTTCGTTTTTCGGCACGTTGGCGAGGAAGGTATAACGATACGAGTGACCTTTCTAGCTATGTAGAAACCGTAGCCTGCCTCGTATTTCCCTTCGTTTTTTTGCTCGCTTGGGTTCCTTTGATGATTCCTGGGGTGAGATGAAACGATGTGGAATGTAGGTTTGATGTACGAAGTTGGAAGGACTTTGAATTTTCTTTGCTTGAGTTTTCTCGGTTTTGCTTCTCTTAATTAAGGACTACTGTTCGCTGTCGTCGGGTTTGTGTGCCCTCGGCTACTATCTTCGTCCTTTCAGGGTGGATTCTGCTTTGGCAAATGGTTGGAACCAACGTTTTCTTTAATTTTCAAAAGAAAACTCCTCTACAGCATCACGCTTCTGACACCAGTTACGTTGTTGGCCGTAACAACCGTATTTTTAAAAACAATTTACAACTGTACAGGCTAACTTAGCCAACAAGAAATACGCAAAATGCTTTTAAAAGTAGACTTTATTACAACGAGATTATAATAGAAGTGAGAACAATTAATCTAGGACATATATTTATAAACTATGCTATCAGAGTTGAATAAGCAATTCCTTATCCTCTATTGGGCGCCTGGACAGTGCTAACTCACGGTAACCTCGGAGTAAAAGGAAAAAAAAATGGTTAGACGGTATAATAGAGCATAGTGAGCATGAGACTCTCAGGGTCCTTGTTTATCGTGGCACATATAATTAGCTAATAGAAAAAAATATATATACATAAGTATATGCGTAACACACGTAACAACAAGAAAAAGGAATAATAATTAAAGTTTAATTAAACAACCTAAAATATCTTAAATATGATCTGCCTAAAATAATTAAGTACCAAATCAATGCCAGCTATATCAGTAGAGCAGGACAGTACGATAAATATGATTTAAATAATTAATATTTGATTGGGGCGCCACGTGATTTAAAAAAAAATAAAACAATTGATTTGGCTAGGTATTTTATTTTAATTGTGTTCCAAAATCACGAAATAACTCACAACTCTAAGTGGATAGACAAATGAATAAGCAAGATATTTATTTAGGTTATGACAAAGAAATATATTGATATGCATATATTCATAAACTAAAGTAATTTCAATAAAATAATTTAGCACAAAAAAAATATAGCGATTTCCCAACTATATGGCCATATATTTTGGTTTACAACCTTTTACTATATATCCAATATTATCATATATATGTACGATTATGTATATGTATTATTATATAATAATAATAATAATAATAATAATAACCTTTATTCAATTATACCATGAAACGGTGTAGAACAAGTAAAAAAAAAATGTTTAGTAAGTAAAAAACAAACATTACAATTAGATACAAAATTATATAAAATAGTACACTTATATATATATACAGTAATTATTTTTTTCACATTGACAAATTAAAATGGTGGGAAAAGCAGTAAATGAATTTTTTCATGTAAATGTTCTGTACTTTCAATTTTACTGATGAGTTCTGATATTTACACAGATAATTTACACAGACATATCCAGGTTAAAATATTCCGAAACGGAATAAAAAGGATGATGACTTAAATATTTTTTTAATTCTGCTTTGAATTTTTTTGTTAATAAGTTTTTGAATTGATCTGGTATCTTGTTGTAAATTTTTATTAGCTGTGTTACTGCATTTCGCTGCACTTGGGTGAAAGCAGTTTGTGGCTGACGAAGCACTAATGTTACACTTCCTCTCGTATTGAAAGTATGATTTGTTTCATATCTACTAAAAAATTCCTCATAATTTTCTTTTACAAAGCAAGCACAGTGGTATATATATAAAGTTGGCAAGGTAAGTATGTTTTTTTCTTTAAATGTTTGTTTGCACGTTTCTCTTCTTTTTAGGTGGAAGATACTTCTAATGCAGGATTTTTGCAGCCTGAAAATTCTGGGAGAATCCACAGAGTTGCCCCAGAAAATTATTCCATATTGGATTCTGGAATATACATAAGAATAATATGCGGTCAATGCTGCTTCTTCATTAACAGAATTGGACAAAATGCGCAGCGCATATGTAAAAGAGCATATTTTTTTAGCGAGATATTGGACGTGTTCTTTCCAATTCAGCTGAGAATCTATTACAATGCCAAGGAATTTTGTATGATTACAAGTTGTAAGAATACGATTGTTGTGAGTTATTGTAAATGGATCTTCTTTCCTCAAACTAAATTTCACAAGGTGAGTTTTTTCAATGTTGTTTTTTAGGTTGTTCCATGTATACCAATTTTCTGTTTTTTCGATTGTAGTAGTAATTTCTCTTTTTAATTCTTCAGATATATTAAATGATAGTAAGTGAATTAAAAAAAAAACTATGATAAACAAAATTTACAATTAAATTAAGCAGACAAGCTAATGATTATTACTTATCAAAGAATCAGAAGGAACACATTAAAAGAAATGTAATAGATAAATATTATTACTTCGTTCTAGGTAAAAGAGCAAATTAAGCTTATATGTGTGTACAGGTATTTAAATATTTTAACTTAGCATCCGAATTTCATACATGTAGCAATGTTTATATGCTCGTGTTCTGGTCCAGAGTTTCACGAAGCGTTCTTATAATTTCCACAAGTTTAAATGGATGTTCCGAGTCAAAAACAATTTATACAGTAATTACATACCAGAGCAACATATATTTTTCATTCAGGAACCTCGATTATCACATAGGCCTCGATGGATTGTCTGGAAACCACGGGAACCTCTTAGGCGTCTCCAAGTAGACAAGTGAGAGGAAAGTCTGCAACTGGACAGCAGAACCGTATTCGATAACCCAGAATAATTTCTCTTAGACGAAAACTCAAGGACAACTTATACATACATAGGGAAAATGTGATGTGCACCCTGCCAGAGCGACCCTAAAATAATTAACCTCAATTGACAAATGCTCGTGACATAGTATCAGCTAATAATAATTTGGTTAACTTTAGAAATTTAACATACCTCTATGGAGGGCCTCAGAAGATGCTTGAATATTTCTTAGCAGGACTAAGACGGTGTTTGAAATAATGGCTTCAAAATCCTCTTACAGAGTTAAGATCTTCACAAAATTAAAATACGAAACAAATCAACAGAATATTATGTGAAAATCACGAAATGTCGGTGAATGTGGATTTATCCCAAAATTATGGATTTTCAAAACTATTTACCACTTTCACACAACGACTACCATTTACTTTCTGTCTTAAAATATGGCTCCTCGAATTAAACTCCCCGGAAATTAAATAGGAATCGAAATGTCTAGAAAATGAGTGGGCATCTGCCATCACTTGGGTAGGAAAAAGGGGTATTAGCGCCTAAAACGCTAAATCCAAACAATTAAAATCATTTAGGTGATAGCCCTATAAAATGCCTATCTAGAACACTTTACGGCATTATGTAATCTCTTTTAGTTAAAAAGATATTAATTTTATTATAGTAATGAAAAGACTAAAATTTGGCGTACGCCTATGGACAGTATTAATACGACAAGAGATCTTTGAGGTTGGTATAGCCGAATTATAAACTACCGATGGCCAATTTGCTATCATATGTACTTATAATTACCCGTAGTTAAACCCTTCAATACAAGCACTCGAGCCAAACAGCAAAGCAGAGTCCACTCTCCAAACCAACACACGCACACTTCTTTTGCAAAATCAGATTAAAATAAAGTGGACCGTGACAAAACACTCCTGGCGGCCTCTAGCGGTGGTTGTGATAGATGAGGAAATTTATTGGAGAACTCCAAGCATGCGTCTTATGAATAATACTATTAGACGAATCGGCAAAGTTCAATGAGAGCGAGAATGACGCAGAGCATATGGCGGCGCTTTAGTCCAAGACAGAGCAGAAAATGCTGTAAATAAAGTGGGCCTTGTGGACGCCAAGACGGTATTAGGGAGAAAAGCGGTAGCAAACGACTGTCTACATCTTGAACGGTTTACACACAGTAAACCCAAACTTAAATTCCTGTTGATAAATTATACTCACCTTGAGGATTAAAATGCAAAATATTTAAATTGAGCGTATTTTTTGTCTCTTGCTTACAATTAGCTCAATTATAAACACCAAGATGCAAATGATGTACGTCCACGTAAAGATCCATAAAATTGGTTTAAGATTTTCATATTTGATATAATTCTGCTCGTCTTGACTTAAGTATGGTTCCTCGGTAACTTCTCTCATCCATTTTGTAATAAATCCCGCACTAATAATTCTGCCAATAATATTTAATACGTCTGCTACAAAAGGAAATCCCTTTCTCATGTATATGGCCATGGGAACACTAAGAAATTCGAAATTCATACAACGTACAGAAGATTTTTCAATGGTGTGCGTTTTAAGATAGTATTTTGCTTCTAATTCTGGCAAAATAATTGTGGAGTTTCCGTAAGTAGATACTGTCCTGAAACACTTCGTAGAGTTTTTGCAATATTTAAATTTAATGCTGGGTTCACCAGTGGACATATTGTAGAATCTGATCTGTGTAGAAAACCATTTAGAGGAAAGATACTTAACATAAATGGGCAATTTATCTTTGCGAATTTCACTTATTGAACTATATTTTTCCTTGTATTTGGGGCTTGTTAGAATGCTGGTCAAGTAGGAGGAGTAGATTTGATTTAAATGGAATCCAAGAATTATACACAAAGTTATTAAGAATCTCACTCTTACAGTTCTTGGTAGAACATGTGCTGTTAAACCAATTAATATTGCAAGATTGTTCTGCAAACAATTGAGAACGCCTGTACATGACGTTGACTCTTTCTTATCGTAATTACTGAAGTACCAAATGCTCCAGGTTATGGCTAAATACGACAATACTATACAACACCAAACCTGAGTACTGAAAATATTAGCGATATGACGCAAATCATCATTTACCAATTTATGGGGTACACACATTGTAAATCCGTCGTAACAGTAAGTAGGGCTCGGATGAAAGTATTTTAACCTGTCAGCCATTTCTGAGTATCCACCAAGAATTAAATCACTTGATCCGTTATACAACAGTTTAAAATCTCCCAGCAATGTTCCATTGTCAATGGCTCCTCTTATGGTGGATTCTTCATATAGCAATTTTAAATTTAAAGCAGAAGCCGCCATGTTCAATAAATTTACCTCTATACCACTTTGTGTATCCAAGTGCTTATCGTTTTTTGGTTTTATTACAAACGGATCTAAGCGTGAATATCTTACTTTTAGCGTGCAGTTCACAAAAGATCTTCTCTTGTTGCTTTTAAACAAGGAAGTGTTATATTGAAGAATTCCCTGTGAGCATCGGTCAACGCTAAATTGTTTGTAAGTACCACAACGTGCTGAAAATGTGAACGCTTTATAAATTGTCGCATTTTTAATGTTGTCCTGGAGTAGAATTATGGCGCTGGTCACATTTTTTCTCCACAAAATTTTAAATGTTTTCTTGGCGGCTTTGCTTGCATTTTCGAATTTTTCTTGAAAGAATATAATAATTTTATCAAAGTGGTGCTTGAAGAATGTGGATAAATCTGAATATGAATTTGTTGCAATAATGTAACCTTGGGTGGCATCTTGAGAGTGAGGCTCGTGATGTCTTATATTTTGTATGGATAAAGCCCAATGAAATTCTTCCATTAACTTAGAAATTATCTGTGAAACTGGGTAGAGGTTCTCATATGATGAGTACATATAAGTAATAGTGTTAAAATAGTACGGGAAAAACGTCTTGCTTATTTCTAACATACACTGGCCTAAATAAGTATCTGAGTCCTTTACTGGAGACAGTGGGTGAAACAACTCTTCGTTTGATATTGCGGCAAATAGAATGCACACTATAAGAGAATTAAATGTTTAGTTCTATATTGTATATACAGGGTGTTTCAGTTAAAAGTCCCCAGACCATTATCTCTAAAATTAATAAAAATATTTTATTTTTGTAATGTAATTATGATTGATACCAAAGAAAGGTTTAAATAACGGTGATTAGAATTTTTCCTCAACAGCACACAGAGATGGCGCTGCGATGCAAAACTATTTTTTGATGGCTGGAACCTTGAAACATAAGTCATGTGATTAAACAATAATTTGTGAATAATTTTGATGGTATAGAGAATTTACAAAAACAAGCCGTTTTGGAGTTACATGAGTTTCTTTCATTAATGCCAGTACACGTGAATTTTGATAAATCCCTATAATTTATTTATTATTTATTATAGAATATTGGTTACCAAACACTTTTTTTCAAGATAAGGAAAGTGATATAATACACTATCATAAAATTATGTTTACCACTTCCGGCCAAACCGGAACTAACATGGTGAACCAATATCCATATGTTCCTACATATTACATTTATTTTTCTAATAACGCTTCTAATAAAACGGCTCCCAAAACTTAAAGTAAGTAAGACAACAAAGAAAATACACACTAATTTAGAATGGTAATGAAAAATCTACTTAAGAGATATTAGTAGGCTTTGATTTAATTTTAAGTTTGACAGTTATTAAACAAAGTTTGTAGTTGGTGCATTTCAATCATAGTTTCAAATAGAAATAGTGTATTTAGAAACAATTTAAAGCAAATTAATCCAAATAAGGCAATAAAAAAAAATAAATTTAAAAAATGGTTAGATACACCAATGAAGTTAAGTTAAATATGATTTTAATATACGGTGAATGCATAAGAAATTCCCGACAAGCAAAACGATTGTTTTGTTTACGATTTCCAAATAGACCTACACCCGATAAAAAAACATTTATCATGCTGTTTAAAAATTTAAGAAACTGGGGTAGTTTTAGGAAAACTATTCGTAACAGAAATAGGCCAGTTAGAAACGATGAAAATACAGCCTTGGTGTTAAATAGTGTTGTCAACAATCCTCAATGTTCTCTCCGGAAATTGGCATCGGAAACTAATCTGTCGATATCTTCGTGCCATAGAATATTAAAATCAAATAAATACCATCCATACAAATTAAAATTGATCCATCATTTAAGGCCTGGTGATTATGAACAAAGATTACATTTTCTAGCTGAATTTTCAGTTCTTTCTGAAGAATGCCCAAATTTTTTAAAAAATGTGCTCTGGAGCGATGAAAGCCGTTTTCACAACAACGGAGTTGTGAGTAAGCATAACTGCCGATACTGGTCACAAAATAATCCTAGATGGATGAGAATGACCCGAAATCAGGTAACTTTTGGAGTTAACGTGTGGTGTGGAATATTAAATTCATATATTATTGGACCATATCTATTCCATGGGACTTTAAATGGAAGAAAATATGAGATATTTTTGAGAAATTTATTGCCAGGATTATTAGAGACTATCCCTCATAACCAGGAGAATATTTGGTTTCACCAAGATGGTGCACCACCCCATAACTCAGTACTAGTCAAAGATTGTCTTAATGAAATGTACCCTCAGAGATGGATTGGTACTAATGGAGTAGTCAGATGGCCAGGACGATCACCTGACTTGACTCCATTAGATTTTTACCTTTGGGGGTATTTAAAAAGTGTAGTGTACATTGAACCCATTGAGGATATGGCCGATTTGTATAATAAAATATATGCAAGTGCTGCTGCTATAAATAGACATACGTTACAAAAAGTTTGCAATGAAGAGTTACTGAAACGGTACAAAATGTGTATTTATGAAGAAGGGAGAAATTTTGAACATTTAATATAATAAGTACCTACTAATAAGAAAAAATTAGTTTTATTTCATTTTTAATAATATTTCGATAGTTTTTAAATGTTTGGCCGGAAGTGGTAAACATAATTTTATGATAGTGTATTATATCACTTTCCATATCTTGAAAAAAAGTGTTTGGTAACCAATATTCTATAATAAATAATAAACAAATTATAGGGATTTATCAAAATTCAAGTGTACTGGCATTAATGAAAGAAACTCATGTAACTCCAAAACGGCTTGTTTTTTGTAAATTCTCTATACCATCAAAATTATTCACAAATTATCGTTTAATCACATGACTTATGTTTCAAGGTTCCAGCCATCAAAAAATAGTTTTGCATCGCAGCGCCATCTCTGTGTGCTGTTGAGGAAAAATTCTAATCACCGTTATTTAAACCTTTCTTTGGTATCAATCATCTGCCATTTACAAAAATAAAATATCTTTATTAGTTTTAGAGATAATGGCCTGGGGACTTTTAAGTGAAACACCCTGTATACATTTAAGTAGTAGTAGTACAAGTTTTTTTAATGGCTGCTTTACCGACCAAATGGCCATTAGCCTAAATCCTTCCATCAGAGTAATCCATACATATTTATAGCTAATTAAATATTACTTGGTGTGTGGTTTAATATAAATAAATTCCTTTCATATGTGATACAACCCCCTGCCTAAGGAATCACTACTTCCACATCCAGATTTTGCATCCAAGTCTCTTTGATGGAAAACTTCTTGACTTATTTGCACTCTAGTAAGTGGAACTAATTGGTCAGAATTTTAATAATATTTGGAAGACAACATACAAAAATTTTTGGCGTTGGTTTCTAGAATATGCGCCAAATAGGAATTTTCTGGACTCTTATTAGCCTTCTCTACTTATTTTCCCGAATACACCCCCTCCACCCCTTAAAAAATCTCAATTATATGTCGTCACAATACATACGTATTCCAAATTTCAAGTGAATATCTCAATTTAATATTAACAGCTCCTTTAATAACGGAGTCGGGGTGGTGGAGCGGTTGAAAAGTATTATAAAAAAATGTGAGCCCTTTGCCATTAATATGTACAGCAAATTCCAAATTTTTGTACCCTTATCAACTTGTTTTACTTATTTACCCCTATTTAACCCCCAACCCTTCAACGGAATTTTCTTAAAATATAATCAAATTACTGATGTCGTTATAATACATACAAGTACCAAATTTCAAGTGAAAATCTCAATTTTATTTTATCAACCCTTTTAATAATAGGGTGGGGGTCGTGGAGTGGTTGAAAAGTGTTGTAAATAAATCTGAGGCCTGGCTTCTAGTATATACACCAAATCCCAAGTTTCTGTACTCTTACCAGTTTGCTTTACTTGTTTTCCACTATATACCCGACAATCCTTCAACGGAATCATCTCAAAACATAATCTAGTTCTAAGTGTCGTTATAATATTATTATATATGTGTGCCAAATTTCAAGCGAATATCTCAACTTTATTTTATCAACCCCTTTAATAACACAGGCACACAAAAAAAAACAAAGTCCTGATACAGAAAGGTGGTATGGTACGTTTTTCGGTGTGCTAAAAACGAATCTCAGGTCAGAACTGACCCCATCACCCCCAAATGGTCAAATTTTCACATCATATAAAAAATCAAAATAAGTATCTCATTCTACGTTTTTCGGTGTGCTAAAAACGAATCTCAGCTCAGAACTGGCCCATCACCCTTAGATTCTGCCCCAGCACCCCCCAGAACCCCCCCAAAGGGTGAAAATGTTAGTTTATATAAACATTGAAAATAAATATCTCATTATACGTTTTTCGGTGTGCTAAGAACGAATCTGGAGTCATGATTTACCCATGACCCTTAGATTTTGCCCCAGCACCCCCTAGCACCCTCCCAAATGGTCAAATTTGTACATCATATAAAAATTCAAAATAAGTATCTCATTCTACGTTTTTCAATGTAATTTAATAGCTTTAATCTTGCTATATCTCCCCATCCCCCCTTCACCATATGGTTATATTTTGACCTTTGTAACGTTGTACCAGTATTAGGATATGACAATTTTTCATTTCCATGCCATGAAATCAGACAACAGAATCATTCCTAGAAAGAATATGTCAATATGTGACCGTAGGTAATTACCTACATTGACACCGATAATACAGTATAGCATTTTAAATTTATTTATATGTGTTTTAATACAGAAGCATTTCTTTCTAGAAATGATTCTGTTGTCTGATTTCATCGCATGGAAATGAAAAATTGTCATATCCTAATACTGGTACAACGGTCAAAATATAACCATATGGTGAAGGGGGTGGGGAGATATAGCAAAATTAAAACTATTAAATTACATTGAAAAACGTAGAATGAGATACTTATTTTGAATTTTTATATGATGATGTAAAAATTTGACCATTTGGGAGGGTGCTAGGGGATGCTGGGGCGAAATCTAAGGGTCATGGGTAAATCATGACCCCAGATTCGTTCTTAGCACACCGAAAAACGTAGAATGAGATATTTCTTTTCAATTTTTATATAAACTAACATTTTCACCCTTTGGGGGGTTCTGAGGGGTGCTGGGGCGAAATCTGAGGGTCATGGGTAAATCATAACCACAGATTCGTTCTTAGCACACCGAAAAACGTAGAATGAGATATTTCTTTTCAATCTTTATATAAACTAACATTTTCACCCTTTGGGGGGTTCTGAGGGGTGCTGGGGCGAAATCTAAGGGTGATGGGTAAATTATGACCTCAGATTCGTTCTTAGCACACCGAAAAACGTAGAATGAGATATTTATTTTGAATTACTTCCACATCCACGTAGTGAATTGGAAGTACAGTAATCGCAAAAAAAATTTCAAAAATTTTTATTCGTGAAATAGGTTTAGAATGTCATGAAACGTCGAGATTTTGAATTTGAGCGAAAGAAAAAAAATTTCTGTCTGTCTGTCTGTCTGTCTGTAGCTTGTAAGAGTACAGAAACTTGAAATTCGGTGTATGTACTAGAAGTTAAGGCCTCAGATTTGTTTATAATATTTTTCAACCCTCCACCACCCCTACCCCATTAATGGGGTTGATAAAATAAAGTTGAGATATTCATTTGAAATTTCATACACATATAACGACGTATGGAATTAGATTATATTTTGAGACGATTCCGTTGAAGGGTTGGGGGTTCATTTGGGGTAAATAGGGGAATATAAGTAAAACAAGTTGGTAAAAGTACAGAAATTTGAAATTCGGTGTATGTACTAGAAGTCAAAGCGTCAGATTTTTTTATAATATTTTTCAACCCCCACCACTCCAATATAAAAAGGGTTGATAAAATAAAATTGAGATATTCATTTGAAATTTGGTACACGTATGTATTATAACGACATCTGGAACTAGATTATAATTTGAGATGATTCCGTTGAAGCGTTGGGGTTTAAATAGGGGTAAATAGGGGAAAATAAGTAAAGCAAGCTGGTAAGACTACAGAAACTTGAAATTAGGTGTATGTACTAGAAGCCAAGGTCGCAGATTATTTATAATATTTTTCAACTCCCACCACCCCTACTTCATTATTAATAGGGTTGATAAAATAAAATTGAGATATTCATTTGAAATTTGATACACGTATGAGTTATAACGACAGCTGGAACTGAATTATACTTTGAGATTATTCTGTTGAAGGGTTGGGGGTTATTTAGGGGTAAATAGGGGGAAATAAGTAAAGCAAGCTGGTATAAGTACAGAAACTCGAAATTCGGTGTATGTACTAGAAGCCAAGGCCTCAAATTTTTTAATAATATATTTTAGCCCACCACCACCCCTATTCCATTATTCAAGGGGTTGATAAAATAAAATTGAGATATTCACATGAAATTTAGTACGCATATGTATTATAACGACATCTGGAACTAGATTATATTTTGAGATGATTTCGTTGAAGGGTTGGGGGTTAAATAGGGGTAAATAGCGGAAAATTTGAAATTTGGTACACGTATGAATTATAACGACATCTGGAACTAGATTATATTTTGATTCCGTTGAAGGGTTGGGGGTTAAATAGGGGTATATAGGGGAAAATAAATAAAGCAAGCTGGTAAAAGTACAGAAATTTGGGATTTGGTGTATATACTAGAAGCAAAGGTCTCAGGTTTTTTTATTAGTATTTTCCATCTCTCCACCACCCCCACTCCCTTATTTAAAGAGTTGCTAAAATTAAATTTAAATTTTCACTTGAAATTTGGTACATTTATGTATTATAACTATATCTGAAACCAGCCTATATTTTGACTTGATTGCGTTGAAGGAGTGGGGGTAAGTAGAGGTAAATAGGAAAAAATAAATAAAGCAAGCTGGTAAGAGTACTGCAACTTGAAATTAGGTGTATGTCCTAGATGCCAAGGCCTCAGATTTGTTGACACTATTTTTCAACACTTCCACTACCCTTACTATATTATTACAGGGGTTGATAAAATAAAATTGAGATATTCACTTGTAATTTGGTAGACGTATGTATTATAACGACATCTGGAACTAGATTATATTTTGGGATGATTCCGTAGAAGGGTTGGGGTTAATAGGGGAAAATAAGTAAATCAAGCTGGTGAGAGTACAGAAATTTGGGATTCGGTGTATATACTAGAAACCAAGGCCTCAGATTTCTTTCTAATATTTTTCAAACTCCACCACCTCCCCTTCATTATTAATGGGATTGATAACATCAAATTGAGATATTCACTTGAAAGTTAGTACACGTATGTATTGTAGTGACATCCGATTGAGATGACTCCATTGAAGGGGTGGGAGGTTGTAGATTGTGAAAAGTGGAAAATAAGTAGGTTAAACTAGAAACTTAATTTTTAACGAATATGGTAGAAACCAACCCCTCAAACTTTTCCATGACATCTGCCCCAAATATTATTAAAATTCTATGACCAATAATTTCCACATACTAGAGTGCAAATATAGTCAAGATGTTTCCTTTAAAGTGACTTGGATGAAGAATCTGGATGTGGAAGTAGTGATTCCTTAGGCAGCGGTTTTTTTTATATAAACTAACATTTTCACCCTTTGGGGGGGGGGGGTGCTGGGGTGAAATCTAAGGGTGACGGGCAAATTATGACCTCAGATTCTTTCTTAACAGACCGAAAAACGTAGAACGAGATATTTATTTTGAATTTTTATACCATTTTTATGACCATTTGGGGGGTGCTACCACACACCGAAAACCGTACCAGAAGGTACTTCACGTTTCTGTATCAGGACTTTGTTTTTTTTTGTGTGCCTGTGTAATAGAGTGGAAGTAGTGGGTGGGATGCAAAATATTAAAAAAAATCTGAGGCCTTGGCCTCTAGTGTATTACCCCCCCCCCCTATTTACCCCCACTTAATCCCCAACCTTTCAAGGGAATTATCTCCAAATATAATCTAATTCCAGATGTCGTTATAGTACACACATGTACCAAATTTCCAGTGAAAAATCTCAATTTTATTTTATCAACCCTTTTAATAACGGAGTGGGAGTGGTGGAGAGGTTGAAAGATATTATAAAAAAATATGAGGCCTTGGCTTCTAGTATATACACCAAATCCCCCTTTCACGTTCTTCTCGAATAACTCTAAAACTACACCCTCTAGCGAAAAAGTATCTGTATATAATACTAAACTAGGTAGAATTTCCTACAAATAAGTTACTATTCATTTTTTTCTAGGATCAATACTTCACGAGATACAGACGGTGGAAAAATAGCATAACGAAGGGAAATATTGTATTTGAGAAATAATCCCCCTCCTAGATTTTTCCGGATTCTCATATTTCGGATCAAGTAGATTACGAAAATATAGTTTTTTCAATTTCGTCTGTCTGTCCGACTATCTGTTTGATTGTCTGTCTGTTGGTGCATTAATTACAAAACTACTTGAAGGAGAACATTCAAATTTGGTAGGTAGGTAGGTAGCTGATGCTACTGCCACCGAAGAAATGGTTTAGATTTTCACTGGAAAATATACAAGGAAATAGATAATGGAAAAAAAATTCCACTCAAATTTAAAATTTCCTCGTTTGATAACCTTCCAAATATATAAATAATAATAATAATAATTTTTTACCACTGCTATAGAATAGATGATGGAAAAAATTTGGTAAAAGTATTGATTCTAGAAAAAAAAAATGAATAGGAACTTGTTCGTAGGAAATTTCATGTAGTTTAATATTGTATATAGACACTCTTTCACTAGAGGGTGTAGTTTTAGAGTTATTCGAGAAAAACGTGGATGTGGAAGTAATAAATAACAGTAATGGATTTATATTACATTGAGTTCTTTAAAATATGAAGTGAATATATTTTGAATTTTGGCCTTTAGAAAATCATTTAATTGGAAAAACAACGAAAATCACTGAATACATACTTACCGAGTATCATTAATATTTTATCGATAGCCATAGTTGCTCTCAGTAGTTTATAAGAATATGAAAGAGACACTGAATTTAAAAGCATAAAAGTTTAAATGCTGTTACTAATTGATAAAAAAAAATTATTACGTGTGCATGTGGTAATTTGGTGTCAAGCAAAATTGCGTTTTAAACGATGCATGCATTTATTTTTTGTTACTAGCTATACTTTTACAATGTTACGCTACTAAAATAGGTACATTAATCATAATTTCATTTTATTTAAAACCTAAAGAATAAGTAAATAATGTACAATAAAATAAGAAACATGCTTTTAAACACAAATTAAAACTGTTAAAAAAGCACAAAGAAGAAGAAAGTAATGTTAAGAATGACAATAATTATGTTAATAAATGTAAAAGCGTGGGACGCTGGAAAAACAGAAAATTCTCATCAAAATAAATGCCCCCGTGCTTTTACGTTTGTTATAATAATTATTGTCTTTATTGTAATTATTTATTTATTTTCTTCTTTTTAGTTTTTATCCAATTAGAATAGTGTGTTTGTTTAATAAAATTCGTTCCCTATAATTGACAAAATCTATTCGTCATATCATGAAGCCACCATTTCAAATTCTTGAATTTCCACTATTTATAATCTGTGACCTCAAAAATCCCCAGATATCGATTTTCATACGAATCAGACCATAAATTACAAAACTTATTCGCCATTTTGACGCCACCAATTTTTTTGAATTTGAATTGTTAAATTTGGACCAGTATTATGCAACCTCGATAACCCACAAATGCCGATTTTCAGTCGAATCCTGCTATAATTGATAAAACGCCATATCGACACCGCCATTCGTCCACGTAGCGGATTGGAAGTATAGTAATCGTAAAAAAAATTTCAATTTGTTTTTTCTTGAAATAAGTTTAGAATGTCATGAAACGTCAAGATTTTAAATTTGAGCGAAAAACATGTTCTGTCTGTCGGTCTGTCTGTCTGTAACTTTTTTTGTCCGCACGTTTTCTCCGGAACGGTTTAAGATATTGACTTGAAATTTTGTACACATATAACGAGATCTCGAACTGGATTGTTTTGAAGATATCCGGCGAAGGGATGGGGGGTAGGTAAATGTACTAAAAATGTACTAAAAACCAAGGCCTCGAAGTTTTTTATATTTTCCATCCCCCCACCCCTCCTACTCCTTTATTAAAGGGGTTGATAAAATAAAATTGAGATATTCACTTGAAATTTGGTATATGTATATACAGGGTGTAATCAGTTTCATGTCATTAAAAAAAACTGGTAATGGGGACCGACTAGACAAACAAAAAATCTTTATGACTTTTCCCTCTAGGGACACTTCGAAAAAACTGACCTGGGTTAACATATTACATATTTTTTTAATATTAATGTAGAAAATAATTGAGAACCACTGCTTTTCTTGGTCAAAGGACTTATAGTTCCCAATTATACAACTTTTAAATGGGCCTTTACAGTACATTCGAATTTTGACATTTAAATATGATGGGTGTCATTTGGGGAAAATAAAATAATTTTTTATCTAAAAATTAGGCGTCTTAGAACAGCAATCTCTGAGAAATAAATTAGCGAAATACAACAACTTTCACGGGGTATTTCAAACGCTCGAGTTTCACACGCCTTGGTTGCACACGTAATCCCACCAATCATCATCGAGGACACCACAGAAGAACTTGCAAACCGACAACACTGCGATCACCGAGCGTGCGGATAGCGGATAACCTTAAACTTTCATTTGAGCTGTCGTCTTTTCTGGGGCATTGTCGGTCGTATTTTCACAGAATGTAACAAAACACTGCTTGCTAGACATTTTAATCGAAATCGGAGGCTTTCAATTTACGCTAACCTCAAAACCAAAATGTTAACATCAACAAGCTGTCAAACGTCTAGTCATGAGGGATATGTCACTGCCGGTGATTAAATCACCGTGATTATATAAAATATTAATATAAAGTGTGATTTACATCGTTTTACTTTCAATTCATACTTGTCCAGTGCTGCTTAATGCAGCCATACATTCACACAAACAAATTACGGCGAACGGTAAACATATCAGCTTGCAGATTGTGATGGCGTTAGTTTAAAACCACCGGAAGTGAAAAATATAAGTCGCCGTTAAGGAGTGATTGGAAAATCGCGACATCGCCCATCACTACAAACGTCAATTGAATGCTGATTTTGTACAACGTTGCCGAGTCGCCTTTTACACTATTGGCTTGGGATTGCTGACGTATTAATGGCGCGTTACGGATAATCGTTTAAATTGGACTTGTAAATAGGTGATTTTAATTATTTTTTTCTGGCTCTAATCTGCATCAAAATAGAAATTGAAAAAATACAGGTATTTTAATTTTTCATAAAATTTATGATTCCGCAATAAAAAAAAAATGCTGAAAAGGCCCATTGTCATAAAAAAGCGCAGTCCTCGGCGTCACACGCGGTGTCAAAGCAAACGCTTTGTTTGGATCATCGACCGCCTTTGATGGACCGCCTCAACTGAAGGCAGTTATAAAGAGGTAAATAATTCGTTATCTTTTCATGCACAACTGCAAGCAAATAATCGAAATAGAAGTTTAAACAGAGCATTTCTTTACATGTGTGTCTTTTAATTTGGAACAAAATATTGGATTCATGTTTATAATTTAGAATATTTAAATGTGATTTATTAACGTTTGTAACATAAATGAGTGTCCTGGGTTAAAAGCTTACCTAAGTAAATCATTCGAAATCTCTGCATCTGCATTGATACACAGTTCGGTACGTGGAATGGGCTTGTTCCATGATATTCTTTTTATATGGTTTTTATAGTTTTTCATATAGTACTCGATATTCTCATTATACACTTAAAATTTCGTATTATTAACTTTTTCCGTTCTCGAGATATAAGGAGTTAAAATTAGTAATAGTTGCAAAAACCGAGCGCTCATTTGTGACGTCACTATACGCAAGTGACGTAAAAAAATGGCATTCTGGGACCTTTCAAATTTAACCTGAAAAGTCGAAAAACATGGAATTTTTAAACGTTGGTAACTAAATAAACACGTCGAGTGGAAGTTCGTTCTATGTGTCTACGGAAATGAGAAGGTCGGCGATGAATTCTAATCGTAAATTGCAGGGTCGAAATCGAAAATTCGTTCCGGCAGGAGCGAGAGAAAATTGTAATTTTTTGACATTTCACCAAATTGTACTCCCCTACTGTCAAGTAGTAAGCAAAACAAACAATACTTCGAAAACACTTATAATTATAACCAATAAGGAGCATCAAGTCTATTGAGATCGCCGACTCTATGCGTATAGTGACGTAGCGCCTGTCCACGCCCCATTTTCGCGAGATGGAAATTTGTAATAGTTTTTAAGATACTAAACGTGCGAATAAGATTCTGATTTTTTTCAGATCCATTAATTTATACTTGCACCTTCGATTTATGAAATAAAAAAAATGCTGAACAAGCCCATTAAGGACATACGTACTCCGTTCAACACTAAACAATAAACTATCAACTAACGTTGTCAATAAAAAAAATATTGGTCCAAAATCCAAAACGAAATACAAAAAGAACGAACAAGTAAGTTGTGTCTGTACGTAATCAAGAATTTAACGTCTTGAACGGTAAAGTCAATAAAATAATTCTTAACTATAAATACACAGTGACCCGAAATTCAAAAATAACAAAAACAACGAACGGCGGGGTGGGTTGGACGTGTGTACATAACGAAACACTCATAGTAACTAAAATATTGCACAAGGGAGAGTCAGAGTATAAGGCAAAGACACGCGCGACGGTCTAAACCTACCTCAATATTCCAGCAGTTCTCAAAAGATTTTATTGAAAATTTGCGATATTTTTGTTTATTTTTTTTCTCCAAAACTATAAGCTTTAGACCCCATGTTATATAAGGTTTTTTTGTTTGTCTTGTCGTTCCCTACCACCAGTTTTTTTTAATGACATGAAACTAATTAGACCCTGTATTATAATGACATCTGGAAGGGGGAAGTGAGTTAAGTGTCGTAGTGAATAGACGTGTTTTTAAGGTGCTCTCTTAAAAGCGGTAAAAAAGTGGTAAAAACCACGTTAAACTCGAAAAAATTTCAGCCACCTGTAGATTAAGAAATTCTGCGTGAAATGAAGCGCCTCGGTGGAAAAACAGAGTTCATATGGAATTAATAATTTAATTAATAAGATTTTCTAATAATATTAAAGCAAACAAGCTCAAGTGAAGTGCAGTGTCCCTATTTACACCCTAGACGACCCAACAAGATACTTTTTAAGTGGTTCATGGGCAATAAATAATAGCGTACTCAGTGTCAAAATGAGGCACATATGTATACAGTGGAAAGTTATTAAACGGACAAAATCAACTCAATCCAGGAAAGAAAAGGAAAGGAAATAAAATAAAACAGCAATCACAAGACACCGCAATAAGAGAGATAAGCTATAAATTGATTTATTTTATTTTAATTGATATTATTCTATTCTATTTTTCTATCTGATCTTTAACATCTTAATTTTTATCAGCTCGATTTATTGATTCAAAACATAATATTTTATTATTTTATTATTAAGGTAGAAAACACTATGTTGAAATAAACAATTGCTCATCTAATATTTTAGACAGTTCGCATGGTGTTCCTCAAGGATCAGTTTTAGGGCCCTTATTATACATTATGTATATAAATGATTTTCATTTTGCACAGTCCATAATATTCGTAGACGACACATCCATACTTATTTCTGACATCAAAACTGACAATGCAGTTCAGAAAGCGAATTTTATGTTACAAAGGGTACATGAGTGGTATAACGACAACATGCTTATTTTGAATAATAAAAAAATCCTCTTTTATAAGATTTAATCCTGCTAACACTAATTTTAATCATAGCTACTTAATTAAAACAAAGGATGGCACTATTAAACAAGACAAACTTGTAAAATTTCTCGGCTTGCACTTATCAGAAAATTGTTCATGGACCTTTCATATTGATACCGTTAGTAAAAAGATTGCCCCAATATGTTATTGTATTAATCAACTGAGAGAGATAGTAAGTAGATCAGTGTTATTGACTTACTACTACGCGCAGTTTCACTCTGTGATTTCTTACGGTTTATTGACTTGGGGTGCATCACCAGAATGTGTCCGAGTTTTCAAGTTGCAAAAAAGAGCAGTACGTTTTATAGTAGGGGCAAACAGAAGAACGTGCTGTAGAGATATTTTTAAAGAATTACATATATTAACTCTGCCGTGTATATTTATTTTACAGTTGCTCATATATGCTAAACATCAATTATAGAATATACCTACTCTAAAGAATAACCATTCATATAATACTAGGAATGAATTAATACTGGAGGTTCCAAATCATAGATTATCTGTGTTTGAAAAAGTTCCGCACTATTTGGCAATAAAGGTGTACAATAAATTACCAAATTCACTCAAAGAACTCTATTTAACAAAATACAAAACACGTTAAAAATATGTTGTATAATAAAAATTATTATTCATTAAATGAATATTTAAATGATGTTCTGTGATATATGTACATTATGTATTGTATGAATGTTCTTTATTATTCCGTGTGTAGTAATATTTTTTGATTCTATGTGTTGTACTTTTTAAGGAAATCTTGACTGTGATCCTATTTTAATCCCAAGTATAATAGAATTGTTCTTATTTTTAAATTGGCTGAATGTCATTTAATGTTATATTTAATATTGTGAGGCTGCCTATATATTTTGTGTTTATATGCTATTATTTATTTATTGTTGTCTTTGTGTTTTCAAAATCTTGTATGCTTACTTACATATTTTCTTGTTTTTTATTCTTTGTTATTATGTTTATATACCTATTTATTAATTTTCCTTATTGACTTATCCTATATCATACTTTATGATCGAATGGACTAATAAATTATTATTATTATTATTATTATTATTATTATTATTATTATTATTATTATTATAATTTGGAAGGCGGAAACTGACAAAAAATTGTCTCAAAGAAACGACATACAGGGTGAGCAAACTATCCCATCGGACCTCTTTTCTCATGACACGCAGAAAAATATTGTTACCGTGAGATAGGGCCCTTCCCAGCAACTCCACTATAAATGGATATTTACCTGTGGAACGGTTAATAAATAAAAACAAAAAAATAAAAAATAAAAGAATGAAAGCTGCCAGATTCAAAAATAGAAGAATCAGAAAACTTGGAAGAAAAATAAGGAGATGACGATAGATGGAAACTTAAAAGAAGCATGGACATTGAAAAGAAGCATCTCGCAAACACCTGCACACCCCAACCGATGATGACAAATGAAAACTAATAGAAGCATGGAAACTTAAAAGCATCTCACAAACACCCACACTTCCCATTCTATATTCTCGCCCCATGCGTCATGCGGCCCTCGCTGCTGACAACAAGCATGTCCAACCCGGCGTATGCAGTCGGTTCGGTGGTATAAAATAAGTAAATCAAGCTGGTAAGAGTACAGAAACTTGAAATGGGCTTGTTCCATAATATTCTTTTAATGTGGTTTTTATTCTTTTTCATATAGTACTCGATATTCTCATTATACATCTAAAATTTCGTATTATTACCTTTTTCCGTTCTCGAGATATAAGGAGTTGAAATTAGTAATAGTTGCAAAAACCGAGCGCTCATTTATCACGTCACTATACGCAAGTGACGTAAGAAAAATGGCTTTCTGGGTCTTTTCTTTAACCTGAAAAATCGAAAAACATGGATTTTTTAAACGCTGGTAACTAAATAAATACGTCGAGTGGAAGTTCCTTCTATGTCTCTACGGAAAGGAGAAGGTCGGCGATGAATTCTAATCGTAAATTGCAGGGTCAAAATTGAAAATTCGTCCCGGCAGGAGCGAGAGAAAATTGTAATTTTATGACATTTCACCAAATTGTACTCCCTACTGTCAAGTAATAAGCAAAACAAACAATACTTCGAAAACACTTATAATTATAACAAGTAAGGAGCATCAAGTCTGTTGAGATCGCCGAGTCTATGCGTATAGTGACGTAGCGCCAGGCCACGCCCCATTTTCGCGAGATGGAGATTTGTAATAGTTTTTAAGATACTAAACGTGCGAATAAGATTCTGAATTTTTGCAGATCCATTAATTTATACTTGCACTTTCGATTTATGAAATAAAAAAAATGCCGAACAAGCCCATTCGGTGTATGTACTAAAAGCCCAGGCCTCAGATTTTTCCATAATATTTTTCACCCCCCCCCCCCACTACCCCTACTCCATTATTAAATGGATTGATAAAATGAAATTGAGATATTCTCTTGAAATTTGATACACGTATGTATTATAACCACATCTGGAACTAGATTATATTTTGAGATGATTGATTGGAGGTTAATAGAGGTAAATAGGGGAAAATAAGTAAAGCAAGCCAGTGAGACTGCAGAAATTTGGGATTTGGTGTATGTAATAGAAGCGAAGGCCTCAGTTTTTTTTTATTACATTTTCCATTCAAAGTCCAAAAAACCCACTAAAAAAATATATACATGTTTCAGATTTTTTAACGTGATACCATGGGACTTCATCATTTAGGGAGTTTTTATAACCTGTAAGGGGTTGTTTTACTCTAATATGGGTATTGAGTGTAAAAAAGAGCTTAGTCACAGTTATCCCGTTGCTGGGCTATTTTTTTCTGTACTTCGACAAATTCTTGGAAACCTCCCTTTTTGACCCACTTTTGGACTATTCTTTAACCCTAAAAAACTAGTGGCTGTAGACACAATTCTGATGCCAGATTTGGTTTCACCGGACAAAATACAAAAGGGTAGAGTGGTTTGGTCAGAAGATTAGAAACATTTTTTTTTGTATTCTTGTGTTATTGTAGTTAGTTACAGGTCGACCTGATAAAAGCATGTTAAAAATAGTCAGTTTTTTCACTTACAAAAAACATATGTCTAAATGTTATTTGTGGCATTATCTTTAATTTTTTTATTATTTTTATCTTCAATTCTTTGGGATTTCCTGCCACATGTATTTTTTCTTTTTAAGCGATGCTCGGGGATTCTACAAAATATCACAATTAACCAGTATGTTACTGGTAAATAACCTCTACGCCTGTGACTTTTACGTAAAAGGATCAGTTAGAGTTTTCAGTTTTTTCTTTAAATAAATAACACAAATAAGTATAAAAACTTGAAATTAAATATTCCGCCGACGTTTCGGAAATCTAATCTGTTTCCTTTTTCAAGGCTTTTTAAAAAAATCTTTTTTGCTGTGTATGATAAATACACAGCTCTAAGAATGTTTGTTATATTCAATATCCATAGATACTTACTATTTACATAGAACTGTTGAAATTGTTAACAGTTTTTTTAGTTTTTATACAATGTTAAGTTTATGAAGTTCTTCTTTTAACATTGACAACCAAGTTGTTCAGACATGTACGGAACAATTCGACACGCATCTATCCTCATTCAGTAATATTATCGCGGATTCTTTAATTTTTCTTTTTTTGCTATCTGCCTCTTTTGTTAAAATTTTTGCTGAGTCCCAGTTTATTCTATGTCCGTTTTCCCACGCGTGTTCGCAGATCTTGGACCTCTGAATTTCCTTTTTTCTGATATAATTTTGATGTTCGCCCAATCTTACACTAAAAGGTCTGGATGACTCACCCACGTATTGTTTGTTGCAGTCACACGGAACACTAAAAAATGCAGTTTTTTGAATTTAGCTCGTGGTTCTTCGGTTTCGTCTGTGTCAGAATAGATCTTAAAGTGTTGTTTGTTTGAAATACCGTCCTAATATCAAATCTATCACCGATGCGGCGCAACTTTTCGGATAATCTGTATACATAAGGAATTAACGCTGTGTATAACGTTTTTCAGGTTTTTGTCGTACCTGATTGTTATTTTCAATATTTATGAAGGTTTTATCGACAAAACCCCCAGGGTATTGGTTATTTATAAGAACTTCTTTTATAAACCTCTTCACATTGTTTAGTATTTCATCATTAGAAGAAATGATTTTGGCCCTATCATACAAGCATTTTACAAGACCCCTCTTAACGTGCATCGACTGATTTGAGTTGAAATATAAATATCTGTTGGTATGTGTTGGTTTTCTATAAACACTTGTTTCAATTGTATCATTTACTCTTTTAATTAAAACATCTAAAAATGGTAATTCATTTCTAGTTCCCTTTTCTAAAGTGAATTTAATAGAAGGTTCTTTATTATTTAAATGCTCCAAAAAACTATCTAGTAACTCAATACTGCGAGGCAAGATTGCAAATGTATCATCTACGTACCTCCACCAGATAACTGGTTTAATGCACAATTTTGAACATGTCTAGTCTCAAAATCCTCCATAAATATATTGCTTAAAATCGGTGACAATGGAAAACCCTGTTAACTATATCAACAGTTCTATGTAAATAGTAAGGATCTATGGATATTGAATATAACAAACATTCTTAGAGCTGTGTATTTATCATATACAGCAAAAAAGATTTTTCAAAAAAGCCTTGAAAAAAGGAAACAGAATTAGATTTCCGAAACGTCGGCGAAATATTTAATTTCAAGTTTTTATACTCATTTGTGCTATTTATAAAAAAGAACAACCTCTAACTGATCCTTTGAAGGAAAAGTCACAGGCGTAGAGGTTATTTATCAGTAACATACTGGTTAATTGTGATATTTTGTAGATTCCTCGAGCACCGCTTAAAAAGAAAAAATACATGTGGCAGGAAGTCCCAAAGAATTGAAGAAAGAAAAATATGTGTTTCTATTTATAATGAACTTGACCTTAAATTAGTTTTAGCCAATAGTCTAAAAGGTAGTGAACATTTTCATGTATGATTATAAAAACTTTAACAACAAATAAACTACTGGATAAACAATAATCGGTGGTTTATTAGCTGTTGCGCTCTAATATTTGTTATTGCCAGGATCTAAGGAAAAGACAACCAAAGAAATTTGTCAGTGTTATTACACAGGATTTATTTTATATTGAAATCGTCAAACTGTAATCAAACGTATTTTTGAAATTATACATCTTCAAAATGTCTAATTGCAAAGCGCTCACTCAATAGTCCACCCAAAACTGCAAAGAAAAACCGATTTCACCAAATTTTTGTAACCGCGCCGAAATCTACCCCCCCCCCCCCCGTTTTCGAGGGCGGGGAATCAGTATCGGTCCAGCTTTATTCGACCGGACCACCGATTTACCCTTAAATAGGGAAAACCAAATGTCCCTTGCTTACAATTAGCTCAATTATAAACACCAAAGTGCAAATGATGTACGCCCATGTAAAGATCCATAGAATTGGTTTAAGATTTTCATATTTGATATAATTCTGCTCGTTCTGGCTTAAGTATGGTTCTTCAGCAACTTCTCTCATCCATTTTATAACGAATCCGGCACTAATAATTCTGCCAACAATATCTAATAATTCTGCTGCAAAAGGAATTCCCTTTCTCATGTATATTGCCATGGGAACACTGAGGAATTCGAAATTCATACAACACACAGAAGATTTTTCAATGATGTGAGTTTTAAGATGGTATTTCGCTTCTAAATCTGGCAGAATAATTGTGGCGTTTCCATAAATAGATACTTGCTTCAAACACTTCGTAGAGTTTTTACAATATTCAAATATAATGTTGGGTTCACCAGTGGACATATTGTAAAATCTGACGTTTGTTGAAAACCACCGAGAGGAAACATGATCAACATAAATGTGCAAACGGTCCTTGTGAATTCTACTTATTGAACTATATTTTTCCTTATATTTAGGGCTTGTTAGAATGCTAGTCAAGTAGGAGGAGTAGATTTGACTTAATTGGAACCCAAGAACTATACACAAAGTGATCAAGAATCTCACTTTTACAGTTCTCGGTAGAACGTGTGCTGTTACACCAATTAATATTGCAAAATTGTTCTGCAAACAATTCAGAACGCCTTTACATGATGTTGACTCTTGCTTGTCGTAATTACTGAAGTACCAAATGGCGCAGGTTATGGCCAAATATGACAGTACTATACAACACCATATCTGGACACTGAAAATATTAGCGATATGACGCAAGTCATCATTCACTAGTTTATGGGGTACACACATTGTAAGTCTGGCGTAACAGTAAGTAGGGCTCGGGTCAAAGTATTTTAATCTGTCAGCCATTTCTGAGTATCCACCAAGAATGACATCAGCTGATCCATTATACAACAGTTTAAAATCACCCAGCAACGTTTCATTGTCAATGGCTCCTCTGGTGGTAGATTTTTCATAATGCAATTTCAAATTTAAAGCAGAAGCCGCCGTGTTCAATAAATTTACTTCTATACCATTACCTGCAGTATCCAAATGCTTATCATTTTTTGGGTTTATTACAAATGGGTGTAAGCATAGATATCTTACTTTTAGCTCGCAATTTTTAAAGGATCTCTTGTTGCTTTCAAATAACACAGTATTGTGTTGAAAAGTTCCAAGTGAACATCGATCTACCCTAAATTGTTTGTAATATCCACAATATGCTGAAAACGCGTGCACTTTATAGCTAGTCGTATTTGTAGTATCCTGAAGTAGGATTATGGCGCTGGTCACATTTCTTTTCCACAAAATTTTAGATGCCTTTTTGGCGGCTTTATTTGTATTCTCAAATTTTCCCCTGAAGAATATAATAATCTTATCAAAGCGGTGCTTGAAGAATGTGGGTAAATCGGAATATGAATTTGTTGCAATAATGTAACCTTGAGTGGTATCTTTAGAGTGAGGCTGGCGATGTGTTACATTTATATTTTCTATGGATAAAGCCCAACGAGATTCTTCCATTAACTTAGAAATCATCACATGGCTCAGTGAAACAGGATAGAGGTTCTCATTTGGCGAATATACATAAGTAACGGTGATGAAGTAATGTGGGAAAAACTTCTTGCTTATTTCTAACATGCACTGGCCTAAGGAATAATTTGAGTCCATTTCTGGAAACAGCTGGTGAAGGAATATTTCATCTGATTTTGCGGTAAATAGAATGCATACTATAAAAAAATCAGTTTTCAAATTATATAATCATTTAAGTAGTAATTAGTAGAAGTAGTACCGAAGTCCTTCAACCAGGGTATTACTTGCTATATTATTTAATACAAATGTTACAGTCGAAACAAATGAATAAATATATTACCAGAAAACATTAGTAATTATTCAAACTTTTACAACTTTTAAAACAAATTATATCCTTCTTATACAATTATAAGAAAGAAAATATGCCCATTATGTACAGAACAACTGTTATCATAATGTTATTTTAAGTTTAAATCTCATAGACAGTTTTGTGTTACTGCTATATCGGTAAGTGCTTTTGTTTTGATTATCTTTGGGTTTCATTGAGCAGGATAATTTAAATTAAAAATAACATTATGATAACAGTTATACTGTAACATAATGGGCATATTTTCTTTTTTATAATTGTATTAGTAGTAAAAGTTTGACTAATTTCTAGTGCTTACTGGTAATATGTTTATCCATTTGTTTCTGTTATTAATAGAGCTTTTACAGTTCCAGGAATTTGCATTTGTATCTAATTATATTGACATATAATTACATTTCAATGTGTACAGAAAGTAACACTAACTTATTTATAAATAAATAAGTATGATATAGTTTACATTTAAAATATGAAGTGCTGTGGCTTCATTAGGGGTATTATACAGTGTGAAGCTAAAGAAACGCACAAAACTCATATCTTTGATATGTGTCATTTGTCAAAAAAATCCTCGAACAGTCGATTTTAGTTTTGTAAATGCTACATTTTGTCACTATACCAAAATTTATGACGTCATTGGTTTTTGAGTTATGTTGTCATAATTTTACTTCCCTCGCATACCGAAGGGAAGGGAAGTATTGTATTCGAAAAAAAATCACCCTCCGAGATTTTTTCGGATTCTGACGTTTCAGATCACGTAGATTACGAAAATATAGGTTTTTCAATTCCGTCAGGCTGTCTGTTTCTCTGTCTGTCTGTCTGTCTGTCTGTCTGTCTGTCTGTCTGTCTGTCTGTCTGTCTGTCTGTCTGTCTGCCTGTCTGTCTGTCTGCATTAACTAAAAAAACTACTTGACGGAGAGCAGTCAAATTTGGTAGGCAGTTGACCCTACTGACAGCGAAGAAATGGTAAAATTTTCCCCGGAAAATATACAGGGTGGATCGCCTAAACGGAATAAATTGTGAAAAAAATTTTTTTTAGCTCAAATTTAAAATTTCCACGTTTCATGGCATTCTAAGCCTAATTAGAAAAAAAAATTAATTTTTTTTAACATTTTTGAAAAATTTTTTACCACTAAAATAGATGGAATTTTTTATTTTATTTCTTCAAATTTAAAATTTCCACGTTTCATAGCGTTCTAAATGTATTTAAAAGAAAAATTAGAATTTTTTTTTACTGTTTTTAAAAAATTTTACCACTAAGATAGAATTTTTTTTTCTTTGTCCAGATTTAAACTATCCACGTTTCCATGGCATTCTAAAACTATTCAAACAAATTTAAAAATGTTTTTGAAAAATTAAAAAAAAAATTGAAAACATTTTTAATCTATTTATCGCTACTATAGAATAGACGAAAAATTTTTTTTGCTTAAATTTATAATTTCTACGTTTCATGACATTCCAAACCAATTTCGGAAAAAAATTTGTTACCACTTTGGAAAAAAAATTAGCACTAGAATAGATGGAAACTTTTTTTTGCTCAAATTTAAAAGTTTCACGTTTCATGACATTCTAAACCTATTTCAGAAAAAAAAATTTTGAACATTTTTTTCACCAACATTTTTCAAAAAGTTTTTACCACTAAAATAGATCGAAATTTTTTTTTATTTGCTCAAATTTAAAATATTCACGTTTCATATCATTCTAAACTTATTAAAAAAAATCGGTAAAGGTATTTACACAGAACTTCCCTCGTTCATGGCAGTCTCTCTAAAAAAATAATAATTACGAAATGACATTGAGAATAATAATCGGAGTAGAGTTATTGCTATTATTACAAAGAAAACTTGATAAGTTTTGGTCAAAAAAATATACAGATTGCTCATCCAACAGCAAAAGTTCAATACTAAATAGGGTGCCACATATGGCAGGCTTGCGCAAATACCTTTACAAATGTCCACCATGACTGAATTATTTCTTGGGATGACTACCCTGTACATTTTTCAATAAAAGTATAATAGGTGCATATGCCAGATGTTATTGCCATCTGTCACATTTTCAATCCAACATTCACGTAATGGAGTGGAAGTATAGCGGTGGTTAAAAAATTTCATTTTTTTAAATTTTTCAAAAGATGGTAAAATCATTTTCAAATTTTTTTCTTCCGAAATAGGTTTAAAATGTCAAAGGTAGAAATTTTAAATTAGAGCAAAAAGGAAAGTTTCCTTCTGTTCTATAGTAGTGCTAAAAAAAGTTTAAAAATTAAAAATGATGTATTTTTAAAATAGGTTTAGAATGCTATGAAACGTGAAAATTTTAAATTTGAGCAAATAAAAAAAAATTCGATCTATTTTAGTGGTAAAAACTTTTTGAAAAATGTTGGTGAAAAAAATTTTCAAAATTTTTTTTCTGAAATACCTAGGTTTAGAATGTCATTTAAATTTGAGCATTCTGGTGTTAAATTTTTTTCCAAACTGGTAACAAAATGTTGCAAATTTTTTTTTCCGAAATTGATTTGGAATATCATGAAACGTGGAAATTTTAAATTTGAGCAAAAAAAAATTTTTCGTCTGTTCTATAGTAGTGATACATAAATGGATTAAAAATGTTTTCAAATTTTTTAAAAAATTCTTCAAAAACATTTTTAAATTTGTTTGAATAGTTTTAGAATGTCATAGTAAAAATTTTTTCAAAAATATTGGTGAAAAAAATTTTTTTTACCTGAAATAAGTTAAGCGTGTCATGAAACGTAGAAATTTTAAATTTGAGCAAAAAAAAATTTTTTTCAACTTGGTAAAAATTTTTTCAAAAATGTTTAAAAAAAATTTTCAAAATTTTTTTTTTCCTGAAATAGGTTTAGCGCGTCATGAAACGTGGAAATTTTAAATTTGAGCAAAAAAAAAATTTTTTTCATCTTGGTAAAAATTTTTCAAAAATGTTTGAAAAAAATTTTCAAAAATTTTTTTTTCCTGAAACAGGTTTAGCGCGTCATGAAACGTGGAAATTTTAAATTTGAGCAAAAAAAAATTTTTTTCACTATTTATTCCGTTTAGACGGTCCACCCTGTATATTTTTCAGTGAAAATTCTACCAGTTCTTCGCTGACAGTAGGGTTAACTACCTACCAAATTTGGCTGCTCTCCGTCAAGTAGTTTTTTAGTAAACACACCAACAGACAGACAGACAGACTGACGGAATTGAAAAACCTATATTTTCGGAATCTACGTGTTCTGAAACGTAAGAATCCGAAAAAATCTCGGAGGGTGATTTTTTCTCGAATACAATACTTCCCTTCGGTATGCGAGGGAAGTAAAAATATAATATGTAATTTTTAAATTTTAAACTTTTGTTACCACTACTATAGAATAGAAGGAAACTTTCCTTTTTGCTCAAATTTAAAATTTCTACGTTTGACATTTTAAACCTATTTCAGAAGAAAACATTTTGAAAATTTTTTACCAACATTTTTGAAAAATTAAAAAAAAAATGAAATTTTTTAACCACCACTATACTTCCACTCCATTACGTGAATGTTGGATTGAAAATGTGACAGATGGCAATAGTATCTGGCATATGCACCTATTATTCTTTTATTGAAAAATGTACAGTGTGGTCATCCCAAGAAATAATTCAGTCATGGTGAACATTTGTAAAGGTATTTGCGCAAGCTTGCCATATGTGGCACCTGCTATTTAGTATTGAATTTTTGCTGTTGGATGAGCAAGCTGTATATTTTTTTGACCAAAACTTATCAGGTTTTCTTTGTAATAATAGTGATAACTATATTTCGATTATTATTTTCAGTGTCATTTCGTAATTATTAATTTTTTATAGTGACCGCCATGGACAAATAAAGAGGGAAGTTCTGTGTAAACACCTTTACCGATTTTTTTTTTAATGGAAACACATTTTTGTTTACTGTTTTGGTGGTATATTCATTTAGCTTTCTGGTGATATAAAAAAAATGATATTACCTGAGCCATTTTTTTGGACAAATGACATTTTATGTAAAAATAGCTTACCTTTCGCAAATTCACGAGTAATGTTTCACTCTCTCATGGACTGATAAATCTTGTTGCCTACATTTTTGTTCTAACTAGCATGAAAACTTTTGACATAAAAACAAAACAAAGAAAATAATAAAAAAACAATCACCTTAACAACAGAGAGTTACAGGCCTTTTTGTGTAAAGTAACTTTTTTATTCCTGGCACGTGTGGAACCTCAGTTTTGTGACACTTCTAAGACAGTGTAAAACCAATGAATGCAATGCCATGTTTAAGTGAAACAGAACGCGTAGAACTTTTGATGATGGTTGGATATGGTGATAGGCTCAGAACTCATCAGGAAGCATGTGATGTATTTAATGCCAAGTATCCCGAAAAGCAAATTTCTAGATCCACTGTAAATAGATTGGTGGCTAGATATGTTGAATCTTGCAGTGTAGCTGACCTCCCTCGATCTGGTCGCCCTAGCACAAGCAACGAAACCAAATTAAATATTCTTCTAGAAAGTGAGGAAAATCACCATCTTTCGACAAGGCTTAAATCATAACGTGAGTCAAACTTCTGTTGTACGTCTATTGAAAAAAGAAAAATACCATCCATACAACGTGCAATTAATCCACGAATTAAATGAGGACGATCCAGATCGGCGTTTACAGTTTTGTGAACAGTTGATGACTTTGTGCGATGAAAACCCAAATTTTGTAAAGAACATTGTTTTTCTGATGAAGCTACATTTTCTTTAAAGAGGACTGTACATCGGCATAACTGTAGGTATTGGAATGTCGTGAAACGTGGAAATTTTAATTTTGAGCAAAAACAAATTTTTCATCTATTCTATAGTAGTGATAAATAGATTAAAACTAAAAATTTTTTTTAATTTTTCAAAAATATATTTAAATTTGTTTTTGTTGAAATAGGTTTAGAATGCCATGGAAACGTGGAAATTTTAAACCTGAAAAAAGAAAAAAATATTTCCTTCTATTTTAGTGGTAAAACTATTTGAAAAATTGTAAAAGAATTTTCTAAAATTTACTTTTCTTAAGTAGGTTTGGAACGCTATGAAACATGAAAATTTTAATTTCGAAAAAAAAAAGGAAAAAATATTTCCATCAATTTTAGTGGTCAAAAATGTTGGAATTTTTTTTTTTTTTTTAATAGGTTTAGAATGCCATGAAGCGTCGAGATTTTAAATTTGAACAAAGAAAAAATGTTTTCATCTTGGTAAAAAAATTTTCAAAAATATTGGTGAAAAACATTTTCAATTTTTTTTTCTGCAATAGGTTAAGCGTGTCATGAAACGTGGAAATTTTAAATTTGAGCAAAAAAAATTATTTATTCTCTTTAGACGGTCCACCTGTATATTTTCCAGTGAACTTTCTACCATTTCTTCGCTGACAGTAGGGTCAACTACCTACCAAATTTGACTGCTCTTCGTCAAATAGTTTTTTTAGTAAATGCACCAACAGACAGACAGACAGACAGACTGACGGAATTGAAAAACCTATAGTTTCGTAATCTACGTGTTCTGAAACGCCAGAATCCGAAAAAATCTCGGAGGGTGATTTTTTCTCGAATACAATACTTCCCTTCGGTATGCGAGGGAAGTAAAAATTATAATGGCGTCATAACTCAGAAACTAATGACGTCATAAATCTTGGTATAGTGACAAAATGTAGCATTTATAAAACTAGAGTCGACCTGTTCAAGGATTTTCTTGAAAAATGACACATATCAAAGATATGAATAAATTTTGTGCTTTTCTAGAATTGTAGTGTCTTTACAATACTGTTCAACTAGAAAAATTTAAAAAAATATCTAATGTATACTTACTGAAAATCATTAATATTCTATTGATAACCATAGCCATCTCAGAGTGGTTCATGTGGAAATGAATGATATACTTTAAAAGTACAAATGCATTCAGTAATTGACCAAAAAAGTTATTATGTGCGCATGTAGCAACTTGGTGTCAAACAAAATTGTGCTTTAAATGATACATGCATTGGTTTTTTGTTGTTAATTATACCTATAGACTGTTATGCCACTAAAGTAGGTACATTAATCATAATTTCGTATTATTTAAAAAGTTAAAAATTATAGTCGGTTCTTCTAATATATGCAAAATGTATGTGTTTCTATTTTACAATGAATTAGACCTCGAACTAGTGGTAGTCATTAATCTAAATGCGATTATAGAAAATTTAACAACAAATGGACCACTGAATGAACAATTTCCAGTGGTTTATTTGTTGTTACGCTGTAATATTTGTTATTGCCGTGGTGGGAGGAAAAGACAACCAAATTTTTACATTTTTTAAAAATTTTTTGGGGGATATCACTAGTTCTTTTTTTTCCTTCTTCAATACTTTGGGACTTCCTGCCACATGTATGTTTTCTTTTTAAGCGGTGCTAGGGGAGTCTACAAAATATATCACAATTAACCAGCATGTCACTGGTAAAAAACCTCTACGCCTGTGACGTTTACACAGAGAAAAATGTGTGTGATATTTTACCACAATTGTAGAAAATTGTACTCCAAATTGGTCTTAAAATGTTGACAGGAACAATTTGTGCAAATAAATAATACATTTTTGGAGCAATGATTTTGTACAGTTTATGCATTAACATTGTTTGAAATTTTTGTACAAACTTAAAAATCACATAAATTGAATTCTTTACAAATTTGAATTATGGTTGCATAAAAATACATAATTTTATTCCACTTATGGAAGTTAGTTTCTACAATTTGTGTGAAATTTTTAAATATATTCTGAAGGTTTCCTAAACAAACATTCACATATAAACCTCTTCATTTGTAAAACATATTTACAAAAAATTGTGCTCTTAAGTGACAATGTTTATAGTTTTTTAAAAGAATGTGTTTTAGTTTTCCACAATTTCTAAATGAGAAATCCTCAAATTGTATGTTTATTTTGTCAACTTTGCAATTCATTTTGCACAATATATACACTTAATTCAAAGAAGCTGTTCAGTAATGTATGAACCGGGGTTAGTTTTGAACAATTTATTACTCTATAATCTCCAAATTATGTATGTATTTTTTGAGGAAATGAATATATTACTAGCAAAAATACTCGTAATTATTTCAAACTCTTACTAAAGACTCATCATAGATAAGTACAAAAACATATATCCTTCTAAACAAAATACTTTGCTGGCTACATGCCACGAACAACATTGAATTATAAGAAAGAAATATGCACATTACGTACAGATAACTGTCACAATAATGTTAGTTTTAATTTTAAATTATCCAAAAAACAACTAAAGACAAAAACACTTACCAAAAACTTTAAAAACTCACAGACACGTGTTTCTGTATCCTACACAAGGATACTTCTTCAGTGCTACTTCTTTCAAAGTTGAAAATGAACTAAACAGTCACTTACCAGGTAATACGTATTTATGCAATAATTATTTATGGTTCTAACGAACAGGATAATCCAAAACAGATTTCGGAGAATTACCAATACAGGTATAATCATAAAACATAATCAAATGCAAATGCAAATTCCCTACAATGTAAGAGTAATCTAAAATAGAATTGAGGAAATGAATATATTACTAGCAAAAATACTCGTAATTATTTTTAAAGTTTTTGGTAAGTGTTTTTGTCTTTAGTTGTTTTTTGGTTTTGTTGAACAGGATAATTTAAAATTAAAACTAACATTATTGTGACAGTTATCTGTACGTAATGTGCATATTTCTTTCTTATAATTCAATGTTGTTCGTGGCATGTAGCCAGCAAAGTATTTTGTTTAGAAGGATATATGTTTTTGTACTTATCTATGATGAGTCTTTAGTAAGAGTTTGAAATAATTACGAGTATTTTTGCTAGTAATATATTCATTTCCTCAATTCTATTTTAGATTACTCTTACATTGTAGGGAATTTGCATTTGCATTTGATTATGTTTTATATATTTTTTGGTTCACTGTGCACTCATTTCACACACTATATGTATCCACTTCATTTTAATTGTATTATTCTGTAACACAAATTGTGAAATATAATTTCCAAAATTGGAGGTATTCCTAAAGGATTTCAATAAAAAAAATTAAAGAATAAATATTTTATTTTAACGGAACAACAATACATAATAGAGCATGCATTTATATATTATCATATGGTAAATGAAAACATTTCTATTTTTTTAAATACAAATAAATTTTATATGCATAAAGTTTTAGTTGAAAAGAAATAGGTGACTTAACATTTATGCTTAAAATAAATCCATTTAATAATTCTAATTTGGAAGGCTTCCAGTGCTTCTTCATTTTAGCTTCTATTAACGCAGTTTGTAGTAATAAAGCTTATGTCGTAGTCACGTCATATTCTTAAAAAAAAATAACATTTATCAGTTCATCACCAAAATCAAATGTATTGCTTACCATCAGAATATCTTCATTTTGAAGCAGTTCTTTTACAAGTTTGCCTTTTAGGTTTAGTAGTTTAGGAACAGCTTTCTGTCGCTTCGCATAAGAAAACGAAATTACTCTCAAGCTGTAAACGAAATCAAGTATTAGAAGATATCATGCATTCTTCGCATATAAACAAGAAACTATTTTTATATTTATATGTTGACGAAGTTAATTTAAGAGAACATATATGCAAATCTATAACTCTGTGTGAAGTACTTACCTCTGTGAATGCTGCATGGAATTACATCTAGGAAACCCCACTCGGTTAATAAATTTTCAACAAATTCCATCACAAATGTAAGTACTTGTATAATTCGAAAGTGTACGTCTTCACTTAACGAAATATCACCTGGATCTGATGCGTAATTACCTGCGCGTATATGCCTAGCATGGCCGGCGCAGTCAGTACAATTTTTAACCAATAAACTTTACGTGAAACAAATGAAACAATTATAAAAAAATTTAAAACAATATCTCCAAACTGATTGTGAATAGTATGTTATTAAATTGTGCAATTTGTGTGGGCGGCATAGATTACTATTATTGTTCAGCGGAAATAAATATATTGGGACTCCTACTTTCACAAGTTTGTCAACAATCGTTTATAAAATAAAATCACACTTTTATGTTACACAAGTTGTGCAAATCCTTTAAAAAATTACTTAAAACTAATTGTAAATAGAATGGCAACAAAATATATAGTTTGAGGATACTATTAACAATTAATTTAGTTAAATTGGCTATGATTTGTTGAGAAAAAATAAATAAATTTGACTCTAAATTTCGCCAATTTGTTGGTCGAAGTTTCCAATAAATTCATCGTAACTAAATCTTTATATTGGATAAATAAAACGCACAAGAATTATGCACAATTAAAATGTGTAAAACTATACAACGTTGTGCCCTAAAATTTTACAATTGTTTAAAAAAATGCAACAAGACGTTGTTCCACAACATTGTGCAAAATGTTCCAAAGCGATTTCTCTCTATGTACGTCAGAGGATCAGTTAAAGGTTGGTTTTTATAAATAAACAACACAAATAAGTATAAAAACTTGAAATTAAATATTTCGCCGACGTTTCGGAAATCTAATCTGTTTCCTTTTTCAAGGCTTTTTTTGAAAAATCTTTTTTGCTGTGTAAGACAAATACACAGCTCTAAGAATGTGTATTTGTCTTACACAGCAAAAAAGATTACTCAAAAAAGCATTGAAAAAGGAAACAGATTAGATTTCCGAAACGTCGGCGAAATATTTAATTTCAAGTTTTTATACTTATTTGTGTATTTATAAAAACCATCCTTTAACTGATCCTTTGACGTAAACGTCACAGGCGTAGAGGTTTTTTACCAACATACTGGTTAATTGTGATATATTTTGTAGACTCCCTTAGCACCGCTTAAAAAGAAAACATACATGTGGCAGTAGGTCCCAAAGAATTGAAGAAGGAAAAAAATTAAGATAATGCCACAAATAACGTTTAGACAATACTATAGTTCTTGTTGTATGAAACTTGTGTCATTAAGCAGGATTGTTAATCACTCGACTAATCAGATAAACAGGGAGGTTACTGCAATAGTGTGTGTGCACTATATAGCAATTCACTTCAAATGATGCCTTAATACGAAGTAATACAAAAATTAGAAATACACTGAACTGAACTTGAAAATAATTGTTAATTATAAATTAAACACTGCTTTTAGATGAATCAATCAATATACAGGGGGACGGTAGTTTAGAGGTTTAGTGCGTCTAGCTTCCATTCTGACATACCTATCGAAGCAGGTTCAATCCCTGCTCACCGCCAAATAATTTTAATTATAAAATTAACCCCAAGATGTGGTTCGGACTCCACTATAAACTGTAAGGCCTCGTTTCTCTTTACCTAACACAAAATCATTCTGGATTTTCAAGGGCTTACCTCGATGACTTGAGAAGCGGTTAATAAAACAATAAAAAATTGTAAATGCTCTATATATGTTTCGGCTTATTAGGCCTTTATCAAGAGTATTACTTAGTGAATACTAAAGTTTCCGACGTGCTTATTCTAATTTATACCTGAAAGGATTTATGTCTTAATCTATTTATGACCTAATCTATTTAAGACTTAATTTAACATCCTTAATTATTTGAATGTTTGGAGTGGACCTAAACTGATTATATAAATCAAAGGATAGTTCTTAACAATGTGTTTATTATAGGGGTATTCAAGAAATTTTGTTGGTCATTTGTGGTACAAGGGTTGTACTTGAGAGATTTTTTGATTTCGTTTACGTTTACCTTTTCTTTCTGAATGAAGTAAATTTATGTTATCAGTATCTATGAAATGGTTGTTTTCAATACAGTGTGTTGACATTCCCGTATTTCTATTGTTATTTAAGATTGATTTTTTTGTGTTCTTTTACCCTGTTCACAACTCTTCTACCACTCTGACCGATATAGACAGCATTGCAATCTTTACAATTAATTTTATATACACCAGATTTATCAATTTTATTTAGTTTTTCTTTGTTCTTAACCAAAATGTTTCCTATATTTGTTTTGTTCACACTTATTGTAGAGATACCCAAATGATTTAATTTTTTAGAAATTTTGTTACTATATTTCGGAACATAATTAATAAAACTATATTTTGTAGGTTTGTTAGGCACACTGAAAAATTATTTTTGAAGCATTTTGCGTTGTTTGTTTTTGACCATGTTATCTATTAGTGACTCGTTGTATCCGTTATTTCTTGCAATTTGTTTAATTATATTTAATTCTCTATCAAAATCACTTTGATCTAAAGGAAAATTCGCCAGTCTATGTATTGGACTATGAAATGGTGAAATCTTAATTTGCCATGATTGCTGCGAATTATAATGTATTACTGTATCTGTAGTAGTAGGTTTGCGGTAGATGCTAAATTTCAACTGATTGTTATGTTTTTTGATATTAATATCTAGAAAGTTTAATTGACTATTTTGCTCCGATTCCATTGTGAACTGAATTTTACTATTGTTATGAATTACACCCCCTTGGAAAAGGAGATGGTACGCCTATGCCTAGTGATTGTGACTGGAAGCCAAGAGAATAAAACGGACTTTTCTGGAATGTTGTTGAAGATTCTTGATTGCTTCTAGATGGATCTAGAGATTCCAATTCGGAGTATATAAGGCGCGATTACCAGCGCGGAAGGGGAAGTTTATTGGAGAAGTGACACGTTCGGGAAAAAGTGAGGTTAAAGTAAACAAAGTGTATTTTTGAAGTATTGTATAGTCAGTAAATTGTTAAATAAAGTGTTAGTAGTGTTTAATCTCTTGTTAAAATTATTTAGAACCCACGGATTCATACAGGGTGTTTCCTAAAAGGTGGAAATCCGTAACATTTTGGTGTCGGAAGCGGAATTTTGACAAGAGGATTTTTTTCGGGAGTGTTGAGAAGACCGGGACAGTATTCTCGGAGTTAGTGCTAACACAGGAAGGACTAATTTACTGGACATTGTTCGAGGTTTATTTTCGAACAGGAAAAATAGTGTTCAAGTGCATTTTTGAGACATTTTTGGAACATTTTGTTGGACATTAGAGGTTAAGTGACAAAGACTCTAAATAAAAGACTTTCTCGTGCTGTTTTGCGATTTCTCTGGACAATTGCATTACCGATATTGACGTGATTAATAAATTTTGTTGATTTTATTATAATTATATGCCGGTAACAACCAGAAGCATGGCATCCGAACAACAAATGCAGGACTTTATGGCCCAAATGCAAAAAATGATGATGGATCAGGAAAGAAAGCGCCAGGAAGAGAAAGAAGAACAGGAAAGAAAACGCCAGGAAGAGAAAGAGGAACGTGAAAGAAAACGACAAGAAAAAGAACAAAAACGCCTACAGGAAAAAGAAGAACAAGAACAAAAGCGTCAAGAGGAAAAACAAGAAGAAGAAAAACGACATCAAGACGAAGAGAAACGACGTCAGGAAGAATTGAGAAAAATCATGCAAGACTTGGACATTAAACAACAAAAAGAAAGAGACGAACTAAGGAAAATTATAGAAGGCCAACAGAGTGCCATATTTGCCATCACTGAAGAACTTAAAAATAAAGTCGAGCAAGAAGTAAGCGAAGTGAAAGAAAAAGTAGACAAGGTTGAAGAGAAAATGCACCAGGTAGAAGGAGAAATTGACCAGCTTAAACAACAGTTGAGGACAAGAGGAAACCAGCAAGTGGTGTCATCAGGCCAGCAATTAAAAATTCCCTCCTTTGATGGTCAAAATTCCTGGATTACTTACAAGACACAGTTTGAGGCAGCAGCGAGTGCTAACAACTGGAATGACGAAGAGAAGGCTAAGGCATTAATCGTGGCTTTAAGAGGCCAAGCGTTGGAGTTGCTCCAGACAATTCCGGCAGACCAACAACGGAATTTTAGAGTTTTAGAAGCTGCCTTAGATCTACGATATGGAGATCAACACCTTGCTCAAGTATACCAGACCCAGCTGAAAGTGCGCGTTCAGAAAGCTGGAGAGAGTCTGCAAGAATTTGAAGCTGCGGTGGAAAGACTGGCACACTTAGCATACCCTAATGCGCCAAAAGAATTTAAAGAGCAATTGGCAGTGGGGGCATTCCTAGATGGGATAAGGGACGAGGAAATCAGACGAGTCCTCAGGCTATCCCGACATAAAAGTAGTAGTGAAGCCTTGGTGCATGCACTAGAGGTAGAAGCCGTCTATAGGGATACTCCAAAGTCAAGAGTACGGGCTATGACGCTGGAAGAATCGCAGTCAGAAAAGGAGAACCAGAACCCTATGTTGGCCGATATACATAAAATGTTCAGTCAATTACTGGCTAAATTCAATCCTCCAAGAAGACAGGAAAACCAACAAAATAGAGAAAAGCCAAGTGGGGGTATTAAATGCTACAACTGCGGCAGGATGGGACATATGAAACGAGACTGTCGACAGCAGAACTCGGACAGACGAGTAAATGCTGTAAATGTAGAAGAGCAGCAGGAAAACTAAAGATAGCCAGCACTAAGGGGGCTGTGCTGGCTAGGGAACACGGTGCCCCCAGAGAAATAAAGATTTCCCAGCTGCGAAGAATTCCAAGTAGTCTGCTGTTGCAAGGATATGTGAATGGAAGAAAGTGCGTGTTTACTGTTGACACAGGAGCTACGTCATCAATAGTGCGGCCAGGGTTTATATCAGGCTTGCAGATTAAGAAGAAACAAAATGAAGTAATTATTCGGACAGCCACGGGAGACAGGGCTGCGGTCCATGGAGAGGTCAATTTGGAACTGCAGGTTGGACGGTTGAGATTCAATTACAAGGTCATTGTGGCTGACATTACAGATGATTTCATTTTGGGACTGGACATCATGGAGGAGAAGAGGTTTATTGTTGACGTAGGGGAGCGAGTCTTGAAAATTGGAAATGAGGAATTTATCCTGGCAACCGCAGATGACCAATTCCGTAAAGCAAGGCTATTGACAACAAAGACGATTAGATTCCTGCTCGTTCAGAACAGATCATCGATGCTGCCTTGGAAGGAAATCATGGAGGTTACCGTGTTGGCCTGGTGGAAGGTGACGAATCGATTAAGTCCCTAACCAATATTGTTGTGGCAAGAACTTTAACCCGGACTAAAGATACAATCCCAATTAGAGTCGTCAATTTAAATTCCCATGCAGTAACAATTAAAGAAGGCAAACCGATTGGCTCCTATGAACCGGTTATGTGGGTAGCAAGGTGCGAAGAACAAACGGAGGGAAATTCATCTACAAATATAGACCAGGAAGTTTTGAGCTTGCTGTGTTCCCAGTTGGAGCATTTATCTGAGGATGAACGAGAGGAGGCGCTCAAGTTCCTGGAAAAGGAAAGTTCAGTATTTGCCAAAAGTACGGAGGCCCTTACAAAAACAGATATAGTCCAGCATCGGATAAATACTGGTGACTCACCCGCTATTCGACAACAACCTAGGAGGCTTCCGCTAGCAAAACAAGAAGAAGCCTCGGCAATGATAGATAAGATGCTACAAGATGGAGTCATTGAGGAGTCAACAAGTCCCTGGTCATCGCCAGTAGTTTTGGTTGCCAAAAAGGACGGAACGTTAAGATTTTGCGTCGATTATCGGAAATTGAACGATGTGACAAAGAAAGACAGTTACCCATTACCCCGGATTGACGACACGTTAAGTACGTTGGCAGGCTCACGATGGTTTTCGACGTTAGACCTTAGGAGCGGTTATTGGCAAGTTGGCCTTCATCCTGATGATAAGGAAAAGACAGCATTTTCAGCAGGCAGTGGTCTTTACCAATTTACGGTGATGCCTTTTGGACTTTGCAATGCTCCAGCCACGTTTGAACGATTGATGGAATTTGTACTACGAGGGCTAACCTGGAAGACGTGCCTGGTTTATCTTGATGACGTGCTGGTTATGGGACGAGACTTTACAGAACATTTGAAAAATCTTCAAGAAGTATTTGGACGAGTAAGGAATGCACACCTGAAGTTGAACCCGAAGAAGTGTTTACTATTTCAGAAAGAAGTTAAATTCCTTGGGCACGTAGTGTCTTCAGAGGGAATACAAACGGATCCCGATAAAATTTCTGCCGTACGAGATTGGCCAAGGCCATCTAACGTTCATGAAGTACGAAGCTTCCTTGGCCTTTGCACTTATTATAGACGCTTTGTGGAAGGGTTTGCAGACATTGCGAAGCCATTACACCGGCTAACAGAGGAGAAAGTTCAGTACCAGTGGACACCGGAGTGTGAAACAGCATGGAGAAAATTGAAGGCAGCTCTATGCACTGGTCCTGTACTAGCATACCCACAACAGAATGGACTTTTTATTTTAGATACAGATGCCAGCAATTCTTCGATTGGTTGTGTGCTGTCTCAAATTCAGAACGGAGAGGAAAGAGCGATCGAGTACTTCAGCAAGGTGCTCTCCAAACCAGAACGAAACTATTGTGTAACCAGAAAAGAGTTATTGGCCATCGTCAAATCAGTGGACCATTTTCATAAGTATCTCTATGGACGACATTTCAAAATCAGGACCGACCATGCTGCGTTGAAATGGCTGTTGCAGTTGAAAACCCCGGAAGGTCAACTGGCTCGTTGGATAGAACGGCTGCAACAGTACGACTTTAAAATCGAGCATCGACCAGGAAGATCTCATAAGAACGCAGACGCTTTATCTAGAAGACCATGCACGGACGACTGCAAGCACTGCCGCCATGTGGAGAAACAGCAGGGCACGGGAGTAGTCAACACTATTAAAATAGACGTTCCAGATGATTGGACAACTGAAGCCCTGAGACAAGAACAACTGAACGATGCAGAGATTGGGGCTATATTGAGAGCAAAGGAAAAAGGAATTCGACCAGAGTGGAAGGATGTTTCAGACAAAGCAGTTGGATTGAAGGCTTTGTGGGCACAGTGGGACTCACTTAGAGTTATGAACGGGTTGTTAAAAAGAGCATGGGAGAGCCTGGATGGAAAGCAAGTTATTATGCGTCTAGTGATTCCCAGGTGTCGAGTACCGAAAGTACTTCAGGAAGTGCATAATGGAGCATCCGGTGGACACTTCGGCGTTAACAAGACCCTGAATAAAATACGTGAACGATTTTACTGGGTAAATAATTTTTTTCCGCTTAAGAATACTGAAAAAATGTTTCTCGCGCTCTAGCGGCAAAACCGCGCGACTTTGAAAAAAAGCAAAGAACAGGATTTGTCGAGGAAATGCATAGTTTTGCCTGTATATAAAAAATATATGCGCTATATTTTTTCCCGCTTAAGAATACTGAAAAAATGTTTCTCGCGCTCTAGCGGCAAAACCGCGCGACTTTGAAAAAAAGCAAAGAACGAGATTTGTCGAGAAAATGCATAGTTTTGCCTGTATATCAGAAATATATGCGTTATATTTTTTTCCGCTTATATTATTGAAAAAATGTTTCTCGCGCTCTAGCGGCAAAACCGCGCGACTTTGAAAAAAGCAAAGAACGAGATTTGTCGAAAAAATGCATAGTTTTGCCTGTATATCAAAAATATATGCGCTATATTTCTTTCCGCTTAAGAATACTGAAAAAATATTTCTCGCGCTCTAGCGGCAAAACCGCGCGACTTTGAAAAAAAGCAAAGAACAAGATTTGTCGAAAAAATGCATAGTTTTGCCTGTATATCAGAAATATATGCGTTATATTTTTTTCCGCTTATATTATTGAAAAAATGTTTCTCGCGCTCTAGCGGCAAAACCGCGCGACTTTGAAAAAAAGCAAAGAACAGGATTTGTCGAGGAAATGCATAGTTTTGCCTGTATATCAAAAATATATGCGCTATATTTGTTTCCGCTTAAGAATACTGAAAAAATATTTCTCGCGCTCTAGCGGCAAAACCGCGCGACTTTGAAAAAAAGCAAAGAACAAGATTTGTCGAAAAAATGCATAGTTTTGCCTGTATATCAGAAATATATGCGCTATATTTTTTTCCGCTTAAGAATACTGAAAAAATATTTCTCGCGCTCTAGCGGCAAAACCGCGCGACTTTGAAAAAAAGCAAAGAACAAGAGTTGTCGAAAAAATGCATAGTTTTGCCTGTATATCAAAAATATATGCGCTATAATTTTTTTCCGCTTAAGAATATTGAAAAAATGTTTCTCTCGCTCTAGCGGCAAAACCGCGCGACTTTGAAAAAAGCAAAGAACGAGATTTGTCGAGAAAATGCATAGTTTTGCCTGTATATCAAAAATATATGCGCTATATTTTTTTCCGCTTAAGAATACTGAAAAAATATTTCTCGCGCTCTAGCGGCAAAACCGCGCGACTTTGAAAAAAAGCAAAGAACAAGATTTGTCGAAAAAATGCATAGTTTTGCCTGTATATCAGAAATATATGCGTTATATTTTTTTCCGCTTATATTATTGAAAAAATGTTTCTCGCGCTCTAGCGGCAAAACCGCGCGACTTTGAAAAAAGCAAAGAACGAGATTTGTCGAGAAAATGCATAGTTTTGCCTGTATATCAAAAATATATGCGCTATATTTTTTTCCACTTAAGAATACTGAAAAAATATTTCTCGCGCTCTAGCGGCAAAACCGCGCGACTTTGAAAAAAAGCAAAGAACAAGATTTGTCGAAAAAATGCATAGTTTTGCCTGTATATCAGAAATATATGCGCTATATTTTTTTTCCGCTTAAGAATATTGAAAAAATGTTTCTCTCGCTCTAGCGGCAAAACCGCGCGACTTTGAAAAAAGCAAAGAACGAGATTTGTCGAGAAAATGCATAGTTTTGCCTGTATATCAAAAATATATGCGCTATATTTCTTTCCGCTTAAGAATACTGAAAAAATATTTCTCGCGCTCTAGCGGCAAAACCGCGCGACTTTGAAAAAAAGCAAAGAACAAGATTTGTCGAAAAAATGCATAGTTTTGCCTGTATATCAGAAATATATGCGTTATATTTTTTTCCGCTTATATTATTGAAAAAATGTTTCTCGCGCTCTAGCGGCAAAACCGCGCGACTTTGAAAAAAGCAAAGAACGAGATTTGTCGAGAAAATGCATAGTTTTGCCTGTATATCAGAAATATATGCGCTATAATTTTTTTCCGCTTAAGAATATTGAAAAAATGTTTCTCTCGCTCTAGCGGCAAAACCGCGCGACTTTGAAAAAAGCAAAGAACGCGATTTGTCGAGAAAATGCATAGTTTTGCCTGTATATCAAAAATATATGCGCTATATTTCTTTCCGCTTAAGAATACTGAAAAAATATTTCTCGCGCTCTAGCGGCAAAACCGCGCGACTTTGAAAAAAAGCAAAGAACAAGATTTGTCGAAAAAATGCATAGTTTTGCCTGTATATCAGAAATATATGCGTTATATTTTTTTCCGCTTATATTATTGAAAAAATGTTTCTCGCGCTCTAGCGGCAAAACCGCGCGACTTTGAAAAAAGCAAAGAACGAGATTTGTCGAGAAAATGCATAGTTTTGCCTGTATATCAGAAATATATGCGCTATAATTTTTTTCCGCTTAAGAATATTGAAAAAATGTTTCTCTCGCTCTAGCGGCAAAACCGCGCGACTTTGAAAAAAAGCAAAGAACAAGATTTGTCGAAAAAATGCATAGTTTTGCCTGTATATCAGAAATATATGCGCTATATTTTTTTCCACTTAAGAATACTGAAAAAATATTTCTCGCGCTCTAGCGGCAAAACCGCGCGACTTTGAAAAAAAGCAAAGAACAAGATTTGTCGAAAAAATGCATAGTTTTGCCTGTATATCAGAAATATATGCGCTATAATTTTTTTCCGCTTAAGAATATTGAAAAAATGTTTCTCTCGCTCTAGCGGCAAAACCGCGCGACTTTGAAAAAAGCAAAGAACGAGATTTGTCGAGAAAATGCATAGTTTTGCCTGTATATCAAAAATATATGCGCTATATTTCTTTCCGCTTAAGAATACTGAAAAAATATTTCTCGCGCTCTAGCGGCAAAACCGCGCGACTTTGAAAAAAAGCAAAGAACAAGATTTGTCGAAAAAATGCATAGTTTTGCCTGTATATCAGAAATATATGCGTTATATTTTTTTCCGCTTATATTATTGAAAAAATGTTTCTCGCGCTCTAGCGGCAAAACCGCGCGACTTTGAAAAAAGCAAAGAACGAGATTTGTCGAGAAAATGCATAGTTTTGCCTGTATATCAAAAATATATGCGCTATATTTTTTTCCACTTAAGAATACTGAAAAAATATTTCTCGCGCTCTAGCGGCAAAACCGCGCGACTTTGAAAAAAAGCAAAGAACAAGATTTGTCGAAAAAATGCATAGTTTTGCCTGTATATCAGAAATATATGCGCTATATTTTTTTCCGCTTAAGAATATTGAAAAAATGTTTCTCGCGCTCTAGCGGCAAAACCGCGCGACTTTGAAAAAAAGCAAAGAACAAGATTTGTCGAGGAAATGCATAGTTTTGCCTGTATATAAAAAATATATGCGCTATATTTTTTTCCGCGTAAGAATATTGAAAAAATGTTTCTCGCGCTCTAGCGGCAAAAGCGCGCGACTTTGAAAAAAAGCAAAGAACAAGATTTGTCGAGGAAATGCATAGTTTTGCCTGTATATAAAAAATATATGCGCTATATTTTTTTCCGCGTAAGAATATTGAAAAAATGTTTCTCGCGCTCTAGCGGCAAAACCGCGCGACTTTGAAAAAAAGCAAAGAACAAGAGTTGTCGAAAAAATGCATAGTTTTGCCTGTATATCAAAAATATATGCGCTATATTTTTTTTCCGCTTAAGAATATTGAAAAAATGTTTCTCGCGCTCTAGCGGCAAAACCGCGAGACTTTGAAAAAAGCAAAGAACGAGATTTGTCGAGAAAATGCATAGTTTTGCCTGTATATCAAAAATATATGCGCTATATTTTTTTCCGCTTAAGAATACTGAAAAAATATTTCTCGCGCTCTAGCGGCAAAACCGCGCGACTTTGAAAAAAAGCAAAGAACAAGATTTGTCGAAAAAATGCATAGTTATGCCTGTATATCAGAAATATATGCGTTATATTTTTTTCCGCTTATATTATTGAAAAAATGTTTCTCGCGCTCTAGCGGCAAAACCGCGCGACTTTGAAAAAAGCAAAGAACGAGATTTGTCGAGAAAATGCATAGTTTTGCCTGTATATCAAAAATATATGCGCTATATTTTTTTCCACTTAAGAATACTGAAAAAATATTTCTCGCGCTCTAGCGGCAAAACCGCGCGACTTTGAAAAAAAGCAAAGAACAGGATTTGTCGAGGAAATGCATAGTTTTGCCTGTATATAAAAAATATATGCGCTATATTTTTTTCCGCTTATATTATTGAAAAAATGTTTCTCGCGCTCTAGCGGCAAAACCGCGCGACTTTGAAAAAAGCAAAGAACGAGATTTGTCGAGAAAATGCATAGTTTTGCCTGTATATCAAAAATATATGCGCTATATTTTTTTCCACTTAAGAATACTGAAAAAATATTTCTCGCGCTCTAGCGGCAAAACCGCGCGACTTTGAAAAAAAGCAAAGAACAGGATTTGTCGAGGAAATGCATAGTTTTGCCTGTATATAAAAAATATATGCGCTATATTTTTTTCCGCTTAAGAATATTGAAAAAATGTTTCTCGCGCTCTAGCGGCAAAACCGCGCGACTTTGAAAAAAAGCAAAGAACAAGATTTGTCGAGGAAATGCATAGTTTTGCCTATATATAAAAAATATATGCGCTATATTTTTTTCCGCTTAAGAATATTGAAAAAATGTTTCTCGCGCTCTAGCGGCAAAACCGCGCGACTTTGAAAAAAAGCAAAGAACAAGATTTGTCGAGAAAATGCATAGTTTTGCCTGTATATCAAAAATATATGCGCTATATTTTTTTCCGCTTAAGAATACTGAAAAAATATTTCTCGCGCTCTAGCGGCAAAACCGCGCGACTTTGAAAAAAAGCAAAGAACAAGATTTGTCGAAAAAATGCATAGTTTTGCCTGTATATCAGAAATATATGCGCTATATTTTTTTCCGCTTAAGAATATTGAAAAAATGTTTCTCGCGCTCTAGCGGCAAAACCGCGCGACTTTGAAAAAAAGCAAAGAACAAGATTTGTCGAGGAAATGCATAGTTTTGCCTGTATATAAAAAATATATGCGCTATATTTTTTTCCGCGTAAGAATATTGAAAAAATGTTTCTCGCGCTCTAGCGGCAAAAGCGCGCGACTTTGAAAAAAAGCAAAGAACAAGATTTGTCGAAAAAATGCATAGTTTTGCCTGTATATCAAAAATATATGCGCTATATTTTTTTCCGCTTAAGAATATTGAAAAAATGTTTCTCGCGCTCTAGCGGCAAAACCGAGCGACTTTGAAAAAAAGCAAAGAACAAGATTTGTCGAGGAAATGCATAGTTTTGCCTGTATATCAAAAATATATGCGCTATATTTTTTTTCCGCTTAAGAATATTGAAAAAATGTTTCTCGCGCTCTAGCGGCAAAACCGCGCGACTTTGAAAAAAGCAAAGAACGAGATTTGTCGAGAAAATGCATAGTTTTGCCTGTATATCAAAAATATATGCGCTATATTTTTTTCCACTTAAGAATACTGAAAAAATATTTCTCGCGCTCTAGCGGCAAAACCGCGCGACTTTGAAAAAAAGCAAAGAACAGGATTTGTCGAGGAAATGCATAGTTTTGCCTGTATATAAAAAATATATGCGCTATATTTTTTTCCGCGTAAGAATATTGAAAAAATGTTTCTCGCGCTCTAGCGGCAAAACCGCGCGACTTTGAAAAAAAGCAAAGAACAGGATTTGTCGAGGAAATGCATAGTTTTGCCTGTATATCAAAAATATATGCGCTATGTTTTTTTCCGCGTAAGAATATTGAAAAAATGTTTCTCGCGCTCTAGCGGCAAAACCGCGCGACTTTGAAAAAAAGCAAAGAACAGGATTTGTCGAGGAAATGCATAGTTTTGCCTGTATATCAAAAATATATGCGCTATATTTTTTTCCGCTTAAGAATATTGAAAAAATGTTTCTCGCGCTCTAGCGGCAAAACCGCGCGACTTTGAAAAAAAGCAAAGAACAAGATTTGTCGAAAATTTTTTTATCTACAACTTTGATACCTTGATATATTTTTTTTAAATTCATAGTTTCGGCTTAAAATCAAACACCAAAATAATTTATACATTTACATAAGCTTCAGCGCGCTCTAGCGACGTAACTAAGCGGAATTTAAAAAAATTGAATGGAACAAAAATTGTAGAGAATCGCTAGATCTACAATATCAAATCAGGTCATATTTTCTCAAAAATGCATAGTTTTGCAGCAAAACGCAAAAAACCGCAAAAATGGTCAAAAAACATATATATGTATCCATATCTAAAAAATAACCCTTTTTTTTCATGCGCTTGGTGTAAAATATGTTAACACAACCTCAAGGCAACTTTCTATACGGGTGGCTTAGCTGTAGGAAAAATTTGCCAAAATCAGTGATTTTTCTTCTAATTTGAAGGGACGGTAAAAACACGAATTTTGGTCAATCGCCAAGGTTTTAAATAAAAAAATAAGTTTACCACAACTAATAATTCTACTAAATATTACAATACATAAATGGTGGCTAATTTGGCGTGTTTAAGTTGATAAACAATAGTGTGAAATTATTGAAAAATTCGAGAAGAATACAACAATATATAATAACAACTACCAAATTCGAACCGAAATTAGATTTTTATTTTAATTCATCAATGTGTACATAGAGGGCGATAACATATTCCTGAGTACTACTAGCAAGTTCACCATCTAGCTCTTAACTAGATTCGTGAAAGTGGCTCTTTATAATAAATTTATTACATTCTTGATTGAAAAACCGTATGTATCATATATTATAATTAAAATACTTCCTTTCATTGTGGTTAATATATGAAAATTAATAAAATAACGATGTTAGCAACTGGATTGTGTTGTTTGTAAAAATTTGGTCTTTCAGTACTTTTGAAAATTTATTTATAAACGTACCATAATATTATTACATTATTTTATAAACTGGTTTATAGGCTTTTTAAAAGTTTACTAACATTTACCAAAAAATAATATGCAGTGTGATGTTAACGACCCTAAGAGCCGTATTAAAAAAATGGATGTCGGTCCTGGAATTTTTCCAAAATCACTTAAGCTATTCATTTACCTAAAAGGTTATAATATGTATACCAAATTGTATCTAAATATGTGCAGTCATTTCAAAAACGTGGCGGACTGAAGTTCCGGTCAAAAACCATAAAACACCCCCCGTATCTCAAAAACGATTCACATTCAACGGTAAGTATAGGGGTATTTTGAACTCAGCTGAGTGTGCTCTACCTTACACTAGAATATGTGTTTAAATCTGGGACACCCTGTATATAAACATTAACCTAAACACGCCACACATAGTAGACAACCTCCAAATTCAAAGCCTAGGCTGCCCGGAAAGGGGCTGGATGATTCACTGTACACAGTAAAGCTAAAATTAAATTCCTGTTGATAAATTATAATCACTTTAAGGATTCAAATGCAAAATATACACGCCACACATAGTAGACAACCTCCAAATTCAAAGCCTAGGCTGCCCGGAAAGGGGCTGGATGATTCACTGCACACAGTAAAGCTAAAATTAAAAATAAAGTCAGTGTCTTTTTTGTGTCTTGCCTACAATTAGCTCAATTATAAACATCAAAATGCAAATGACATACACAGATGTAAAGATCCATAGAATTGGTTTAAGATTTTCATATTTGATATAATTCTGCTCGTTTTGAATTAAGTATGGTTCCTCAGCAACTTCTCTCATCCATTTTATAACGAATCCGGCACTAATAATTCTGCCAATAATATCCAATACTTCTGCTGCAAAAGGAATTCCCTTTCTCATGTATATTGCCATGGGGACATTAAGGAATTCGAAATTCATACAACATACAGAAGATTTTTCAATGATGTGAGTTTTAAGATGGTATTTTGCTTCTAAATCTGGCAAAATAATCGTGGCATTTCCATAAATAGATACTATCATCAAACACTTCGTAGAGTTTTTACAATAATCAAATTTAATGCTGGGTTCACCAGTGGACATATTGTAGAATCTGGTCTTTGTTGAAAGCCATTGAGTGGAAACATGCTTAGCATAAATGTGCAAATTGTCCTTGCGAATGTCACTTAATGAACTATATTTCTCCTTGTATTTTGGGCTGGTTAGAATGCTGGTCAAGTAGGAGGAATAGATTTGATTCAAATGGAACCCAAGAATTATGCACAGAGCGATTAAGAATCTCACTTTTACAGTTCTCGGTAGAACATGTGCTGGTAAACCAATTAATATTGCAAAATTGTTCTGCAAGCAATTGAGAACGCCTTTACATGACGTCGATTCTTTCTTGTTATAATTACTGAAGTACCAAATGCCGCAGGTTATGGACAAATATGACAGTATTATACAACACCATATCTGGACATTGAAAATATTAGCGATATGACGCAAGTCATCATTCACTAATTTATGGGGTACACACATGGTAAGTTTGGTATAACAGTAAGAGGGGCTCGGGTCAAAGTATTTTACCCTGTCAGCATTTTCTGCGTAGCCTCCCAGAGTGATATCACTCGATCCATTATACAATAGTTTAAAATCTCCCAGCAACGTTCCATTGACAATGGCTCCTCTCATGGTGGATTCTTCATAGACCAATTTCAAATTTAAAGCAGAAGCCGCCATGTTCAATAAATTCACTTCTATACCATTATGTGCATCCGAAAACTTATCATTTTTTGGGTTTATTACAAAAGGGCGTAAGCGTGTATATCTTACCTTTAGCTCGCAATTTTTAAAGGATTTTCTCTTATTGCTTTCAAATAATAGAGTATTATATTGAAAAGTTCCAAGTGCACATCGGTCTACATTAGATTGTTTGTAAGTTCCACAACATTCTGAAAACGCGTGTACTTCATAGCTAGTCGCATTTGCAGTATCCTGAAGTAGGATTATGGCGCTGGTCACATTTCCTTTCCACAAAATTTTAGATGTCTTTTTGGCTGCTTTATTTGTATTCTCGAATTTTTCTTGGAGGAAAATAATAATTTTATCAAAGCGGTGTTTGAAAAATGTAGGTAAGTCGAGATATGAATTTGTTACAACTATGTAACCGCGAGTGTTGTCTTGAGAATGAGGTTTGTGGTGTTTTGCGTTCGTATTTTCTATGAATAGAGCCCAACGAGATTTTTCCATTAACTTCGAAATTATCAGTTGATTTAGTGGAACTGAATAGAGGTCTCCATATGATGCATATGTATAGGTAATAGTAGTGAAATAATACGGAAAAAACTGCTTGCATATTTCTAACATGCACTGACCTATGGAGAAATCCGAATCCATTACTGTAGATAGCTGGTGAACGAATTTTTCATCAGATTTTTCGGCAAATAGAATGCATACTATAAAAGAAATGATTCCTCAATTTTCAAATAATATTATCATTTAAGTAGTAAGTAGCAGCAGTAGTACCGAAGTCCTTGTCAAAGTAATACTTGCTATATTATTTAATATAAATAAGTACATTTCAATGTGTAAAGAAAGTAACAGTAATTTATTTATAGATAAATATACGATTTTATATTATACCTATATCGAGTCATTTAAAATATGAAGTGAAGTAAAGTATATTTGTACGGAAGCGCTGAAGGGCCAAGATAAACCTTTTTTTTAAAGTCGTTTGTTAATCGCGTTTAATTCTACTAACAGTAACATTACTGTTAGGCGAATTTTATTGTAACTAACAGATACACGATTCTTAGTTGCGTTTATCTCTGCTATTAGACGTGTTTAATTCGACTAACAGATGCGTTACTGTTAGGCGAGTTTAACATCGACAAACAGGTGCACGACTCTTAGGCACGTTTATCTCGACTATTAGGTGTGTTCATTGTTTTCTGCCACTCCATACTCGAATCCATGAATGAACGACAGCAATAAAATGCACTTATTTAAAATTACAGACAAGGAACATTCTCTTTTGTAACGGTTTAAAAGCAATAGCGTTAAGCGGTTGATTTTTAAATATAATCGCGGGGTAATATTCTACTTCGCGGGCTAGTTAAATAACTAGAGGACGATATCAGCAACGTGAATTTACCCTAAGTGTATATCTGGTTGCGGTTTGTGCCGAAGTCGAGCAGTCTCAGTTGCCGAGGAATTTGTTTTTTTTTCTAGGTCTGATAACGTTTTTGGTTGAGCAAAAAGGGTATGGTGACAAGTGTTGGGTTCGTATTGAATTTGTTTATATTTATAAACATCCGTGAGGGGATTTATAATACGTACCTAAAAGTTAATAATTTTCAATTGGTGTGTGTAAGTCTCTGGATTGGAGAAGATACTTATTTGTTGGAAGATTGAAAATTTCCGCTTTCGGGATTTATTGTCGCCATCGCTCGGTGATAAGTTATTTAGCAATTTATATTTGGAAATTAAGCCCTCTTGGCTAAGAGGTAAAGTATGCGGGTATGTTATTAATCATCATCTGTAATTTTCTCATACTATTTGTAGGGTTTTCGTTACCGGTTATAGTTTAAATTAGATCATGGTTTAAATTTTACTATAAGGGGAAAATACGTCTGCTTGGTGCACTGTGATTGTATCCTGTTGGGTGTATATAGGAGTCAGTAGTTGGAAATCCAGTAGCAGAAAATATATTTTCCAAGGGGATTCAGGCCTCAAGTAGGAGATTCTAATTCGGCGATTCAACGAGCCTCAACAAACAGATAAGCCTTACAAGTTACTCTGATTTTACGTAAAATTGCTTTGATATTTGTTATCCTAAATATTTAAGAAAATCGAGGTAAATTTTATTTAATGTCACCTGAAATTTAATGTGCTGAGTTCTGGAATTTGCGTATATTAGATATCATATGGTATTTATTTGTATAGATGTGCTGCTTTGAAAATGTGCAGTTCGCAGTTGCCCTATTTTATTAACACATGTTAATTAAATTTACTTATTGCTAGAGCTCGCTAAATTGTGTTTGATGCGCTGCGAAACCATATGTACATGCCTTATTATAACACCGATATTATTAATAATTAAGACACTGTAACACTGAATTTATATTAATATTTAATAATTATATAAATATACCTACTAGCAGTAGCACATCCGTCTTTACTACCCACACAGGCCTTAGGATTATTGTGAAGATGGATTCGAGTATGGAGTGGCGCAGAACAATGAACACGCCTAATAGTCGAGATAAACTTGCCTAAGAGTTGCGCACCTGTTAGTCGAATTAAACACGTCTAATAGACGAGATAATCGCAACTAAGAATCGCGCATCTGTTAGTTGCAATAAAACACGTCAACAGTATTGTTACTGTTAGTCGAATTAAACGCGACTAACAAGCGACTTAAAAAGTAGAGGTTTATCTTGGCCCTTCAGCGCTTCCGTATATTTGGTATATTTTGAACTTTAATCTTTAGAACATTATTTAACTAGAAAAATGAAGAAAACTATCTAATGTATACTTACAGAATATAATTAATATTTTATCGATAGCCATAGTTGATCTCAGAGTAGTTTGTGTGAATATGAAAAATACACTGAATTTAAAAGTACAAATGCATTCACTAATTGACCAAAAAAGTTATTATGTGTGCATTTAGTAACTTGATGTCAAACAAAATTGTGCTTTAAACGATACATGCGTGTATTTCTTTTTTGTTACTAATTATACCTTTAGACTGTTATGCTACTAAAGTAGGTACATTAATCATCATTTCATTTTATTTCAAACGTAAGGAGAGATAGTCTATTTTTACTTCCCTCGCATACCGAAGGGAAGGGTATTCGAGAAAAAATCACCCTCCGAGATTTTTTCGGATTTTGACGTTTCAGATCACGTAGATTACGAAAATATAGGTTTTTCAATTCCGTCAGTCTGTCTGTCTGACTGTCGGTGCATTAACTAAAAAACTACTTGGAGAGCAGTCAAATTTGGTAGGTAGTTGACCCTACTGTCAGCGAAGAAACGGTTAAACTTTCACTGGAAAATATACAGGGTGGACCGTCTAAACGGAATAAATAGCGAGGAAACATTTTCTTTGCTCAAATTTAAAATTTCCACGTTTCATGACACGCTAACCTATTTCAGAAAAAAAAAATCGGTAAAGGAATTTCCACAGAACTTTCCTCTTTATTTGTGCGCGGGTCACTCTAAATAATTAATAATTACTAAATGACATTGAAAATAATAATCGGAATATAGTTATCACTATTATTACAAAGAAGACCTGGTAAGCTTTCGTCAAAAAAAATATACAGAGTACTCATCCAACAGCAAAAGTTCAATACTAAATAACAGGTGCCAAATATGGAAGGCTTGCGCAAATACCTTAACAAATGTCCACCATGAATTATTTCTTGGGATGACCATATTTTTCAATAAAAGTATAATAGCATATGTCAAATGTTATTGCCATTTGACACATTTTCAATTCCACATTCACGTAGTGGAGTGGAAGTATAATGGTGGTTAAGAAGTTTCATTTTTTTTTTAATTTTTCAAAAAGGTTGGTTGAAAATTTTCAAAATCTTTTTTCTTCTGAAACAGGTTTAGAACGTCATGAAACGTGAAAATTTTAAATTTCAGCAAAAAAAATTCCATCTATTCTAGTGGTAAAATTATTTTCCAAAATGGTAAAAAAATGATTCAAATTTTTTTTCCGAAATAGGTTTGGAATGTCATGAAACGTGGAAATTTTAAATTTGAGCAAAAAAAATTTTCATCTATTCTATAGAAAGTAGTGAAATAGATTAAAGATTTTCTCATTTTTTAAAACTTGTTTGAATAGGTTTAGAATGCCATGGAAACGTGGAAATTTTAAATTTGAACAAAGAAAAAAAATTCATTTTTTTTTAAATTTTTCAAAAATGGTTAAAAAATGTTCAATTTTTTTTTCTTCTGAATTAGGTTTAGAATGTCATGAAACGTGGAAATTTTAAATTTGAGCAAAAAAAATTTTTTCATCTATTCTATAGAAAGTAGTGAAATAGATTAAAGATTTTTTCATTTTTTAAAATTTGTTTGAATAGGTTTAGAATGCCATGGAAACGTGGAAATTTTAAACTTGAACAAAGAAAAAAAAATTCATTTTACTTCCCTCGCATACCGAAGGGAAGTATTGTATTCGAGAAAAAATCACCCTCCGAGATTTTTTCGGATTCTGACGTTTCAGAACACGTAGATTACGAAAATAATAGGTTTTTCAATTCCGTCAGTCTGTCTGTCTGTCTGTCTGTCTGTTGGTGCATTTACTAAAAAACTACTTGATGGAGAGCAGTCAAACTTGGTAGGTAGTTGACGCTACTGTCAGCGAAGACATGGTAGAAATTTCACTGGAAAATATACAGGGTGGACCATCTAAACGGAATAAATAGTGAAAAAAATTTTTTTTTGCTCAAACTTAAAATTTCCACGTTTGATGACGCGCTAAACCTATTTCAGAAAACAAAAATTTTTGAAAATTTTTTTCAAACATTTTTGAAAAAATTTTTACCAAGATGAAAAAAAAATTTTTTTGCTCAAATTTAAAATTTCTACGTTTCATGGCACGCTTAACCTATTTCAGGAAAAAAAAAATTGAAAATTTTTTTCACCAATAATTTTTACTACTAAAATGAAATATTTTTTTTTTCTTTCTTCAAGTTTAAAATTTCCACGTTTCATGGCATTCTAAGCCTGATTAAAAAAAAATATATTTTGAAATTTTTTTTTACCATTTTTGAAAATTTGCTTACCACTAAAATAGATGGATTTTTTTTTATTTCTTCAAATTTCAAATTTCCACGTTTCATAGTGTTCTAAATCTATTTAAAAGAAAAATCAGACATTTTTCTTACTATTTTTTAAAAAATTTACCACTAAGATACAATTTTTTTGAAAATTTTTTTCACCATTTTTGAAAAAATTTTTACAAAGGTGAAAAATATTTTTTTTTGCTCAAATTTAAAATTTCTACGTTTCATGGCACGCTTAACCTATTTCAGGAAAAAAAAATTGAGAATTTTTTTCACCAATATTTTTGAAAAATTTTTTACTACTAAAATGAATTTTTTTTTCTTTCTTCAAATTTAAAATTTCCACGTTTCTTGATATTCTAAGCCTGATAAAAAAAAAAAATTTGAAATTTTTTTCTACCATTTTTGAAAATTTGTTTACCACTAAAATATATGGATTTTTTTTATTTCTTCAAATTTCAAATTTCCACGTTTCATAACGTTCTAAATCTATTTAATAGAAAAATTAGGAATTTTTTATACTATTTTTAAAAAATTTTACCACTAAGATAGAATTTTTTTTTCTTTGTTCAGATTTTTACTGTCCATGTTTCCATGGCATTCTAAAACTATTCAAACAAATTTAAAAATGTGCTTGAAGAATTTTTAAAAAAATTTGAAAACATGTTTAATCCATTCATGTATCACGACTATAGAACAGACGAAAAAATTTTCTTTGCTCAAATTTAAAATTTCCACGTTTCATGATATTCCAAACCAATTTCGGGAAAAAAAAATTGCAACATTTTGTTACCAGTTTGGAAACAAATTTAACACTAGAATGCTCAAATTGAAAAGTTTCACGTTTCATGCCATTTTAAACCTAGGTATTTCAGAAAAAAGAAATTTGAAAATTTTTTTCACCAACATTTTTCAAAAAGTTTTTACCACTAAAATAGATCGAATTTTTTTTATTTGCTCAAATTTAAAATTTTCACGTTTCATAGCATTCTAAACCTATTTTAAAAATATATAATTTTTAATTTTTAAACTTTTTTTAGCACTACTATGGAGTAGAAGGAAACTTTCATTTTTGCTCACACTTAAAATTTCTACGTTTGACATTTTAAACCTATTTCAGAAGAAAAAATTTTGAAATTTATTTTAGCAACATCTCTTGAAAAATTTAAAAAAAAATTAAATTTTTTAACCACCATTATACTTCCACTCCATTACGTGAATGTTGGATTGAAAATGTGACAGATGGCAATAATATCTGGCACATGCACCTATTATACTTTTATTGAAAAAAGTATAGGGTGGTCATCCCAAGAAATAATTCAGTCATGGTGGACATTTGTAAAGGTATTTGCGCAAGCCTGCCATATTTATTTATTTATTTATTTATTTATTTATTTATTTACAACTATCCAACAGTCAAGGACCAATTACAGGATAGGCAAAGTGTAACATATAATACTTATAATTACATTCTAATATAATTTCCATTAAAGTAGGGTACGTACATTTCAGGTAAAAGACAAGAACATTATGACATTATAACATGACATTATGGCAAGCAAAAATCAAATGATAAATACATACTTATGTAATTATGTATTCCAGTTTACACATACAGACATATATACCTATATACGCGCATACACACACATATTTAGTAAGTCCAGATATATAATATATATCCTATTTATAACCTAATTGTAAATATAACTTGCTAGTTAAATACAGCTTTTATTTTCGACAGAGAGGTGTTAAATACATCAATATTTTGTTGCACTGACGAATAGTTCTTACACATTGTAAAAACTGGCGACGATTCAAGTAACCGTGTACGAGGCGTAGGTTGATTGAAGGTTTCAAGATGTCTAGAACTGGCACGGGGAACATTTAAATTAAGCTGGCTTAGCACTTCTGGGCAGTCGATTATGGAATTCAATAATTTATATAGAAGAATTATGGAATGAGCTTGTCTACGTGTATCTAGAGAAACCATGCCACATTCTAGCAATAAGACGTCATGAGGGTAACCAATTGGAGGGTAGGTACCAGTTAGTTTAAAAGATACAAATTTTAAGAATTTTCTCTGTACGTTCTCGAGCAAATGTACTTGATGTTCATATCTAGGATACCATATTAGAGAGGCATACTCCAAATGAGAACGAACGAAAGCGTAATAAAGGGACATTAGTACTTCGCGTGAGCTAAACTCTTTTGAATTACGTATGATGAATCCCATGTTCTTATTGGCTTTGCTGAGAATTTCATGAATATGTTTATTGAAATTTAATTGGGGGTCAAAGGTGACTCCTAAATCTTTAAAAGAACTTGGACGTTGCAGACAGGTGTGATCCAAACTATAAGGAAATATAATGGCGTTCTTCTTGCGATAGAATGACAAAATATTACACTTCTTACTGTTAAGTGACAGATTATTTTTTATACACCATCTACTTATGTTGTCAAGATCATGTTGTAGGTTAATACAATCGCCTATGTCCGAGATTGAGCAGTAGAT